>CM055845.1:19066643-19666643 GCA_029490765.1 Euthynnus affinis | reverse complement strand
CATGATATCCTCCAACCCTTCTCGTCTTCATCCCCTCCTCCTCATACTCTTATTTTATTCTGTCTTTCTCTCTCTAGGAGTTTAACAGTTAACCCACATTTCTTTTCTCCCACATTACCCTTGGCTCTCCTTTCCCTACTTCATTTCCCTCCTCCCCCTGTTTCCATATCTTCTCCAGGGGAAGTGAACTGGCTCGGGGTGTAGGTCTGCACTATTTCACATGTCCCTGGGTTCGATTCTCTGCATTCCCTCAGATAACCAAAAAACAAAAAAAAAAGGCTTGAGTCTTGCTTTCCCTTCCAGCTTCTCTGTTTTTCTTCCTTCCTTCTGTAGCCCCCCCCTCTCTTTCTTTCTCTTCCTCTCTCCTTTCTTCTCTCTTCCTTTTGATATTTTTTTTTTAGTTGCTTGGATCCATCCATCATGTGTTTGTCAGTCTGGGGGTTCTTTTTCATTTGTCAAATGACATCATACACTAACCCAAGTGACCTCACTAATGTTAACACCCAAAACACACAATTTAACAGCAATTTCTGATGCACACAAACTAGAATCTGATCCCGTCCTCTGTGTTCTTTTTCTGGATTTAACTGGCTTTGGATGCACTTTTCTAAAATGAACTTGTTTATGAGTGAATAACTGTCAGGAGGTGGGTGATCTAATGTGCGCAAACTCACTTGATGCAACCTTGAGAGGATTATGATTTGTGGAAAACATTCTCTACCGATTTTGCCATTCCAAGATTTCTTCTAATAACCCGGTTTAATATGTGCATTTATGCTTTGTCACACTTTCCATCTTGAAAAAAAAAACTACAACAATTTTCTCCATCATTCTTCAAGTTAATTCTTTCATATCTTTTTCCAGTTACAGTTTCACACTCCTTCATTGCGCCTGCTGATACTGCCCAGTATTCCTGGAAATTGTGTTCACATTGAGCATTTTTGCACCTCGGGATTTATGTGCAATGCCAATGTTCAGTGCCAGTGCAGGAAGTGGGGGCCTTTTATGTAGGTTAGGAGGAGGTTTGGGTGGTGGACAAGCGTAGTGCCTCCAGCTTTCATGCAGCAGACTGGGAGAGCAGCAGTCTCTCTCTGCCCTTAAGTGCTTTAGTTGCCTAACTTTAATTTTTTCCGTAATTCATTTGCCAAAATCAAGATCTGTCCTGTCTTTTACAATATTGTAAATGTCATGCACAGATATTTTAAGAAATAAAGAATTAAAATTTTTTTTTATAACTGAAACTAACCTGGGGTTTTTCAGAATTGTCCAACATCAACATTCTTGTCTAGTGATAGAGTTGGCAGGTAAGTGTAATGATGATCTTCCAAACTTGATGTGCTACTTTTGCCCTGATCTGAGCTTTCTAGGCTGTACTTTCTCCCAGGTTTCATTCTGCCCCCAACGAGCTCTACCAGCCAAATGCTTTAAGTTATTAATAGTTAAGGTGAGAATTAATGCTATAGCCAAAGATGGCAGGATCGACAGAGAAGCCAGAAGAAATACCTGTCTGAGAGTCTCCTTTCAGGGCCCATTACACATATAATTGACTTCAGTAAACAGCAATAGTTTTACCAACCGAGTGCCAAGCTCCTTTTCTTCCATCATGAGTAAGCTGATCTGAATGTAGCAGTCGACTAAAAGGGCTCATTCTCAATGCACAGAACATTTTCAACTGTGCCTACATTGTTTGAAGCATTTATTATTTCATAAATCAGCTTGCACTGAGGCCTGAGCAGACTATAGACTCTGGATTATGTTGTATACTAATGATTACTTCTGCAGCCTCCCAGCTCCATCTCTCCAACCCCCAACTTTAATGAATTACCTCCATAACATTCTCAGCAATTATAAGGATTGAGTCCAATTAATAAAGGTGGGGAAAGAACAGAGTAAGCGTGTGTCCAAGTGTTCGCTGAATAAGCACCGTTTGTATTCTAAAAGCCAACCTCCCGTCTCCGCGGCATGTGGAAGTAATATCAGCCCAAATGTGTTCCTCATTAAAGCTGCAGCAGCAGCGCGTATGAACATGGTCAGGATACACAGACAAATTAGCCCATTTCCCCCAACACACACATACACACTTAAACACACATACTCTCACAAACTTACATATGTTAATGTATGGACACCAAAAAAAAACCTGCCAGCACACACACTTTTTTATGAGCGTATGCCTCCCTCCACACAGTTAAAATCACCATTTTAACTGTGTGTTGCTTAGAGTCTGTCTTTATAGCAGACACATTAAAGAAAAATGTGTGGCTTAATGTCCTGCGTATTATATAGATGCTTGTGTATGCATGTGTGTTTGTGAGTATGTGTGTGTGAGTGGGGTCATGCTGTACCAGGAGCAGAGGGTTTGGTGTAAGAAAGATTAGGAGAATGACACTGCTTTAGCGCTACTTATTTCAGTGCTGGCTGTGTGCATGAATATGTTCATGCATTTATGTGCGCACGTGTGTGTGTGTGTGTGTGTGTGTGTGTGTGTGTGTATGCATTCGAACGGAAGGGTTTGGCTTCCTGCGTCCTGATTGGACAAAGTCTCAGGAAAACCCCCTCCAGGCTCAGTCTCAGTCAGTGTTGTCACACTTGTCCTCATAAACCTGCTAACAAACATCACATGATTTGTACATTTTGCAGACAGAAAATATGGTGTCTGAACTTCCGTGTGTGTGAGAGATTAATAACTTTTATTGCCTGTTTATAAAGTCTGGAATCATCTGAGTGACACTTGTTAAACATTGGGGGTATGGTAACGTTTTATGGTTTTCACATAGATATATATCTAGATATTTTGGTAGATTTGTCAAAGTAGTCATACACATACCATACATGTGCTTGCATACTACTAAATCTGGCACCAACTCAAACACCCACACACACTCACTTACTCACTGTTAGTCCTGTCACATTCACTGTTGATCCTGGTTCTGACCTACTCAGAGTGAGGGATGTTTGTTTGGACATTTTGTGAATAATAGTGATAGACGTGAGCTTGGGTGGGCAGTGTTTGTGTCTGGCAGGGTGTTTTTGTAAGTGCATTTGTGGTCGAGGTGAGATGTAATCTTGGCCAGGGCTGCTAAAACAGAAAGACAAAAGATAAATGACTGACTTAATGTCCATGTAAGGTCTTGTTTAACTCTTTCAAATTTCAATGGAGAAAAACAAGGAGAACTGTGAAAATGAAGGAGAAAAGGAGACTGCAGCAAAATCAACAATGGTAGATATAAACATCAGAAAAGAGGAATAAATGTGTGCAGCCACAAATGGCAATCAAATTGGGGAATGTGATTTTAACCACACGCAAATGGAGGGAACAAAAATCTGAATAAATAAACGATCAAATCTTAGATCTGACCCAAAGGAGCAGGGCAACAGCTGTGATTGTGAAGTGAATTTAATTCTGTGATACTCACATAATTAAGAAAAAGGTGCTGATAAGAATGCCAGACATTGTTGTTATTCAATGAAGCTTACAAATCTAACAGGTTGAACCAGCTAAGAAAGAGGGAGACTATGAAAACCAGATGCAGAAAAATAAAGACAGAATTAAAGTATAAATTATCAAGACCAAAGAAGAGAAAGAGCAAAAAGAATAAAATGTTGACAGGAGAGAAGGAATGGAGGAGAAAGTTAGAACTGGACTAAAGGTTCCTGTGTTGAAAAAGAAAACGCAATGGGCTGCATTGGCGGGGGTGTGCTGCTTCCAGTACTTGTGTGACATGAAATATGATCCAAGACGTCCAATTTGAGTAACAGATCCAGGAGTTTGAAGGCTTATGAGCCACCAAAACACTGTGCAGCACTGGTTTATAGTACTCTGAGAAAGGATTTTATAACTCTGGAAACGTATCACATTTTCAATCATTATATCTTCACAACAACAATCACAAGGTTAACAGTAGAAATATGCCGTTCACGTTACAAAGTAATCTAGCAGGAATGTGCGCATGCACACATTTGATTGCTGTGCCCTGCAAGGATAACAGCACATTACGTTACGGCAAAAATGGAGCCAGTTCAGATCTCTGTGTTTGGCAGCACTACTGTGTCGACAGAGTAGCCTGATTCAAACGAGTGAGTGAACTGCGTTTTTTTAAAAATATTACTTTCCAAATGCAAACTATGTCGAAAATCAATTTGATGAGCCAACTCTCCTCATCTATAACTCTTCATCTCATGCTCCAGAGGAGAGAGAACCAAAAATTACATACTTTTTGCTACACAGCGACCTACATTGGGAAGCACATATATGTACGTTTCATTATACTGTTCTCTTAGTAGCACACCTACACTCACATGATTGCTACAATCTTTTTCTTATTTTAGGTATTTACATCCATGTTTATTGGTAGTATGTCACACAACAAATTCTCTAATGGTCAGGCATGATGACTCACATGTGGTTAACTGGAGACATGACATCAGTGCAATTAATGGTGCAGAAATTACTGATAAAGTAATGATATTATTGCAAGGTATATTATTGGATGTATGGATTGGTGTATGTTAACAAATACAAATTCCTGAATTTTGTCTCTCTTTTGCATTATCTTCCTCTGAAATGACTTATACTTTGTCCGCAAAGTTTTCTCTGACATTGGCAAAAGTCCCAATTCGTTTTCCAGTCCACTGAGTTGACATTAGTTTACCAATGTAGAATCAACTGTTTAGGGTGATAGGAAAATCACATGTGAATATTGATCTCCTTTGGATTGGGTTCTAACAATGGGATATGTATTACAGACACAGTGAAGAGGGGGTGTGGGGTCACTATATTGCTCCTCTGGGAGTGCTCTGTCCCTTATAGACAAACCAGCAAACACACACACACACACGTACACAGTTAGTAGGGGGTTAATGGTGAGAGCAGTGGCTCTGGGGTCTACATTCAGTCTGCCTGGTTTCCTACACTTAATCACATTTGAGAAACAGGCCCAAATCCCTCTTTCCTTCCTCTCTATCTCAGTCTCTCTCTCTGTATCTTTTCCTTTTCTGCACCCTTTCCTCCCAATTGTGTTTTTCTGAGAGAAAGTGTGCACGTACATGTGTTTGTGTGTAGTGTACAACCATATAAAAGCACACATCTCCTCCCCTGTGGACAGCCTGTTGTATTGAATACAATGCCAAACAGTGATACCTTACCCTGCTTCCTCCTATAGCCTTCTTGTGCCTGTATAGAGGGAGGTGGGTGGGGTGCATGTGTCTTTGTGTTTTTATGTGTGTGAACAGAAACTAGAATTGTATATTTTATGAAGAAGAGAGACAAGTTCACAAGCAAATTAAACAGAAGGCAAGGACAGATATATGTGACAGAGATCTATAATTGTGGACAAGTACACAAAAAGTGAGGAGGTGGTTTTTATAGCCGCGTCTGGTTAAGTGAGTTAATGATCAAACAGATGCTGGAGCTGAGTCTCACTCACTTTCAGTCTCCCTCACGATCTAACAAGACAGGGGCACTCAGCCTAGACTAATGCCGCTTTTCTCCTTCATCTTTTGTCTTCCCTTCTTCTTTTTATGAGTCTGTTAGCTGCTTAATTAGTGGTTAGAGAGAGGGAGCGTCTGAGTGAAGAAGGACAAGAGAGAGAGAAGAAGACAGATCGCCGTGATCATTAACTGACAGACTAGAGCTATTAAACTTGTGGCTGCTCCACCCCTTCTTTCCCTGATCCCCTCCTTTCCTTCATCCTTTCTCACCCGTCTTCAGAGACATTCAACATGTTTACATGCCCGCAAAAACCAGGTTACTGGGTGAAATCAGGTTAAACCTGAAGTTTATAGTCAGTCAGAAATCAGAGTTCTCCTCTACCATATTTTTTTAAAATCACAGCTGGCATACTTTCAGTGTGCTTTGTACATTTGATATTTTGTATTTAATAATTGTTGATGTACACATGACTGAGGTCCTTGTCATGCACATGTACAATTGTAGAAACCATGTTAGAACCCATGGCAAACATATGTGGCCAGGACTTTGGGCTTCTCTCAGCTACAACTACATTCACATACTTCTAATATGTATTTTCAAGAGCAAGAAATGTCATCGCTGCCTGAATTATGCTCACAGGCACCACTCGTCTCATTTTTAAATCACTTTGACACCAGAGATCAGTGTTTGCATCCTAAGTCCTGCTTGACATAAAATGTAAATCAGATGGCATTAACTTTCTCTCAAAACATATTTGTTGTCAAAAAATAGTAACATAAAAATGTTATTTCTAGAAGGCATATATTAACTCATTCAGATGTGCAGATATGAAAGAAACATTGGAAATGTATCATCTTACAAAAATGTTTACATATACAATCTCAAATTACACCAGCAGCCTCAACTCATTTGCATATGTGATTTCCGCTCAACAGCTCAACATGATTATAATTGGGCTAAAGTTGCTCCACAGGTAGCCAGCTGAGTCAGGATGATTACAGCTGAGTGTTGGTTGACTCAAATGTTTTCTGGCACCAGAGGATGAAATATGAGCCAACTTTGACTCATATATGCCTGCCAGATCTGGCAAAGGTTTGGGGGATGTGGAATTGGAACAATCTGGGCTGAGAATTGTCTAGCTTTGAGTGTAGTTTTTGGCATTTCGAATCAGATTAGTGTACTCAGTGGTGTCTATATGCCAATTCTGGCATGTCATTAATCACAAGTCAGGTAATTAAACATGCCTGATTTAGACTTTTGTTGGGCCATGACATTTTGGTTACCTGTATAGCGTTAACATCAATAAACTGGTGCATTCTCAAAAATACAGGCGCGTGTGCTTTGTGTCCACTGCAGGTAAGTCCTCATTAGTACTGAGTGTGGCATTTACATAATGGGAACTACAAAAATGTCATCTATGATCAGAATTAAAGAACATGAACGATCATCCAGTGGATATAAGTGATTTAAATGTGTTTTGGGGCAACTAAGCTTTTTTTTCCCTATCCTCTCACGATCCAGCCTGCTCCTTTCACTCTTTCTCCATCCTTCATCCACCCATCTCTTTCTCCCACTACTTTTCCGCTCTGCAGGATACCAATTGGCCAGACCACCTGTTGCTGTTGGCGACAGGGCTCTGACAGGAGAATGTGATTGGACGGCAAGATCGTTAACCTCTGCATACAGAAAGTGGTGAACCCTGGCAGGAGGGGGTGATGAGGACACACACAGTCCTAATGAACGCACACACACACACACACACACCCACTGACACTCACAAATACCCCTGCAAACCAAAATTATACACACCCCATGGACACACAGACAAACACACACATTTAAACACAGTCACCCCTTCCCCTCCTCCCCTCCTCCTCTGAAGGAGCGTTTAGTAAAACAGCGATCAGCTCTATTGAGGACCAGCCTCTTTTCTCCTCTTCTCTTTGTCCACAGCTGATTGGCAATTTGTCTGGAGATGAATTAGTTAGCTGGTTTCACAGGAGAGGGTGAATGGAATAAAGGCCTAAAAGCCAAAGAATTAGAGAGCTAGTTAAGAGAGTGGGACGGAAAGAAGACGGGGAGTTGGAGAAAGGGAGAGGCACAGATTGAAGGAGAGGAAGAGTGAAAAGAGTGAATGAGAGTGCTGATTGAAATGGTGGATATGGCAGTCTAAAGGGTTAGCGCAGAGACGGAGTGCTTCAGGCAATTAAAACGGCTCGCCGCTCCTCTGGTCCCATTGTCATGGATGGAAGCACTTTGCATACCTCAAAGCTTGAACAATGTTTTCTGCGGATCCATAAGGCTCACTTTCACTGTAGTTGAAAGAAAGTGTTTTAACCTAAAAGTTCTGCAGCCAATTATTTAGGGACCTCTAGTAGTTGTAACAATATGTCAGAGCTAAACAGATACTGAAACTGGATTTAACAGATACTACAAGTGAAAAGGAAAAGGCTGGCAACTTTAGAATGGACATCTTGGTTGGCCTTAAAGTCAAACTTTGTTTTTCAACAGCTGAAAACACAGATAATGTAATGTTATATCCATGTAGTTTTATTACATTTCTACCCATTTCAGAGGGTAGACGTTTAATAACATTTTGAGGCCTGGTCATGCCAAAAAGTGTCACAACAAAATTCATCCACCTTGGAAATATTTGAATGTAGAAGCTGAGTGACATAGTAACAAAGCTAACTGCTAACACGTTAGCCAGCTAAGTAGTTCTCCAAGCTTCTCTCTACTTTGTCTCTATGGGCTGTTTACTCCCTCATAACATTTTGTTCACAGAATTACATCATCTCCCTTCAATAAATAAAATGTTTTTGAAGGGGGATAAAAAAAAGTTCTCTAATATATAGCGAACTTGCTAACCATTTAGCTCAGGGGCGGTCCATGGCATAGGCTACATAGTCGGTTGCCTAGACTGCTAAATGAGTGGGACATGTTTTGTTTTTTTCTTCTTACCTACAGGTGTTCTTGCACACAGCTTTTGGAAATACTGAAAGTAAATCATTTTTCTTCTGTGCAGTAGTTTATACTACAACAGAGAAAGGTTAAATAAAAATGGATAGTGCAACAAAAATTATAAGCTACAATAACTTATTTCACTTCTTCTATCTCTCAGAAGCCAGTGCAGTTAAGACTGCTTTCTGTATGTGAATTTACTTAGACCACACAAGAGACTCCACGGACTGATTTTGCCCAAAAATGTTAAATTCTAGTGTGACTAGGACTTTATGCAGTTTTCCATCAAATGTCACAAGTGTTGCAGGAAGATATACGAGCACATGAGCTTACTGTCACAGTTAGCTGCCAGCACATACTCACATATACAGACACATGTGCATGCAAACACACACACACACACACACACACGTACACACACATACACACACACACACACACGTACACACACATACACACACACACACACACACACACACATACACTTCCATTGGGATGTGCCCTATTCTGTTATTTTGGCATGGTTGACAATATAAACTGTCCTGACAGACAATGGCTCTTCCTGAAAGGCTGTATATGATATCCTCTGTCTCTGTTTCACTCACATACAATCTCTCTTGCACACACACACACACATACACACACACACACACACACACACACACACACTCACACATACATTTCCGTCAGGATGCCGTCTTTTCCTTTGTTTTGAGGCACTTGACACTACAAACCTTCCTGAGAGACAATTGCTTGAAGGCTGGACAATTACGTCATCACACAAATACACACATAATAACACACACAGTTGCACGCACAGGCTCACAACATGTTGATGAAATATAAATCTTTTTTTTCTTTTATTCAACTTAGTCTCATTTTAAAATTCTTCTGCAGGATGTTTTGTAATATGCTACCAATCACACACACATATTTTAAATAAAAACATAAAGATGTATGTAATGAATCACGGAAAGATTCAGTTTTCACCCTCATAAAACTGGATTTGTTTTCTCTATGTTGTGGCATCATAGCAAAACACACTAAAATAGTCAGTCATCACAATCTTTGTCTACAGGCAGCAGCTCATTTTCAGGTATTCATCTCTCTCTTTTTGACAACATACACAACACACACTATTTGTGCTGCATGCGAATGCAGTGTGTCTAAGTGTTAAGTGTTGAAACTCTAAACACATGTTCCTTCAACATGGAATTAGATTTTTTCCCTCTGATGCTCTATGTGTCTGTGTGGTAGTAATTGCACAGGCACATTTTTCAGATGTCTGCTGGTGGACCACCTCATTGGGGCTGTCAGCACATACAAGACCTAAAAACGTACATCAAGAGAGAGGAGGGAGAGAAGGAGAGTGAAATTAGATGGGTACTGTGTCAGGGGAGGTAGAATAAAGAGACGAAGGTCATGAAAAGATGGAGAGGTGAGATGGACACGTGACAGACAGCACAGGAAAGTGGAGGAAGATGGAGTGAGAGAGAAAAAGACAGATGGTAAAGAGAGATGGAGAGCGGGAGAAAGAAAGGAGAGAGGAAAGAAGAGAGACAAAGAAGCAGGGTGATTTAATGGAAAAGCACTTCTGTCATCAAGGCTAAAGCCCAAGAAATATCATACACATCCCTCATTATCTATGGATTAAGGACAGACAGACACACGCATGTACACACACACACATATAGCTGACACACATGAACAGACACACACTCACACAAAAAATATGTTCAGCAACACCGACAGACAAGTGCACACTGTAGTAGACATGGAAAATTTCTCATGGTCAAATTACGATGGTATGTCCCTATTTCAGCCAACCTTTGCCCCCTCAACCACTTAGGCATGTTTCTCAAAAAGCTCCCTCAGCCCACAGGATTATATTAACCAAAAACATGAAATCTTGTACTCTTCCAATCTGTAACAATTAGGACTCTTTAATGGTAGATATAAGAGTTAGCCCTGTTTAAAAAAAAAACAGAGCATGAAAACACAGTAAGCAGATCTGTGACATGAGAAGACAGAACAATGTGTGTGCATGCTCTCAAAAATGAATGAGGTGCACTGTAAATTCAGCTATCTGTCATACAAAGACATGCTCTTCATTTAGTCGTGATTCATTAATTTCATAGTGAGGCATTTGTGAAGGTACGCATCCTACAGAACCTGACAGAACAGCGGACAGATGGAGAGTGGCAGAGCTACTGTGTTTACTTTTACTGCTTCAGCTGCACTAAAAGGTTGTATAGCGTGTGTGTGATGCTCTTGCCTTTCCCTGTGCTCTGTATTTTAAATGATATACTCATGTTATATTATGGATCCATTTTCAACCCATATTTAAGGTTTAAGGCCACATACCAAACAATTTACACAAGACATAGGTGGGACGGTGGTTCAGACATTGTGTTACATCGCCGTGTTTTGCATATGTGAGACCCTGGTCTCAAACTAGGTTGTCAGTGGAAGATGCTGTATTTACATACATTTGAATGTAAATGTGGTATTTCATAGCTGGCCATCACAAACTCTGCTATCATGACAGTGTGACAGTGAGCCAGCATGCACAATACCAGGACCCAGAAACTGAAGGAGCTAAATGCACTGTAAACCCGAATAAGTTTCCAGAACTCAAAAAAATTGAGGCAATCAATTGCCACAATTTTTTTGAGTTGATTAACTTAAAAGTCAGAATTTTCCAGAACTTTAAAGGTTGAATGAAGTGTTACTTGTACTTTTTGATAACAGTTAAATTAAAGTGCACATTTAGCTCAACTCAATTGTTGTCAGTAATTATGACTTTTTTTAAACCACTGAAATAAGTTCAGAGAACTCTAAAAAAATAAGTACAGAACCACACCATTTCATGTTAACCAGACTCAATGTTTATTAGTTTGTGTTGTCACTGTATTAAGTACACATTACTCAACTATTTTGTGTTTGTTTACTTAAAAACATGTGAATCAAAACTTAATTTTTTTGTGGCAATTGATTGCCTCAATAAAATTGAGTTTAACTAACTTAACATATATATGTAAACATCTGTTATAAAACAGTATATGCCCAATCCGCTCCCCTTTAGCACACTGAAATGCTTGAAATAGAATACATAAACATTTATAAATTAAAATAAATACAACACAGTATAATTTAAAAAAATATTAAAATAATACCAAAATGAAATTATCTTTCATTACAGCTTTAACAAAAAACTGTGTGCTTTTACCTTCCTAATTCCTGAATAAGGAAACAGGGCAGGGCAATTACAAAAAATCTACAGACTGTTTAACAACATTTTCACTTAAAACTGTAAAATGTAAACGTTTTACATTACTATGAGCTAGCCTTCTATAATGCTATACCCTGCAGTCTTCTTTCAAGAAGAATTTCTACACAGTCAAGTCACTCTTGAGGGTCTGCAATTTGGGTGACAGTTTAATACTGTCTAGACCAAAATCTTTAGAGTGAATTCAGAGGTGTTGGTCAGTGCTTTGCTAGCTGAAATGTAGTGCATCAGTCCATAGATTACCGGAAAGGCATCACCAAGTCTGGGGAGGATGACCACGCCCTCACTTCCATTGATGACAGAGATTCTCACTGGGTTGTAGTGAACTAGACCTGTGCCATCACTGATGACTGTAAGGAGGCCCATGGCGACATCACCAGTCTCTGGCTCATCACATTCTTCCTGAAAGTAAAAGAGATCACAAACTAAGACATAGAACAGAACATCTTTTTTAACCAAGTCCCACTGAAATCCAATACCTCTTTTACAAGGGAGACCTGGGTCTGATTGTAAGAGGTGAAAAACACAATATCCATGTTCTGAACACATGAATGAATGAAGCCAAATTAACAGAGAATCCAAGTGTGGACAGGACAAACAGATATGATGTCAGGAGGAAAATAGAAGACCATACATGAAAATTGTATGGGTAGACGAAATAAAGCTAAGTCCTAATAGATGTTAGTATATTGTTTAACTTTTTTTTTTTTTTTTTTACATAATATACAGTAGAATGTGAAAGTGACTTAAGGAGACTCACTGTGCAGGTTCTGAAAAATCCAGAAACATCCCCATGCAGATGTACGGGAAGGGCGTGGAGTACAGTGGTGCGCTTGGTGTGGATGTCGTGCATTTCCTATTCAGATAAAAACAGAATTGTATATATTGATGAGTTTGCTGAACAAAGCAGATTTCAAAATAGTCCAATTAGAACATACAGTATAGCCACAAATGATGTGTTCACATCTTTGCAATGCAATCAGACAAATGACAAACAAGAGTGGACTAATGGAAAATTCACAAAGCTGTAATCATTGAATCTATTCACTGTTCCAACCTATGAAATGTGTAATAATATATTTACCTGGTCATCATGGACCTTGAAAATCTCAGCTAAAGCATCTGCTGTCTTGCCAGTTTTTGAAGCTTTCTGCCTGAATAGGGTCATCAGGCGAGGAAGATGACGGTCAACCTCAGCATAAAATGAGTTCTGAAGGTTCTGATTAGTGATGCGCTGGAACTCTGCATACAGCTATATTGACATAACAGTGGGAGGAGAATACAGCAACACTTAAAAAAGACATTTCAAGAATCTAGCACACATTTATAAAACAGAAAACAGCAGCCAAGTGAGTAAGAATCACATTTTTTACTTTCAAATAGCTAATCCATATTACCTCAGACTCTGTTTTGAGAGCAGGCCAGAGGATCATGAGTTCATTAACTCCTGGGCAGGACATCACTATACAGGAAATGTAGTCTCCATCATCCTTCTAATGAGGGGCAGGTTCTTCTCAGTCTTCTGGACAAATGAGTACTCAGTGTATTTAATGTCTGAAACGTACAAATGCAATCAATGTAAACACATGGAAGCAGGCTGATTCTGGAATAGTTGCTATGGTACAGCCTGTAGTGTCTAAATAACTGTATTCTGGAGGTGAAAGAAGCTGCGGACAACTTACATTTCCAGATCATTTTGGAACCAGCAACCTAAAAGGCAACGAAAAAAAATTAGACCAACAGAACTGCTTATAGTTACGATTTAACAACAAGTTAATTACTATTATTTTACCACAACATGGTCATGGACTACAGCTAACACTGCTTTAAATGTTTTCCAGCACATCTATAGATCAGTTTTCAGTGATCTATAGATGTTTTCAGTTTTAAACATGTTTTAAAACCAAATCTTGAATTAAATTTTGACTTATTTTTAGGCCAATCGTTTTTTTGCAAGCAAATACAAAGTTAAGTAAAATATGAACTGTGCAGTGCCGTATTAAATTAAATATTTAAATATCAGTTAGGGAGATAGTAGAGGGCTGTATGTTAACTTTTTGAGCTCATAGCACTTGTGCTAGAGGTTGATAGTGTTGTAGCACAGGCCAAAAAGAGACAGGGGAGACAGACATTGATCTGCGCTAGGTTGAAACTTGAACCAGGATCAGCCGCTCAGCGCTAAGTGGGGAATTTGTGTGGTTGCTGGCTAGGTCGCTAGGTGTGCTAGTTGTGGTCGCGCCAACTACCTACCGTAATGTTAGCTAGACAATGTCTAATGCTAGCCCTTTAGCACCAAAAGTCACCCCGTGATAGGCAAGTGAAGAGCGAGGGCTTGGAGATGGTATACACTCTCTGAGACAAGCACATTAGCAAATGTATAAAAGAAGTAATAGTGAATAAATATTAACATTCAAAACTTACCATGAGTACTGACTGCTGCCTGGATAGTAGTTACTTTCTGCAGCTACAGGCTTCGGCTCCCGCTTAAAATTCTTCTTCGTCTGTTTTTTTTTTTTTTGTTCGTTTGTTTTTAAGAATCAGCTCCTGTGCGCATTAGCGCCACCTTTGCTTTAATGATCCTTACAGTTCAACACTTCAGTAAAAAATAATTAACAACAATAAATACATTAAAATGATAAAAATAAAAATGAAAAATAAATTAAAAGAAAAAAAACGTCTTCCTCTCAATACATTTCGGACCATTTGCTCCATTAAATTGTTACTCTATGCTACGATTGCAATGTATTTGCTATGATTTAGGCACTTTGAGATTTTATGGAGGCACTTTGAGATTTTATGGTATTTTGTCTTGTGCTATATATTAAGTTTTTCTTAAATAATCCCCATTTGAAACAATAGAAATGATGGGGCTTTTATCATCTTTGTGATTAATTAATTATATCAAGTTAAAGGATAGTTATCTTTTTGAGATATGTTTACTTAAACATGAATATAGTTCTATTTAATCAAAAAGTATTAGTTACAATTACTCAAAAAGGAAGAACATGTTACACTGACTTGACATTTTTAAGTTAGTAAAACTTTCCTTAAAGTTTTAAGTATAGACTACTTAATCTATTCAATGATTTTGAACGTTCGGGTTTACAGTGTGGAATTCAACCATCGTAAATCTTATTATTTACACCTTTGCTTTTCTAAAAGGCCTTTTGGCCATATTTCTTTGAATAGTAATGGGTTAAAAGTCATTTTGTGCTTGTGTGTGTACGCAACGCAGTTTGTGGGTGCCTTCACCCTTTTGTGTGTCAACAGACCTGTTAAGATGTTGATCTTGTTGAGGTGATGGAGTTTAGAGTAATGTAGTGCTGTGCAGTGTAGTGTTATCTGCTATGTAAAGTCAAATCAGACTTTGTTAGAGTGGTAATTGTTACATATTGATTTTGCGCACCTACAGTTGTAGAGAGTATAAATAAATAAGAAGTACAATAAGTATAAGTTACGTGTTGCTGTTACAGACAGTGTAATGTGAGTGTATACAATGTGGACATGGAAAAGGATTATCATTCAGGAAAATATAAAACATTCCCTGTGGCTTGACAAAATGGCTTCTAAAGACCAGACTTTTTCAGATTCTGTTGCAGTTTGTCTCATTGTGGTGTCGATACTGTGGATCCTCACCATACTTAAATTTTATTAGCTGCTTCAGTGGTTTTCTTTTTTGTAGTGGCATTCCACAAAAATCCAAACACAGGCTCTAGAATATCCTCAGTCTCTCATTTGAGGAATGCACCGTAGGTCATGCCATAAAAATTAGGTTAAACTTGCAGCACAAAACTTTTACATATAAATGAACGTATGTTACATTCAAACCCTTGCCAAACGAGTTCACACAATGCTGATTCGCTGCCAGGTAAATCTCTGTATTCCACAGTATACAGAGTTTTTAAAACTAGTGTTCTGCTTAGCATTCTGCCAACTTAAATGAGGATAAAATAATTTAATCATGCAGCTCTTTTAAACTTTCCAAATGTTATCAGACTGAATGGAAATAATGATAAATGTTCATCCACCTTGTTAAACGAGTCATTTCACAGGGGTTGCAACACTTTTACAGCTGCAACAGTAATGACAGAGTAGGCTACGGCGGAGCTTATGACGTAAGCATGCGTCAAAATTGTATTTGTAATTATTCTCTTGCCAGAAGGGGGGGGACAAAAGTCCTGCACTCCAGCTTTGATGAATATGTATTTGTGTTCTTGCTGATGAGAAACTGGCTTCTCACTTCCTTACTGTTGGGTAATGTTCTGAGTTTAGTAAAATCAGAAAGCAAGACAATGTGTTGGAGGGCAAAGTGAAAGAAAAGGACAGAAAGCCTTTCTAGCTTTCTGAGTGTTTTCTCTCTCTTGTGTGTGTCCACTGTGTCTTTGCTGTATGGAGTGCAGTCAGGTCAGATAATCTCTTTCACTGGCATCTCTCCTGTTTCTCACATTATCATCCATTATCCCTCCATCTCTCTTCTCCTCCTTTCAGTCCTTTTGTCATCTCTGCCCAGCTCCCCCTCTTCTGTCTGCTTGTCTGACTCTCTTTCTTTGAAAATATCTCTCACATTCTGTTGCACAACAATATCTCCCATGTGCGCTCCTTCTCTGTCTCTTTTATACGTGCACCTATTTACTATCTTGCTTTGTTTTCTTCTCTTGCTTACGCACACACAAGCACACACACACACACAAACACACACACACACACACACACAAGCACACATAAACTCCCTCCTTCTCGCTCCTCTGTAGGAAACAATGCACAGGAATGGGTGTGTGGGGTGTGGAGGGAGGTAAAGTTGCTTTTCAGAGATGTCAGGGACATCCTGTTACACACACACACACATACACACACAAAGAGGATGTTGGCTGGACAATGGATAGGTCTCAGGAGTGTTAGTGTGGAAAGGGGCCCTTCCATACCTTGTCTTTCACTGCCTACACAGTATTCCCTCTTCAATAGTTAAAGAATTTCACTCCCACCTTACAGTATATCTAGTTTTATAACTTATGTAGTATTTTGATACCATTTATTTATGTATACCATTTATTTAATGTATTCAAATAACTGTAACATGTCTTAAGGCATGTCTAGCCTGCACTGCAGACTTCTACACACTAGCAGGGTGTGTGTTAGGGCAGGTGTGTGAGTGTGTGAATCCATCTTTGTATGCTTGGCATGGGGAAGCAAAGCAGAGACAGAAGTCAGAAGTGCAACCATGGGGTGAAGAGTTCAGAGAGAGTCATCTAACACACAAGCCCCTTTCACACATGCACTACAACCCTCAAATTTTCTGGACATTACCCGGAGGAGCTGTATATGTGATATCAAATGTCCAAATCAGTTTGGACTGGACATTAAATGGACTTTACCCTGCCAGCTCTCTAGTACAAAGTCCGTGCAATTGAGCCCATGTGTTGATACAGCAGGTCATTTTCTGGAGAATTCACAGCAAGTGAGTGGGCGTGTTGATGATGTTTCTATCATGCGGCTGGTGCTGGATAAACCCAGCAGGCCAGCTAAGCTGTATTGTTTTGGCTGGGCCTGACCACTGCTGTGAGGCTATAGTGCTAATGGGAGAGAGGACTTCCTGTGATTTCTCATAAAATAAAAGCCATTTAATTTCTGATGAAAAGCTTAGAAATGCTGAGTTACAACTGCAGCATACTTTTGTGTCATGTCTTGCCTCCTGCACGCTCTACCCAGGTGACACCCCTCGCCTAAACCAAATAGAGTATTTCCATTAGGTGAGAACGCATCTGATACAGACATTCTATTGTGTTCTACATGTGTGAAAGGACAACTCCTGAAAATGTCCAGACCTGATTCTTCAGACACTGAACGGAGTTCGTATGTGAGAATGGCTACAGACGGATCGTCACTGTTTTCAGGTCTGTTTGGCTTTGCTGAAGCTTTAATTTAGTGTACCCTTTGAATGTTTTTAGGGTATACCGATATACTGTAACATGTTTTTTGTGATTTTCTGTCATTTATATAATGTTATAATTTTAGATGTCTATACTAAACACAGTCGAAGTTCCAGATCTTGAGGTGAATGTATATGACAGTCCTGATTCAAGTCAGCAGGCCAGGCTTCAGCCTGTACTGAATGGTCCATTTACAATATTACCTCTACTTCCCCATCAAACTCAAATCAGATTGTTCATGCATGCCAACAAATGGCTATCCGTTGATAGCTTTTGTTGCTAAGGTTGTTCCACAGGTTCCATGGTTTGTTCATGTTGTTCACTTGTATATTGAGGACCAGATTTGGGAACAAACATGTACTAATATATTAAATAATAGATGTATTATAAAGAACAGGAAAAAGAAGCAAAGTCCTGCTACTAGTGTTTGTTTACATAGTCTCCAAAGCCAGTGGAAGTCTGCTGAGGGTCAGCTTCCAGAAGCTAACCAATCAGAACAGAGTGGACTCAAAGAGACAGGAGCTAAAACGGCCTGTTTCAGACAGAGGCTGAACTGAGGGGCTGCATAAAGGACCAGAGTAAGATAAATACAAACTTATGTGGATGATGTGTCCTCTTTAAAACTGATCCACCAACCAAAAAAAAGGCATTACACTTTCCAGAGGAGCTACTGAAGTGTTTAGTGACAAAATACGACAGCGAGCAGACCAGAGAACAGCAAAAACTGTAAGGTAGATTTATCTATCATTTTTTCTGTGTTTAGTGGCTACAGCTGTTTAAGGGATACCATGTGGAGACCGTACTGCTTGTGTTTTCTCCCACATGTTTCTAATGCCAGTAGAGACAACATTAAGGACCTTGAAAAAAGACTCAATAATCTGCTGCTTTTCAGTAACACACATCTAGGAAAGGCTTTTCCACTGCAAATCCCTCACTCTCTATCACAATAAATGGAAGAACGTATTTATTGCACACAGCAATTCCACAACATATTCTCATATTTAGTGATGGGGCAAGATGAACCTTTCCTTATATCATAAAGTAAATGAAGGGATGTTAAAGTTACTTTGCCAGTATAGTAGCACACCTGGTCCATTTTCACACGTTAAGCACACCTGTTTAGTTGGTGTGGATTGTTTATTTTGTCAGTTTTAGAAAGTTGCAAACATTTTCCCATGCACCCCCTCTGTTCTTACCGCCAGAAAAGACCTTTTTGATGCATCAAAGAACACTTCATTTGAAGCAAGCAGCAGCCTTAAGAGTAACCAGCTGGCATCTGAGGATATTCGGGTGGGAAGAGAGTGGGAAGAGTCAAGGGGATAAAGGGGCAGGTGATGGATTTTCACACATATTTGTAGCAAATGTCACTAACAGTAGTGTGATAGAGTTTTCAAAATGTATTTTTACTCTGCAGTCACAATGCTCCACATGCTGCATATTTCTTTTCGCGGTTCACAGTTTGACCCTGTGTTTGCTCGAGGCACTGAGATAAGAGTGGAAACGTAGGGTGAGAATCATCCAAGAACAGCATTACCAAAACACATGATTATGAGGTTTTACTGGCTTTATTTAAAACTTCCACCATGTGCAAGGGTAGTAGGAGATGAATGGAGATGGATGAAGAGAATGCAGAGAAAAGGAGGGGAGGAGCGATAGAGAGAGAAGGAGCAGTGCCCGGTGCTATTGTCCTGTCTGTCAGTTGCTGGAGGGGAAGAACAAAGAAAACTGGTGGGCTGTGGCGTATCACATGTCTGTCTCACTCTCTCTGACTCTTAGCCCTGTTATTCACTCACACACTCAGTACATTCACCCTGTGAGATGTGTGACTCCTTTGCATTTGTCCTGTCTCCCAACCCCCCGCCCCCACTATCGCTCTCATTCTTGATCTTTTACCCCAATCATCCCCCCTCCTACTACCTCTGTTTATCCCCTCCAAAACCTCCCTCCTCAGAGGTAGGTGGGGTAGGAGCAGGTGGAAGGCAGACCTATAGGTGCGGGAAGAAAAAAATGAGGAATGGCCCCCCTCCCCAACTACACCCCAGGTAAGGTCGTCGCAAGGCCAGTTCACCCCACACCTGTCCCTTGGCGCCAGGGAGGGGTAGATAGAGAGGAATAGGGAAAGCGACACACCTGTCCCCTAGGGACCTCACCATTGGAGGGGTGAGGGATGATCTGAAAAGAGAAGGGGAGCAGAGGGTAGAGAAACACGCTTGTCCCCTGACCTTTGAGGGGTTGGAAAATGGTGTGTGTGAGTCTTTTTGAAAAGGAGAAGATAAAGCAGAGAAGACTGCAGGTGGTGGACCACAAAACACATAGCCATTTCCTGATGTGTCAGGGGAAAGTCCTTGCTTTGCTATATGACTACTACAGTGTTGCTGTGAGTAATCTTTTAAGTGAAAATATTCTAAATACTGCTAAAGGGAGGCATTATCTTTTCAGATGGTGCTGCATATTGTCTGAAGATGAACCATCCAATTACAAGGTGGCCTCTGTAATCAACAGGAAACTGAGCCACACAACATGGAAACCTTTATACGATGAAGTGTTTAGCCAAATGAGTCCATTGTTATGGCAACAAATCAGCGTTCGGAGAGTCATACTCTGGACTACTGCTAATTTCCATGACATAACTCTGAAACATTCTCTGTCAGCCTTCCGAAGTGTACGGGTTAAGTGGCCTGTGGACAGGAGTTTGATGGAAAGCCCCACTTGCTTGGCTCTACAAATACCAACTCATACAGAAGTTAGAGGTCATCTCTTGTCTTCTGCATTGTTCTGTTCTCTTCCTTTTCCTATTCTCTGCCATACTCTGTAAAAATATTTGTGGGAGAATTTTCCCCTGTAAAGTTAAGGGAAAAGTTGTGGCTTCCAGAAACAGTCCAATAAAAGCAGACCTCCTCCTTGCTTTGTCATCTCTTGCTTTTGCTCTCTCTGCCTCTCTCTTTCTGTCTTTTTTCTGACCCTCCATTGCTTTTTCAGCTTGTCATCGCTTTAGACTAAGCAGTCCATATGGCCTCAGAATATCTCAGAATGCTATATTGATCCAGGCTGTGCTGTTCAAACATATAAACTTGCCCAAACAAAATACTGTCCATCAAACGATGATAAAGATGAACTAAAGCCAGCAAACTTAATATTACTGCATATGTCAAACCAAGGCAACTTTCTTTAGGAGTTCTGAGCAAATTTTGCTTTGAACATTTTCTGAATGCTTTAGACCAAAGGATCGTGAGGGTTTAATGATCCTGACAGATAAAAAGTGTGTGAGATGCAACAAAGGTCATTCCCATATTTGAACTCAAAATGATGCAGATACATGTAACACATCTTTAGAAACACAGCATGGTAAGCTGTTTGAGGATTACTACTTTCCTATCTGGTCTTTCTTTGAGGATCAGCCGATCTTTGTCATGTTAATCCAGTGATTCCTGGCACTCTATTAGCAGGCCTGGATCAGACCAAACACACAGGGACACCTACCTCAGAGTTGATTAGTCTGGCCTCTTGTTCAGCTGGTATTACATGTGTTTGATGAGAAAAGCTCCTGCATTGAAGAAAGACTTAAATGTGTATGTGTGTGTCCTCTTGTTGTATATCTACCTCTGCCCTTCTTTTCTCTTTCTCTCGAAACTGTTTCATACATCACAGCAATTTCACTTCTGAAAACTTAAGTTCCCAAGAATCTTCTTCAATGACACTTGATCAAGCATCATCTGAGCCAAGCATGCAGCATGTTGTGTAATGCTTTCTTAATGTGCTTTCACTGAGTGAGTCACATAAAACACTTGTACAAAAATTTGACAGAAATTTGGGACTTTGTCCTATTCATTGGAAGATGAAGAAGATAAGATTAATATACACATTATGCACAATAAGAGGAATTAGCACCCTGCCACTGGAGTTCATTATCTGTAATTTTCTAAAGGAAGGATAATATTCCATCTTGTACCTTAAACCCAACTTTCTTCATCTATCTATGGGACCTATCATATGTTACAAACAAATGTTACAGATAATAGCAAAGAAAATCATTGGCCCTGTTGGAAAACTAAACATCACTTTAATGGATTTAAAAAGGGCTCCTGTTTTAGTATAATTTTAATTTTTTGTGTCCCTACCATTTCAGTACATTTACATCACGTTATTTACTCTCTCTCTCTCTCTCAGTTTAACTCAGGTGAAGTGCCTTCAGTGAGTGTCCATTTTGGCAGCAGAGCAGTGCATTCTGATCCACCTTAAAAGGCACAAAAACTGCAGCTAAATGAGTGACCTGGAAGACTTGAATCTTTCACTTTTTTCACTCTCATCTCTTTTAAAACTTGTCCTTCTTGAATGCAGGATTAAATGCTTGTCAATTTAACAAAACATACAGTGTGAGAAATGAACACTTGGAGGAGGGAAGAAAGTGCTTATTCTGCTTTTACTTTATATATCCTGCCAGTTCTCGTCATTGAAGGTGCAATACCTCAGTTAAGTTTTCAACACTTCCACCTAAAGCCCAGTTGTTATCCACTAATGCATTTTAGGAGAATATGATTGTTGTTGGATGAGTTGAACAGAAGGCAGCTCTTGTTCCAGACATACTCGAGCCATTTAAAACAACACAATAGCCATGTGTGTGGGATATAAAGAAGTTTCCGTGTCCCTTTTTAAAGGGATAGTTCAAGTTTCAAAAACCCTGTGCTTAATGTGGGATAATGAAAACATGTTCAACCCACATTTGGCCATTCATGCTAGACTGTTGGTCAAATAGCTTGTGATTGTCATTCACCCAGGGCCCAGGTCCAAAAGCATAGTCACGTACATCACCACATCAACCACTGAATGTTGCCAAACCTTTCTTTATCTATGTAGGGGCAAAACTTGCTGCAATATTGTTTTCATAGTGAAGATCCAACACAGCAGGCAATGTAAACAATCTAGTGTAACTTCACATAATTTCTTTTCCTTATTAGGTATCTTTTTGGACTTCAGTCAGTTAGGTTTACAATAGCTCTAATATAGAATCATATGGAGCCCTATTACTAATCCTATAGTTACTATAGTAACCCATATTTCCCTTCTCATACCCCAGCTCAGTTTTACTTGTAAGTTTAGTACTTTTTGTATTTAAAGGACACAGCCATGTATAAAGAAAATTCAGTATAGGCTCATATATAATACCATGTGGGACAGTTACTCTACACTGTCTGTAAAATCTTTTGATGGGTAGATAACATGGCTCCCGCTGCTATTTGTTGACAGGATGCAGTCTGGCTTTAACCTTTGACTTCTGCCAGTGGCCAATTATAACCTTTGACTTCCGTCTTTGTTTTTTTCTTTCTCGTCTTCCTCTTTCTTCTTGTTTTGCCACAAAATGGATGAAGTGAAAGAGATTTCCTTAATGGTGACAGGGGAATATGTGTCTTTCCTCTGCTGCACACTGCACATGTTTATTTTGACTAAAATTTGCACTTTTTTCCCAGGAGGCCTCCTTTGGCACTTCCACTCTTGCTGAAAGTCTACACATATGATGATATACAAGTCTGCTAGATTCCTGTTTTCTCTCCATTGTTCATGCTGTTTATCAATTTTTGGCATAAAAGTCTGTATGTACAGTATATCTTGTAATGGTGTCTAATATAAAACACATCATATGGTTGTGGGTTCTTGTGTATGTGTGCCTTGAGAACAGGAGCCCCCTGTTAGTGCTTTAAAACCATGCAGGCTAAATTTGGCATCTCAGCTCCACTCAAAGCAATTTGTTTGTTGCGGTCACGTACTCATACTCCATAAAAAAATTATTAGCTGAAATCAAGACATTTCGGGAGATGTGTTGGCAGTCTGTTATATTTGTATGTGTATATAATAAAACACTCCGACTCCACTTAGTCTGCTTTATTAAGTGCATGCATAGGCACATGTGTGAGTGTTTGTAGGAGTGTGTGTGTGTGTGTGTGTGTGTGTGTGTGTGTGTGTATGTGGAGGTGGGGTTTGCGGGTCATATTTAGACGCCTTAGAGCTGAACTTTGACCTTAGTGACGGATTGGTCTGCTAGCTTTGGTTTAGTGACACCATGGTTGTATAAACATGCTCACAAATGGAAACTTTTCCTCTCAGCTTGTCTACATGTTCACACACAGTTTCCTCTTTTTTGTTTTCTAAGCTAATTTTATAACAAAAAAATTGGTTCAGTCCAGAGCAAAACATCAACAGTAATATTTTACTGATATGGTTTACTGAAGAGTTCATCCCAGTTTTTAAGGGAAATATGATGGAAAAATATTCCTCCCCTTAAATAGATAAAATCTCCCAAGTGTACAGGGACAATCTGTCTTTATCTTATTTATACTACGTGTGTGTGTGTCTAGGCTATCACGGGAATTTGGTGCATGAACGTGGGAGTATATGTCCTAATGAAAAACATTAAATTACAAAACTGAACGGGCTCACTGTGTGTGTGTGTGTGTGTGTGTGTGTGTGTGTGTGTGTGTGTGTGTGTATGCATGTGCATATAGGGTGTATTAGTGTTCCAATTATTTCTGCTGGGAATGATTAGGCTGCTAGTGGGACTACAGGAATCCTGGGGTCATAGGTTACCACTCCTTACTCCCCTATCCTACACACGCACACACATACACACACTTATGCAAAAATTCCTTCTCCCAATAACTCAAAGTTTTGTCTCTTAAACTACTAAGTCAAATACTCACTGCTACTCTCAAGATCTAAGAAAAACAAAAGGAAGAAGACGAGGGTGGCTACTGTTTCCATAGCGACTAATCCCTTGCCTTCACCATGCCAATGTACAGTTGGGGGAGGTGGTCAGCGGAGGGGTCAGTGCAGGTCAGCAGGTCCCTGGTCCTGTTTAGGGAAAGGCTGTGGGAGAGGATGATTGAAGGTTTGACATAAAGGGAATGAAATACACAGCAGAAGGAGAGAAAAAAGGGGAAAGAAGAGAGGAGTGAGGAGGGGGGCATCCTTACAATTTAATGTTCCGTACTGCACCACCTGTAGTGAGTACAAAATACTTACTTGAGGATAAGATGAGGGGCAATGGAAGGAGAGGGAGGGGACAGAAACAAAGAATCACAGAAAGGAACATATGGATGAAGTGGATTGGACATGGCTGAGTAAAAGAAGAGATAAAAGAGTAAAAGAAGAAAAGGAAAGAACTGCTGGTGCATCTCCATTATGCAGAGTGACTACATTTTAAGATTACAACTTAAACTGTCATCCTGAACCTACTTATTCTTGATCTCTTTACTGTATGTCTTTACATTTATATGTTAAGTCTGTTTTTAATCATTTCTTCTCTTTCAGTTTCTTAACATGCCATCAGTTAAAGGTTATGGTGTGACTAAGCAGTGGCTTAGATACAAATAGAAGGACTAGCAAGTATGTATGAATACTAGGTGTGTATGTGTGCATGTGTACGCATACATATAAATGTGTATAAGCCAAGCAGAAGTGAGGTCATGGTTGTCATGACTGATGTCACGGTTGTATTTGTAGTGGTGTTGAGGTTGCCTCCTGACGTTAGGAAGCAGTTAAAAGAGTTTTGTCGTCTAATCTCTGGGTGATCAGGAACAATTCAAGGCAACAAAGGTAAGAAAATGACCTTGGCTTCTATGGAGACGAGTAAAAAATAAAATCAGTGTTGACTAAGGAGTGACAGCGTCACTTTACACTGTGTTCAAACATCATGTGTCAAGCAGTAAATTATATCTTTTCCACTTTAAACAGCACGTCTGTTCACATAAATCACATCTGTCAAATTCTCGACACTGACGCTTGCTTCAACCAGGTGTTCACAAACACGACTGTCCTTTCTTTATAGACATGACACAATCACAAGTCTTCCTGGTAACTTCAAGTTGTCCTTAATTATTATAATTATTATATAGAATTTTTCTTCGGAACAAACTGTTGGATTTGAGGTGCTTATAACAAGAAACAGGATCACAACCATGTTTTTACTGTGTATTGAACCTTCATGTTATCAGTTTAAATGAAAGCTTCAATTTAAAACCCACGTTGCCATGCCAAATATTTAGTGTCTTGCATCTCTATGCAACCTTTGGATGAGTTTCCACAGTTAAGTCATGATGATGTGACCATGGAGTGAGCACACTTAAGGGGAGAAGTGTGAACATGTCCAGTCACACACCAGTGGTTAGATTCAAAGACAGAAGGCTATAAAGTCAGAACTTCATTTGTTTAGTGCACGAAACAACCGTTGCTAGGATGAACACATACAAACATGCACACATACAGACACACACACATACAGTATGCTTGTTTATACAGATGTACAGTGACACACAGTCATAAACACTGTTAAGATATTAAGAAGAATCTGGATGAGTGTGTCTACAGATTTCGAGGTTTACACATTGTAATTGAAAAATGTGTCTAGTGATGGAAGAAAATGGGTTATTAAGAACATGGAAGGGTAAAAAGAACTAATTGACTGTCTTATAATTACACCTTACAGTGAAACATTTTAGTATCAAACACTCACCCTCTGGGTGCTTGCAAGGTGACTCATAAAAGTTTATAGATTATTACTCAAATAAACTATTTCTACATAAGTTGTCATACCTGTTTGAATGTATTTTTACACTGCAAAACAGAAGCTGTGTATTTAGACATTAAAAAGAGCTTTTAGAATATATTAGGAATGCAGATGGACAGTATAAGTTTCCAAAACACAAACACATGTGGAAGCTCTGTATTAATTCAGTGAATGTTGGTGAAACCTTTACAGTATGTTGAGCAGATACCATAGAAGTGGATTTTGCTACATAAGTGATTTGAGATGATTCAGTGGAAGTTTCAGTACTTTTTTGTGCTGTGAAAAGAAGTCACTGTTGAAATCCTAAAGAAATTCACACAGTTTCTGTTCCCTACAAATGATAAAACCGCAACTTTACCAGCCATGTTTTATCATTCTCTTTTATCCTGGTTTAGCTTTTCTTTCCTTTTTTTTTTTGTCTCGAGTTATTCTATTGACACTGTTTTTGTCTTTGTATGGTGTTCTACTTCTCCCTGAGAGAGACAAAATACCATACCATGTTTGATAGTAATGTCCAAAAACATGTGGTAACTTAGTGAGTCAATGGATAGAACAGTCTAACATAAATTTTGTAATTACATGGCAGCTGTTACACTGCCCTCTAAAACTAGCTTGCCATCACTGCAAGAGAAAGGATTTACTGAAATGCACAAACTAATCCTGAGATAAAGTAAGAAAAGAGGAGAGAACGAAAGAGACAGCACTGTCAAGAAAACGATTAGAGAGAGAAGCAAGAAGCCCTGTTTCCTGGCATCATGAGGATGACTTCAGCCCACGACAGTTGGGGTGTGGTCACATGGATATATGGAGGCTGTTGTAAGCTCATCCTCTGAGTGGCTGAGACCAGAGGCTCAGCTGGCCAAGGTGTCTGGGAGGTGTGAAAGATGAGAAGCTTTTAATGGCTCACATTTCACTTAAATACAAGAAGATGTCAGTAATTACTAACACCATTAGTAATAAACAGAATGCTATAAAAACAAATGTTCATACCGTGTACACACACTTTAAGTACACACTTGCACTTCTCTAAAACTCACACGCACATGCACTCATACACATTTACTCTCTGGAGACTGAGAGAGGAGAGGAGAAGACTGGTGCCTCCCACACTTTACCTGCAGGTATACTCCCCCTCCTCTCCTCGATTCATCCCTCCCTCACACTGCCTTGTGGCTGTGTGCCTGTCACGTTAGAAAGGGAGAGAAAGAGGATCAGTAATATAAGATGTGAAAGTTAATATAGGTGTAGGTCATAGTAGTTTGTCATGTGTATCTGTCACCCTGAATGGGGGCGACTGAAGAAAAAAAAAACTTCAATAAAAGTCTCATTTTGATGTTGTTGAATGAAAACCCTTCAAATTCTGAAGTAGGTCATGTAATTGGGCCTCTTTCCATGTACATAATAATGTATGGTCATTAAAATGTTCAATCAAAGGCCTGTCAAATAAATACATTGATTTTCAAATGAAAAATTACACATCACCTGAGTC
The DNA here is from genome assembly GCA_029490765.1 of Euthynnus affinis. NCBI lineage: Eukaryota > Metazoa > Chordata > Actinopteri > Scombriformes > Scombridae > Euthynnus > Euthynnus affinis. Next base: position 19,638,989 of record CM055845.1, on the reverse strand, counting down.
AGTCTATGTCTAGATTTTTGGCATAGATGTGCAAAATGAAGACTGCCTTTGTTATAAATTGGGTCTTCTTTCATTTTAGCTTTGATCAGTATTTCAGTTGTGGTGACATTGTACTCACCAAAGTGAGTGCAGAAATCTGGGAACATGGTGACATCACTACAACTAAGTTTGACAGGGAAAGAAACAAGTAGTCCAGTAACTTTTAGCCAGACTTAATGATTTTATTTGGACGTAAAACTTAGTAAGTGCATCGTGATAATGTGATCGTGTAATAATCCCTGTAAACTGTGATGGATGTATACAGTTTGTAACAGTTTGGTTAATCATTTTTCCATCCGTTTTCATTTTCTCTTACAGGGTTGGCTAACCAGAGGCTCTGTGTAAAACTTGTATGATTGTCTGACTGTTCTTGTTCTCTGCCGCATATGATTTCTTCCCCAGTGATGTTTCTCCATTCCCATATCTGAGTATTTAACAAGGTGGGTACAAATATATTATCACGACTTATAGAAATAACGTTCAGCCCCTAGAGAATAAGATCCAAGTACAAGAATTTTCTTTTAATCCTACGCTGTGATGTCAAGTGACATCACAGACTGAGAAGTAACAAAAGCCGAGTGACTGACTTTGCAGATACTGTGACAGTGCCCTGGGTGATTTTCCAAATATACATATGGATCACATTATGATTCAGAAATGGGCTCATGGGTTTATTCAGATTTATTGCTACTGTTGCTGTGCGGTGACCCAATAAGTCCCATATTAAATTTGACATCTGGACTCAATGTTGAGGGAACTGAAGGTTTGAAACAAAAAGAGAAAAAAGAAACAGACATAGCGACTTCAATTGAGACCTGCTTGTTTGATCACCCAAGGGAACAGCGGTTCAAAAATGAGGCAGATGAGTGTGTACGGGATAAAAGCAGAGAGCAGGAAAGAGAAAGTGAACGAGAAAGAGAAAGAAACTGATAGAGGTAGAGAAAGATGAGAGGAGTGGAGAGTCATCTGTGGTTCCCATGGTCCAAAGAATGAGTTGCTTGTGCTCATATAGTTGAATGTGTGTGTGCGTGTGCATTTGTGTGTGTGTGTCATTAGAGTCCCCCAGAGCGCTGAGACCAAAGAGGTCTCACCGTGACACCTATTATCCCCCCGAAACATGACACACCACCGGGGAGAAAGACAGAGAGAGAGAGAGAGCAGGGGTGGAGCACACATTTCACTTGTTTCTCCCTCTGTTTGCCTGTGTCTGTGTGCGCATGCACTTGTGTGTATGACTGTTTCTGCATTTAGCAGCATTGGTTGTGTGTGTGTTAATGTACACACACACACAGACACGTTATCTGTCTAAAACTGTAACGTAGCATGAGTTTATATCTGTGTGTATGAACTCCCTGTGTGCATATTTCTGTGGTAGAAGGTGAAATGTAGCAGATCACCACGCTGCGCCAGGTGTTTGGCTTGGCCACACTTCTAAGGCCCTGACACACATTTTACAGAGTCCACGGGGAAATAGTGTAAGAGGTTGGGGGGATTGTGCATTTGTATGGGGAGTGAGAATAGTTTAAAGGAAGGGGACGGGTGCTTAACTATTACTTTTTTTTTCTTTTGTGCTTTTCTCTCACATGATTGTCCAAAAGTGTAAAGCCCTGATTTTTCACTTCTTTTACCCTCCTTCCGTCTAACTTTAAAATCCAGAAGCTAAATTTAATACTACTGTTGTACTTATGATTTCTTTGTCAAAATGATGTCTACAATGTTGTGTGGTAGTCTATAGGCAAATGGGAAATTGGAATATGAGAGGAAACTAAGGGGATTGGAGATGTTTATTGATTTTAAAGTTCATGAATTCACACAGCACATTTAAGAGTCAGTTCACCCAAATCACACCCACACAAAACATATTTTCTAGCCATGCAGATAGGGTTAGGGGTTAGGGTGTTTTTTTCTATGCCTAGGTCTTGTTTCCACCCCAGTGCAAAGGGAGTGAATGGAATTTCATATTTGATACTCACAGCATTGAAATATTACTTGTTGCTATGGATAATCCACAGACCTTGCTGTAAACAGTTTTCACTGGAGCTACTTTCTACCAGAAAAAAAGTTACTATAAAAACTGTTGGCAGCATATTCCACAAGGGGTGATGTGGTAATTTGAGTGACCCAACCCTTTAAGACAAGGAAACTGTAACATGGAAGCCATTTTCCGCCTGTGTTTTATTACAAGTTTATAACATACATAATTTATTGTACCAGTACCTCTAGTCATGCTCCTGCTTTGTATCTGATTGGCTCTGTGCCCTTTGTGACACATGTACAGGATCCAAACACCAGAGCACACTGTATGCATGACAAAAGTAATTCAAAACATTGCCACATAACCAAGTTTGCTTAATCAAGTTATGCTTACTGTCATTATGACCATAAAGCGAGTAAGATAACTAGGTTAAGGTGTTTATATGACATTGATCAGTATAGTTACAATAAGCAGAGTATTGTCTTACTCAAATTATAATCAAATTGTTACACAGCATGTAGAGGCACTAACTTTAATCCATTCTGGATAAGGAGTATGGGCTAAATGCCTGAATGTCAATGTTAATGCGAAAGAACAATGGAGTGGGTTGTTTTGGGTTTGCAAGTCAGGCTGTGAAGCCATTAGGAGAGGATGTTGGAAATCGAGGTGTGTGACTTTAATGGCAATTTGGGGTGCACATGCAGAGTATGTATGAGGGGGGGGGTGTGGAGTCTGGAGGTGGAAACAAGGGTTGGAAAACAACCGGTGTAGTTGTGGCTGAGATGCTTTAGAAGTTGTCGGGAGGTGGGGATGGAGGGTGTTTAGGGTGTCAATGTACATGCGAGGCTAATGTATGTGGTTTTTTTTTTGAGAGGGGGGGTACAGTTGGTATAAGTGGAGGCTGTCAGGAGGGGGTCGACTTTAGACATTTTAAACCCTGGCTCCTCTCTTTCTATAGGCCTGCTCAGGTTTCCTAAATGCTGCCAGCAACGAAGCAATACAGAGCCAAAAAGAGATTGAGCACAAGTACGGGGGTTGGGGGTGGGATAGGTGGGGGTCTTTAGTGAGGTTGCAGGGGTAAAAGTAAAGGGGGGTAAAGTGGGTCTGGAGGGAGAAGAAGGAGAAAGGAAAGCAAAAGGCATGGGGACTAAGAGCGGGTGGGAGATGGTGGAGGAGAAGTGAGGAGGGAGGAACTCTAAATAGAAGGAAGGAAAAGTAGAAAAAAGAGGCAGAAAGGTTAAAAGACGGGTAGGTGAAGAAGAAATGAATGGAGGAAGGCAAGGAAGAAGGAGAGAAAAGAAAAGACGTAGATAAAAAAAATGGGGTCCCTGTCTGAAAGTCAAAGTAGCCCCCGTCTTTCTGTCTCTTTCTCTCTCTCTTTCTTTCTCTGGGAGCCGTCAAAATAATGGATTGTCACGCTAAATGGCCGGATACAAGAGGGCAAAGGGGTTGCCTGGGCGGGGGAGCCGAGAAGGAGGGGGGTAATTGTAGGAGGCGAGGGGGAGGAGGGCAGTTTGGATAGACAGGGGGGCGGACAGACTGACGAGCCGGGTATGCTTCCAAGTCAATTTATTCCCTATTAAAGAGCACCGCCAAAAACAACAGACAGATTGAGGGACAGACAATCATTCTGACTCTGAGATCAGGTTTTTTTATCAGTTTTGTTTTTTCAGCCCTCCTTTTGGTTTCGTGAAATGACTTTTAGAAAACTTAGTGGTATACCACAGAAACCGCACATTGACTTGTAAGGATTTGGGGGAAAACAGGTTTGCTTTCTAATAGATGGCAATGTATTTTTGATAACTGACATTGCATTTTCAGTGGTTTGGCCGTATAAAATTCTCATTATAATCCAATGTTACAGTGTTAAAAGTGGTATAAATTAAGAGGTTTTTGCACAAACACTAAGACAGCCTTTGGTTTCTGTCAAAATTCTAGACAGACGCTTTGTTCTTATGAATATAATTTGGCAGTCCTTTAATATTTTTGAACATGTAAAAATGTGTCTTGGCTGTTGCACTATTTTGAGCAGATTTTTCCTGGCCCAGTAGTACGCCGGTCATTTTGTGGATTTATAAAGCTTCTGGGTAAGATTGGCTTTGAGTGTCAAATCATGACAAGCCCCACAACACATGCTCTGTCTATCAAATGAACAGTCTGTGTTTAATAAACAAAACGTCTCCTCCATATTAACTGTTCAACTGTCTATTCTGTGCACACTTCTATTTTTATATAAAGTGTGTATTAATCAGTCAGATTTAATGTTGCCAGTCAGTTCACATTCTGGCTCTGTGGTCACTTCTGTGTGCCAAAAAGAGCTCCCTGGACCACAAAAAATTACACTGTTTAAAGGCTTCATTGTCTTATATTAAACATTTTTTTTTGAACAAAGCACTGCAGAAATGCTAGCCAGAACACCAAGACAACATATCACAACAAAAACACCATGGCAGAAAGCTAGTATTTTGTACTGTTTTCCAGGGTGTTTTTCTGCTCAATTATGCATGTGTTTTTGAGCGAAGTTTCAATACATTGCAGACACAGTAGCAGGTTTACAAGAAGCTGTACTGTATGTGGATCATGATAAAAAAGGCTCACCCTTGTTTATTTCTCCCCTCTCTCTGTCTCCCCTGGCAGTCTTCTGATCAATGTGGCTCTTTGATGTATATTTGATGCATCTCAATATCCAAACGTCAAGAAATCTCTATTATTATTTCTTCTGACAATAGAGAATCAATAGCTGACGAGAAATAGATGGCTTCAAGGACAGAATCCTGCTTCAAGTGTGTGTGTGTGTATGAGGGAGAGAGAGAGAAATTCACAAACAAAAGACAGTCATAACATACAATACAGTGAAGGGATAGTAGACGGTAGCAATAATGTGAAAGATAAATTAAATGTGTGCATATAATGTCTGCATCCAGCTGTCCGTCTGTAAGAAAAATAACTGAATTTTTTTTGGGCCAACCTGAGCCAATCCAGGCCAATAGAGATATTAGCCTCATAATCACTCAACTTTTGATTTAGTGGAAAGGTATGCGGTTCATATTTTTCATTTCCCCAACCTCCCCTCACACATGAAAAGAATGAAAACAAAAGGGGAAAGTTGGAGAATAGAGGAAAAATACAGTAAAATAATACAGATAAATGTAGGAAAGTAAAAGACAAAAGCATACATATTTTTTTCAAAGCTTTCAAAAGCAGCCAAAACAAGTTTGAGGAGACATATTGACTGCAATGCAAACTGGGTTATAAAGAACAGATCTGACAGAACATTCTTGTGGGAGATGCCATAACCTCCAGGAACCATCACTGAACCAAGGAATGTGGAGTGTTGCAGATAATTAAGATAATTTCTACTTTCTGTCCAGGTTGTAGTGCATACAGTAATATCAGACTTGCATTGCAGAGGCATGGCACACCCAGCATGAACAAGGCTGCTGTCTTTTATCAAAAACCTTTGACACAGTATTGAAGCCCAAAATGATTTAAAATCAGGCTGTAAAATTGTCTTATTCCCAATTCTGGCTTTCCAATCGCTTGTAATCACTGTTAAAGCTTTCGATGTTAATCCATAGAATAAAAAAAGCAAATTTTCAACATCTCTAGTCCCCAGGCAGCCCAGAATCAACCTACAGTTTCTGTGAAAGAAGGCAGGAAAAATGCTGCGCAATATACAGTATCGCATCTAAATATATTTCCTGATATCTTAAGAAGTCATGTTGGATTTTTAGTGTCTTCTTTTAAAAAAATAAATACTTGATTCTGTGCACAGATGTGGGTGGGAAGGTTTAACAGGAACAACACAAATTCTGATTTAGGATAGACACAAATTGTTGATATTCCCCACTCTCTCGTCTATTGCGATCACAATCTCCTTCCCCTCCTCAGGGTTTCTGATCTCCCCTTCTCTGTTTGCATATAACATGCTTTTGATTTACACCCAGTCCCCTTGTGTGTATATATATGTGTGTGTGTGTGTGTGTGTGAGTGTTCAGTGTTTGTTTTTTCCTCCGGCCTCAGAGTGAATGCCTGCATGTTTGGGTCTCTGTGAATGTACATCTTTCTCATCTATTTTTCTATTTTCTTGGTTGTGAAACAGGAAGGTGAGCCTGGCTGTGTCCCATGGTAACATGGTAATGTCTATTCTGCTTCCAGAGATTGGTCTCATTGGAACTTTGGGAGAGTCAGCTAAGCATGCACTACAACCCCCCCCCCCCCCCCCCCCCCCCCCCCCCCCAACTCCCCTCCTATGTTCCACTCTGCTCTGACAAAGATGAGATGCTGCAATACCTTTATAATGGATTGATGGTGCCTTTGGGCCTCCCAGCGATTTGAAATACACCCAAACATGGTCCCTGTGCAAAGTTTCAAACAAGGATACTCCTTTTTGTTCTGGGCATTTATTCAAACAAGCATCTACCTTTCTGTGTAATAGCTCCAAAGAAGACCAAAGTCTTCATCAAGCAAAGGTTAGCTCTGACAGAGATCATGTTTGGTTCAAATGCTGTGCAAACAACCCACAGAGGGACCATCAATCTAATGAAAGCTTCTCTTCTCTTTCTCATATCAAGTGTAACACCTGGTGACTTGTTGCTGTACATAATTTACTGCTGTTGCTTTGCAAAGATTAGGAATCTAACCAACAGCACCAGAATATAATGGAGACTGCCAGCTCAAAAAAGGTTTTTACCTTGATTGCACTTCAAACATTTTTTAGTCTTTTTAACAAAACTCAGCAACATGGTTATGTGGGCCAATGACAACATGATCCACTCCTGCAGTCAGGATGTGAAGGATATGTTCATTTGATCTCTCTTTTCTTTGAACCTTACATTTTTATATATATACACTCACCAAACACTTTATTAGAAACTCCTGTGCAATCTAATGCAATCCAACACAACAGCTCTTCCATAAATTCCAATTTTACAAAGCTTGTACATGTTCAGTTTTGCTGAAATTGTCAGAAAAGTGATAATTCTACTTCATGTTTATTATTGTGGTCATAGTGGGTGGTGGTGGTGTGCTGGACTGCATTTTATTGAAAAGTGTTCATAATATTTTTTCCACCCCATTAACATACATGAGGTTGACATTATTTATTTTGTGCAGTGGCCATTTTAGGACATCTTCAACCTCAGCTTATCAGATGCAGATGCAGGGAGGTAAATTTCTTGGTGGTAGCGAGCATAGATAGAGTGCAGAGCAGTTGTGTGTGCAGGAAGGATAAGCATCAAATCTGTTTATAGACCAAGTTGTTTAAATTAAGTTGGGGTCTTATATGGCTGGAGAGTAAATAGAATATGTGACTGCAAAGTGATGTCTGAGCTCATCTGAATAACTTTGAGGATCCATTATTTGAGTAAATGTTCTCTGTCCTCTAAGCAACTATGCTGTATAGCTGAGGAATAAAAAAATCTCATCTAAGTATAAATTGGAAAACATGCAATTTCAGATCTCAGTGAGGTAAAGGAAACATCTTGTTAGGATTTCAACCACTGGATGAGCAAAGAAAATGGAGACATTGTAAAATCCTCAAACTTCATGAAGTTATCATTTTTGACAGAAAACTGGTCACAAAATGGGGAAAAGACATTTTTGTAACAAGAAGCATTGCCTGCTGGGTGGTTTTAGTATTTACTGTAATTGGTGCCCTGTGTGGTGAGTCATTTCCCATTGACATGTGTGCTGTTTTATAGGCAAATTAAAATGTTTAAGGGCTACTCCAATCTCTCTCTGAATGAATCCTCACCTTACAAGATTTGTTGAAGTCATAATTCAATAAACCAAAAATGGAGCAGGGCATCTCTTTCCACAACATTCACTCCTGCTCTCTGTAAACCTGCAAACTTGTTAAACTGAAAAATACCACTGAAAATCAGGTTAGATATGAATTTAGTTTTCCTCAAGTCTAACAAAAAATAGGTTGCATGTTGATGATAGTGGCTCGTAAATGCTCTGTCATGCACTCTGAGATAATAATGATGTTTGCAGAATGTGAAGAAATGAAGATTTATGGCTATTAATGTAGTTGCTGAGGGACTCACTTTGCTTGCGATGCATGCATGAATAGACACACAAAGATTTGACTTAATCTCTGTCTTTTTATCTCACACACACTGCAATATGTATTATTTTGTGGAACGCACTTGTTATAAAAGAAACTGTTGTGTGTGGGGGTGCAAATTTCTATGTGTGTTTAAATGTTGTCTACAATGGGGCAGCTCTCACAATCTAGTTTGAGACTCAAGCTCAAATTTAATGTTTTGACAACTTAAGAATGCACAACAACACCTCTTAACACTCACATGAGTGCACACACAAACACACACGCTGTCCCCAAACACATTTACATACATGTCTATGGACACATTCACACAGCAAATGCAAGCTCTGGCAGACAAAGGTGCGGGTGCAAATGCATTAGTGCAGTCATGCAAAGCAGGCTTGTGCACTATAAACAAGTGTGGATTCCTGGTCAGTATGTTGGGCAAGCACTCTCCCTCAGCCTTGCTGTCTGACACACACAAACACACACACACACACACACACACACACACACAGGAAAGGAGAGTTTGTGCCAGTCCTGTCCTCTCAGGTCTATTTCTGAGGCGACGGGAAAATGATCAAAGCTATGTGACCAGACTCCAGGAATGACCTTCTAACTGTCTCAGGTGTCTCTTATTACACACACGCAAATACAGACACACACACACACACACACAGACACACACACACACACACACACACACACACACATATACACACATCCTCATTTAAACAGCCACACGCTTACACATACAAGCTCCCACACTGAAACATAGGAAGAAAAACATGTAAATGTTTCTCTATGTGAAGTGTCTTTATGTGTCTCTGTGTTTCAGCCACAGACACGTCTGTACACTCTGTCCCTCCTCAAATCCTTCACCACATCTGAGGTGCAGAGATAAATTTAAGTGGAGGTTGCTGTAGGGACCTGTTGGTGTCAAGTATCCCCAGCTTGCACAGCATGTCAGCCATTTTCCTTCATATCTTTTCTCAGTTTCAGCTGCTAATTGTGTCCCCTCCATGTACAGCTCGTAGGCCCAGGCACACACAAGAACATACTCACACATTTTGATACCTTTCTCCCCTTTTGCACCTTCTCCTTGCAGAAGGTATACAGCTGCATGGAGAAGATAACTGTTCCATGCATCCACACACACACACATAACAGCTTGATCATCATTCAGTGCTGTAACTGGCACATTCTCAGTTGTTGCTATCTTAATGAAATTAACTAACATGATATAGTTTTGCTCAAAGGTTAGACTACACACCGGTTAATATACACTTTGTGATCTTCATGAACTGAGGATGTTAATTTTTCAACAGAACAGATTTTATAATATTACACTTGTTCATTCATCATTGCTAATTCAAATGATATGAATACTGGATGTGATATCCCACAGGGGGGAAAAAAACAAACATACAAAATTAGCCAATTTTGGCGAGGTTATTGTATCTTTGAAGTAATTCATCTCTTCCATTTTTTATCTGACCTCCAATAAACCACACTATCTCCTCAATCTACATTGGATTCCTTATTCATGTGCATGAAGAGAAAAGCATACAAGCCAAGAATCTACAATTTATTACTGTGCAGTTGTCTTTTTATTGTACCACTGCCGTGAAAAAGGGAAACGTCACAGTAACCAAATAAGGTCACACTGGTAGATAGATAGATGTAAAATGTCAATATCCAACACTTGATTGTCACACAGTGGAAAAGTACTGAAGAGTAGTGAGTAGCAAGGATTATAATGTTGTTGCATGTATGAGGTCACTTACAGTCTTCCACAACACACATTACAAATTCTGATGGTCTTTGATATTCAGCCTCTGCAGAAACATGAGGCTGCCAATGGTCTGCAGCCAACTAGACATCTCACCCACCAATCCCACACACTGGTTTCTCTCACGGGCTTCCCTCATATGATCCTCCTGTGGGACAGTCAGCTTTAGTGTGATCACCTGTCTGAGCGTCTCAGGCAGCAGAAAAATGTTGACACTACAGTTTCCTGGAAAGAAGCATAATATAGATAGATAGATAGATAGATCGATAGATAGATAGATAGATAGATAGATAGATAGATAGATAGATAGATAGATAGATAGATAGATAGATAGATAGATAGATAGATAGATAGATAGGTAGATAGATAGATAGGTAGGTAGACTGTACAAAATCTGATTGTATACAGTGCTCTCTGAGTGTGTGTGTACATGTGTTAGGGTGTTTTGTGTGTGCAAAAGGTCACATCTTAGGCAGTTCTATAAATATTCAAAGGAGATGTGACTCTAGTCAATGTCTGCTCAGATTTCGCTCATCTACACACATACACACACACACACACACACACACACACACACACACACACACACACAACTTTAGATTTTGGGTCACGGCCTAGTTGAAAAGGCCTTGGCCAAGCACTCCTTTGGTGTATCACCATTACCAAGAGGTGTTAATAGTTCCAATGGGCTCTTAGCCAAAAAACATCTCTCTTTCTCTCAACTTGTTTCAAGCTCTGTCAAGTCTCTGTTGATGACTCTTGGCTCAACCGAACAGGGACCACACATATACGACGGCAATATTTTCATCTTCTGACCAAGAGAAATATTGTCATTGATGCGCACACCCACAACCCACACTGGACAGCTTCATAAACCCACCACTATAACTTTCCAAGCACAAAAAGCAATTCTTCTTCTAGAAGTATGCTAACTCATTTCATGAGAAATGTAACAAAATGCTATCTTATGATGTTAGTGTATATAATGTTGAATTGTTTAACCCTTCCCTTTTTTTTCTTTTCTCCACCCTTCTCCCCTATAGTGTGTTTGTGTTTTTTTTCCCAATCTCAGGCTTGAGGTCATGGGTCAGAAAGCACAGAGGTGATAAATGCTTCCAGGTCACCTCTCCTGTCTCTGGGGGTCAGGGAGAGGGTTTTTGCAGTGACAGCAACAACATGATCACTCAGCTGAAGCACCAGAGTTGAACCTCTGTGACCCGTCTCTGTTCCGTCAACCTCATACCATTTCTACCAACCAGCCATCCACAAAAGGCATCTGCTCCAATCAGAAAAAAAGCACCAAAGCATAGATGTGAAACCTTCACTCTGAAATGGTTACTAAATCTCCGTGAGGTATTTATGTTTCTAATGAACACAGGAGGAAAAGATGCCTATGTTCTCAATTATGATTAGTTGGCAAACACTTAGAATGCTTTATTTTATGCAGAGAGTTAGGGTTTATTTTATATGCTCTGTCTTCAATCTAGTGTTTAGGCTCATCAAGAAAGTTACAGTAACAGTTCCAATGGAAGGAAAAAGCAAAATATTAATATTTATATCTCTATCAGTACAAATACACACACAATAAACAAAAAATATATCAAATAAAATAACAAAATTCAATGGTATTTTGAATAAATGTAATATTTACTATTTATGTTGACAATTCTACCTTACTCTACATTATTTGCATTGTTACACTGCACACATGTGCACACAGCCACACACACACTTATCTGATTCAGAGACAGTGAAATGCCTGGTGTTATTTTGAGAACGTTAACAACCCAATCTCCCTCATGCTGATCAGATCCCCTCTCCCACTGTGAATCGATGCCTTGTACTCTGGCTCCCCCACACTAAAACTAATCTAGTTGACTTTCATAACTAGTATAATCTGATTATAAATCCCCTGGTATGGACGCCACACAGAACAGTGTGGCAGAGGTCATACACCGCTTGCTGAGAAATGCCACAGGCCTGTGTTCTGACTGAAAGGGCTCTCCATTAAGCAGGAGATTACACACTCTGCTGCGTCACTGGAAAACAGAACAGTCTGCTTAGATTGTTCATAATTAACAGAACTTCTTGCTTTCCTTTGACTCATGATGAATCTTAAATGCGGAATTCAATTTGGAAACAAGTTCAGAGTTTAGTAACTCAAATACAAGTTGTTATAGCCTCTAAAATGTTTATTTGAAATCTCACAATGGTTTTTATGCTTAACTATAATAAGTTGGTTTACAAAATCAGTGATATCTGTCATGCAAATTAAATCCTAGGCCCTCACAGTAAAAGGAATAAAAACCTTTATTTTAAGTTTAATTCTTTGTCTGGTTTGATGCTTTGTGTGTTAGTTAATTGAACATAAAAAGAATGTCTTTTTATCATTTATCTGTGGGAGTCCATTGGTTTTAGTCTATCTATGGTGCAAATACACCATTCCAAAGTGTATTTTTCCAATATACACCAAAATATACTCTTCACTGGTCTAACATTTGTATATTCAGTAGTACATTTTAAAGTTAAGATTCCCTTATAGTAGCTCGATCTCATGTTGAACTTAAGCGCCTCATATCCTTTTCCAGTACCTCAAATTGACTAATGTTTATGTTTAAACCAAGTCTGACATGTGGTGTTTTTCTCCTACAGCCACCACAGAGGAAAGTCCTCCCTGGTTTGTTTGGGTTAGACAGCAGAGGAATGAGGGGAGGGAGGACAGAGAGATGGGGAGGAGTGGGAGGTGAGGGGATGATGACAGGGGAAAAAGGGAGGGGGGGTTGTAAGTGAGCTTGGACAATGCTCTCTGAATTTTAAAGAGGGAATAGAAAAAGGGTAGAGGGGGAGTGGAGGTTCAGAAAAGAGAAAGGAGAAGGAGAAAAGGGTGGGTTAGGGAACGAAGAGAGAATGGTGGCAGAAGGAGAGGAAGGGGAGTGGGGGGGGGGGTATGGGATAGAGGACAGGATAATTAGAGGGAGGAGAGGAGCAGAAAGGAAATGACAGAAGAAGGAAAAGAAGGAAAGTGAGGAGAAGGGGAAGGAGTGAGTCCATGCAATGGGGGAATAAAAGAATGAAGGAGGGAATGAAAAAGATGGGGATAAGGGAAAAGAGGAGGAGGTGGAGGAGGAGGAGGGCAGGGACCTTGGGGTTACATTCCTGAAGTGCAACCATCCTGGTGCAGCTCTGCTGCCCAATGTAAACACAGGGCAGAGAGGTAGACTGACAGCTTGTCATGGTGACTCATGAGAGAAAACGAGCAAATAAGACAAATGGAGAGGAAGGAAAAGGTTTAACAGGAAGAAAAGTGAGACACAGACATATACATTAGGACAGTTTACTGTAATGTGTATCTGTTTAATGTTAGACAGAACATTTTCCTGTCTCTTTTCTCAGGAAACTCACAGACCCAATAGACTAGACAATCCTGTTTAAAAGGATTGTATTCACATTGCCCTGATTATACATCATGTGCTGAATACATAAACACTGTTTCATTCCCCAGGCAGACGGAAATGAAGTTGCTTTAGCAGGCTAGCTCGTGACAAATGTAATCAGGCTTATAGATGTGGTAGTTCAAAATAATATTCAGATGTTATTTAGTATACACAACACCAACTTCTGTCAGCAGTGACAGCAGGAGAGCCATCCTCCCTTTTTGGTGCTAGTACCACATCTAGTGGCGATAATATATATTGCAGATGAAAAAAAGCCTAAGTGGGGTAAATTTTATGAATACATTTCTATTTCTGTAAGCCCCAAATGAAGCCTCTTAAACATATCAGATTGTCTAAATACAGTCTACTTCAGCAGTTCAAAGAGGATATTCTAACCATGTAGTAAAGCAAGCAAAAATGTAACTCTTCCCACAACACAATAAAAATTACATTTGAGGAGTTTAATTGGTTGTACATTTCTGTAGTCTCCAAAGACATAAAATCAAAATCAATTCCAAACAAACAATTCAAGTGTGGGCAGTGTTTCATACAGATTTAGGAAACGAAAGCAGCCCTTTGAGATTGTTTGGTAATTCCGAGGAAGGAGGAATAACAGGAGCCTCCTTACCCAGAATAGTGTAAACAGAGTAAATGGTATACATGTTTCTGAAGAAAAAAAAATATAAAATGAAATAAATATATATGTTTTAAAAATAGCATACAAAAGGGTATTTTCAGGTAAGAAGAGTCAGTTGAGGAAAATAATGGCAGCATTGTGAAAACGACCAAAATATTATTTTCAGGGTAACGGCAATTAAAAAACAAAACTTTCCCTTCATGTACTCAATATTGCACACTGAAATCTTGGAATACTGGATTCAGCTGCATACTGCAGAAAATGTTGCTTAAAACGGCAAAGTGCAAAGAACAAATTTATGTGCAAATACTGTATTCTGACGTCGGTCATCTCTTCTGCATTCACACACTTTTTTTTTACAGCTTCTGCTGCTTCGACTTCTTATAATTTCTAATGAAAACAAATTAAAGAGTCAAATTGTGGACACATATTCCTTTTGGTAGTTTTAAAAATACTATCTAGACAGGATAAACATTGACTGCTCTATTGTTATGAAATTTAAAAATATATGTATTTCCACAAAGCCAAAAACTAAAGACAACAGAAATAGGGGTACTTGAGGAAATGATGGAAATCAAGGAATTCTGAAGTTCAACAACAATACGCTGTATTTAAAAGTGATACAACAGCCCAACAGGGACACTTCCAGCAAGTGTAACAAATCACTCAAGCCCATAGAGGTCAGTATAACAATAAAATATATAGTTCATCAAGCTTTAAATACAATAATTTGTTCTATCTATTGCATTTGTCACAGTGCTGGGAAGTATTTCCCTCAGATAGTACGCAACAACAATCTCGTCATAAAACCACTAGAAAAGTCCTTTTTTTTGAGAAGTATGCTTTTCTCAGTTGGATGACACGCTGTACTTCACCAGCAAAGCATACGATTAACGATTACTTCTTCAAACACTTAAAAGTCATAAGTGTCAGTGAAATGTCAACAGGATGCAGTCCCTAGTGAGTCACCAACTCTGGTAGACACTGGCTTGTCACCGACCGACTGGCTTTCCAGTCGGTCACAAATGTAATGTACACTTTGGTGACATACACTTTCAATTCTAGATTCTAGAAGAAAATTTTTAAGATTTTTTAAAATAAAAATCGTATATTCTTTGCCAGGTCACCACTCAAGATGCTTCTTCCTTTCCATTGATGCCTTGGAGGACTATTACCTCCCTAGAAGGGAAAAATATAAAACATAGAATTATAGGGAGGAATAAGGTCAATTTGAAATTGTAGGAATCCAAAATGTGTTTCATGCTCTGTATACGATGTATGTCACAACATTTTAGAACAACTGGGATTAATGAAAATCTTCAATAGTTTAATTTTAACATTACTCATATATGTGATTGAAGTACTGTGGAATTTTAAATGTGGGCAGTTGTGTCTGGTAAACAGCCACTTACTCTGGCCTCACAGCTCCTGCTGCTGCTCCTGAAATCCAAAAGGAAACTGTTGTAAGTTTTTGCACTTCACTTTAAAGATATTAATACTGAATCTCTCAGTATCCTCACAAACAGAAATGTAAATATTTGCAAAAGAGCTATATTGTTACAAATTTAATTTCTCTTGTCTCCTTACCTGTTTGCCTTTTTTTCCTGCATGTCCACAGGAGCAATGGCACAATCACAACAACCGCCACTGCACAGATAGCTGCTATCATAATAGTATGATCGTCAGGGACTTCAGTTGGTTCCACAGGTTTACCTTTGGATGAGAACAAAATGTATATCAGAGTCAAGAACATAAGTACTGGGACGGATGAGTTTGAAACACAAAACTGGCAATATTTTATATTTTTCTTATTTTCAGCAAATCCCATGTGAAGACCAAAACTGACATTACTCAGTGATCAATTGATGGTGTCATTATTCTTATGGGATTTATTGATAAAAAAATATAAATCACCAGACTTACCCTTTAAAGGGTCAGTTCACCCAAGTTACAAAAAAAGTTCATAGTATAGTTTTGGTTATATTTGCACTAGTTTTGGGATATCTGTCCCAGCCTCCACCAAACATCAATGAAGGTGAATGTTACCTTTTTATGGGGCTAATAGGATTGAAAAATTACTTTCATTCACAAAATTCAAAGTGTACCTAACAATATAATTTACACACAAACACAACTTTATCATGGTCAAAACTTTGTAACTTGGGCCCTTTACCAAGAATGGATGATAAGACATGTAACTTTATTGCTCATGACTATCGCATCAGCAAAATATAGGATGAGAGATTCTGCAGTAGAATTCTGAAGTATTCTACTGCAGTATTGTGTAAGTTTTACAGTCTACTCACTGAAAACACACTCTCAACTCTTCTGCCAAAGTCAAACTAGAAAAGTGACGAGAGAGATGTAAAACTGCACAATGCAAAAAATTTCCCTCACACATTCCTCAAACATGGAGCCATCACTAATCGCTTGCCAAGGGGTTTTCATTGCCCTTCACACTTCCCAAAACTTGTCCAGTGGTTGAAAGCATAAAACAGACTTTGATGAAGAAACCATCAGGACTGGTTATTTTTGGAGTTAAGTACTCACAGACATCGAACATCTCTGAGGTGGCGTTGTCCACAGAGCAACTGAGAAACTTCTGCTCTCCATAGGAGCAGTTGAAGGATACAACGCTGGAAATGCTGAACAACTTTGTGTAAGGATCAGCCACTTCACTGTTGTTGACAGCTTTCCACATCTGGGTGCTGGTATTCCGACCTCCGCTCCACCTTATCTTACTGCTCGGGTAGCCGCCTTGTGATGCACATGACACCAGGCAACTGGGGATACGGCGATCACAGGATATTGTGTGTATAGGTTTACTGTATTTGGCTAGAAGAAAGAGAGACAGAAAATGTCCACTGTCAGGTAGCACGTCAAGGTTTCTGAAACTTAATTTGATTTAAAATGAACTATGCAAAGGATTTTCACAAGGCTTCCTTAACCCTAAGATCACACACTCACAGACTAATAGACAAATCGACAATACAGAGTGATGGAAGGTTTGGATCAAAGCAAAGTATTTTGTTTTTTGTGCTTTCGGAATTCACAGATGTATCACTTAGATTGAACTCTGATTGAGCTCTTTGTACTACAAACTGATAATGTAATCTCCTGACACTTCTCTGTAAGTGAGATTTCCTTCACCCCGAACAGCATATCTCTGGTTGTTAATCTATCTGCCTTCAAACTGTAAAATTGACAATAAAGTCAAGTTTTAATCTTTTAAATACATTTCTGCAAAAAACGAGGACTACACACATTAAATCCATTAACACACACACACTCACACCGATCGTAGCAAACTACAATGCAAGGTGCTGGCCTGACCATGAGGAGCTATTTGGGGTTCAATATCTTGTCCAAGCACACTTCAACATGTGGACAGGAGGAGCTGGGAATCAAACTACCAACACTGTGATTAGTGGACCACCTGCTCAACCTCCTGAATCACAGTGGCCCAGGTGTTTTGACATATACTTTGCTGAAAACTGCTTCCTCCTGCTGCAGATAATGGCCAGGGTGAACAGGAGGATTTTTTAGATGTCATACATTTTACTTTTTATTCTAGATTTTGGAACAAGACTTCATAGAGACTTCATAGAAACAGAAAACAAGCTTTTAATCATCTTTAAATTTGATAGAATTTGATAGAATTTTTATATAAATGTCAAAGAACTGGTTATCACTGTCATAATACCTAAATCAAATCCATTTCACAAGAAATACTAAACGTCTTCCACTATGATATTACAAATCAGTTGCAACAATGCTGACTAGGGAAGTGCCTAATTCAGAATACTGCAGTATTTTTCCACCATAGTGCTGCAAAAAGTTATAAACCAAAGCTCCCATTCTTACCTGTGACAGTGAGGTGTATAGTTGTACTAAGAATCTCATTGTCAGTGTATTGGAAAACGCAATCATATGTTCCACTGTGTGAGACATTTAATTTGAACATATGCACAGCTGTCTTGTTGTCAAGTATGGTGTTCTCCCATTTTGGCTCCCGTATATCTTTTGATGCATGGTAGCCATTCACAAATCTTTTGTCCCTCTGAAAGTAGAAAAATTGAATCGGCCTGTTTCTCTGAGAAGGGCAGTGAAAGGTCACATTTTGACCAACCTCCCCTCTGAGTTGAGTTACACCTCCTGGAGGAAAAAACAAGAGGAGGAATGAAGTGTTAGAGCATGCTGAAAGCCATTTGTGAAATAGAAGTCATCAGAAGGCAGAAATTAATGTACAACCTGGTAGTGTCCAATAGTAAATCCGGCTCACCATTTTTGACATTTCACTTGAACTCAACAGGAGCAATTTACATTACGTAAGTGAACAGTTTTCACTTTAGCCTGTGAGTGGGCGTGAAGATAAGGGGCTTTTGTTTTAAGAACTCCTCTTCATGACATAGCAGGCTAATCTCAGTTCCTCTCTTATTGTGTGAAATACATGACGAGTAGCGTCCCTTTTACATGATTTAAAGGTCATAATATCGAAAATGAAATTACTGTGAACTATAAAATTTTTTTAGTTTTTCAGTTTAGTTTTTCTTTTCATTGTCACCATAGATGTCTTTCTGGTCACCTGACGAATGTACAGTAAGTCCAATATTCACTCTCCTTTTAGCTCCATTTTGACTGTTCCCCCTTCTGAGAAATAAATCTATTTTCTGTTGTTCCTTTACCAGTTAGTCACCAGTGGTGGAATGTATGTTACGTATGTTAAATACATTTACTCAAGTGCTGTATTTAAGTACAGATTTGAGGTACTTGTACTATACTTGAGTACTTCCATTTCATGCCACTTTGTAATTCTACTCCACTACATTTCAGAAGGTAATACTGTACCACTTTGTGTACACAATATTTTGAGAATAAGACAGATTTTATATTTTGCAGGTTCAGTTTAAATGCTAGTAATCTACCCAAAGTATCAGAAATAGGATCCTGACTGATGAACTACAATATTAAAATGCTCTTAAATGTATATGTTAGTGATAAAAGCAAATATAATATACTGTAATAACATAATACTCTAAAATATGCCAGTATGCATACGAGTATTTTTACTTTTGATACTTAAAGCACATTTTGCTGATAATACTTCTGTACTTTTCCTTGAGTATTTTCTCCACAGTACAGTATTTCTACTTTTTCTGCCACTGCTAGTCACTAACTTAATCTGTCTGTCTTTTGCTGCGCATTCAACCCATTCACACACACACTCACACACACTCACACACCGATGGTAGCAAACTACAATGCAAGGTGCTGGCCTTGACCTGCTCAACCTCCTGAGCCACAATGGCCCAGGTGTTTTAGCACATTTACTTTGCTGAACATAGCTTCCTGCTGCTGCAGGAAATGCGGTCAACACTGCAGGTTTGTATTCTAACACATCAGTATAGTAATGCTGATGTCACTAATCTTTTTTCATAAAATCTATTCAGATAACTTGTTTCACTGAAGATGCACTGATATGGAGGAACTGCTTACCTGTGACAGAAAAGAGCCCTATTACAGCCAAAACCAGAGTCAGAGGCCGTAGGGAAAGCCATTGGTTTCTTGGGAGACAGGATGAAAAATAAAATATATTAAATAGTGATAAGAGTGTAGCAGTATAGTAACAAAAAGAAAAAGATACAGTCACATAATTTGACAGACAGCCACAAATAGGCACAAAAACTAAATGCTCACAGTACAAATAATACTTTTTGGCTCTGTACCTAGAGATAGCCTGAATATTGGTTCCATATATGTTTACATGGACTCATCATCAAATCTGACTTGACTTGCCCTCGTCTGCCACCATTAGTCGTACTTTCTTAAGCTGAAATGATTGTGCTGCCTCTCCTTCACAAAAACAAGAACACACAAGGATCAAATCGATTTGTTTCTTTCTGAATGGGGAGCTTTATATCACTAGTTCCTCTTAGAGTTGACTCCATTTTTAGAGTAAAACAACTTCAATTTAAAAGTCAGGAGCATTATAGATAGAAATACTTGTTACAATTATAACTCCAGGAAATAAAAGTGGCTGAGTAAATAGTGAGTATATAACTCACAGGCACAGGCAGTAATAGATCTACTAAGTGATGCAGGGTCACAAACTTGTATTATTGTTTGGTTTCACTCAAAAACAGTTGGATACTACAGCTATGTTGTCAACAACTGTCAAGCAGTTGTTTGAGACCTTTCGACACCTGTTGAAAGGATATGTTTAGTTATATCCGGTAAAGGTTTTGTGGTTGACTTCTGTGACACTGCACCCAACAGTAAACAGAAAAGGCAAGTTCATCAGAAAGTATTTAGTTTCTTGAAGGTGACACTCACTTGGACTACAGTAATCTTCACTTCCATGACTACATCACTATCTGTTCTGTTTAAAGCATCTTAAACACCCTTATAAAATTATTCAACAAATACTGATGAGGGTTCAGCTCAAGGCCATGTTGAACTGAAAATATGGTAAATGAATCATACACACTCGATGTCCACAATGATGAAACAGAAAATGAGACTACTTACTGAAAATACTGCAGATTCCAACTCAATGCCTGTCAAAAAGACAAACAAGTTAATCATTTAACTTTTTTGGTTTTTCTTTTTTTAAGTCAGTGCACAACAGCATGAATCATGCTTGAATCAACTGGAGTGGAAAGTTTATGGTAGAGCGCTCATGCAATAATCATACTCAACTGGCCCATGTCTGATGTTAATCATTTGTTTCTGTGTATCAGATTTTGCCAGTAGATAATTTGCTCTAAATTAGCAGGTGGATGATTGACTTTTTTTTTTCTTAACTTTGATCAATCTAAACCTTGTCTTCTGATCATTAAAGGAGAGCAGTGACACTGTAGTTGGTGCTTTTTTATGGCTGCAACTGCAACAACTTACATATTATTAAATTCATTTTTTGAAAATGACAATGTCTGTGAAATCAGTTGAATCATTTGAATCTATACACAAACACACACAAAAAATCTTATCTGAAATGTCTGACAGACCCTTCACAGTCATGAGTGGGGAAAATGATTCCTGCCACCCTGAAAGAACAGTGTTTCATCTAGTTAGAAAGTCCCAGTGAGTAGTATCAGAGAAAACACATGGCAGGGTGTATCCCTCCACCTGCAAGGGGAAACTGCTGTCTAGTTTTCTATTGTTTTGTATTATAGAAACCAACATTTTAATTGAGTGGTTTGTTGCGTTACCTAGCAGTTACTCGCATCATGAAATGTTCTGTTTATTAACTTCTTAAATTAGCACGACAAGTGCTGAAAGCATCAGTTAGTCAATTAGTATATTTCTGTGTATTAGTGTGTGAAACCTCACTTTCTCCAGGGAGAAACACTGATTTCAAAAGAGGTGTTTAGAAACGAGTTTTAAGTGTATCTACTGAGTATAAAATAGTTCATAAGGAAATAAATTCCTTTTGTGACACCTCATCTACAGTCCTGCTGATAGTGACCTAAAATCTCAAAAAATTCCCAGGGGGAAAACAATATCTGAAATCTTTTAGTTACAGGCAATGGTGTGACAGGAAAAGTACAAGGAAAAAGACAGTGAAAGTTGTTTGCAAGTCAAAATGTCACACACTTTGTCTTCATAGACACCAGGTCTCACTTTACTTAAACATACATATACAATACAATATATAAACAGTCCAGAAGTTACATGGGCTACTTTTTCTTCCTTGAATTTTGCACAGAAAACACAAATTCGCAGAATATTGCAACAAAAAAGAACCTTAATACAAAAAAGGACCAGGGAAAACACCACCACATACACCAGTCATTATAATGAGTGACTTTATATCAGCAGTGCCTGATCTTAGCAGAAACCACAGGAAATTCCCAAGGGCCATATAACTGCCTACTGTACTGTAACTGGTCTGTCCAGTTTCAGGACAAGTGATACCAGAGGGATTGTGAAAGTTATATTAACAACTATGGGATTCATCATGTTTTCTTCATAGAGTTGATATAGATATAGTTTTCCCTAATTTCTTTTGTTACAACAGTACTTATAATATAGCAATCATTAAAACTTGCTGTCTTCATAGGTAAGTGTTAACTATCAACATCACCACTGCAACAGTTAGAGTAGTGATTGTATATTTAAACAGTCATGCTCCACTAGTGTGGGGATTCCCATATGACGTAACACGATTTACAAAGCACTATTTGGCCTGTTGCCTTGATTTGAGTCAGTCAACACATGCCTGTTGTCACACTGATCTACTGGCCAAACTCGTCTCACATGAGTTTCTCCTGGGGGAACTAAGTGAGACTGTGGGTGTAAACAGAAAGGACTGCAAACTTTTTTCGGATGAAACTGAATGCTGTGTTATTATACTATACTGATGAGATGAGAAACTTGTGGCAAAAGAGGTTTATTTATTCAGGTACAATTGCTACACAGCTGTAGCTTATCTTTTTTTTTTTTTTTAAGAAACATAAAACACTTACTTTCTGTTTCCTTTCTCATTTTCAATCAATAAATGGTCATCTACATAGTTAAATCACAAAACAGTCATACTGTACACTGGATATCTATTTCATTATCAATTCCCGGTCTTGTTATATATATATATATATATATATATATATATATATATATATATATATATATATATATATATATATATATATATATTCAACTTTTCAAACTCTTGTCAGCTATATATATAATCAGCAAATACATGTATACACACAAGTAAAAGTGATTTACACTGTTGCACACAACATGCATTGACACAAACAGTTGCAAAAAGTAATGAATTTCATTGTTACTTCCTCTTTTGCTATCGGTCTTATCCTCAAATATTGCATACACAAAGCTTAGTAACTGTCTTTAAAATCCATGAATGCATATTTGCACATGCTTACTGTACACTAGACAATCTGGATCTGGCACAAAATTATTTTCTGATACGTATGCTCATCATGTACAGTCTAGCAACTAAAACAATAATAGAACACTTGAAACCAATGTTTTTCCTGTCAAGGATTTGATTCTCAGAAGTTAAGAGATCACTCACACACATATACGCACACATCCTCATCAACACAAACACTCACCAGCCTTCACAGGCTGCTGCTCAGAGGCTTTTCAAGTATTTCTTTCATACAGAAATATTACAGCATGACAGCAAATGATATTGCTTCTTTCTGACATCTACATTACAGAAATTAATAGCAATAAACAGTAAAAGGGATTTTTTTCAAAAGAGACAAGAAACAGGAAAGAGGAAAAAACATCTCTTACCATCATGCTGCCTGCTCGTCTGTGTATTTGTGAGACCAAGAGTGAGGGACTTCCTCTTCATAAAAGAACTCTGAAGGGTGGAGCTGTATGACTCATTTCGTTTTTTTTTTTTCATATGCTTTATATCAGTGTCAGCAACAAACAACCTGAAGTATTAGCCCGAGTGCTCACACACATAGTACTAATTTAGTTGTAAAAAGACTTCATAGCAGATTTTAGAAACAAAACACTGTGTGTAACTGATATTTGTTTTGCTAAGATTCAACTTGATATCTGTGAGGTTTGTGCATGGTTGTTATGTGGGTGTATGTAACCTAGCATCAGGAAGCTTGGCAAACTTCCCTGTTTGCCCTTATCAACTCAGATTCACCTGACAATGTGACATAAATTCGTTGGAAGGGAACACAATTATTTGCCATGACAGAAACAGCATGTTTTTTGGAATAAGTCACAATTATAGTTAGCGCTTCTCAGTGTAGGGGAGGAAGAAACTAACCTTAGTTTAATGACCACTACTACGCAGGCTTTCATTGGACATAGTGTAACTTGATGTAGAAAAAAGCCACAAGCAAGGAAACACTCTCTACTCACTTCTTCAACTTAGAGTTGAACTATCTTTACTGGTTAAAATCTGGCATAAAGCATAGATAGGTAGTTTGAAGTGGGACTAGTACTGCACAACTGATATGTGTTATAAATACCTACAATCTAGATTATTTTTTGTTGAATAAGAAAAAACTTGAATAAATTGATAGTAATTGAATAAAAAATGTCATGTGGGAGAAGTGAAACCAATGGGTGTCTTTAATGACTAAAGCCTTTAGTTTCCATGAGCAAATCTATTGCATATGGCCATGACAAATTCACCATTGGGCTGTTGCGTGGAGCCTACAATATGTGAGAACAGCAAGAGTTGAAATCAAATGTTGCTGCTTTGAAAATAGTTACTACTGGGAAACTATCGCAATTCCTAACAAACACATCATTTAAGGAATATGCTGTAACAAAGCAGAAAGAATTCCAGGGATTTTCCATATGTATCCCTGAAAAATAATAACAAGAAAACTACCTAGAAAGTGAGGCCTCTTCCTCACATGACTCATCCCATATATTTTGGCTTGTTACAA
Organism: Euthynnus affinis; assembly: GCA_029490765.1. Taxonomy (NCBI): domain Eukaryota; kingdom Metazoa; phylum Chordata; class Actinopteri; order Scombriformes; family Scombridae; genus Euthynnus; species Euthynnus affinis. The sequence continues at coordinate 19,614,669 of CM055845.1, read as the reverse complement.
CCATAGACTGTGGTTCCAACATATTTTAGTATGCTACTGAATATGATAATCTATACAATATGTAATATGTACTTTCTGTTGCAATGTATGTATATATGAATGTAATTTCTAAAAGACAGTGCTGACTTCAAAATTCAATTTCTTGTTACTTGTTGGCCAACATAAGCACTGATATTGATATATCTGCTATAATTAACATCAGCTGATATATCAGCATGGCTGGTACATCTGTCTAGCTACTACTACTATATTTACTTGAAGATTGTTTCCCAAAACTGTAAGGAAATGTGTCTTCCAAATGATGGTTTATCAATGAACATTTTCATTCTTTGGATTTTAGGTTAAAATGGCCTGTCTTTGACATGTTGTCTTCGAGATACAGGTGGTGCACTATTTTCTACAAACCTTACAGTATACTCCCACGGCTGGTTTGCTCATAACACTTCTAGCGCTAACCACAGAATGTTTCACATCATGTAGTAATTCTTTTTAATCATTGGTCTATAAATTTGGCTGGTAGTGATATTTATGAAGAATAAAAGTTAAACTCTATGAGTTTAATGAGAGGATAATGCAATTTTTACATCCAGGAAAACTTTACACAACAATGAAATATTAATCAACAGCTTGTATATTTTCTATAAAACCGATGACTAGGCATTATAGAACATCTTCAGTATGACGTTGTGTAGATTTTAATACCTTTACACGCAGCCTTGCTTAGGGGGCAAACAGGAATTATTTGGCCCGGGTAGAATGTGGGAGGGAGATCATAACCACAGTCCCAAAGGAATAAATATATAAAGCACTTCAAAGAAAAGTTCTTCAATGTACTAAAGCAAATGCACAACACGTGTGTCAAAACTGTTTCTGTATTTTAGTATTGCACGGTGACTGTCTTTTAGCATTCTGCTTGTCACTCTAAGGCATTATATATATATATATTGTACTTATTATGATTTACCACTTTTCATCTCTTGTGTAGTACAGTTAGTAGTCTGGGAAAGTACTAGGACCTAAATTGTATAATTATATTGCAGCTTTAGTCATATTGAGTGTAAATTAGGGGTGTGTGAGTTTCAATCAAAATTGGCTTGTACCCAACTGATCGTTCAAGGAGCAACAAGGAAATGTTGGTGACTGTTTCGAGAAACGCGCAAGGTGTGATATAGTTATCAGTGTTGTTGCTGTTGTTGTTGTTTTGATTGGTCAACAATAAAGATAGACATTCCCAGAGCTCTCATTAAATGTGAAGTTGGACGGGAAGGTGCTATGCGCAACAGAGTTTCCCTTCCATCTATGTAAGGTCAGTGTCAGAAATGAAACTCTAGTTACTGTATATATGAAGGGAATCCCTAAGTGGTTTTACATGTGTGGGTGATTGTGATTGTGAATTTGAATACTGAATAAATTCCGTGAACAATAGGATTATGAACTGTAAGTTTTGATGATGTCAGGATGAATGTTTTAATAAACAACTTAGATAGGCTTTGATTAATCTAACCCAAAATCAAGCTCTGATCCTGAAGTTCCTTATCCAAGATTGAGAATTGTCAGTGAGTAAGACCTAAATCCATACTGTACAGTTTAACCTGAGGATATATGCCAATATAATAACAACCAACAGTGGCCACCAACAGCCTCCAAAAGAGCATAGAAGCTAGTAGCAAACCAGGCCGGATTACCTTCTGGGAAAAATGGGCAACTGCATTAGGGCCCCAGAACCCCAGGAGAACCAAAAGCTGCTCTGTGACAATTCCTTTGTGGTAATATTTTCAAATGTAACTTTGTTGGATTGTTGGTTTATCCATTACCAAAGCAAAATATCACTGGACAACAGGCCCTCGTATGAGTCCTGCTTTATTACCTCATCTTGTGGACCCTACATCAAATTCTTGTTTTAAGACAATTATTTAAGTTGATATGCTTACATGGTGCATAGTCCTAAATTAGTTTGTGTTTAAATAAATGATCACACAGCAAACCTGGGGGATAATATTCCGGCATAGAAATACTGTACACAGTGTACACAGAAGGAGAGGAATACTGGGTCAATAGGGGTCCTGCAGCTATTTTTTTTCTCAAGGACCCCATTAGAGGTTAACCTAGTCATGATTACAGAAGAGACATTGAATTTTGTGCCAAGACATTTTGTAGGAAAAGCACAGGTGTAGATTATAGTCAACCACCACAGTTTTTCCTACAAGCAAGATGTCTGCTCTAAGGCCTACAAGTATTTAAAATCAAAAAGAGACAATTTAAACAACACAGCACAAAATTTTAGAATTAAAACTCCCTTTGATGACACAATCTCACTTTAGGAGCCAGTAGATTACAGAAAAAGGAACATAATAGATAAAGCTGACTGCATGAGAGCTGCCAGATTTTTTTTCTAAATGAACCACCATATCTCACAAGTTTAGTATCTGGCATGATGCCAAGGCCTCATTAGAAATGTGGTTGTTGAATGCTTACAAAATAAATTGTTGTTTTATCTTAGTTAATATTACAAATTGCATTGTGGTCGAGGTTCACTGATTAGTACAGTAGAAATACAAATTTATCTTTATACCTTAAGCAGAGGTGTCACTAAGCCTAAAATAGGCTTAGTGACACTAAGTTATACAGTGGAAATATAGTCACAGTTACAGTGATCAACCCCTTATATGGATGAAAAAGCTCAGGACAGAATCATTTCTATACAAATGCTGTTTAAATAATTTGCTTCTAGTAATCAAGTAGTCCGCTTACAGAGTTCATTTGGGGTTTTTTCATATATGGAAACATGATAGACATATGATATTGTAATTAGTGGTTGCTGCACCATTATCGGGTATGTGGGTGCTTCCTGTCATTCATTGAATTTCCGTTATCACTGCTCACTCTCCTCATCCATTCTCTAGCTCTCTTGACCACTGCTTCTCTCTCTCTCTCTCTCTCTCTCTCACACACACAAACACACATACTCTCTCTCTCTCTCTCTCTCTCTCTCTCACACACACACACACAACTCTCTCTCTATTTTTATTTAAAATGAGTTGAAACAGCTTCACTGTATTTTGAAGCAGCTACAGTAAATAGCAAACCTGGCCATTTCATTACTTTTTATTTGTGTAGTAAATATATTAGATGTCAATTAGATGGTCTGCATGGCAAATAGAGAAAAGGAAAAAAAAGGTTATAATTATCATCAGATCTGCTTTAGGTGACTAATTTGACCCAGACTGACGTGATCACTATAAGCTGTTTCCACATTTCTCATTTCTGTGTAAATGAGCAATAGAGATATACTTTTATTGACAGCTCTTGACATGTCAGTGAAAATATCACATTGTGTTGATCATAACACAATTTTATATCCTTCAGTTCCTCAACATGTAGATGGGTATACGGCATTTCCTCAAAAAGGCAGCAGCTCTGCTGAGAGCCAGTCAGATAAGATTTTGCCAGTTCAGACAAATACAAACTTAAACTGGTTGATCGCTCATAAAGCCTTGAGTTCTTGTAAATGTGAGTTTAATAAAATAACATGTTACTGAAAACAGGTGAGGAGAGGGAGAGGAGAGAGGGAGAGGAGGAAGACGGAGGAGACTGACAGGGTTGAAGGAGCAGGTCTGATGGAGGTTAGTGATCAAGAAGAAAGTGAGCGGGAGTTGTTTAAGCCTTCACTTAAAATTAAGACTGAATTTTATGATATAGGCCTATTACTCATACTAGGCATAAACGAGCCTAAATGATTTTATGACATTTATAGTTTTAGAAGTTCACACTTAAAACATCAGTCTTAATATAAATAACATAGCCTACTTAGAACCTGCAACATATCTAGAAGAGATAGCATTCCTTGAATTCAATACCTTTGTTTGATCTGTGCCTGTTGTAAGTGGATGGGAAGCATTTAAGTCATATTAGATATGTGCCTATTACAAACTATGAAGAGACAGACCTATTGTGTTGATTTTACACCTATTGCTACTCTAGAGATTCGTGACAAACAGACATTTTAGGGCCATTTAAAAAAAGGTGTTTGCTGACTTTGCGCTAATCCTGCGTAAACAGCGTAAGTAAATTGCATGGGAATCGTGTGTCACGTGGTACAAGTGTTCGTAGTTGCTACATAGTAACCACGCAAGCATAATCTCGGAGAACACACAGACACCAGCAGCAACAGATTGCTATTGCTTCACTCCATGGATTAAGTTACCAAAACCTCCGGGACTATAGCATCCAGTGGCAAAACGGTATGAAACAATGGTTCTCGTTAATTAGCTAGCATGCTCAGGTTGAGCCAGTTAGCTAATATGGGTAACATTGCTCAACAGAGGCAGTGAGCTAACGTTAGCTAGCTAGCTGATGTTGCCCACCTAACGTTAGCAATTGCTTATAACTTCTCTAACGTTACCGTAGCACTTCCAATGTAACTAAGTAGAAGAAGCTGCTTGAACAAAGACTAGCAGAACGGATGCTGGCTAATGTTATACAAACTGAATTGTTTTGAGCGCTTGCACATTTAAGATAACTTTAATGTTAGCTAACAGTTGAAATCAGCAACGATATCAGCACTGATAGCACTGCTCTAACGTATCACCTCAGTGACGTTAAATGTAACCCATATTCCTTTACAATGTTCTTTTTGTGTATACTCTAGCTTTCACAGTGTCTGTACGGTAGCTCCAGCTGAAAGATGCCCCACGGTTCAGACGATGCTCGCAAGAAGTTTATCTTGATCACAACTGGAAACTTTTATGGGCTGAAGCCTTCGTCCTCCCTGGATGACAGCCCAGAGCTCAATAACTTCTTGGACGACGGAAATGAATTTGTCCTGTCCATCAGCAAACATGAAAATGACCTTTACTTGTCAAATAAGGTAAGACACATGTCTGAAGCATCATTACATTGGAGCAATATATCCACGAGAAGGGCTTTGGGCTCATAATTCATAAAAATCATAACCCTAAACCAATGTTTCATAATTAGTTATAAGAACAAAACCTTCCAAACTAAACAATAAGTACAATGAATAAGCCATTTCATGAAAGAAATGTAGTATAAGTCAACGGTATTGGGAGAAATTATAAGATTTATCTCCGTTCATTAAATAGCTATTCCAGACCATTTGTAAATGCCAGATTTTTACTGTAATATTAAATGATAAAATATTGAATATTTACACATGCAAGTTCAGTAGCTTTATTTATTCTAAAACAAATTAACTGTCATATGTTGACTTGAAACTTGAAACAATTTCCTCTTTTTCTTTTTTATGAATTCACCAGATTGAAGCATCGGGGGACAGCAGAGAGAAAGTGTTGGTGTTCTTCAAGCTGTATCCAACAGTGATCACAGAGGACAACCTCCACCAGAGCCTCCTTGTGTCATCCATGCTTGAGTCTCCCATCAACACCCTCTATCAGGCTGTCAGACAGGTCTTTGCGCCTGTGCTGCTCAAGGTGAGCCTGTTTCTGTGAATTAAAGCATTTCATAGATGCTCTCCTTTGCTATCAAAATGAAAGCCCTAAAAAGGAAGAGAAACCTGAGGAATGAGCTATTGTGAATGAACTATTTTATATATATATATAACTATATACACACAATATACGGCATTACAATGTACAGTTGAATACTACTTAAAAGTATTTGCTCAGAAAGAGTTAAAGGTAGTCCAAAGCTTGAGAATGTTTCTGTCTTTTCTTGTTTTCAAGGATGAGCACTGGCGTTCAGCATTTGACCCTAAGCTGGCAGGCCTACTCAGTGAGTTGGAGCTCGGCCTCGGCTCGGTGGTTCGCCAGTCTGGAGCACAACCCTCTGCCAAGAAGGCCCGCACGGAAGAGGATGTCCTAGGTATGCACATACATTTTTCTAGTAAGAAATACACAAGTCAGGGCCATAGTGCCTACAGAATGATTTTAGAGGTGATAGTAGATAGTACTATTTGGTGAAAAATCTTACAATTGCTATTCCTTGTGGAAAAGTTAATCCTTATTGCTGGAAGCAGTATTGACATGCTCTATCAGCTAAACTTTAAATGACAACTGCATTTATATATTTATAGCTGACCTGTCACCCATTGGGTTAAGAAGGTACTGTGCAAGACAAATACTATATATAAAAGTATCCCTTGTATGCATAATCAGGTAATCTCAGTTTTGCCTATCTGGATGACATGAGTTCTCATGGCATGTAGGCTACTGCACATATTTGTTTACTTTGTTGCTCGTTGCTTATGGTGCAACACTGCCACTCAGCCTGCCAGCTACTGTCAATCAAGCGCATACTCCAACACACCCCTCCCCCTCCTGCATTTCTGATATTCCTCCAAAGTCCTTTTGTTCTTCCTTTTTAATGTTAAAAAAAACTTTTAACAATACCTTTAAAAAAACATGTTGACATTATTTTGGACTGCCAAATCAAATGAGTAAATGTGATTACAGTTAGACTTTAATTTAATCTGAGTAGAACAAGGGTACATTATGTTTGTCACACTCTGTACTTATACTTTCTCTACTCTATGCAGGCATCCTTACTCCCAATGATGAGTTCCAGTACTGGGCTGATCTCTCTGAGTCTGCAGAGAAGAACAGTGTGAGAGAAAGGGCTACACATTTTACAGAGCAATTTAGACCCGTACAAAAGGTAAACATGCACAACTTTATGTATCGGGACTGCCTACATGAAAAAAGGAAGTGGAACAACTATATATACTACTTATTTTCATATGTATACAAGGTTGTGGCTAATGAGATTACAATTGTTGAAACATATAAAACAGAACTATAATCTGTTACTGTAACGAGCAGCGGGTTCATAGATAAGTTGGTAAAAGAAAACAATGATGTTTTGATATCTTTTTATTATTTTAAGTTTGAAAGCCCTGAAATTGTGAATATCAACTGACATTATTTTAAATCCTGTTTTGAACAGTGTCAGATAATTAGATAATAGAGTCTGATATATCAAATTATTGTGAAGTACTATAAAACCAAACTAAACCAAACTACATGTCTCCTTCTGTTTCCACCAGGAGTATTGTGGTATTGATGGCCTGTCTATGGCTGATGTAGTGGAACTGGTGGAACAGAGCAGAGACACTCTGGATGACGTCTGGCGGCAGACCGATTATGAGCCCTACCCAGAAACACGCATGGTCCGACTTATGGATGTCATTGGTGAGACTCTCTCAAAAACTAAAACCAGGAAATGAAAATGAATATTTGCTGATCTTGTTTTTAGGGGACAGTGTGCGTCAATACTTCTGTTACAGAGATTTTTTTGGCATTGATGAAATGTACATCTTTTGAGAACTGAAACTGACCTCACAAGAACTCCTCACAATACATACTGTACATACAGCACATGGGTTGTCAATAGTATTGTAAAAAAAAATGGCAATATTCTTATTATTGCAATGGTTGATTAGTAACTTTGACTCAGTGCTACTGATATGCTTATGTATTAACATTTATTTTGTTTATAAATGTGAAAGGTGGCGCTCTGGGAAGATATGTGCAGAAGAAACTGAGTGATCTTAAAATTTTTGAGGAGCCATTTGTATCCATGAGAGAGAACCTGAGAATGGGCATTGCAATCTGTGAGCAGTGGGTGGTAGCTTGTGAGCACCTTACTGGACAGGTATGGATGAGAAAAAGTATAAAATGGTTTCATAAATCAAATCCTTTACCAAAGTTTTTTTCCACTTCACCAGAAAACTTGACTGATAACTCACCTTGATCCTTTAAAATAAAAGCTAGAAAGAGATCATCTGTTTCATTGTGACAGTGAAACATGTTTAATTGCCTTTTTTATCAGGTGTGGAAGAGACATGCCCCCCATCCATGGAAGGGAAATAAGCACTGTCCTCAAACCCTGCATTGTCTTGCAAAGAGATTGGATGAGGTAAGACAGGGTTCTGATCTGATGAAAAATATTTATTCGATAGGGCATAAATCTAATTTTTTCCACATGATATTGTGGTACATTGCTTAAAATGCATTAGTAAGTATGCTTGTGGTTGTCCTGTTCTTGTTTTTGTTTGTTTGGTATGAGGCAGACATGAAATATTCAACAGGAATTTCCACTTTCCTGCCTACCTACTTACTGAAAACTGAGCAAACGGACTGATAAGGATACTCACCTTTTTATGGCTTTTTCAAGCCTCCTTACTTTTGTAATACTTATAATGCTATCATACCTTTATATACTATTATACAACTATACAACTATATTATAATAACTTTTGTCAAAGGAGTCTTTTGAATGGGCCAGCCATTTTGACATATTTTGTATCGAAATACAGGCTATGAAAGAAAGAGATCCTCAATGGGACAGTGCCTTTGATAAACTATCAACCTTCACAGCACATCTCCCTGCATTTCTGCTTGCTACGGATCCATGATGTTCAATATCATAAAAACTAAACTAACAATCTTACTTCTCCTGTTACAGACTACCACATATTTGGAAAATTACTACACATAAATACAGAAGCGTCTTCCCTTTTTATAATAAACTGCATCATTTCCTTTATGGACAGAATATTTGGTGTGGGAACTTTCTGATATCTGCCTAGTTAGCATTTTTGGTTGCATGTTTGTCAGTTTAGCAGGCTCATGTACATTTTATATGGAGATGTGCTATTGTTTCGAATGTTCTACAATTAAATGTAAAGTTTAGGTATGATACTCATACCCTTATACACAGCAGTGGACATAGACAAAAAAATGCACTCTCTCTGTTTATGTCTACCAGGTGGTGACTCTGCGGATGGTCCATGAGAAACTGCTACATTTGCTACCAGGAGGAAAGCAGCAGGCTCTGACCTCAGATCGTGTGTTTGAACCCTTCTCTGGACTCAATCCTTTGCACTACAACCCCTACACTGAGGTCAGTTATATGGGACTGGGTGTGTGCATGTGACACCTTGTTTGAGCCTTCCCCATGCCTGTGGTTGATTAATTGCAATGGCTAAATGGCAGGATATGTTATGAATGTAGGTTCTTGATTGTTTGGCAGCTTTATTTGTTTTAAAATTAATAGTCACTTCCAACATTACCTGGATTACTATCCAGGCTGAGAAAAGTTCAACCATGCTTTCTTTCTGGTCAAGCAGCTAGTAGTAACAAACACTTACCAGCTACAGCAAATTTGTGATAGTTTTTAACCTACTTCAATTGACTTTTGTCCTGTATTTAATCACAGTCTTGTACCTGCAAACGAAGAAAAGCAATAGTTTATAATTTATACCCATTTACTTGTACTCTTGTTTTCTTTTTGTATGTTTTTGTAGCCTCTTTGGAGATCAGCAATGGCACAGTTTGAGCGCCTAATGGCTCCGTCAGAACAGGAGGTGGCTGGTAGACTAAAGAGCTACATTGATAATGTGCAAGACAACCCACAACAGGTAGTGAAACATACTACTTCAGCTCAGGTTGTAAAATACTGTGTATGTGTGCGTATGTTGATTTAGGAACTTACTGTATGTGCCTGTGCGTGTGTGTTCCCTTTCTAGCTCTTGCAGGTTTTTCAAAAGCACAAAGAGTTGATCAGACGTCCCACCATCAGCAAAGTGCTGCAGACAGAGAGAGAGACCCTACTGGCCAGATTGCTGGACTACAACAAGGGTACATTATTATGTCTCAAAGCACTTGCGTTTCTCTAGGTGTCAGAAATGGTTTGATAGCTTGTAATTGTGTTTTGTGTGGAAAAGCTGGATGTCTAAATGTAAAATAATACTTAACATGTACAGAAAAAGTAGAAAATCTCTTGTCTACAGTGAATAGCTTTGTGAAGGAAGACTCAGTGTGAATATCATGAAACTCCTCACTACTGCATTGATTTTCTTAGGCCTAAAGACTGACTTTGAGAGTCGTTGCCATGGAGGACCTGGAGAAAAGTCTGGGCCACTCATTGGCAGGAACCTTCCTGAGGTGGTCAACAAAATTGTCTGGGTCCGACAGCTCATACACAAGGTAGCGTGTCTAAATACATTCTCACACACACATACAAATATAGTATAAGTACTGTTTATCAAATAGCACAAACTTTCTGGTCTTCATGTTAAAGAGAAGGTTTTATAATTGTTATTTATAGTTGTTATATAATATAAGTAGACAGATGTTCAACTTTTAAGAAAGTTTTAAGAAATTTTTTTTTTTCTTTGGTATTCATGTGCTTGCATCAGATGGAGGATTCTGTCCGCATTGCTGAGGCTTTGCTTTCAGACCTGTCAGGGTTCAAAGGGTTCCTGCATTTCTGTGATGATCTGCTGGAAGTTTTGAGGGCGTATGAACAGGAACAGTTCGAGGACTGGTCAAGAGATATACTATCTGGACTGGCTGACCCAAAGTCAGGAATCAGGTTGGACACACTGAACACTGTGACCTCGGCTAACAAGACAAAGGCCCAGAGCAACACTATGGACAAGAATTGAATTGCACTGAAAGCATTTAGATCATTAATATGTCATCATTGGAGAAACTAGGCAGAGAAGTGATGCTACAGTTTTTTGGACAGTAATGTGCATAATTTCTTCCATAATGTCATAAGAATATGTACTGCTGTGTTCCATAGTTTTTCTTCTCCATATTTCTCATTACCTTATTTAGCACATTGATCACGGGCACTTAACTTGACATTTGTGATGGTTGAAATATATCCTGTATTTCTCCAATGTGACTGTCTTTCTCTGTAGTCTCCAGGCCAGTAACCGAGTGATGGACCTGGACCATGTGGACGGTAGGCTAAAGATCCAGTACTCAGACAGACTAGTCAGTCTGCTCAGGGAGGTCAGGCAGCTGTCTGCCTTTGGCTTTCCTATTCCTGCCAAGATACAACAAGCTGCTAATACTGCAGACAAATTCTACAGACAGGCCATTGTCCTGAAACAGGTGAGAGTGAGAGTCTAGATACACCCATGCATATACAAACTAACATTTTCTTTCCTCATTTATTTAATGTCTGCCTCATTATTTCTGTTATCATCTGTCTCACCCTCATTATGTAACAATGTGCTACTGTGTTGTAGGTGGCCCATTTCTACAACACCATTGACCAGCAGATGATTCCCTCTCAGAGACCTATGATGCTTGGTCTTGCGTTGGCCTTTGAACAGGTTATTAAGGTACTGCCCATTGCTGCAGATGAGTGGTTTTTATTTTCTATGCCTTAATATTATAGAACATGTTGTTATAATTATTATTATTCTTTTATACAAGTGTAATGCTATATAAAGTGAATGGGAACTTAAAGATTTTCCAGTCCTTCACGTTACTTGTGTGCGTTAATCATACAAAAGAAAGAAGTATGACCCTTTTTTTGTAGTTCATAGAAAAGTATAGTTCCTGAAATTTCTTCAGCACAACAACATCTGTTAAAAATGAAACTAATTTGAAATAGAAGATTAGTTGCCAGAAAGTTTGAGGCTGGTGGTGTATAAAAGCCTGAAAGCACCTATAAATTACACCTGGGCAGTATACAACCTTGTATATAACCTGTAGATAACCTCTTTTTTTTTCTCAGAATCCTCGTTCTCAGTCAAAGGAATCGGGTGGTAAACTGCAGATCACCTGGGACAATCCAAAGGAGTTGGAAGTTTACATTGCCAAGCTGCAGTCCGCAGCTGAGAAACTCTCCACTGAGAACAGGAAGCTACGCAAATGGCACACTGACTTCATAGACAAGGTTGTAGCTTAACCTGACATTATTATCATGGTTATTTTATCAAATAGATGATAATAGAGGAAGTGAGTGCTAGGACTGTAATTTGAATCCTTTGTTGTTTGCACATTTCTACGGAACTTTAGGTTATTTACATAACCCCGATTCTCTGAGTAATATGAGTGGGATGTCTCACCATGGGATGCACGTCTCGTTGCAAGCATTCATCTCATTTCACCAATCCTGATTGGCTGATGAACGTGTTCTTCTGCATCAGGTAGTGCCGTGATACACACATGACACAGTCTCATTCAAGATAAACACCTCCTCTCACCCACTCAAGCAGGAAGGGTTGTCCGGTGAGACATCTGACTTATTACTCAGGGAAACCCATGTTCTCTTTCATAATAGTAATTTTGATGTCTCACTGTGGCATGTGGTAGCTCCCGTATTGCGAGGCAAGCTTATCTAGAGTCCGCCAACTCACAGGGAGAGCCGCCCTGTTCCGATTAGGACTCCAGGACTGTGTGTGCCACACACGGGGCAAAGATGTCCAGCATATAGAAACGGACAAAAGTGAGAGGCATGGACCAACTCATTGCAGCACAAATGTCCTGAACAGAAACTCCCCTGAATAAGACGCAGGATGTCCGAGCTTGGGAGAGGAGAACTTGGTATGCTGCTCTCATCTCCATCCCGAGAAGTGGTGGAGGTCTCAGGCTTTGCAGCCCGGGTGGGAGTGATGAAAATGTCGTCCTGCTCTTTATCCTCTGATATGAGGAGATCCAAGGCCACATCTTTGTCTTCTCCATAGTCCAAGTCCAGGACGTCTTCCACTATTTGTGGAACTGGAGCCAGGTCCAGCTGGAAGCCTCAGCTGACACTAGTCTCCAGTGCCCCCTCCACAGTGACCCCTCTCCGCTTTTGACTGGGTGGTAGCTTGTGGGGAGATAGGGATTATGTTCAGACAAGCTAGGTTGGCAGACTAGCTCTGCCCTAAGCACCTTGAGCAGATGTGGTGTGCATCTTTGCTTTGAAATTTATTTCCAGAACAACAGGGACCTGGAGCCTCTGCCACCTCTGGTGTGAGGGGTTTTAGCCTCCATTCCTCGCGAGCTGTTGTGCTAACTGTGAAGAACGGCTTCTTCACAGACTCTTCACAGTTCACAGAGATTAGCTGGGATGCTAACATTTGACGGTGCTTGAGCTACAGTGGCGAAGAGTTTAGAAGCAATGACCAAGCTGTGGAGGGCAAGGAAAACACTGAATCTGGTCTGGTGTGACCAGAAGAAAAAGCAAAATCCAAAGTTAGCTAGTGCCTGGCGTTGGAAGCTACATAAGATCCATGTGTAGACAGTTAAGCTAGCTAGCTTCAACATGAGATATGTTCCAAGTTAGAAGAGGTGTTTTAATAAGGTTGTTGCCCACTACCTGATGTGGATGAACACGTTCACCAGCCAATCAGGTATAGCGTAATGAGATTAATGCTTTTGAGGGCTGTAGCAAGGTGTGCATCCCATAGTGAGACATCAAAAAGAATACTATGAAAGAGAATTGTAATTTTTTCCCCCACTTGGCTTGACACACATTTGTGCTTGTGTTTCTCAGGTAGTGACATTGATGAATGTGGATCTACTGAGGCATCAGCAGCGGTGGAAAGATGGCCTTCAGGAGCTCCGTACTGGTTTTGCCACTCTGGAGGCTCAGGTATTGATTACAATAAGAAGTATATGTGTTTTTAATGCTGGCCTTCAACACATTTTTTACTGTAATCATATACTCATGGTTCTCCATGGTTACTGCAATAATTCATCTAACAAACACATGTTGCTGAAGGCTAAAATGATATGTCAAATATTATGCTTGGAAGTAGAGACTAATACAGAATCATAATAAAAATTATTATAACTTATGGTCTTGACAGTAGATTTTCAGTATGAAATCCATATCTCTAAATGTTAAATGGACTGCATTTATAATGTGCCTTTCTAGTCTATCGACCACTCAAAGAACTTTACAATAGATGCCAACATTCACCCATTCACACACACATTCATACACTGATGACAGAGGCTGCCACTCAAGGTGCCAACCTACTCAGGAAAGATACAGTGCTTCTTATCCAAAGTGTCCCACAATGTTTCTACACTCACCCATTTACACAACACTCACACAACAATGGCACAGTCACTGGGAGCAATTTGGTGTTCAGTCAGTATCTTGCCCAAGGACACTTATGCTAAAATGATAGTTTCTGAATCCACGAGTGCCCACTAGGGTCCGCATGACATAAATTTTGTCATCAGAGGGTGTGCGCATAGGCTCTGTGCAAACATCCACGTACCTGCAATTTGTTGTGTCCGCTTGGAGCTGTCCGCACCAGTCGACATGTCCTCCAAAGGTAGTATAAACAGAACAACTACCCGTCTGTGCTGTCCACAGCTGTCCATGTGCGATTCCGCTCGGGAGTAAAAATGAAGCTTAAGGCATGTGGGCTTGAGGAGCCGGGGATTGAACCACTGACCTTCTGATTAGTGGATGATCCACTTTACCTCCTGAGCTACAGTTGCCCAAAGTTGTATTTTGTAATGATACAAAATTATTTTAGTGCCCATTAGTAAGTTTTTCAGTGAATATATACAACATGTACAACAAATATTAATTCTTCAGTGGAAAGCTAATTCATGTATGTGTGTGTGTGTGTGTGTGTGTGTGTGTATAGGGCTTTAGATCTGATGACATGCGGGCATGGCGTCAGCATTGGAACCATCAGCTATACAAGGCTCTTGAACACCAATACCAGACCGGGCTGGAAGCTCTGAACAAGAACCTGCCTGAAATACACATAGACCTCACTTTCAAGTCAGTATGCTCACTTTTACTTTTCCAACTTGCTGTTCTCTTTGCTTTGTATCTCTTTTTGTGTTGGTTCGCATCATTTTCTCTTCCTCTCACACATGTATTTTTCCATTTATGTTTAAACCACTAGCCGTGTCCACCTCTGGATTCTTACACTTGGATGTATCACCGTACCTCTGTTGTCCTGGCTATCTTCTCTTACTTTCTCTCTACTCAAAGACATGTATGTATTAAAGGAAAAAAAATGACCTTTTTTCCATTTCCCCTCTCATTACTCTGAATAGGCAGGGACGTTTGCAGTTCCGTCCTCCATTTGAGGAGGTGCGAGCACGCTATTTCAGAGAAATGAAGCGGTTCATCTCGATCCCAAACCAGTTCAAAGGTGTCAGTGCCCAGGGGGAGGATCTTATCTTCAGTGTCATGATTGACAGGAATGCCTCTGGGTTCCTCACCATCTTCAGTAAGGCTGAGGACCTCTTTAGCCGCCTCCAGGCTATACAGAATAAGTTCAAGGTGCATGAACAACATATGATTATTACATTAATAATGATTATGAAAAAATATTGTTATGCCTCTATTGGGATGTTGTGTTGGTAGATACATGTTGTTTTTTATGAATGTTAATTTGATAAACCTTTTTTCACTTTTTGCTCATTGAAGCATTACTTTGGACATCTGCTGTGTGATTTTCTTTGAAAGAATGCAACTTGGATTAGTCATTCTTTTCTCTGTTTATATACTGAGGCGCTGTTGTTTTCATTGTTAGCATTTCCCCCCTTCATACTCCCATGACAGAATGTGAGCACAGAATAGTATGTTTTCCCTTTCGTCTGCGTCCATGCATATCTGAACTATAGGGAAATCCCTTCACCAACTCCAGACCTCTCATTTACCCCGCCCCCCCCCGTCTTTAGTTCTCTTTTATGTCACTTACTGTATACCATGTTTTTACATGTAGTTTTTTGTCACCTTTGTCACAGTCACATTTAAAATTAGGAAATATGCACTGGATCTAATCTCCCTATGATTCTATGTGAACTTGTGTGTCTGTGTGTCTGTGTATATATATGTGTGTGTGTGTGTGTGTGTGTGTGTGTGTGTGTGTGTGTGTTGTAGGAGTGGGTGGTGTTGGGCAAAGTGGATTTAGAGAAGTTAGTGGAGAAGCATCTGAACTCCGTGCAGGACTGGGAGAGAAACTTCAAGGCCCTGAAAGCTAGAGGGAAAGAGTCTGAACGTTTGCCCAGGTATATATTATACATACTGTAATAAACCCAATAAAATACAAAGTGAAGCCTAGGATTTAACCAAGTTACTATAAACTATTTGGACTTCTAATGGCAGGAGGTCACCAGTATAGAATGAATGAATAAAGCTTGGTCACATTTTGTTGTCAGCACAAGCTTGGTCCACTGAAACAGGTGACAATGCAACAGCACGGGAAGGTTTGTTTAATCCAGCATTAAAGACATTCAAGACATTTTAGGAAATTTTTCATGTTTTCCCCTCTTTTAAAGAAGTTCCTTGTCTGTTTTTAGTGTTAACCTTTTCACATTCCTACTTTTGGCTAGCCAAAAAGTTAGCTTCTTCTGAATCTTGCCCCTGAAAATTCTTTGTTCAACTTTTAAGGAAAGACCCTAATTTCATCTTTTGTTCTTTACTATACTTAGCTTTAGACTAATCCTCTCTTTGTTCCTTTGTCAGCCAGGAGAAAGTAGACTGTATCACAGTCAACTGTGAGCCAGTGAAAGCAGTCATCGATGACCTGATCCAGAGGCTGTTTGACATGCTACTTTTATCACTCAGGAAGTCCATACAAGGTAAAGACATCAACACATCTTGTTTGTCTTTATAATTTCAGTTTTATATTTATTATTTTCTGTGGAATGATAGAAAATCTTTGAATTCCCACCATGTTTCACTGTGGAACAGCATTAAAACTGTATTTTAATATAAAGTAATTGGTGTACTTTACAAGAGTCTCGAATCTTTTCCCCTCTTTCCATTTATTTCTTGGTTCTTGTTTATGTTTATTTTGTTTTTCATTCTCTCGGCCCAATGACATCCCCTTTGCTTTTTACTTTCGCTTTCCTTTTCTGTTTCCTTTCCTTTGTGCTTATCATCTTCTCCCTTGATTTCAGGCCATACACAGGCTATAGACAGTTTTGTGTCAGAGTCAATGGAGGCCTTGTCCAGTCGTCCAGAAAGCATGGAGGAGATCAGTGTAGCCAGTGGCATTTATAGCCAGATACGTGCCCGCAAACCTGAAGTAAGACATACACACACTGAACTCTGGCTGAGGTGCTTTCTTGAATGATAGGACTAATGGTCAAGGTTTACACCAATAGGTCTCTCCTGCTCCCTTATTTGGGGTCAACATGGGGATTTTAGAAATAGAGGTTAAGTTTCCCATATCCTGTTGAATCTTTTTGCTACCTGTAAAAGAAATTTTCTTTTCAAATCAGTATATAAATTATGTTAGCTACTACTGTCAATAACATGACATGCAATGATTCATAAGTATGTGGGCATTTATGCTGTATGTAATATTACTGATGTTTGATATATAACAGTGACTTGTAATTCCATGTGGCATGGGTCAAATATTTGACACAACATGGAAATAAAACCTTACCATTCTTGCTAAATATACTGTATGTATGTGTATAGATCCTGCCGCAGTTCCAGTGTGCTGAGGAGAAGAACCGCTTGCTACGAGCAGTTGCTGGGGCAGGTCTGGACTCACTGTCCTCCCTAATGGCCAAGTGGGACAAACTGGAGCTTGTCATGGAGAGCCACCAGCTCATGATCAAAGAACAGGTGACATACACATATGTACACACACACAGGCTCATGATTTAAAAACCTCATACATCACAAATATTTTCATGTCTCTGGATCTATTTGCTCCTCTTGCTCTGTTCCTCCCTCAGGTGGAAGTGATGCGAAGTAATGCGACAGGTCGTATTGATGCCTACAGGGCAGATCTAGAACGGTTTAAGGCCCGCTGGGACCAGCTGAAACCCAAAGATGAGGTGCTTGAGACTGGTGATCATGCTGCCCTGCTTGCCTGCCTCCAGACCATCAGAGACAAGCAGCTAGAGTTCCAGGAGCTAGAGCTTGTGCGCAATAAACTGCTGTAAGTTGTTATTATTTTGCTGACAACTTGTAGTTCATCTCTTTAGAATTTGTTCTGGTCAGATAAAATGTTGTTATGTAAAACTTGCGTCATTATTGTATTTATTGATTGGATCCTGCTTTTTGTTATCTTTAGAATTTCTTTTTAGTTAAAACTACTCAGTATTATAACTGATGCAACTTCAAGCCAAACCTGAAATTGCGTGAAATACTATATTATTCATGGCCTCCTCCCAAGTATAGTACAGTCCAGTGCAAGGTGCAGAGCAGCTGCCCCTGACTAGATGCTATAAAGCTCACAATTGAGGTCTCACATTTAAGTAGTAAGACTTATTTTTAGTGTCTTTACTTCAGATATCCACAGAGTCAAAGAAATAAAAAGTCTATGACTTACTGTTAGTTCAACACCATCCTAACCACTGAAGAGTACCTCTACTGCTTTGCACTTGACAGTACTGTAAAATAAGAAGACAATTCCTCTCCTCTCCTCGTCTTAGTGAGGACTGTGCCTGTTTTGACCTGGAGGCTCCAGATTTCTCTCTGGCAGAGGAGACAAAAACAGACATGGAGGAGCACAGCCAGATGTGGAGTCTGTATGAGGAGTGGCAACAGGGTTTCACAGAAAAAGCCCAGGAGGACTGGATTACTTTCAGGTAGGGGTTTAAGTTAAGGCCCGTAGTGAATGGGTAGTAACCTGACAAGAGTCAATAAATGTTAGCATGGATCTCAATCTTCTTTACTTGCAATTATTTCCATTTATTTTCTACTGTGTTTTCAGTTATGTGTTAATGTATGTATATGTTTCTGTTTTACAGGAGTAAGACATATGTGTTTCAGGAGTTTCTGTTTACGTGGCAGGACAAACTTAGGAAGCTCGAACAACCTACCGCCATGTCTGTTAAACTACAAGGAGAAATAGACAAATACAAGGTAGACTGTAATACCGTTGAAGGAATAATATATTATTATCGTCTTTTTAATTTCAGTAGATTTATTATACATGAAGAAGACTGGTCTTAAGACCCTTAAGCACTGCTTAGAGGCTACGATGTTCATTACACTCTACAATATGAAAGTTTTGGGCAACTGTACTGACAATTCATCTGTCTTATAGCCTACCAGGGTAGTAACATGTTAGTTTGGTCCATGTGGCACTGTAGGATAAGTTGTGGAGTCACCAATTTCAAAAGGGTTCTTTAGTAGGGGAGCATAAATTTTATGAGCAAAAGTCACGGAAATCAGTCCATTACATTATGTAATAGCTTTTGTGCAAATGGGGACTTTTGTGTAATTATGGCACTAGAGTGTAGAATGTCGTATGATCACCAAAGTCAAAGGGTTCATCCAAAGTTGTTAGAATTGATCCCCTTGGGAAATGTTTTATATGTAGCAAATTCCATGACAATTATCGTGACTCGTGATTATCATGACTAGAAGGAGGAAATGTCAGAGGATCAGTTGGATTCATCCTCTGGGGATCAGGAATGTGTGTACAAAATAGCATGGAAATCCATCCAGTCATCGAAATATTTAAATCTGGACCAACGTATTGGAGGCACCTATTGGTGAATGTTTGTGGTTAAAGTAATGTTTATGAAATAAGAATTGAATGTCTATGAAAATATAACAGAAAACTGCTCATTCTGATTTGACAGGGAATCTCATTCCATGCACTTTTATTTTCACACTTTTCCATCTGCATGTCTAGAACATGGTCCCAGTGCTGAAGTACGTGCGTGGGGAGCACCTGTCCCAGGACCACTGGTTGGACATGTTCCGTTTGCTGGGTCTCCCGAGAGGGACAACCTTAGAGAGACTCACCTTTAATGACCTCCTCGGTGTGGCAAATACCATTGTTGAAAAGGCCTTGGAGCTCAAGGTATACACACATACATACAAACACACACACTCATGCAAGTGAGTATGTGGGTGTGTGTATACAAGGTGGAAGCACACACTTCTGGGGGACCCACAAAGGTTCATATTTTGTTTGATCAAATTATATTATTATATTATAAAGTATGGTATGATATTTTATATCTCTAAAAAATCTCAACAACAAAAAATTCAAACTGTTCTGGTTGTCTCAGCATCATTACTGCAATAAATGACAACGGACACTAGAGGGCAGCTGCAACTAAGAAATTCATATGCTTTGATACAAGAAAGGCTCATTGATTTTTGATTATATAGGTTTAAATGCATATTCAAATACAGTATGTAATTAAGAATTTGGCATGTATATTAAAATATAAGCATCTTGTGCCTTTCTCAACTAATATAAATAACTAGGTACATGTGTGTATGTGTTTGTAGGATCTAAACAGCCGTGCCCAGGCGGAGGTAACAATCAGAGAAGCACTGAGGGAGCTGGATTTGTGGGGTGCTGCAGCTACCTTCAACCTCACTGAGTACACAGACAGCAGCAGCCGCACTCTCACCCTCATCAAGGACTGGAAGGATATAGTCAACCAGGTAGACAAATGGACACACAGAACCAAACACACATACATAAACAAGTTGTCAAACTGAGTCAGGCAATGTTTCCAAAATCCTCAAATTCACACTAACTTCTCTTTGTCTGACATACACATGGGATTCCTCAACAGCTCTGTATTTTGACTTTTATATGCACAGTTTAGTTTCAAGAGGGAAACAAAGCACTATGAGGTGTTAAGCTTCAGTTGCTCTGAAATAGGGGTTATTTGGTGTCTCTAAATAGCCTTTTTTTGCAAGATGCCCAGAAATACCCTCAGAAAAACATGTGTAAAATATCCATTTTCTGTGATATTGTGATTAAATTAAACTTAGACTAGGTGAGGCTCTATGCTGTGGTCCCATTGTGTTTTCAAGCTAACAAGTCCCATCTATAGGCTACAAAAAATATTCAGGCAGAAATAAAACCTTCCACTTCAGTGTGTTACTCTGTGCCAGTAACACTTACAGTGATTCTGACTGTTAGGGAGAGACGTAAACCATGCATATACTTCTAATGGTTCAGGAACAGCTTTCAAATTACTTCAGGTATGCCTTGGATACGCATTTTAAGCCAATTTTACAGGACTTTAAAGGGATGTTAAGGGGTTTATCCCTATCATACTTAGTAACAGGATGTCACATGATCGCTTTCCTGCACATAGCTGAGTGCAGGTGGAGAAAGATTAATGTATGTACTAAAAGATTTTATGAAGCAGTTTCACACAGCAGGGCTCAATATTTGCATGATTTTATTCAAAGAAAGAAAGAACTAAAATAGTTTCGAAATGTTTTCAGTTGTGTGAAAGAGTTTGCACCTTATCACACCACAACATGAGTCATACTGTGAAAGATGTGAGGAGCTTTTGAATTACTTTATTTATGAGATGTGTAGTACAAGAAAAAAATCTCCAGAGTACTTAATGGAGACAATGGCCAAAGAGAAGCACCCCTTCTACTCTCTTTAAATTGTCTCAGCCAATTTCCTTTAGGAAGTCTTTGCAAAAATAATGTTGCCTTTTATCACGTCAAAGTCAATAGTATTGTTCCCACTCAATTTAAATATGCATTTGTTGAAACCCTTTTGAAGAAATCCTTTTTGGAGTCAACTATTCTGAAGAACTACAGTCCCATTTCCAAACTTTCTTCATAGGAAGATATAGGAAATTATAACTAAACATGGGATGTACTTTGTGAGAACAGACATGATTTAGATCTGTTCATGAGATGACTTTTCTCAATGTTTTAATGATTTAATTCGTTTGAATGACAGAATTAGGGAACATGTCATGCTGACATTCCTGTCTTTATACTTTGAGTTTAAGGGTTGATTTAAGATTCTACTGAACACTTTTAAAACACATTTGTGCTTGTGTCATCTCAAGATAAAGTTATATGTGGGAATATTTTCATGATTCCATACCGCAGTTGCCATCTTTCTCAGCTCAGCTGCCTGTTCCACCACCCTCCTGTGGGGTGTGTTGTGCACTTCAATACATCACTTCAATAGAGCATCTCTGTTTCTGTTTAACTGAAAGAGGAGCGTCTGTATTTTTGACGGTATTAAAAATCATACTTTTGGGATTTTCCTTGGTACGCTTTGGGAATACCCTGGTATACTGTAATACCTTGATACCACCCAAGCCTATTACTTACAAAGCATGTGTTGTGGGTATTGTGATAAGCTGATCATTGAATGATGAATTGTTGAAATGTTTACAAAGTTATCTCTAACCCCTTACCTTTGTCTGCCTCTGATAAAGGTGTGAGCCAAAACGCTGGGCTTTGAGTCAGCATAATGATAAGGAAGATAATATACAATTATTTAAAAAAAATCATTTAGAAAGGTTCCTACAGCTGTTGTTGTCAATATATACATTGTCAGGATTTACCCTTGTTTTATTATTTTTCTTGATACTTATCTCAGGTGAGTTAAAGGAACTGTCTTCTAATGACCATCAAAATAGTTAGACTTGGAAGGTGTGAGAATGTCTTCAGGAAAATGCATATCTGGCACCATTAAATTAAATCATAAGGATTAGCAAACATTGGCTTTATCACCACTCTGTGCCCATCCAGGTGGGAGATAATCGCTGTCTGCTGCAGTCTCTGAAAGATTCTCCCTACTACCACAGCTTCCAGGACAAGGTCAGGTCAAAGGCTTGAACTTGGAATAAACTTTTATAAGCATGAAGTTTTTAATTTGAATTTTTTTGGGAAAAGTAAATTTCCCCAGACTTTCTGTTTATTAAAGATATACTCTACACATCCAGGTAAGCTTGTGGGAAGTTCGTCTATCAGATCTGGATGAGTACCTGCTGAGTCTGAATGCCATCCAGAGGCGATGGGTTTATCTAGAGCCTATTTTTGGACGTGGGGCATTGCCCCGGGAGGAGGTCCGCTTCAAACGGGTTGATGAAGACTTCAGGTATTCTGTGTGTGTGTGTGTGTGTGTGTGTGTGAGATAGGGAGATAGAGAGTGGATGTTGTTTTGCTGGGAAGGATGGACAAGTAGAAATTGCATTATAGACAGGATGTGTTTTATGCACATTCACCAATGAAGCATTTTCTTCATATGTGCAACAGGTCTATAATGTCAGACATTCAGAGGGACAACAGAGTCATTTCTCTGAGCTCAAGGGCTGGCATCAGAAACTCTCTAATCACCATACTGGACCAGCTGCAGCGCTGTCAAAAGTCACTCAATGAGTTCCTCGAGGTACATACACATCCACATTTTTGTGTACAAAGACATACCTACATATGTATAACACAGGTTGAAAACAAACAAAAAAATGTTTGTTTGTGATTGTTGCAGGAGAAGCGTTCTGCCTTCCCACGGTTCTATTTCATAGGAGATGATGATCTGTTAGAGATTCTTGGTCAGGCCACTAACCCAACTGTCATCCAGTCACACCTCAAGAAACTATTTGCAGGTCAGAAACCTCAGTTTTGTCCTTTTTGTGATTTTTTTGTGCTCAGATCTATTTTTGCTTTGTTCTATTCTGCAATACTCTGCACTACTCAATCCTCATATCATAGTATATTCTGTTGGACAGGGAAGGTAATCTTTGTGTGTATTATCTGTCTAGGCATCCATAGTGTCGTGTTTGATGAGCATTGCCAGCACATTGTCGCCATGTGTTCTTTGGAGGGAGAGACAGTGCCTCTCAGAAACCTTATTCGCATCTCCAGCCTGGTGGAGGTAAAGCTTTTGAACAGAGTTGTGTGAATGTAAAACTGCAATCTGTATTCAAATAAAGGAGTAATAACTAGAAAATATATGGAACCTAATCCATTTGAATATTTGTTTGCAAATGTGCATGAAATGTTTTTTTCACTTTCTAGGTGTGGTTGAGTGAGCTGTCCATGGAAATGAAGGAGACTTTGAAGCAACTACTGTATGAATGTGTTTCATCAGGGAAAAAAGGGGAAGTGGACCCATCACGCTACCCATCACAGGTACACACAAACTTTTTTTCTGAATATTCCTAAAGGCTTTTCAGGGAGCAGAATGCTTCTTTAGCTGCAGAAAAGTGTTACTTTACCTGTTTGGTAATTGTTTAATTTCTTTCTTATTTACATTTTTTAATTAAACTATTTTTATTCAAGTTGAGATCCAAGACCACACGTCAGTAATCCATTCCTTTCTCAGTCTTACTCAAGACAGTGTGATCATAGGATATGAAATAAGTCCTGTAAGAACATTGCCTTAATAACTCTTAATTAAATTCACAAGGGCAGAATTGTGTCAACTGTCTTTATTTGGTGTAGATTCTGTGTCTCGCTGAACAAATCCAGTTTACTGAAGATGTGGAAAGAGCTTTAAAGGAACAAAATCTTCACCAGCTGGAGCTGGAACTCAATGCCAAATTGGAACACTACACTACAGTCGACACCAGCTCTGATGACAACACAAACACAGGTAGTTCTGTCTGTGTTTATGTATATGCATTGGTGGATGTATGTGTGTCCTTTCAGATTGAGAGAGAAGTTCTCCCAGATCCTTATACTAGAGTTAATGACTTTTAAATGAATTATTTTAGTTGACACTGAAAAAAATACAACAGGACATACTGTAGAAGCTTTGTCACAGTCTCTCCTTACCTCCAGCATGAACAAAATGCTGAAGTTAAATGCAGTTTTTAACCAACAGGTGTAATTTAGGGAGATGGTTCATTTGAAAAATGTTGATATAATAAACATATTGCAAAGCAGCTGTTTTTCTTTTTACTCTCACAGCTCCACTTTCATGAGCTCCTTACTTTATTTGTGTGGATTTGGCCCCTAGTGCTTTTACAGTCTATTTACTACAAACAGCTAGTGTACCGACTTTACAGATGTTAGCTGTAGCTGTTATATTAGCTAATTAGAAACATACACACTGACTGTGTGTGTGTAGGGTGTGCCTGTGTAAGTGTTTGCGTGACACCTCATATTCTGGCTAATTAAAACTTAAAACTTACCAGGAACTCCAAGTTCCTAAAGTTATCTTCCTTCAGACCCCTCTCCACCTTCCTTGTTTGTCTTGAAATTCTAATTAGCTATGGTTTGCTAACATGTTAGCAATGCAGTCTTCATTGTCTGATAATATGTAAGGGCTATGGGTCTTGTCAGCTTATTTTAGAGTTTTTCTGACCCATAGTGGCCAAAAATCAATGAACATGCACATGTGTGATATTAGGCCAGATTTCTTTTAGTTGTGTTAAATTAAAATAGCTAAATGACAGTAAAGATAACATGAAAAAATCACCAGTGTTCAGTCATACACTGTATGCCATTGGTGACCCAGACACTACACCTGCATTTTGTATCTAAATTTATCATTATTTTAAGCCATATACTGAATATCTCTGTGCTGTACATGACTAAACTATGATCATAATCTGGGTTGTCATTCAACATTGAGAGGATAAAACAACTTCTGATGCAAGACAGAGAAAGCAAGACAGACAGAAGAAGCAGACAGAAACAGTACCTTCGGCCCTGTTTGATTTTTTTATTTTTCATTTTTTTTATCAAGAGGTTAAAGGTTCAGACATATTTGCAGCATACTAGATGCTGCACTGGATTTTTTCCCTGCCCTTTAGCCTATTTATTTCTGCTGCACATTGTTCAACTGCTTTTTTGGTTGCTGATCACATTACTGACAATATTATCCATTCCAAATTACAGTGAAGTTGCTGCTTATATTTGTACTTTGTTCCACTTTCAGACTCCCCCCTGTTTTGTTAATGATTGAGCTCTGATCAAAATTGTGGGCTGTTACTCAGGACTCAGAGATTAATGATGATTGACTGCTCTTGCGTGAATCCCTTGATAGCCAGTTAGATACAAGAGGCTGCAAAGAGGCATTGCCCTTTAAAGCTGCAGATGCAGTAGCTGGCAGGCTTATTTAATGACCTGGGGCTGAATATGTGGCTACATAAAGCATGACAGCAGACCTTATTCACAGAATTTGAATTTCTAAAAAGGACTTTTAAATTCAAATCAAGGTTTCTTATTCATGCATGAGATGAAAAACTACTCAGTAACCCTGGTAGTGGCATCATTTCATGGGACATTGCTGCCACATACCAAATTTCTATCTCAGATGAAAATGCATTTATGAAAACAAAGCTTGTTTAACTTGCACAAACTTGTATTTTTGACTTTTCGACATAATTGTAGAATACTCAATCTTTCAGAATGACTCCATGATGAAGACTAATATATTTACAGATAATATTGTTCATTCTGTGACTGTCTTGAATGCAAAACTACTAAACTAAACCGAACCATCTACACTTGAAATAGCACCCATTTCCATGATAACATCTCATTAAATTACTGGCTCCCTTAAAACAACCAGGTCGACTGAAGAGTCTGCAGACTGGTAGTACTGATTAAAGCAGCTAAAGTAATGGCAAAAAGGATAATCTAATTACCCAGTCTACATAAATGGGCCATGAACCCAGGCGGGGAGTGGGAGCTATCTCCCCTTTGGCTCAGAGACAAGACAGGATGGTGTGCATTTGGCAAGGTATTATGCTTCTGGGGCTAGGCTGACATCAGTGACGCATTCCTACACACAAGGCATTCAACCTAGCAGATGGCATATGAACCTATTTTAATTTACAATATAAAATCTTAACTTCAGAAAAGTAATCCACTGAGAATTTATAATTCAAAGTGTTGTGTAAGCATACATACTTTCACATGAAAAGTACTCCCTCATGTGAGCAAGATATGCATTTGAGGCAGTAAAATGAACGTATTATTGCTATTATTGCTATGTTTATATTCTTTTCTATTTTCTTTTTCTTTTTTTGTTTTGCTTAACTACTCTTTGTGCGTCTGTACTCAAACTACAGAGGATGCTAAATAACTAGGGCTGCCAGACAAGTTAATAACAATGACACTATTTCTAAATTGCCTCTAATGCATTTTTCTGCATCTTGTATGGTCATTTATGGCAGTTAAGCTTGTATTGATAATGATATTGGCTTTCCAGAATATCAGTGTGGCTCTATTCATGTCTGAAAACAGTTTCCCTTTCTTGTATCTTATCTCCTTTCATCAAAAAATTCCCATTTATTCTTCTTACCAATTGATACAATTCTGCATTTTTACTTTCCATGAAAGAGCTGTTATTGTATGCTGACATAAAAGCTGTTTCTATTCTGTCTGCTTACAGTAAAAGCCTCCCATCTATTCACAGCATCTAAAAGAGCATCTGACAGGACCATGTAATGACATGGGGTCAATATAAGACTTTAAATTGACTTTATATTGACCACAAAAAAGAGTAATGCTCAGTTAACTAGTTTTATAGTAAATTTAAATATTTAGTGTGTAGATATGTGAGAAAGAGAAAATTGCATATTACAGAGATCTACAATTTGATTTGAAAAATATTACTACACTACTTAACATTAGAAATGCCAAATAGGTTTGGC
The DNA here is from genome assembly GCA_029490765.1 of Euthynnus affinis. Taxonomy (NCBI): domain Eukaryota; kingdom Metazoa; phylum Chordata; class Actinopteri; order Scombriformes; family Scombridae; genus Euthynnus; species Euthynnus affinis. Next base: position 19,587,610 of record CM055845.1, on the reverse strand, counting down.
CTTGTTGAAAACATATATATATGCATATTTTGATAAGGTTTGTTATTTGTGTTACTTTACCAATTCCTCCATCCTGATCTTCACACATGTCTTCCTTTATAGAGTCTAGTATCCTGCAACTGAAGCTGAAGGCCTTGATCCTGGATATCATCCACAACATCAGTGTGGTGAAGCAGTTAAACACAGCAGGAGTTACCAGTCCTGACTCCTGGGCCTGGAAGAAGCAGCTTCGGTTCTACATGGGATCAGACAAATGCTGCCACATACATATGGTGGATGCACAGTTCAACTACACGTATGAATACCAGGTGTGTTAGCTTGTAGATGCAAGTTAGATACACTCCTCTTTTGTGATTGACCAGGTGAAAACTCCAAAATACACACTGATGTTTCTTGTGCTGCTACTAACTTTTACTGGAGATTTTTGTGATAATTTAGAATATCATATCTTTTGTATATAATTTTAGAATAGATCGATTTAAATCCACTTTGCAATTAATTCTCCTTACGTAGCATTTCATTTGTAATGACTTCAAAGAGAGAAAAGCAACCAAAGTTACGGTCATTTTTGAGGCATCTGACTTGTGTAATTAGAAAATGTGTACTTGATAGATGACTAAAATGATTAATTATCCAAAATGGATCAATTAATGAATAGTTGTATATCAGTTCATCCATTTGGTATTTTAAACAGAAAGACTGGTCAGCTTGATTATGCAGATACATATACGTACTTCACTGAGGCCATCACACACACCCTAAAATAATCTAAGATGCACTGGTGTCAGTAGAAAATTTTAATGCTACAAGATCTTCAATGCTATGAGAATTTGCCATCCTATCTCTCTAAAACATCTCGTTTCAGGAATGTACTGATGTTATCATTGTTTACCTTTTGGGGGCACTGTTTACACAGAGATGTGGACTACTAAAAATTCCCACCTGTATTTCCCCTCTGCAGTTCCTGTGAAGAGCACATGCTAGTACAAAGTCCCACTCATTTTCATTTTCTTTTGCCTGTCCTTGATTTGTTTTTCAATTTTCACTTTCTTAATCCATCCCCTGTCTGTTTGCCTTTATCCTCTCCTTCCCCCTCTCTTTCCCCCTGCCCTTCTCTCACTCCCCATATCTTTACCTCTGTTTGGTGATCTCTCGTTCTCTCTGTCACTTTCATTCTCTATTTATCACTCACTTTCTTCTCCATCCCACCTCTCCTGTCTCCTAGGGGAATGCAGCTAAGCTGGTGCACACTCCACTGACTGATAAGTGCTACCTGACTCTGACCCAGGCCATGAAGATGGGGCTTGGGGGGAACCCCTATGGGCCAGCTGGAACTGGCAAGACTGAGTCGGTCAAAGCCATGGGTGGGCTGTTTGGACGGCAAGTGCTGGTGTTCAACTGTGATGAGGTATAAAGAGAATGTGAAGGATTTACTTTCGTACACTTAATCTAAGAGTATGTAGCATTTAATCAGTGAAGGCTTCTGTTACATGAAAAACCAATACATATTTTCATTTAGCTGTTGTAATCACTTTGTAAGAGAAGATGTGAAAAGCTGCGTACGTCTAAACAAAACTAAGCAGATGCGCTGACCCCTTGATTTCTGATCGTTCAACTTGTGACTGCACACATGTTCACACACACACAAGATTGGTAATTGAGATCAGCTGTCAATCAGAAGATCTGAAATTCTCTCTCTTTTTGGTCTGTGTCTGTCTGTTTTCCAGGGTATTGATGTGAAATCAATGGGACGAATCTTTGTGGGCTTGGTGAAGTGTGGCGCATGGGGCTGCTTTGACGAGTTCAACCGTTTGGAGGAGGCAGTATTATCTGCAGTTTCCATGCAGATTCAGGCCATTCAAGACTCCCTTAAACATCACAAGCACACATGTGAACTGCTGGGAAAGGAGGTCAGCAAATAAGAACTGATGCCGACAAACACATTATGCCAAAAAACTGTTACTCACTGTATCTCAAACCCATGCTCTCTTTTTGCCTCTATCCTTCTGTTTAACTCCTTGGTTTGTATATACACACATACTTTAACACATCCCTGTTTGAGCTTCAACCAACAGTTCTTGTCTTTCTGTTAAATCGGTCTTTCAATAAATTTATCAACGATATTAACCATCAAACAATCAATCTTGAGTAATCTCTTCCTCCTCCAGGTGGAATTGGACCCAAACTCAGGGGTGTTCATCACATTGAACCCTGCTGGAAAAGGCTACGGGGGAAGACAGAAGCTTCCAGATAACCTGAAGCAGCTGTTCAGGCCTGTGGCCATGAGCAGGCCAGACAATGAGCTTATTGCTGAGGTGATCCTCTACTCTGAGGGCTTCAAAAATGGAGAAATACTGGGACGCAAACTGGTTGCAATCTTCAACTTGGCCAGGTAGAAATTGTGGGGTTCTTTTTCTTTTTCTTTCGATTTGGGTTGAAGTTGGAGGTAGCGAGCGAATGAGATATATTATGTTGTCCACTCTGTTATTACCAGTCTACTAATTACATGTATGTGAACTACACAGGGAAAGGGCCACTGTGGTCCATTTGTCTGTGTGGTGCACTAAGTGTGACTGGATTATACTGTGGGTGTTTTTACTTGAAATTTTCTATAATTTCACCACCATCTATTGATGTATATTGATTTTGTGGAAAAGTTATGCTCTACTTCCCACTCTCTTCTTAGCACTACAACTGGTACTGCGGTCATGTGAGAGTGTGTAAGTATGTGTTTTTAATTGTGTGTCCAGGGAGCTGTTGACTCCTCAGCAGCACTACGACTGGGGTTTGCGTGCTCTGAAGACAGTGCTGAAGGCCTGTGGCAGTCTCCTTCAGCAACAGAGGAGGAGCCGTGACAAGGACAAGAGTAAGACTGCCTCTGGCTAATTTTTTTTTTATTTTACGGCACAACATTTCTTAGAAGCATTTCTTCTTTTCCAATAGTAGAGTGTGACAGGAAAGTTAATAGAAAGCGAGGGTATCTTTGGTCATGACCCTGAGTCACATCCATTGCTTCCAAAAATACACAGCACCAAAATTTGTTGAATTAGGGAAACAAAACCACACAAAACAACATAAACTGTATGCTGAAAACACCCAGAGACATAGTCAACAAATGTGACGTGATGCAACAGTAGCAGCATACTACATGCAAAGCATCTTGATTTATTGATTGAAAAACTGAAAGTGCAAATTGTTACATTCAACAATCAAATGCCATCAAGGGGTGAAAATGGGTAGGCCATCATTCAAGCCAAGCAAAACATGGGGTGATTTCACTGATGACTTCTCCCTGTCTGAAGTTGATGTTGTGCCGATCAGTGAAATCATTTGTTGTGGACTGCAATCGCAAAAATGAACAAATTACTTCTAAAACACCTCCAGAAAGCACAATAATACTTAAGTAGTTTTCATGACTTCTTCCAAAGTCATTGTTGTATATGAACATCAGCCATCGTATGGGGTAAGTAAATCTTTGAATATTTTGCTCAGTGGTTCAGAAGCCAAATTATTTAATCGATTATGGCATTAAAATGATATAACTGTTTGATGCCTGTAGCTTGTGACAGCCTGCTCAACAGATCAGCATTGTATCAGCCAGTAAGTAAAACACAAATGCAGAACAGTATACATGGTCTATTATGTCATATGAAATAAAAAATGCTTGTTTTAGAAAAAGATAAATACTCATGTGTTCTAATTTTTGTATAGTCGTGGCTGTCTAGTCATGACTATCAAAGAAAATGCACATTAGCATGCTGTAAACAACATTACTTTTACATCAGTATTCACTTATTTGCAGTATTCACTTTGCATTATTTAACCATCATAGCAGCCCAACTGAATATACTATGTTCACAAAGTTTTATGATGTTTTTGGAATATATTGTTGTTTCAATAAGAAGCTGTACTATTTTTTTCACAAAAGGTCAGTGACCTGAAAACCTTTGGGTAATTTGGTCAAACTATCTCTAAAATAAGTCCCTTGAAAATGACGCTGAAATTAGAAGATAGTGAAAATTCAGCTAGTTTGAAGATGCTTATCCTGTACCCAACAGGGTCACACTACAAAAATGGATAAGGCTGTGGCTCAAGAGGTAGGTTCATCGAGTAGTCACAGGGCTGACAGTTCGATCCTGAGCTCCTTGTGTCTACTTTTCAAAGTGTCCTTGGGCAAGACACTGAATCCCAAATTGCTCCTAATAGTCAGACCATCACCTTGCATGGAAACTCACAATGAGAAGCAAATTGTAAAGGGCTTTGGGTAAAAACGCTATCTAAATGCAGCCATTTACCATGTTTGTGTCTCTGTGCAGGTATCTCTTAAATTGAGTTTGATAAACCCTATAGATAAGTGTACTTGAACATCAAAAGGCTCTATTGTACAGCACTTTGTTTATACACCTGCTGTTGTCCTTGCCCTCTAAGTCCTCTAATGCAGACACGCAAACAATTGACATTTAGACCAAATACTCCCCTTAAAGACTTTTTTTTCCCTTGGGCTTTTCCCTCGTCTGTACTTTCGTCCTTCTCCATTCTCCCATTCCCGAACACTTTGCCAGAGTTCTGTTGTTTACTTCTACAGTACCTCTTTCCCAACCACCTCCCCCCCTCCTTCCGACCTCTTGTTAGCTCTCTCTCTGATACCTGGCTGTCAATGCCTCTGTTTTCCCACTCGTTCTCACTCGCTGCCCTCTGTTCCTTACCCCCATCTCCCCCTTCATGTCTCTGCTCTGAAATACTCCCGTCCTCCCCCAATCTCTCTCTTCATTTTCCTCACTCCTTTTTCTTAAACCCATCTCTCTCTCTTTTACAAATCCTTCTGCCCCCCCCTTTATCTGTCCAGCAGACTCGCGTGCACACACACATACACACACACCACCTGCACTTTCTGTCTGTCGATGAGTCCCCAAGGTTTTCTTGTGGTTGGCTCTGTGTAGTCTGGCCAAGTGTTCCTCTCTCTGCTGTGAAAAAACACCACATTTGTGCCTGCAGGGAAGGCCAGCATCTTTTGAGAAAAGAACAAAAGTATTGACAAACTCATAAATCATGACAAGCTTTGGTAATTTGCACTTTTATAACAAGGGGCATGTGCAAGAACAAGGCAGTAATGCCTGGACAAGTTAACTTTCATGACCTCTTTTTTGAGTTCTACTCCATCAAGCCTGCATTATTTCTTCACTTCTCTTCCTCTTTTATATTTTTTTTTAAATAGAGTTAAATTATTTTATACTTTTATTCACATCATTGTTGAAATACTTTTACATGTCTATCCTGGATTTGGAATTTGAATGGGAATTAAATCAATATCTTTTATTTGTATGCAGTTCAGGAGAGTGGTCTGGTGGTGCAAGCGTTGAGGCTTAACACCATGTCCAAGCTGACGTTTGCTGATAGCTCCCGGTTTGATGCCCTGGTCAAAGATGTCTTCTCTGGGGTGAATTTCACTGATGTTGAGGACCAGATTCTAATGCAGGCATTGGAACAAGTCTACAAGAAGGCACGACTTGAACTTATACCCACCCAGGTGTGTGTATGAAGACATGTACAGTACTTATAAGCAAAGTATATACATATTAGTGTTGTGATAAATGTGAACTGGTATTCAGATAGTGTTTGGGTTCATTCTCTACTTCTGCAAAACTTCTTACATTAGTACTGAGACAACATATGGACAGTTGCATAGCTTGTTAGATAGATGACTGTTTTTTCCATCTGTGTGTAGCTGAAAAAGGCATTGGAGCTGAATGAACAGCTGAGACAGCGCATGGGTGTAGTGATCGTTGGACCGAGCGGAGCAGGGAAGTCAACACTCTGGGGGATGCTTAGGGCTGCTCTCAACAAGACAGGCAAAGTGGTGAGTATAGTATACACCTGGATATTCTCTCCTGTAAATCCCACAGATACACAAACTGAGTTTTCTGACATGAATCATGATTCATGACTTTCTTAGCACCTTATTTGGAATGCAACTGTGCTCTCTTTGACTAATGCTGATGACTTTAATGATGATGTGTTTTTTGTAGGTGAAGGAGTACACCATGAATCCCAAGGCTATGCCCCGACAACAGCTTCTGGGACATATAGACATGGATACCAGAGAATGGGCTGATGGTGTCCTCACACATAGTGCCAGGCATGTAGTTAGAGAACCACAGGGTAAGAAAGAGACTACATGTCGGTTTAATAGTTGCTAATGAGTGCAAATAGGTCACTATTAGTCTTGCTTAGCCAGATGTTTGACAACTGGGATGAGGTCTGGCTCATAGTATTATCAGAAGTGTTCAAGATCTTGCTTCTAAAATGGTCTACACCTGTTCTCTGTATGTTTGGGCTCCGTATGTTTGCACTAAGGTTAACGTAATGTGTGTATCTACAGTATATATGTATGTTTTTTATTTTCTAGATGTGAGCTCCTGGATTGTGTGTGATGGCGACATCGACCCAGAGTGGATTGAGAGTCTAAACTCTGTTCTTGATGATAATCGTCTGTTAACCATGCCTAGCGGCGAACGCATCCAGTTTGGACCCAATGTTAACTTCCTGTTTGAGACTCACGACCTCAGCTGTGCCTCACCAGCCACCATATCTCGCATGGGCATGATCTTTCTCAGGTCAGACAGCCTAAAGTTGACAGTTTTTAGTGTTGTTTACCATTTTCTCTAGTTGCCTGTCTGATTGTTTTCTTTTTTAACTCTTTAACTTTTCCCCTAAACTTTCTTTAGTGATGAGGACATTGATGTTGGTGCCTTGGTGAAGTCATGGTTGAGTTGTCAGCCAGAGGACTGTCGCAGTAATTTAGAAAACTGGTTGGGAGACTATTTTCAACGAGCCCTGGACTGGGTCCTCAAACAGGTAACTTTGCCCTATCCTACTTCTCTGTACTGCCTCAAAGTCTGTCAAAGTGTTCCAGGGTGCTGAATTTTAAATACCCTTTGAACACAGTTTGTAGCCCGGATACTGAAACAGCACTGACATGATGTTGCATACACTGAACAATAAGTAGCAACTTCTTCTGTGTATGTCAACACCTGGCCATTTTAGTGACTAAAATATAGGACTTTCTGAATAAATGACCTCCACATTTATCAACCAATGTTAATATAATATATTTATATAGCTAGTTTAGTGGATGCATTCAGTTAACATATCCAGTTTTGTTAAGAAACACTTACTAAACTGAAACTTCTCCTCTCCTTTCTTCAGAATGATTTTGTGGTGGAGACTAGTCTGGTGGGCACAGTGTTCAATGGTCTGTCACACCTCAGCGCTGTAACAGAGAGAGGTCAATTTATTGTCGGTCTTCTTAGAGGTTTAGGAGGAAACCTCAACCTTAAAACAAGACAGGAGTTTGCCAAGGAGGTAAGGATGTCTGTGTATTTTGTATGAGAACAGGGTGACCGTATCAACAAGTAGATGACTGGAGAGTGGACTTTGCTCTTATAGTATAGAAGCAATGATGTTAAGCACTACACTGTTGGCAATCCTATTATTAATGACTGAAACACATACATACTGTATATAGCCATCGCATATGTCATGCCAAAAATCTTTCTAATACACGGTTGTTGTGTTTTAGTTTCTTTACAGGCATTTGTTATTTAGATTTAGGAAGGGATTCATGTCTTTGGCTAAGGTGATTTTGTCTTAAGTAAGTCCCCTCAGCTGCAACTGATTTAAAAATAGGACCATTAGTTATGATTTAAGTACTAATGCAGGATATGCACCTGGTGGGGAACTTCTATAATATCACTACTCTGAAACATACCAGTCCTGGTCTTAATATGTGTTTATATTTCTGTTTGCTTCTATAGTTGCTGAGCTGGGCCAGGGAAAGCCCACCAGACAGCAGAAAACCACTAGATACCTACTACAACCCTGACAACGGCCATCTGGTAGCCTATACATTCCAACGTCCTGATGGTCTCACACTGGAACAGCTCTCCAATACACACACACTACCTGTTATTGAGACTCCAGACATGCAGAGGGGTCTGAACTGCTTCTCTCCATGGCTCACCACTCAGCACAGGCAGCCCTTCATGGTGGTAGGGCCAGAGGGCTGCGGAAAGGGGTAATTATACATGTGGAAAGGCATGCGCATATAGAGCACACTTCCATAAGCATAAACAGAGGAGGCATGAGGAGACACACCGTGTATACTGTTGTAGAAAAATAGTGATTGAGGTCACGGTGGAAGAGTGCGCATTATGGATTGTGAGGCACAGTCACTCAAATGTATACACTCAAAATAACAAGCTCACAATCACCATTGATGTCAAAGTTTCTTTTAAGATTTAAGATTTGACCTTAATTGTAAAGGCACAGACAAGTTAGAATGAACATCACATCTCTGTGTGTGTGTTGTATGTGTTCAGGCTTGTGTATGTGTACACAGAATAGTTGCCGCAAATATAATATGCTTTCCTCCCCAGGGGGATTGAATAACTGGGGGTCACAGAGTTTGCCTTTTACACTCCAGTTGACTCTCATTCACTCTCTCTCTCGTCTTGCCTCATTTCGCCAGAAAAAGGTCACTGTGCCAATGAGGCTCTGGGTTTGTCAGCTTATTCTTCTGATAAAAGATCATCTAATTAATTTACAAATGCATATACGAGAATGAACATACACGCATGTGCAAGCACACCATTTACTTTCCAATTATTTTCTTTCTGTTTGTGCCCTTACAAAATGTCTCCCTTTGCCTTTGGGTCTGTTCTGACAAACATTGCTCTCTGAATCCCAAGAGGCCCTCTTGCTAAATACAGCACTATTGCACATTTATTCCTTCCTTCCCTATGCCTTTCTCATCCTTTCTTGATGTCCTGACACCATTCTAAACATGTATGAAACTGAGCTGTGCATTTAAGAGCATTTAGGCGTTGTAGGTGTTAGACCTTGTTAGACTGTGAAATTCTTTCTAACCACAACCACCAAAAAAATAATAAAAAATATTGTTTTGTTTTCTGTCTAGCATGCTCCTGCGTTACGCCTTCTCTCGACTGCGATCCACACAAGTTGCCGTAGTTCACTGCAGTGCCCAGACTTCATCTCGCCATGTCCTCCAGAAGCTCAGCCAGACCTGCCTGTTGCTCAGCTCTAACACCGGCCGAGTCTTCAGACCCAAAGACTGTGAGAACCTGGTCCTCTACCTAAAAGACATCAACCTACCCAAACCTGACAAATGGGGGACCAGCAACCTCACTGCCTTCCTACAACAGGTAAACAAAAAAGATAAACAAAAGGTCAGACAGACAGATAAGCAATCAAATTGGTGAATGGATGAATGATGTGGTTAAAAATATAGGTCCAGTCCTAATGAACACTCTCAGAAGCTCAGACTTTGATATTTGTTCCTGTCGCATCAGTGAGGGCTCAGGTTGGAAAGCTGGAAAGTACTTGAGTTATTTATTTATTTATTTATTTTTTTACAGATTTTGTTAAGCACTTTGATAAACACACAAACTGCATCTGAAATCCTTTTAGCCTATTGAAAACAGAAATAGACACCTCTAAACATATAAAATGTGTTTAGAACACTTGATCAACCACAGAGTACATAAGAAAGCATCACATTCAACAGCTAATCGGGTCTGTACAGCACTGTATTTTCTCTTTCTGACAGTTTTCCTTCCTTTTTCCCAAATCTCATATGTCTTCCTATTTCTTTCACTCTCTTTCCCTCCTTCAGGTGTTGACATATAAGGGGTTCTATGATGAAAATCTGGAGTGGGTGAGTCTTGAGAACATCCAAGTGGTGGCCTCCATGTCAACAGGGGGTGCTGTTGGAAGCCATTTGCTCACCTCCCGCTTCTCATCTATAGTTCGCATATGCACCATAGAGTAAGTAAGAGTACGGTTCAAACTACTTATAACCAAACAGAATGCAGCTATACAAATGTTTTCATAGATGCCCTCTTTATTCTGTTTTCCAGCATCACTTCTCTCTGTTTCATTGTTTTGCTGTTGATATTCCTCTGACTTCCCCCACCCCCATATCCGTCTGTTTCTCTGGTTCTCTGCCTCTGCCTTTAGCTATCCAGACAGGGAGCAGCTGCAGACTATCTACTCAGCATACCTGCAGCCAGTTCTCCAGCATAGTCTAGGCAGCCAGGCAGCCTGGGCCAGCACAGGAAAAACACACCAGCTGGCTGGATCTCTGGTGCAGCTCTATGAACAGGTACAAATCTGCGTGTTCATTTATGTTCATATGTGTATGTGTAGCAACATAGTCTCGCTCAAATTACTGAAAGCATTAACATGTAATTGAAGACTCCATATTTGAATTTGAGTGACTTTGAATCCATGGTTGTTCCTCGGAGAAGGAAGACACACAGGCTGAACACTGACTGACAGCTTTAAAAACAAATCTGTCAAGTCTGTCTTTTGGTTGAGTGTCTAGCAGTGTTGAAATGACAGTTGGTTCAGCATCTTACTGTGTATTACAGCTAATTAACGTCAGACAGATTAATTATGTGACATCTTCAAATAATAACTGGATGCACTTAAACAGAAGCTATGTAATGTGTTCTGAAACGCCAGTGTTGAATGCTGCAGGTCAGTTGTTTTATACTGTGTAGGACATGTACATACACAGGCTATCAGTACATTTAGACACCTATGGCCACATATTGCAACTATGGACGGCGTACAAGATGTGCTTTTATACGTGAATCATTTGTGTCACGTCTGATACTCATTTTGGTGAATTTCTGTAGAATCAGAATTCAGCCCTAGACTTGTTGATCAGCTGTTGATTTTTTTTGTATAAAGGTATGTACATTATCACCTGCCTTAATGTGTTTCTTTCCTTTCAGGTGAAAACCAAGTTTACAGTGGATGACCACAGCCACTACCTTTTTACCCCCTGTGTCCTCACAGAATGGGTCCTCAGCCTGATGCGATATGACCTCACTGCAGGTAATCAAACACCTACACAAGATTTTTTTTTTTTTTCATTTTTTTGGAATCCACTTTAAGTAAGTGAATGCATGAGAAATGTAAAAAATAAAAGATAAATATCACTTTTTTTTCCTTATGTAATGTAGGAGGCCTCAAGAATCAGACCCATGGCCCATAAGGGGCTGTGACCCACATTTTCAGAAGCAATGCTTTATGCAAACAAAAACAGAAAGTCGGATTTAATGACCCACTGGTTTTCTACTAATTCCTTAGAGTTCTCACGTAGAATAATTTTGCTGCCGAGGAACATAAAGCATTAATAACTCTGTCAGTTTTGATGCCAGAATCAAAAAGACAGCACCAGATGACTTAGTTTCTTGTCAGGATTCTTTTTGCTCAGAGCTACTGTTTTCAACTCTCACCGTTTTTTTTCATTCAATCTCTCTCTCCCTCTCCCTTCTCTCCTCTCTTCCCTCGCTTCCTCTCTGTCACTCGTCTGTCTCCTTCTCTTTTATCATCCTCTCCCTTTGCTGTCCTTTCATCTCTCCCTTTGTCACTCTTTCTCTCCTTCTGCAATGTGTTCCCGCTGTGATAGTGAGTCCAATCATTTATTTTAATTAAACACGTCAGCGGACAAACTTCTCTTTTCCTGTGCTCATCATTTTTTAACTTACTCTTACTTCTTACTCCCTCTTCTCCCCCTTGATGCTTACCTTCTTTTTGGTATGTAAAAACATCCTCTTTTCATCTTTATCTCATGTCTGTGTTGACGTATGTGTATATGTGGTGAGATTAATGGTGCATGTGTTTGCAATTAATGTATTTATATCTCTACAGCAGTTCAATAACTCTAGTATTATAAATGTAATTTCAAACACTTGTCTAAAGATTCCCTGTGGAATAATAATTTGACATGACCTGATATGGTTTTTCTATAAAAAAAAGGTGAAATACCTTGAATTAAGTGTTTAAAATGACATCTACTTCCTCTACCTCAAGAACCTTTCCCCCTTCAGCACATAAACTTGAAAATGGCTTTATTTTATTGATTGGAGAGGGATTTTTTATAATAATAATAATAATAATAATAATAATAATAATAATAATAATAATAATAATAATAATACTTACTATTATGTATTTATTAATTTGATGTGGATGGCCAAGTGTGATTGTATTTCTCTCCTGATGTTAATAAAGGTGAGGTAATGTATAGTGAAGTATAGCAGGCAGTTTTTGCTTTTCAGCTGTTACACAGCAGTACAATTCAGCTAATACAGATTTACTGTGGGTCTTTTTAAGTCCCCTTGATACATTGGCAAGCTCAATATTATGGGCAATTTTAGTTTATAATAGGTGATGTATCAGAGTATGTATTGGCCAGTAAGCAACAAGAGATTGTAGGGCAGAAATTATAACAATATGTTATTAAAAATGTTTGTCCATATTATGTATTTATGTTTGACACAAATATTGTTGATGTATTTTAAAAACTCTCAAATATCAATATCAGTATCTGCTGCAGTAATTCAAGAATTGTCGGGACTTCATTGTCTTCATTCTTTCATCATGCTGATGGTTGAATCACCACTGATATGGATTTTGGGCAGGGAAACCGTTTGAAAGCCATAGGCTTGGATAATGTTTAGCATGAGAACATGACACGTTAAGTGTTTTCATTTCCTTTGTGGCCTTTAAAATTTAATATGCCAGGAAAAGCCTGCAGTGTGAGCTGTGTCTCTGTTTAACTCTCTTCTTCAGCTCTCTATATAATGTGACAGACACTGTTAAAGCCAGTGGCCTATGAGACCAAGATTCTGGCTTTCCCTTCTAGCGCTCTCTTTTTAGCTAGCAGCACTTTGCTAATTCTTGGGGGGATGTAGTAAATATAGTTTCACCCTGGGAGGTGCTTTTGTCATTCCTGATCCCGCCAAAAACAGCCCTATGACTCAGTTTCAGAGTATAAATACTGCGCTTGTGTCTGTGTCTGTTCTTTTTAAAAGTTTAACAACTACGACGGATATGGACAGACTACAAAAATACTTATTGAATGTGTATAGTGTAAGTGAGAAACAGATTTTTTACAAATGAATCACTGAAATTTGTTAAGTAGCCACCTCAGTTTTTAGTTACTCTTTGGGCCAAATGTCATGATCCGAAACCAATTGTAAACCCAAAATTATTAAATTAAATTAAATTAAATTAAATTAAATTAAATTAAATTAAATTAAATTAAATTAAATTAAATTAAATTAAATTAAATTAAATTAGCATATGTAAGCATGTATATGTCTTGTGAAATCTTACTGAATTTAATCCAAATATGTGTGTGTCTTACTTTATTTGTGTAGCACAATCTAATGTGACAGACAGCGTGTTGGAGGTGGTAGCATATGAGGCCAGGAGGCTGTTCAGAGACCGGCTAGTTTCCTCCAAAGACCTTCACACCTTTGATAACATCCTCTCCTCCATCATACGGGGGGACTGGGGCTCTGATGCTCTAGACAACATGACTGGTATGAGATAACTCTACTCACACTGACATAGACCTTCATTAAAATCATACAATATATACGCATACAACACAGATAATTTCAGGCTCGGATGGATCCTTAAGCCCAGCTTGAATACATAGCAGGAAAGATTTCATAACAGATTGACTGCTTGTTGCAATTCATGTCAACATTTTCAGATTACTACTCATACCAGAATGAGAGCAATATTTCATTACATGTGTTGACTCTTGTTTGACAGCTGTGCATTGATGGCAGTTTCTTAACCAATGGTCTATTTGCTTATTTTAAACCAGAATAACATTAATAAATTGTTTCCTTTTTTCAATTAGTCTGACTGCTCTAAACCATGCTAATAATACTTTAGTTCTTTGGTTATAGCAGAGGTAAGGAGCATGACTACTCCACTGCTATACTTGCCTGCCTTCAATATGAGATAAATAAGTCATACATGGATCAAGAGTCATACGAGATGTAATGAGGGCAAATCCTGCCCTCATTACATAAAATTTACACACTGAAGTAGTAATACCAATATGTACTATACTAGTTAATGATCTGCACAGCAGATCAGAAAATTCTGTCAAGAGCAAGCAATAGCCGTCTTCATGCTATCTAAGACTGGCAGCCACTATTAGTAATACATGCAAAGAAAGCTGGCTCGACTATAAAGAGGTGTAATGATCAGAAGCAGGTCCTTGTAGCCTAGTAAATACAATAATATATCTATAACCAACACCCTTGAAACTTCTAAACAAAGGCTTACAGTGCTGGCAGCTACAATAAAGAGATAGGCAGTATCATACTAAGAACCAGCCCACCAAAAGTTGAAACAAAGTATTATTGGAGGGGCATGTAACACCAGCTCCATGACTAAGTTGAAATTGGAATCTCTCAGAATGTCACCTGCAGATGCCTCTCCAGAAGGCTCTAGACATTAGCGATGCTGCTGAATATAAACACAAGCAGTCTGCATTTATATCTAAGCCATGGGAGAAAATCAGCTAAAGACTGGAACATTGTAACCATATTGAGGATTGCCTCCTCCAAACTGTGGTTAAAAGATGCAGCCCATATACAAAACATCTGCCTGCTTATCTACAACATCTGGGCCTGTTCCAGAAAGCAAGTATAATAAACTCTGAACGTAACCGTAAAGTTTGACTTTACTAACCCTGATATGGGAAACTGAGTAAAGCGTGTCCATGATGAATTAAAAAAAGCCATCATCAGTGGAGCTCTGATACTATGATTTACTGTGGCAACTGGTAAATAAAAGGCAGAGCATAAATGCAAAGTAGGTGCATCTTTAAAAAACAAAACAAAACAAAACAAAAAAAACAGCAGCAGTGAAATAACTTGAGTTAGAGTGGAGAAAGGAGTCAACAAGTTAACATTAAGTTGAATTTAGTGTTGTCCACTCACTCATCATCTACTTGACTTGAATATCCTTAATGGATGATAAAGTCTTGGAATCTTACCGTGTATTATGAATTACATTTTTAAATATATATTTATTCAGTTGTAACCTGATGCAGACTCAACACATATATTTTACTTAGAGATGATATGATTTAAACCTCAGAGTCCATAATTGATGCATTGATTTACAGTTGAAAAGCCTTCTAAGTTAAAATTGAGTATGAATTTTTAGATTTTTAGATTAGTTTTAACATAAATCATTCAGTGACTATATTTCAACTTTAACATTGTTATTGTTAAATAAATGTGCTTTGATATTGACTGGCTCAATAAGGAAATGAAACAATATATCCAACAGCTCCTTCAGGCTTGCCAGAAGGGGAGGGGAGAAAACCTGCCAGCTACTACAACAGTAACTGACTCAGAGTTAAAGAGATCTCTATTTCTGCAACTGAAAACCCAAAGTTTCCCACATTGCAGGGTTAACATACTCTGAGTTTTCACCAAACCCGCTTTATAGCTTGGACCCCTGGGATATTAGCTGTGGGATTCGAAAACACATCAACATGCCTTTTGCACAAAGTTTGAACACGGAAGACAAAATCTGTGAATGTTATACATGCACACACACATATTTTATCTCATTTTCACATGCACTTGACTGGTACTAGTACATCTAGTTCATAACTCCCTCTGCAGGGAGTGTTACTAACAGTCTGTAATATTTCCCCTGTGTGCAGATGGTTTCTATGTGACATGGGGAGCCTCTGAGGGCACTGTAATGGCTCCAGGCCAGCCTCTGCCTCCTCATGGTAAACAACTGGGACGCCTGGATTCTGCTGACCTAAAACAAGTGATACAGAAGGTACACAGTGTGGAACATGTTGTCTGGTGTGCGGTCAGGCTTGTTGGGTTATGAATGTACATATGTAAGGTACACTATACAATTTTTCGGTACTCATGTTTTACTTGAGTGTTTCTATTTCATGCTACTTTATTATTATCATTATTCTGCTCCACTATTGTACTTTTTACTCCAGTATTATTTGACATTACTTCTTAGATTAGGATTTTACATACAGAACACATAAAATACAATGTTTTGTTGGAGATTGAAGTATCCAGTGATATATAATATAGTTAGGCTACAACATTAACATTGCCTTACATGTGAATGCATCAGTAATAATGATTTAATAATAAACATACAGTAATATAATAATAACAATTTGAAAGGGAGTGCTCTGTAAACTGAGTGCCTTTACATTAGATATAAGGTCATAAGTATATTTTCCTGATAAAACTTTTGAATGTAGGACTTTAACTTGTATGGTTTTGCTTTTTATTTAATAAAAACAGGGTCTGAATAGTGCTATATAGTGATACTGCATTTTTATCTTCCTGTCCTATTCATATGGTTGTGTTTCTTTGTCTTTTGTTTTATTATTTGGTTTCATTGTATTTGTTTGTGTGTGACAATGAGTATTCGCAGTGCACCTCCTCACCTATATGTGTGTGTTCCTCCACATTTCCCCTCCAGGGAATAGTGCTGTACAGTCGTGATAACAGGGAGCTGGACCTTCTCCTGTTCTGGGAAATGTGTGACTTTGTGTCCAGGGTGGATCGGGTCCTGAGCCGGCCCGGTGGCTCTCTGCTTCTGGCGGGCCGGAGTGGAGTGGGTCGGCACACAGTCACATGTCTGGTGTCACACATGCATGGATACACACTGTTCACGCCCAAGATCTCCCGTGGTTATACTCTTAAGCATTTCAACAATGATCTGAAGATGGTAAGAGTGGATTGTGCTTGTAAGATTTTGTTTGCTCAACTGGCCCTTTTTCAAGAATGCACAAAGAGAAAATTACATTGTACTAGCCAAGTATTTAATTGTCTTCCTGATAACACTATATCAAGTGTTATTTCACATTTAAAGTGCTATATTGGATAGTTGAATTCCACCTGCATTTAAAGTGGAAATGCACATATTCTCTAGTTTGCTAAAGTAAACATAGTGTCAATATAACCAGTGGTGCATATGTATATGTAATGCATGTGTGTATATGTACTGTATGTGTAGGTGATGCAGCTGGCAGGACTTGAAGGCCAACAGGTTGTTCTACTGTTGGAAGACTATCAATTTGTCCACCCAGCTTTCTTGGAGATGGTCAACAGCCTGCTGTCCTCAGGTTTGTATTGTGTGTGTGTGTGTGTGTGTGTGTGTGTGTGTGTGTGTGTGTGTGTTATGTCTTTCATGAGAACTGATTTGACTTCAGAATGTCAAGGGGTTACAAATGCATGTAAGGGTTAAGATTACATTAGGATTAGGTTAATGTTAGTTAAAAAAGGAATAGTTGGACATTTTGGGAAATTTGCTTATTTGCTTTCTTGTGGGGAGTTTTTTTTTTAAAAACTTTTAGACAAAACCAGGCTAGCTTTTTCCACCTGCTTCCAGTCTTTATGCTAAACTAAGGTAAGCGTCTCCCAGCTCCAGATTCATATTGAATGGGCCGATATGAGGGTGGTATTGATCTTCTCATCTCACTCTCAGCAAGAAAGTGGGTGAGTGTACAGTATTCCTCAGAATGCCAAACTACCGTATTACTTTAAGTCTGACATGTAAATGATTGTCAAATTGGAGCAAAATTAATGGGAATGAATGCAATCAATAGAGGGTCTCATAAATATGATATCTGTATACTATAGGTCTGCACTGAATCTTTTAAGTATCAGACATGTTCCAGTTGGAGTCCACATGGTTTGTATTTGTGTGGATCATTTTAGCGAAACCAAGGCTATATACCAATCAGAGGGTGCCGTTTAAATGCTTTTTGTGTAAGGAAAAGCATATAATTTCTCTGTGTATGTTTTGTTTCAGGTGAAGTTCCTGGTCTGTACACCCCAGAGGAACTAGAACCACTCCTCTCCTCCCTCAAAGATGCTGCTTCCCAGGATGGGTTCACTGGACCAATCTACAACTACTTTTCCTACAGTCAGTATATCTATGAACAGCACCTCTGTCTCTTAGTCTTTTGGTCTGTTCCCATCTATGTGATATATGTAGTATTTCTTGTCATCTTCTCGCTGTAAAACAACTACATGTGTCATTCCGTTCCACTTATTGTTCTATCTGTTCTCTTCTGTTATTTTATCTGACTCCATTTCTCTGCTTCCCTGCTGTGCAGTGGTGTGTGTACTGCAGAAATGGTGCAGTGTCACCGAGGTTGAGGTTGCTGCTGGAGAATCAAATCAATAGCTCTATTATTGTCAAAGTAAACCAACTAAAGAGCTCCCAGCTCACCTTCACTGTCCAGCTCTGCCAAAGGGGTAGAAGCTAAAAGGGACAAAAACAATGACACAAAAACTAGTGCTTGTCCTCACATTGTCCTTCACTTTGTCTGTTTCCATCTCATTTGCTGTGTCAAATTACATCCTCTGCTGTTTTTAAACATTCCTGCTCATCTCTGTGTTTCACATCCAACTTAGGAATCCAGCAGAACCTCCACATTGTTCTGATCATGGACTGCTCCAACTCCAACTTCACCATCAACTGTGAGAGCAACCCAGCTTTTTACCGCAAGTGTTCTGTCCAGTGGATGGAAGGATGGTCTGAAAGCAGCATGAAGAAGGTTAGAAGAGAACAACAAACAAAGACGAGAACAAAAAAAGATATTAAATCAGAAATTCTTGAAAAAGTCCACAGCAGTATTTAAGATCGATAGAACTGGCTAAAAGTGTTGAGTATTGAGATTTACACATACCTGGAAACATTGAGAATATTTTTATGTAGCCCAGACTTTAATAAGATTTCTGGCAAGCTAACAGTTACTCTACTGCAGCCCCAGTAGGTCCAGATCCAATACTGACCCAAGGTTATCATCACAGTGCATAAAAAGCAGATTTGCTTAACTTTGGTACCTGAAATGTTAATTAAAACATGACATCATTTTGAATAAGCAGTCAAGACAAAAAGTGTTATACACACATCGATATTTTCTGTCTAAATTTCACATCTGTTGTGTATGAACCTGTTTTTTTTGTTTTTGTCAGATTCCTGAGCTGTTGCTAGCAAAAACAGAAGAAGGAGAGAAGAATGAAGGAGAAAAGGCCACGAAGGGGAAAAGCTCATGTAGGTGCCCCATACACAGACAACAAAAGTCTATAATTATTTAGAGAATGACCCATTTTCCTTTAGGTACCATTTTGAATTGTTTGGCTTTGTTATATATATATTATTATATTTATGGTTCATCCCTGTCATATTTCTGTAGCTACAGGTCTAATTGTACTGCTCTTGTGTGGATGTAGTGTGATTTTCAACATTTAATTTAATTTCATATCGTCTTTCAGTTATCACAGTTATAATTGGAGTAGTATAACTTCATAAAACTGGAAATTGCTTTTTTGACAAATTGCATTTGAATCATGTATAAAGTAATTTATGTATGTAAAGGCAAATTGTATATTGACCTATTGACCATACATAACTATTTTTTTGTTTTTCATTATTTCATTGTGAAGTAACTCAGAAGCTTATTAACATTCTTTCTAGCTGACTGTGTTTGGCTGTGTTTTATGTTAAAATCACAGTTTGCGCTCACAAGGTTTTTCAATCTCTGCTCTCAGCAGGGTCTGGGCAGGGAGACCTGTGCCGATTGTTTCTGATGGTCCATGAGTCATGTAGAGAACATGGTGCAACTCCCAGCCAGTACATGGCCTTCTTGCATGTTTATACTGCATTATATAGCCGGAAGCAGAGCCAGCTCACAACAAGACAACAGCATCTGCAGGTACAATATCAACTTTACTACATGGTACATGTGCACCTAGAAGCATGCATGGAGACATCACATTGACTGTTTGTTTTCCACAAGCAGAAAAATTAGAGATGTTTTTAATGTAGAAAAGTATACAAAACTTGGTATGAAATATTGAGTTTCTGTTTTGGTCACATATGGAAGCCATAATCATATCTCTCATGTCTTATGATTGACTTGTGTCTGCAGGCAGGCGTGTCTAAACTGAACGAAGCTAAGGCATTGGTTGATGAGTTGAAGAGGCGGGCTGCTGAGCAGAGTGCATTGCTGAAGACTAAACAACAGGAGGCAGATTCTGCCCTTCAGGAAATCACCACCTCCATGCAGGTGTGTGTATGTGTGTGTATGTATGTATATGAATGTGTGTGTGTGTGTGTGTGTGGGCAACTCTGATACTCAGTGGTAGACAGAACAGTGGTCCTGGAGGGTTTCATGCCTCCTCCAAGTTCCATCTATCCTCTTTGCAACTCACCGCGCCCCTCCTGCCTGTTTTTCTCTCGTCTTCTCTTCTCTTCTCTTCTTCTTGCCTCTCCTCATCTGCATTGTATTATACAATCATCTTTCACTGGATTTCCCTTGGCTGTGTCCCCCCTGCTGTGTTGACACTATTTATTTAGTTTGTGTGTGTACGTGCATTTGTTTGTTCTGTGACTCCTCATCCAGTGTTTTCTATCTCCTGATATTCATGTTTCCATTTCCTCCTGTGAGGGATGGATAGATAGATATATGGAAGGAAAAAAAGGAAGCTGAACTATGTTCATTAGTTATGATATCCTTTTCTCTCTCTCTCTCTCTGGGGAATTTGCTTTTTGAGTGAGGTGGAAGGAAGGAGGGTGAGAGAAGAAACAAGAAACAAGAAAAGGAAAAACTGTCAGTGGAGTCAGTTTGCTGAGTGATAATTAACGACTAGGCTCATTCCTTTGGGCTGTAGCATCCATGTCTCCTGTAGAGATGGAGACAGCAGGGAGGGAGAGAAGAAGACTTGGACAAAGAGATAAAGTTTGGAAACAAACTATGTGGAAGAGTGATAGGGGAAAGATTCAGAGTGGGAAGCAGTGGAGAAACAGAGAAAATTAGATTTGGAGAGAAAGTAAAGGAAATATGTGCTATGGGAAGGGGTCAAAGCTTGACTAAGGTAGAATTGAAGGGATGGGGAGGCCGTCAATAAAAAGATTATCATTGGATGAGGGTGAGATGTGATAAGATGGACAGATTCTTGGGATATAGAGTTGAGAGAGAGGTGTGGGAAAAGGATCCTGACAAACATTAATCCTCAATGACTGTGTTACCCTGACTGTTCCCAAACCAAATTTTTCGTCTTTACACCAAAGATGACAAGGGTTATATGCCTAAACTATCTAGGCATTTAAGTAACGAAGAAGAGACTTATTTACATTTTGACAGGTTGTTTGGATGGGTTTAAGTTGTAATATCTCTAGGTCAGGGGGTCAGGTTTTCTTGGTGCGAAAAGTAATTTGGAGAAAATATACTGTGTATAATATTATTCTGCTTCACAATTTGAAACATTTGAAGGCTATATTTTTATATTTTATACATGATGAACATCTCATCTTTTTGATTATCCAGAATGCAAGTGACCAGAAGACAGAGATGGAAAAGATAAAAGGGAAAATGGCTCATGAAGTGTCCAAGATTGAAGAGAGAAAGGCCAAAATTGATGATGAGCTGAAGGAAGTACAAGTAAGTTGTCTGATTGAGTTGTGCAGTCAGTGTATCATATAAAAGTTACTACAAGTATACACACATACAGCCGCCCTCCGACTTTTCCATATTTCTAATCCCAACTGTACGTCTCCCTTACTTACCTTTTGCATCACTCCCTCTTCTTACGGTCGCTGCCCTCTAGCCTTTGGTAGATGAAGCAAAGCGTGCAGTGGGAAACATCAAGCCTGAAGCTCTGTCTGAGATCCGCTCCCTCCGCATGCCCCCTGATGTCATCAGAGACATCCTGGAGGGGGTACTGAGACTGATGGGCATCTTTGACACCTCCTGGGTCAGCATGAAGAGGTGAGAGGAGAAAGAGATGGAGGAGAATGTGCAAAAGGATGGACAGAGAAAAGGCGAAAAATAAGGATTGATACATAGATGTAGAGAAAGTTATACCATTGGGAGTAATTAAGCTGATGAGAATCTTCAACACCTCTTGGGTTACCAAAAAGAGGTGTTAGGAGGTGATGGGGTGTAAAAAGATCGATTGACATGGAGGGAAGGGAATAGGAAAGGGCTGAAATAGAAAGGAGAGAGGGAAGAAAGGAGGGGTATTCACATGGCTTATAAGAAATTAAACCATGTGTAAAAAAGAGACGATGGTATATTTAACATATTTTGCATGATAAATATGTTATTTATGTGTGTGTGTGTGTGTCATGCACTTTTTCTATGCAATTCCTGTGTGTTTCTGTGTAGATTTAAATTAGCTTTTGGTACAAGTCATTCATCTGACCGTAGGCACCTATAGAGGGAATCAGACAGATAAAAAACATTCTGGCCCGCTAATGATTCATGTTAATTGGGTGAACCAACTCTGCTCTGAACACTTCTAGTAACAAAGAGATTGTGTGCGTGTGTGTGCGCATGTGTGTGTGACAGAGAGAGTGAAAGAGACAGAATGGCAGAGATGGATTTGTTAAATATGAGTAATGAAGAAAATGAGTTGCAACTGTTTGTGCTTAATTAGAGATGAAAAAACGTTATGTTTCATAATGTTAGGCTTGAATTAACATTAACTTTCTCATTTTCGGGATGAAAAGTCACTTTATTTTATTTCTCTCCCTGATGATCCGTCTCTATCACACTCTCACATACATCATCTTTCATACATCTCTTTCTTCATTCCCTTATTTGACCTCTACCCATTTGTCATCCTCTGGCTCTCTATCTCTCTCTTGTTTTATTCCCTTCCCACTCCTCTCTGTAGCTTCCTGGCTAAGCGTGGTGTGAGGGAGGACATAGCTACATTTGAGGCCAGGAACATCACCCCTGAGATTCGCCAGAGTGTGGAAGAGCTGCTCAACAGAAACAAGGCCTCTTTCGACCCCAAGGTTAGCTAGCCATGGCAGCAGAATAAGAATGAGATATATGGTTGATGGATGTTATTAACCCCTTGTTGATTTTTTTTTTTTTTGGCTGAAGATTTGTATTTGTATTTGAGCTACAGTTATAACAACCAAGTTGTAATGTCACTGTTGTTATCATGTTATGTTGTTATCAGAATGCCAAACGTGCAAGTGCGGCAGCTGCTCCTCTGGCTGCCTGGGTTAAAGCCAATGTCCAATACTCCCACGTACTAGAGAGGATAGAGCCACTGTCGAGAGAGCAGGCTGGACTACTGGAGTAGGCAGACACACACACACACCACTCCATTCCAGAAAACACCTAAAAAATTAAAAAATTTTAATACAGCTATATACATAAAGAATTGCAGTTTTTTGGAAAAAATCTCATATTTCCAACATAACTGATTTTCATTAAGTGATTTTCATAAAGATTCCATGCTTGTAAGTAAAAGTGAGCATGTGATCCTGGTCTTGGTCTTGAAATACTTTCCTGTGTTTGTGTGTCTGTGTGTCCAGAAACCTGAGGAAAACTGAGAGTAGGAAGAATAAGCTTGAGGACCAGCTCAATTCTGTTGGAGCCAAGGTCAACGAGTTGAAAGAGAAGTATGGTTTCATCTTAACATCTGCTTGATTTGATTTGATCCTCCCATTCCTACTGCTGAATATTTAACCTTTTTTGTAAACCATCATCCTAATTCTTCAGCCTCACAGTGATAAAAAGAAGAAAAGAAAAAAATAAATGTGTCTTATTGTCTTACTGTGTGGCCAGACAAGCAAAATCAAACCAAAGAAGTAGAAAGAAACATTTGTTGTTATCCTCTGTTCCTGACCTTTTACTCACTGCCAGCCATGCAGCATCCCTCCTACTCTGCTGCTTGCATTCTTTCATCATGCATAAACAAGGATATAGACAATCAATACTGCCCTAAAGAGCAAGTTAATCCCACTCTCTTTTAAAATTCTTGAACTTTGACCTGATATGCAGTGAGACTCACCAATGTCCAGCCAAAGGTGAACTTCACACTGCAAGTGTGACCAAGCCCTTATGCTCTCAGTTGCTCTTTCTTCCATAATCTTTAACCTTTGCTCTCTTCCGCCATTCGTCCTGCCATTTATCTTCCTATCCGTCTCTGTTCTTATGATTATCTCATAACTGATTCAAACTGAAAGATATCTTACTTGCACTGGACTCTGATAATTTTTCAAGTCTTTCTAAAAACAACATTTAGGTGCCCATATGATCATTAAAAAGGTTTTGCTTGCTGTAATCATTCCTCCTGTTCATACTGATCCTCAGAAGGTCTCCTCCAAAAGCGCTTAAAATGTAAGAAATATGGGATAAAATCCACAATTCTTGGTTTGAGAAAAAAGATGTTTAAAAGTTAATCTGAAGATAATATGAAGCTTCAGCTGCCTTAGTTAGTCAAACACAGTAGATATCTCCCTCAGTTACAGTCATTTTAGTATAAAATTGCCTTTGTGTCTCAACGGACAATTTTATTCTGTTCAGCTGCAGTGGAAGGATTGTAACAAAAAGAGAATTTGGCACTAAAAACGCAGTAACTTTGAAAGATACTGACTTTATTTGACTAATTTGGACAGCTGAAGCTTAGTTTCAAGTGAACTTTTAAATATATTTTTCACAGAAGGAGGGCTATGCATTTTGGCCCCCATCACTTACATTGAAAGTGCATTATGAAGAGGATCTCTTAGCACCCAGTATAAACAGGAGGAATGATTGAAGCTAGAAAAAAGGTGCTAGATAGTTACTAGAAAATGTTCATTTAGGCACCTGACTGTTGTCTTAAGCTCATATCAAACATATTTACAGTATCTACTTACTGATCTCTTTCACTCTTTCCTCAGGTTTCAGTGTCACACTGCGGAGGCAGCTAAGTTGGAGGCTGAGGTGACTAAAGCTCAGGACACAATCACTGCTGCCCAGCAGCTCATATCGCAACTGGATGGAGAACACAAACGATGGAACGCACAGGTAGTTTGATGTATGGGTGCGTTGATGTGCATTTTGGTGTGGGAGGTTATACACATTTAATTCCAAAAAGGGCTCATTTACCATGTAAGAGCAACAGGAGGTGTGTGTGTCTATGTGTGTGGGATCCTGCTGTCTTGGGTCCCTTCTGGCTGTTTTTACTCCTCTCCACAGCATCTGTCTGCACCTTAATTAAAACACTCAATCTCTTCCTGACACACACACTCACGCACACACCCTCACACTCACAGCCTCCCTTAAGGCCCTCACTGAAGAGCCAGTTTACTCTCTACTCACGTATTTCCATATACTCACACATACACATACGTACACACTTCATCCCTAACTCTTTTGCACACTGTGCAGCAGCTTTGGTTAGCTATATGTTAATGCCCCTAAGCTGTTTAAGAGTTTCAGGGGAAGGTAGAAACACACACAGAGGAACACAACTACGGAGTAAGCGGTGCAGAAATAGATGCATTTTGAGTTGAAGTGTAATAGGTAGCAGGATGTTTGGCAGTATTAATACAATGAGAGATTGTATGGTCATGACAACCTGCATTTGTAGTACTCAAATGAATCTTCATCAACTTAGAAATGACTGCAGTTATATCACAATAGCTCCAATATGCAAGCCTGTGAGTGTGTTCCTGTTTTGTTTCCATCCTGTCACAAGTAATGCACACTTAACACAAGTTAGAAACAACATGCGATACTTGCCTTTCTTTTTCGTCCATCTCAATTTTCATCGTTCTTTTTTTTTGCATTAGTTGGGAAAGTTGAGAACTTCACTCTGATCCCCCCCTTCCCCTCTCCCCCTGTCTTGTCTGTTTTTTTTTCTCTCTCTCTCTGCCTCTCTTTCTATCAGATGTCTGAGATAAAGAATGAGTTGGATACACTCCCTTTGAGGGCCATGCTTGCTGCAGCCTTCATCACCTATCTGTCGGCAGCTCCTGAAGATCGTAGAAAATACTGTCTGGAGACATGGATGGCTCAGTCTGGACTGCAGAGTAAATATTACTATTCAGGCTAACACGCTAGAAACTGCATATGCCAGCTCCTCTTCTAAACAGCCCACACAAACAAACAATTAACCACACACACACGCAATGCACTGTACATATGGTACATATACAACACTTGCAAGCTCCTGCGGTCTACTAAATGAGTGTTGATTAAATAACTCTGTAAATGAAGTATGTTAGAATTCCTTGATCACTTAACCAGTAATTACTCTTGTGTGTTCGCATCAGAGTTTGACTTGCGGTCGTTCCTGTGCTCGGAGAGTGAACAGTTGATCTGGAAGAGTCAAGGGCTGCCATCTGACGACCTCTCCATGGAGAATGCTTTAGTCATTCTACAGGTTAGAAGTCAGTTTTCCTGTCTACTCTTTGTTTATCTCTCTACTTTTACTGTCATTGCAAATATGTTTTATTGACATGACAGTCTGAACTGTGTATTATTAAAGCAATTCAGTCACAAATAATAGAAATTAGATACATTGCATATTATATTTCCTCTTTCTTTATTTTCTTTCCTTTTTCTCTCACAGATTTCTTTCTCTAAAAAAAAAAAAAATATGTCAGTTAACCATGTTACACTGTTAATGTCATTTTTGGAAAGGCATCAAAGTACAATATAAATACAGCGATTGCTCTTGTTGTCATTCATCTGTCCTCCATTTGTCTGTATTGTGTTTGTTGTTTTTACCATCCCTGCTTTCAGATCAATGCACTCAAGTTACGGGTAAGAAGTTGTTCCATCACTCATCCTTGTAGCCTAAACTTTATTTAGTGTAGCCTCTCTGTCTCTTTCACTTCCTGTGTGTGTCTCCCTAAATGTTTGTGGTTATTGTCATATACATGCAAACTACTACATACTTTGAAATTCAATGGAAATTGGAGCAAGTGTCTTGATGTATGGATTCACATTCACATACTGTGAATTCAGCTATCCACACATACCCAAAAAACTGTTGACTTTAGTTGGTTTTGTTGCTTTTTGGATGTGTTTAACCCTTACTTTTGTTTGGACAACTGAGCCACATCATCAGCTCCCTGAGTAAATATGCACAACGACAGGATAAAGGAATATGCAACATAATTAAATATCATTTCAGTCATAATTTGTTTACTTTGATCAGTACGCAGAGTAAGAAATGACTGAGGGGAATAAAAAGACAAATAAACAGGTTAAAGAAGGAGAATCATTGAGCAAGAGACCATGAAATAGCAGAGCACAGGATGAAAGGAGGGTGGTGACTTCATTCCTTTGCCTGGCATAAGACTGACACTGGTCGATAAGCATGACAGCAGTGAGACAGGACTGAGCTACATGCGCATTCGCAATCACACACTCTCACACACATACACACACCTCCTTTTACTCAGTAATTGAGTCCCTTTCTGAGTAAAACTTTCCCAAAATTGCTTACACTGAAGCACTTTTTAAATTTTTTTTATCATCGTTCTCTGCTCAGAGTGTCGCCTGTCCGTTCCTGATTGACCCGTCATCCCGTGCTACAGAGTGGCTACGTACACACCTCAAAGAGCACCGACTAGAGGTTATCAACCAACAGGTACACATGCACTCACATATACACAAGTTAAAGAACACACAACAAAGGTGATGAACCTTCAAGATTAAAGACGCACACGCATATTCTCTGGAGAGTTCAAAGAGAACATGAACCATCATTTGAACACACATGCGCACTGCTGATATGTTTTGTTAAAAATCAGTCAACCCTAATTGATTGTTAAAGGGAACTTTTATGTCTGCAGGAGCTTGTGAAATAATTCTAGTGAAAACCTTTTTTGTGTTTCATCAGATATCCTTGATTGATTTTTTTTTTTCTTCTTGTCTGATGAAATCATTTTCATATGAAGTCCATTAGTATACGATTAGTATGATTTAAGGATTCAAAACTTTACAGAACAACTTTATTGTGAGAACCTGAGCTAAAGGGCAAGGCCACAAGCCAAAACCTGTTGGTCTCACAATAAAGTTGTACTTTACCACTTCCTTATAAGGGTACTGTCCTGCATTAAACCAATCTAATCACTGCTCTGTCCACCAGACACAAGGTATCAGTTGTGCTGGAGTTTGACAGCAGCTGTGCATCATTTTCCCTTTTGATATGACAGTATACAGTATTTGTATCTGTTAACATTCAAGAAAAAGAAAATATAAACGATTTTTCTGTTTTTATTTGTTCTCTGGGTTTGATCACTTTTCATCCCAGTTTGTTAGATCTCTTGTCAGCCCTTATGAGTTTAAATTAATATGAGTCTGCAGCAGAGTTGTTATTGTGCTAGTTCACTTCCCTGACTAAATGAAAATGGAGGGGCTATGCAAGTTGCTCAGTCCTTTTAGTCACATGTGCATGAAATGCCACAGAGCTGAGATGCGCTTATAGTAGATTGCCCAGATGACCTTTAATGTTGTGTCTAAGTTAACTGAAAGGGCAACCACTCATTATAAGCAAAAACACTGGTGAGTGGTTATCGGCTTTCAGGAACCTTAAAAAAAGTAAGCTGATGTGTAAACTGAAAAATGACTTGATACCTGCTATAGGGATGGTGATAATATTACTGTGATATGTTACAGAGTATTGTGCTAAAACTCTTAAAATAATTCATGGTATTCTTGCACTTATGGATCTGTGTCTATATGCATCTATAGGATAGTAACTTTATGACATCCCTTGAGCTGGCGGTCAGATTTGGAAAAACTCTCATCATCCAAGAGATGGATGGAGTTGAACCTGTACTCTACCCACTGTTGAGGAGGGATCTTATTGCACAGGGTATGTATGCACACACATTCACAAACACACACACACACACATGCTCACAAACACTGCTGTATAAAGTGCAAGTGGGAAAAATAATTGATTCTTAGATGCATCACAGTTCTCTCCTAAAAGACTTGATGCTCACAACTCTTTGATCATAATTCAGAGGGTTCTCCAAGCACTGGCTACCAGCTAAAAAGCCGACTACTCATCTTTGTTATGCAGGTACTTTTCTATATAATGGTGAATTCCAATTTTGAGGGATGTTGCCTGAACTTAATAATGTTAACCAGCACAAGCCATTCTGCTCCAGGATGCTGTTTAACCAAGTTAAAATAACAAATCCTGATCACTCTGGAGTCATTTTATATTCTGACAAACAGTAGCCGTGTACGTTCTTTTTACGAAGTGTCTCTGTTCTCTCCTTAAAGCTGTAAAAATATGAGCATTTTCCTGCAGTCTACAATTTTTTTAATTTGTCATATTTATTTGGCCTATCTACCTTTTCAACCATATCGGCTATGGTCTTAGCAGCAGGTGACACAGCATGACATTAGAGAGACAAGTACACATTATGTAAAAATGGTATGAAAAGCCTTCAGTAACCACAGATGATTATAAAGTAATGAGCATAATGTTGAGGAGCATTACAGATGATTAAGAACAGAAAAGCTTGAACAAAGAAGGGGGCGGATGCATTAAGATAATTAAAGAGAGAATCAAGTTTGTCACACAGTCAGTACTGCCTTCTAAAGTCACTCTTAAGTACATAAGGTAATTATCTTTCATTTGTCAGTTTCCTTTTTTTATACATGTAGTGAAGTGGACACTTAAGAGAAAAGGTGGTGGTTTATCAGTTGGAACTTCTATTTAATAATTTTACTCACTCTTTGTTCCTCTTGTGCTAGAATGAGTGAGCCTGTAGAAGTAGTACATAGAGAAAAAAAGACTCTTTATATTACTTTACCCCCTAATGTAAGTTCATGCTAATGACACACAGACACCCACACACGCATATAGTACATTACTTACACATACCAAACATGTCCTTATTGACCTAAGGAGCATAATCCTTCTTGGTAATAACAGGATAATTAATTCTATTATTTATTCAATTTAGCACACATGTAATATTTATATATATATAGACTGCATGTGTTATCACAACTGGTGAACGTTGAAGTTGAAAGACAAACACATTTGTGAACGTCTCTTTCCATCGTTAGGGTTTATTCATTGTAAGTCCTCTGAAATGGTGGATGTATGAGACACTTAAGCATTTAGACAGCTGGAATACTTTAAATGATTGACAATGAATATTTATCACATCAAATCAGTGTGCAGATGTGCTTTGTGGTGCTTTTTTTTATAGAATGAACAATTCTCTAACAAAATCAAAAAGAGAACCGCAAAAATGCATCTCATGTTCATGCATGGCTGTTTTTTGAAGCTGTCTTTCGGTGATAGTTTAGTTTCTTGGCTTAGATAATTGCATACCAATCACAGTGGCAAACAGCTACTTTAATCATGTGGGCACATGTAAACAGAGGTTGGAAACATACTGTACCTGTGAAAAAGAAGGTGATTCATAAGACTGTGAATCATCCAGAGAGAGGCGGTTGTCTATCTGAAGCTGAATTGAAAGAGTGGGTTGCAGAGAAAGTGTGCGAAAGGGCAAGTTATCCACTTAAGAGTGGTGTTGAACACGATGGAAAAAAAAGAGGCAATACAAAGGCATGGCAGTACTGCATTGCAGACATCTGCAAGACAGAGAGTTGAGGAGAAAGTAAAATGGTGAAGATAGGAAATAAAGTGAAGTCAAAGTTATAAGCTTGTCTGATACAGTATGTATTGCTCACAGAGACTGTTTTTCTTTCGGTCCCCTGTTAACATATATGCACACACACAAACGCAAACACAGGCCCTAGGTATGTTGTTCAGATAGGAGACAAGGTTATTGACTACAACGAGGACTTTCGTCTCTTCCTGGCAACACGGAATCCCACTCCAGTCATCCCCCCTGATGCCGTCTCTGTGGTTACAGAGGTCAACTTCACTACCACTAGGGCAGGACTGCGAGGACAGGTAACCCACATGTGTGCACACACGCATACACCCACACAAACGCACATGTACACAATCTACTACAGTAGCCCAGCAGTTAATGGAGCTTTTGTGAATCTAATGCTTAGGGCTTCATGTGCAAAATCAATGTGGAACGTGCTTTTCAAATGGAATAATACAGTGTATAGAGTATGTACTGTATATACTGTATATATAGTCATATTGTGTTGTTGCTGTGGTCTTACTGTAATATACTTTCACTTGCCAATTTGTTTGTGTGTGTGTGTGCGCTTCAGCTTCTAGCCTTGACCATCCAGCAGGAGAAGCCTGAATTGGAGACTGAGAAAACAAGACTACTACAACAAGAAGAAGACAAGAAGATACAGCTTGCTCAATTGGAAGAATCACTATTGGAGGTACACGTGCACAATAAAGTAGAGGAGAATTCTACATTTTTAAGTGCAAAAGCTTGTTACCTGGGCAGTACCCTATTACAGTACCTTTGCTACTTTTTTCACAGCTAGTATTTGTTTCTACAAAAGCACAATTATATACCCCAGTAATAAAAATGGCTTTTTAGACAATATTAAGAACATTAGGGTGCAGCTTCCTCTTTCTCCCAAGTTGGAATGCTCAGTTTCCCTCTGACAGCACTGTAGTCTCTCTTGTCGCAAACTCCAACTGTTGATTTGGGACGATAGAATGAGACAGTGTGTACAGACCGAGCAGGAGGAGTCACTAGTGCTACAACGAGGATGTGATCTGTCACCGGCTTCCCTCCTGTGAACACTGCCAAATGTGTTTAATGGAGGACTCAGCCAAGCCGGAAGCACTACTGCTGCTTATTGAACCTGTGTCTCTATGGTGGTGGAAGAGTGCTTTTCCTTCTGCACCACCCAGGAGCATTAATCACTGCGCTACCTTAACTTACTTTAGTAACTGTACCTTCAGAGTTCAGACTGAATTTGTGAAACTTCAAAAGAATCAGAATCTACTTTGTAACCTCATGGTAGCTCAAAACGTATGCAGCTGGATGAATATTGTATGCGCATGCATCTAAGTAGAAACTGTCAGCTTTACCTTAAAGTTATGGTAATGCATATCCAATTACTAATGTGAGAACTAGGTCACTTATACCTGCAAAAGAGATGGCAAAGACAACAACTGCAAAATTGTCTCCCTGCAAATGTTATATTATACTGTCTGGAAGCCTTTTCTAGATTTGAACAGGAATGTTTGTAGGTATTAACTTTCTTTCATTGGATTTCTTTTCACTTATCCATGTACTTCTCAATAGAAATGTGTGGGCAGGCGCTGTGTCATTTGACATCTGCTGTAATGAGAAAATGAAGCTAAAAGGTCATACAGGTTGTTGCTGTCCAAGTGGGGCTCACTGTACTTCCACATACAGAGCTTAAAGCATATATACTTTCACTATCAGTCACACACACATACACACAAAGCTGATGGACCTTGTGACACATAGACACTCAACCAAAGGATCATTTTTTGTGCACGCAGTCTAAGGGAAATTTGGACACACACACACACACATAGATAGATAGTGCCAAGAGCAGGATGTCAGCACTTCAGTGGTACTAGACATGTAATTATTCTGGAATTGTAGGAGCATATTCGACTTGACATTTCCATGCTCCACTGCGTTCTCATCTATTTTATTTGAATTTATTTGAATACATTTTATCAGTTCATTTCAGAGAATAGATTCCACAGGATGAAGTGGGAGAGTCATGGCACTCAATGAAAGCTTAAATAAATAAAAAAGTAAATGCCCCACATCAGGATGTTATACAGTAAGATGACAACTTTTATCAGATCACAGATTTCAATTGGCAGATACATGACAACATAATCTCTCCTGGGAATCCCCCAACGCCTATTTTCTTCTTCTTCTTACTTAACAATTATGTCCTTTCTGCCCCTATCTAATCCTTGCCTTATCTTTTGTCTGTTTTTGTTCTTCTGGCTGTCCGTCTCCTCTTCCCATGTAAGACCCTGGCTACAGCTCAGGGTAATATTCTGGAGAACAGGGAGCTGATAGACCGTCTGAACCAGACCAAGGCGAGCAGTGCCCTGATCCAGGAGTCACTACTGGAATCACACAGGCTGCAGGCATCTCTGGACCAGGTACTATATTTTAGGTACACATGTATGGACACACAAAAATTCTGAAAAAATGCAATGAGAAGCAGTATCTGCTGGTCAATGCCACTGGGACACTTTTAGTAGCTTAATTTATTTTTAAAAGCTGGATTGGAAAGCAACAAAAAACTCTAACTGGCTTACAGACTACTTTCAGTAATCGGTGACACACAAATCCTCAAAAGCCTAGCTAGCCAATATGTATTCTGAATACAACAAAGTTGGTAGATATTTGATGTCCTTTAAATGCATTATTACTTTTTAACAAACCCATAACAAATCAAGTTAATTAGTAAAAAAAAAATGATAATAACGTTTGAATAAAATATAGTAAACATAGACAAACTATATTCTACTATTATTTAAACTATATTTTACCATTTCAAAGATAATTTGCATCAAAAACCGTATATGTGTATGAATGAACCATCATCAGCAATCCTAGAAGAAGCTGGTTTAGTCGGGTATTTCCCTTCATGACAACTGCCAGACTCTTCTACCTCACTAATGAGGGAGAGAGAGAGGTTGCTAGATGAAGAGAGAGACAGACCAGGCTGTGGTGGGAAGAGAGAGAACATAACAGAGAGAGACACATAGCAACAGTCAGAAATGCTTCTATAAACATCAGATTGCACAGATGCACGAGCGAGGAGCCTCTAAAAATGAATTACATTTCATAATCATCCACTAGGGAGCAGTGTTTCACCAGAACTGTATTTCTCTGTTGGTTCTTTTTTTGATTTATTTATCGTATCTCCCCTGTTTCTACCTTTCCCATGTGCACCTCCCTGTTTTTTTCTCACACTTCCCATCTTATCATACCTCAACCTGCCTATCCTTTTTTCTCTTTCCCTCACCTTCCATCTTAATTGAAATAAACATTCTCTATTCTACTTTTCTGCTTATCCATCCCCATATAAATCTCTCTCTGCGCCATTTCTTGTATTTTCTGCTCCACCATCTAAAACCTTTGTGGTTCTTGTTCTGCTACTTCTTGTTTTCTTTCTGTCTCCTTCTCGGTCTGTCCTTTCTTTTTCTTTCTTCTTGTTTTTATTTTAGGAGCGAGATGCCTATCTGCCTCTCGCAGAGAGTGCCAGCAAGATGTTTTTTGTCATCACAGACCTATCGAAGATCAACAACATGTACCGCTTCAGTCTTGCTTCATTTCTGCGTCTGTTCCAAAGAGCTCTACAGGCCAAGAAGGTAACTTGGTGCCACACAACTCTCACACTCTACTTCCATTTTCATCCAGCACAGCAGTATTTTTTAAAAAAAACCCTGTGTAGGGCTGCAACTGACTATTTTCATCAATGATTAATCTTTCAATTATTATCTTGATTAATCAATTATTGTTTGGTCTATAAAATGTCAGAAAATGGTGAAAAATGTTGTTCGCTGTTTCCCAAAACTCATTGTTATCCTCAAATGTCTTGTTTTGTCCCAACCAAAGATATTCAATTTACTATCATTGAAGACCAAAGAAACCTGAAAATATTAACATTTAAGAAGCTGGAAGAAGAGATTTTTTTTTTTAATATTATTAGCAAAATAGTTGGCGACTAATTTAATAGTAATAGTAATAGTAATTGTACTTTAATATGCCCTCGAACTTAAATCAATATCAATCAACATAATAAAATAAAATACCTTGTATGTCAATCATATAAGTAGTAGTTTTCGCAATAGTAGTTTTTGTACAATTGATCCAAAACATGAACGCAAGACAGTTTTATTTAGACATACTTAGCAATATGTTTACTTTTGTTTTTCAAGAATATTTAGTCTATTTTCTGATGAACTGAGCGTCATTCTGTTGATTTAATTTCAATTATATTTAAATTGATTTCAGAGGTCAGCTTGATTTCAGTTCATTTTTGTTTTCTTGCTGCTAGCTTATCTCAGTCTGACCTGTGCTCCTGGATATCATCATCAAATGTCTATCACACTGCTGTCCTCCATCTGAGCTCTAAACACACTCTGATAACAACCAGGACACACACACACACACAGAAGCATACAGACATTGGGTTGAGAGATTGAGCACTAATTCCCCAAATCCTGTGTGGGTTGTTAGAGCCAGTGCTGTCATCCAAGAATGTCACCAGGCAGCAGCTGGTCACCACTGTTACGTGTCTGTGCGTGTGTATGTGTGTATGTCTGTGTGTTTGAAGGTAGGTTTATGGACACATTCAGTAAGTGAGGTCAGAATGCTGCATTGTCTCCCTTTGTGTTATTTGTTTGTTTGTTGTATTGAATGAGCATGTTTAATTTGCCATGAGCTGCAGATGGTTCCTGAGATCTGGAAGAGAATTTTAACCTCTCACGTCTGACATAACACACTGAATAGTACACTTATTTGCTCACACTCACACAAACACACACCAAGTGCTTACTGGCACTTAGAAAAACAAGTCTTTAGATGAAGCTTGGAGAAAAGCTCGTATATACACACCTTCTGTATGTATTTATGGCAGAATATATTGGGGCAGTTTCAAAAGTCTGCATTGGCTTCAGCAGAGCCTGAAAGTAGCAGAGATTCAAACAGGAGAAAAAGAAGGACACATAGGCTGAACTGGGAGTAGAAGGCAAAGAGCGAAATCCATTTCTCTTGCAATATCTATGCTCCAATTCCTCTGTTTCTCCATTTATTACTATTGGATTTATTCCACATGAACATTATTTTTTTTACTGCGGTTCGCCACCAGCCTAAAAAATGCTTTGAACCATCAACATCCACCACCGCCCTGTTGCCTCTGGTCTCATCTCCTGTCTCATCTCTGGTAATTTGTATATTTGAGAGAGAAAGAATGAAAGTGTGTGAAAGAGAAAAAAAAGGTTGAAAGTCAAATGTATGTCTTAGTGTCCATGGCTGTTGAATGAAACAAAAATGTTGTTGCTAACAGTTTCATTCCATCGCCATTCACATTACTAGCCCATATTCAGTTAGAATAAAACACATGCCACACAAGTGCGGTATCATATCTGACTGACCACCAACCCTGAGAAAAAGATCATGTTTGTGACAACTTATCTGTCTAATATCATCTCACCTAGTTTACCTGTCCCTCCTCTTTTGTATTTTTCCATTCTCATTTAGGAAGCGGAGAATACTGAAGCCAGGATAGCTGCTTTGGAGGCGAGCTTGAAGAATATGGTGTATGAGTACGTCTGCCGGTCACTTTTCAAGGTAATGCATACACTTGCATACAGAAATAGACCAAAAGCAGTTTTCAACCTCTCTAAAATGCCTACCATCACTTCAGTCGTTTGTATAGGTCATAAGTGGGTTAAGTTATGTAGTAAAAGCAAGTGAGGCATTTTGCTTGATGTAACCATCAGATGGATTTGCATTTCAAAACCAGGTCATGTTTTGAAATACACAGTTTAAAAAAAAAGAGTTTTATTTTTTTCCCCTTTCTGTAGTTCCTTGTTAAGTTTACAGTTGAATATCCCTAGACATATTATTCATTAATAGCCAAAGCAAAGTGTCCACTTCTTCTACTCACAACTACAGCGGAATTCTTTTTGCCGAACTACCAATTGTATGAATAAGTCTATTAGGAAGCCAGAAATCTTTTCAGTGTTGTGGTACAGAGCATTAGCGTATGTAGTAGAATTCCAATTGATTGTCCAGACCAAACGCACAATCCGATAAACACATTTACACACTTATAGAATCAAACCTCTGCAACTAACACAGTAATGAAGTGTCAAATATTGAACAGCACAGCAATCATTGCATCGATCAGGCAGTAAATAGTAAATGTAATTTCTCTTTCTTTGTGTTTGTGTGTAATGACAGTTTCAAGCAGAGTCAGGGGAGCTGTTACTTGCTAATCACATCTATAGGCTATCTACTCAACACTTGCACGCAAACACACACACACACACACACACACACACACACAGGCACAAACACATACCAGCAACCTACTTATTAGCAGAGAGGAAACACTAGACTACATTATCAGTGTTCCTGTCAACACCTCCATCTGTGCTACCAAAGAGATAACTCCAAGGGGGGGAGGAGAGTTACAAGAAGGGGTCCAGAGAAAAGACAGAGGTGGATAATGAATGAAATGGGACAACAGATGAGAAAAAAAGAAAAGGATAATTAGAGAGGAAAAGAGAATCAAGATCAGAAAACATTATGATATGTGTGTCTTTAGGAAAAATTAACTAGTTTTCCCATATTTTGGGAAAATCTGTTTTTTCTCATAGCAGTGGCTCCCAAACCTGTCTTCAAGGGTCTCTGTGTATCATCCTGTATATATATATATATATATATATATATATATATATGTACACACACACACACACACACACACACACACACACATATATATATATATGTTGATCTGATTCAGCTTGGCTAGATACATGGCTAGAGAATCAAGGTTACTCTTCCTTGTAATGATTGTTGAGCCTCTCATAAGCAAAGATTGTTTTTTCTTATGTATGGGTGTACACTTATTTAACTCGTCTTATTTGAACAGTTTTTCTTTTCTTCACATAAGAATATATTTATTTGAAATCAATATGTAATGGACTCCAGGGTTCCGAAATAAAGAGACAGATAATGAAATGTGAAATGGAAATGATAGAAATATTGTTCTCTCTGTCATATCTCACTGAAATAGCTTTTCATGCTTTTACACCACATTATTACCTTAATTGGTGGGGTGAGTTCAAATTGCATGCCATCATTTTGGCCTAGTTTGGTATATGGTATTTTACACTTACTCAATTAATTTAAAGTTAGGATGAAAATCCCATTATAAGAGAAGAATGTGGACAGAACAAGGCAGTGTACATTTATTCTAACCCTGCAATGACCTGGATTTGTAACTAAACTAAGTGGTATAGATGCAGCAGTTTCAAGGCTTTGTCACTCATCTGATCCATACATAAAGCCCCAGTGATTGTAAGTTGTCCTGTTTTTGGAGATGTGTGTTGCCAATAGAGAACAGCCAAACAATAATAAAGTGAAAGTTCTTCTTTTTGGTAGAGGAGTGTTCTCTGGGATTGTATTTTAGAGTAGTAAAGTAGTAACCATCAAATATGGAAAACAGTAACCTGTATATGTGGATGTCTATGTGCCTGTTACTTGTGATGTTGGATCTTCATGTGTGTCTATGTGTGATGTGGCAGGCATAAGCTTTCTGGTAGTTAACTGTGTGTGCTAGAGAGAATTTGGATATGCCTCTTGTGTGCATGGAGTAGTTTGGGTTGTAGTGATGTGCTGAAGTGTGACATGTTCCAGGTTGTGCTGTCTGTTGGGGTTCCTGTCCTGTCAGTGTCAGCGTGACAGTGGTACACACATACACACACATACACCATCACAGACTTCTATCCTCATTGCACTCTGTTTGCTTCATTTCTCTTCTCTCTGACACACACACACACACACATATACATTCACATAAAAACATGTGCCAAAGTGCCAGTCTCTGTTTGATCAGTCATACCACATTGCTTGGCTCTCTCAGTTCAACTTATCCACTGTCACTTGAGTAGATGGGGTTGAACTTGGCAGCTTGGTGTAAATCATCTAGACATCGGATCAAGAGATGAACCGTGGAGAGGGTCAGTGAGAGGGCATGGTTGTGTAGAGCTCTAGTCCACCGCAGCTCAAGCTGCTTCTACAGCTGTTCGTAAAAGTACAGAATGTAATATAAGTTGACAGGCAGAGGTGTGCTATGAAGGTTTTTGAAGATGTGGAATATGTAGAAATACTTAGACAATGCTGTCCCACTGGAAACACTTTGTTTTAATTACTTTATTTTCTCTCTAATCACTTTAAATGAGAGTAAAATATAAGATGATTTTCCATTTGTTGAGTTACAAAACAGGAACCTTTTTTCAACTCAGTTCAAAGACAGCAGAATGAACCCATTAAAACTAGTTTTATTTTGTTTTATCATATTCCTATATTTGAAGTTCTGGTCTGTAACAACCAACAGCCTGTGGACACATCAAAAGAATCCTACTTCACTACTCTATCTTCAAATGGGCTAATTACAAGGATTTTTTTCCGCAAGATGTTTATTGAATTTTATTTGATTGTGCATAAAATATATCTGGTATGCAAGAGAGACCGAAATCTATCATAGTCCTTGGAAAAGTCAAAAAAAATAATGTCACAGTGGATGTATGGATGTAACTTGGATGGTATTTTGGTTTAACTGGTGCTGAATGAATCCACATGCATGAGGTGATCTCAGGACACTACAGGAGAGGACTAGGGAATGACAAAGGAGGTGACTATGTTGATTCTTGTTTAAAACACTGCAAACATCAATAAACCATTCTTCTTGTTAGTATCATATGTTGTGATTAATCTGAGGTCAAGTTTATTTGAGACCTGTTTAATACAACTTACAACTGAAAC
This sequence comes from Euthynnus affinis, assembly GCA_029490765.1. Taxonomy (NCBI): domain Eukaryota; kingdom Metazoa; phylum Chordata; class Actinopteri; order Scombriformes; family Scombridae; genus Euthynnus; species Euthynnus affinis. The sequence goes on along the minus strand of CM055845.1, from coordinate 19,548,478 downwards.
AACATTACATGTGTCTCAGGCACTGCTTGAACGCAGTAGGGACTGAGCTGGAGGTAGTGTTTGTTAAGTGTGATACGCCCAAATTAACTTGTGATACATCTGCTATTGATTGTGTTTTGTATGAAAGGCCGCAGACATTTATTTCTCTTACCACAACATTCTACACTATCCAGCACACTCATTCATCTGAATTAGACATCACTGTCCACTTTCATTTTGCAAATGGGAACCGAAATTGGATAACTGTGCTGCATGAGTTTAAATACAAACACAATCACTACTGATCAGTACTGGTGTCTTTCCTTATAACATGTCACATTACAGGGTAAGTTTAGCTAATATGTAACAAGACACAAAGCTGCACTGCATATTTGAACTTGAATTTGGTCATACTGTTAATATAAATCTGTAAAATTGGCACCATAATTGATATTTTTTCCTTTACATCTTTATGCCAGATTTGGTGTGTTCTCTGTGCTATTATTCTAACTATTTGATTGGTTTCAATGATGCAAGATGTAAAAGGCAGATAGTGTTGCGTGTAAGTCTATGTGATGATATTCTTTAATCAAAAACAATTCTTTTGACGCTTATCCAATGAAGTTGCAGTTTGGTGCCATGTGCAGTAACCATTTAGCTACTAGGGCGCTTATATCATACGATTCTAGCATTATATTTTTGGGGCAATTTTAATACCACAATTTGCTCTTGCTTTCCAATATCCAGACTAAGGTGACTTAAGTTCACACTAATGTTTTTAAAAGCCGTCAGGTTTTATTACTGTCAAACATCTGCTAATGTTAAAGTCACAGTTAGCACTGGCCTCATGGTTTCATGTGTCTTGTTGCCTTGATGTCTCCATGGTAGACTTTTAAAGGCATCAGTGGTGATATGTTATAATGTTCAGTCGTCTAGTGGGTCAGTTCCCAGTATCCTCATGTATTTTTGTTGAGACCAAAACAAATGTTCTGGTAAACAGTCTCTATTATAATGCTTCCAAAGACATTGACAGGAGAAGGTGATAGAGAAAAATTCATCCATGATAGAGAGGCAAAGTAATCAGAATGTTTAGTTCCAGGTTAGTCAACAATAGGTCCTAACAAGCCATACTTATAACCCATCTGTTTCACGCATGCAAATCTCACCAGCTAATTGGAAACACCAGTTAAACTGGAACACCGGCTGTTACCCAATTTGTTAGTCACTGAACAAGGAAGTGATGTCCTAACTGAAGACTCGCCTTGATGAGAGGACTGACAGATTGCATTTCCATTTGAATTTTGACACTTAAAGAGCGTGGTGACAACAACTGTAAATGGAATAGACTGGTGGCGCTGTTTCATTGGCACATTTAATTGCCAATGCCGAAATGTATTGTCATTTGAATAAAGAGACCAAAAAACCATGGCGACGCAGTTGATTGAGCTTTCATTTTAATTTTTAAGTTTTAATCAAAATAATTCAAACTGAATTGAAGATTGCATTGCCACTTTTCATATTGCATTGCCAACTGCAAAATGCATTGCCATTTGAATAAAGAGGCCAAAAAAATTCCATTGGTTAGTGTAATATACAGCTGGTCAGTAATCAATCTCTCTTGTATTCTCTCTCTCTCAGGCTGACCAGTTGATGTTTGCTATGCACTTTGTCAAAGGCATGCACCCTGAACTCTTCCAGGAGAGTGTGAGTATCTTTTGGGATTTAGTCTATGGATTTGTAGGATATCATTAATATTTATTAAATATCAAAATGACATATACACTGTTAGCTTTGGACTTTGCCAAAATTTGTCAACCTCAACACAACTTTTGCTGTAGGAATGGGATGTCTTCACTGGATCCATTGTGGCAGAAATGTTTAAAAAAGAGGTAAGAGTCAGTTTTTTTCTGAGATTGAGAAAACACCATACTATCTCTATCTTTAACTTACACTTCTCTCTTGGCAGGAGTTCCCATCTTGGATTGATCAGGAGAGGCATGGAGCAGTGGCAATTTTTAAAGTAAGCACACTGATATACACACACTGTACATGCTGTACATTCACAGCACAAAATAAAACTAAAGTCATGCACTCCAACGTTTAAACAAATGTGTGACAGCCTGCAGCAATAACAAAATAATTCTGTATTTGAATATTTGAATATAATGTCCAACCAGTAGATAAAAAAACACAAGTTTAATGTGATTCATATGGAAAGCCATTAAAGCGGTTTGCACAGAAATAAAGGTTGAATCTATGTATTTAACATTATCTCTTGACCTGTCTTTCCGTTTTTAACTTTTGCCATTCTTCTGTCACAGGCTACATTCCCAGCCCTGTACCAGTCTCTCTGCTTGAGTGACTCAGACCTTTGGCTGTCCTTCTCACAGAGCTCGCACTGTGAACAGGAAATCCCCTCCTCCATTGCCAAGAAGATTACTCCCTTCCAGCAGGTTAGCTTTCAATCAAATAAGAGTTGTTTCATAATTCAAATGGAACAACTTATTATTAGCATATGAGAAGTCTATACACATCTAAAAATTATATATATTATTTACATCTTCCAAGAAAGTTGTGTCTTCATCCCAGTTTGTTCTTTGTTTCTTTATCTGTTAGTAAGCAAGTTATCTCAAAAAATGTAGAGCAGATGTCAGTGAAATAAGCCCCAACATGGTTTTAAATATGCCTGTTGATATGACACACCATTTTCTTAGAATTTTTTGAATATGGATTTAGCTAATCTCTTTTCAAAGCAGAAACAAAACACAAGCCACTCATCACTAAAGTCAAGTATGCACTTGACTGTCAAACAAGTTGACTCATTTACTTTTATTGTGTTCTCAAAAATATTAAAAAAAGAAAATCTCGAAGCCTCTGTGAATTTGATGATAGTTAACTATTCAAGACTTTTTTGGGATATGTGATATTTTTTCATCTGGGAGTGGGACTAATTTTCTTTCTAACAAGTGTCAATGGTTATCTTTTGCTTTTTTCTTCCTTCTTTTATCTTTTTCTCTTTGCTCTCCCCTCTTTCCAGCTGTTATTGGTTCAGGCAGTCAGACCAGACCGACTGCAGAGTGCCATGGCAGCCTTTGCCTCACAAGCCCTGGGTAAGTGTTTCATATTATTATCATTATTATTATTATTATTTTTAATTATTTTTTCAGAGTTACCTAAGTGGGCTGGAGTTCAGCTCAGCTCTATTTTACTGTTGTTGACCAGAATACACATAAAAAAGCATGGATTATTCACAGTTTCTCACAAATAACAACAAAAAAACTTTTCACATTTACAACATAATCACGCTGCTCATTAGTGATATTTTACAAGGTTTCTCCCTTTCCTTATTTGCCCTCACTTGATCAGACAAAAACCCTAAAATGAGTATCACATTAATTAATATACATTTATCACTTCTTATGCACACTTTTGAGGTGTATGGCAGATGTTGAGGTTAAACAAACCAACAGATAAACTGACATTTTAAACTGAAGGTTTGTACAAGACAAGTTTTATCAGATGTTGTGAAATGTGCGAACTTGTGTGGGATTCCTCTCAACAATGAGCTGTAAACGTCATGGATGAGTAGATCTTCCTCTGTCTATTTTGATAAACGACTTTATTTCTGCACTCATTCTGCTTTATAGAAAAATGCTTGTTGTTTTCACAAGCGCCCTTTGCCTTCACACTCCTCTCAAGCAAAATATTCTCAAACAAGTCTTTTATACTGGACCTCTGAGTCATATTCTTCCATGTCTTCATTTTTTTTTCATTGATAGTCCTCTCTATCTTTTCTCTTGTCTTGATCGCTGTGAGAATGTCACTGTCCTTGAGTAAATGCCACACATACAAATACACACTTCTCTCTGTTTTCTTTTCTCATTGTCTCTCTCTCTCACACACTGATACAAATACATACAAGTGTGCTAAAGCATGTGCGCGCACACACACACACAGTTGTAATATTACTAGAGAGTAGTTAGTTTATTGTGCTTAATGAGCCCATTCGTTCAGTCTAGATAATCTTAATGGTGTGCTGACTTCTGACTACACTATCTGGGACACTGCTAATTGGTGTCAGGTAAAACTAATATGCAGGTGTTCATGTTTGTGTATAAAACAAATATTCAGTTTTGTGAGTATGCTGAATAATATCCCTGTATTCACCCATAAAAATGTGACATTAGTATTGAATATTGTTAATCAATATCCAGTTTAACCTTGGTTTAAAGTACCAACAATAGCTTTAAACTAAATAGTTCTTTATTTTGATATCAAACACTTATGATGTTATGTCTGTTATTTTTACTATATTTTGTGATTTACTTTAAAAAGTATGCCCTGTGTGAGGCTCAAACTCACAACCTTCAGATTATGAGACTGATGCGCTGCCTACTGCACCAGCGAGGCTTCAATAGTGCTTAAATACGCTTGGTCAAACAGTAGCAAGTCAGTCTGTATACTCTAAAACAACATCTGCACACCATAAAGTTCATATAAAAACTTAAAATGACCTTATAGTCTTTCTGTCATGCCCCACCTCTAAAGCCATGACAAACAAGGAGGAGACAAAGGTTGAAGGAAACAAAAGAACGACAATATAACTGCAACAAAGGAGCTAGCTAGCCCTGAAAGTCAATGAGTCATGTAATCTGTGTGAGACCACTCAGTCGACTGAGAGTCTTCAAGTGGACCAGTCATTTCTCTTTTTTTTGTCAATCAAATCTTAATTTGCAAGTGTTTAATTTGTTATTTATTCCTTTCATCACTGAAACTCATGTTAATGGATGGTCTGATTGCCAGACAGTCTATATGAAAAAAGGAACATATTTGTATTGAACAGCCAAATCCAATTTGATGGACAAAATTCAGGTACAACCCTAAATAATGCAATGGCATCTGACAGTCAATCTACTGAGTGATGATGGATGAGTGAGATATATGGTGTGCGACAAGGCTCAATGTCTGACTTCTGATGTTCTTTTTGGGTGTATAAATTCTGCCTGTGTTTGGAGTGTAGGATTAGTTTATTTGTATGAACAAGAGCTTATCTGTCCATCATTTTGTCAGCATTCTGTGTGTGTTTTGCTGTCTGTGAGCTGCTTGCTATCCAGTTAATCACTAATGCCAAGAGTAATTTTCCAGACAATTTAACTTGCAAGTTGAAAAAAAGGAAAACTAAAATGCTTCAAAATTGCTACTCTGATTAGATTTACAAAATTCACATAATTAAACTGTGTGAAACAAATTTAGAACACTAATCAACACACAACCCCAGCAGAACAGTATGGTCTCTCTCATCATCAAATCAGAAATATTAAGTAGCCTTCCTAAGCTGTTGCAAAATCAACCTTTGTAAACGCTTGCATAACGCAGCATTTATAACCTAAGTAAAAGTTTATTTTTCTATTTTTTAATCCAAGGGCATAGGGCTACAAGTAATTATTTCTCCCTTTCATCCTGTCACTGCCATCACAGAAGTGCTTTACCTGTGCTATTAGAAACCCAGTTAAGCATACACATGCTCAAGAAATCAGGCTGCTCAAATATAGGTCCAATTACTTGAAAAATGCTTTCATACAATGTTTAGGAACTTCAGATTGTCGCAGCTGGAACAATCATCTGTTCTTTCTTTCTCTCTCTCTCTCTCTGTCTCTCTGTCTTTCTTTCCTTTCCATACAGAATACCAAATACATGCACATGCATTTTAAAAAGCCATACTGGGTGTGTTAACCTTGGGGAAATCTATATGCTTGGACATTAGCATCTTTGTCATATAAATATGTATTATGAATAAACGCTAACCCAAGGCCAAACATTCTGTATTTTAATGAGAAAAGACACCCCAAAATAGAATTCATGTCATGTCATCAAGTAAAACTTTGTCCAGTGAAATTAAGTAATTTTGTGAGCTCAGGTTATGTTGAGACTGCAATCTAATTGGTTTTATTTGACTACTCGGCTTACAGCTCTAAACCAGAAAATTTACCCACATGCTAGTTAAATCACCACAAAAAATGTAATGGTAAGGAGTTTGTATTTATTTATTTGTTAGTTCACTTAGGCTCCGATCAGAGAGCATTTTTTGCAGGTGCCAAATGGAGCCAAAATGTGAGGCGCACCGCACTGCCTTTTTCGTTGAAGCCTACAATTTGAAAAAAGAGCAGCTTGCTGCGTCTTTTTTTATTGTTGCTAGGCGACTATTGTTGTCGTCATAACCATAGAAGGCCCACCTCTCTGTTCATCTGATTGAACAATGGGGAAAAAGTGCTAATGACATTGGGTGCCTTTTTTTTTTTCAACATGAGACATTCGGGCGCTCTTGCAAAAACGTGAGGCACATCGAGCAAAAAAAACGCAAGGCACTAAGCAACACAAAAGTAGAAAGCAAAAAGTTGCCCAGGGCTGCCTAGTCTCCTGACTTTTGCTGAATAATGGTAACATTTTCAAGTTCAGTCTTTAAGAGAGTCATTTTCAACTCTGAAAACCACACAGTTCATACTCTTGTATACATTGTATTTCGTTATTTAGGAGATAAGAAGACACAGCACAAAGAGGATAGAATCACATATGTTGCATACTCAGTTCTGAATGTGCAAGTTTGTATAGAAGCATGATTTTTCCTGGAGCTCTTGTAAGATTCTTTGGTTTTCAACATGATCAGGCAAGGCTGTATGTTTTTCTTGTTTTATATTTTTATACATATCGATTGGTACAGTATGTCTCTCTTATTGTGGTTTTGGGTCAACTGATTGGGGTCACCTGCCCTGTGTGAGGCTTGAACTCATGGCCTTCAGATTATGAAACTAACATGCTGCCTCCTGCGCCACCGAGGCTGTGAAAGCAGGTGTACATATTGAACAAGTGGAACAATACGAATTCAGTCAGTATACTCACAAATAACAATGTATCTGTACATCACAGTGTTTACCTAAGGGCTGCAATCAACTTAATATGCTTTCCATTCTGTGCCAACGAGACTTCAGCAGCTCCTCAGTATATTGAAGAAGTTAAACAAGAACAATTCAGTCTATATACTCAGCATTGTATCTACCCACCAAAACGTTCACATCAAGACTACAAACAATCTTTGTCTTTGTGTTATGACCCAACACTCAAGCCATGGCAAACACAGGTTGAAGGAAACAAGAGAATGAGAATATAACTGCAACAAAAAAGTCAGTCAGAGTCTAGCCAGCGATGAATGTGTGTACATGGATGAGTGTGAGATATGGTGTTGAAGTTCTGAAAATTTTATAACAGGGAAAGATGAGTGGGAGAGATGCTGGACCAAGAGCATCCCTAAAGACAATTACACATGTAAAATAAATAACAAAACTGCTAAATGAGTGGTTGTGTGAATCATATTTTGTTGTTACATCCCATATGACACCCACCCTGTGTGACCTCTTAACCTTTGGATTATAAAGCTGACATGCTGCCTGTTGCCCCATGATAGAGTAATATTAATCTATTACCCTTTAAAAATGTGCACAACAACATGACATAGAAACATATATTACATATAGTATTGAAAATTCTTAAAGCAATATCCAGCTCTTTCAAGTTCCAGTTAAAGCTTTGAACCAACTAGCTTTTCATTTATCTGTCAAACCACTGCTCCTGCAGTATTAGTACTCCAAGTAACAGGCTTGGTGGTACACAAAAACCCTAAAAGGACGAGGCGCACAGGATGGCATATCCGCGCGGTTGGCTTCAGTCAGGTGGTGCAGCAGGTGGTTTGCAATTTATATTTTGATTCAAATTTTTGTTTACTTAGTATATTCAAGACTTAAATCAAAGTGGTCACAAGGAGAGAATGCCTTAATACGCTGCATTTATCGCATAAAAATAGGCTGTCACTTTCCCTTCTTCCCCATCTGTATTTTTGCTTGGCTCCACAGTTTTGGAGAAAAACATTAATATATTTGTTTGTCGGTCAGAGCTTTTTCTCTTTTTAGGCGGTTTCATGCGCATGTTTGCTAACCTGTATCTCATATGCTCTCACTCCCGCTGTGCAGTATTTTAAAAGGACTCTGACAGCAGTGGCACTCGCATCACATCAAGAGTTTCCCAGGCAACAATACATAGGTTGGCTCACATTTTGGAGTGTCACATTTTGAGGATCCCAAACGCTATTGATTATTGATTTCTGAATGAATGGATATTTGGTGGTGTTTTTGGCACTCAAAAAATATTATTTTGGCCTGGTGGGGGTTCTTGTTGGCCTGGTGGCCCACCAGGCCTCTACTGTTATTTCGGAAACACTGGTATTGACAGTGTGAAGTGTCCACTCTTCACTGTATTTAGTGATTTATCTTTAATAGGTGCCACACACAACCTTCAGGTTATGAGGCTGTCTACTGTGACAACAAGGCTATTTATGGTCAAGGTCTGTTACCAAGGTTGAGAATTAACGCTGAATGTGCCTGTCAAAAAGTTGTAAATAAATTAAATTTATCTGCTTAATCAAAATTCTGATCCATTTTGCCATCAGAGCTGTTATTATTGTCTGTGTATGGCTTTCCAAACTGACCATTCTTTTTCCCCCATTAGTTACCGTTTCTACGCTTCTCGTTCTCTCTCTTTCAAAAATGGTAAAGAGTGACAAACATTGCTTCTTTTGTCATTCATAGAGTTGTTTAATTGATTTGGTTCATGTGATGTATAAATGTGTTTCAGTCTAGTGAGAGGTGCAGCCAATTAGTACTTTGTCAGTGTTCAGCACAAATAGACTTCCCGTTTGGTTTCCTGTTAGACTGAGCGTGGTGCATTTTCAGTTCTGGTTGTTAGTGGCTCATTTGACTCAAACATGCAGTTTATGGTGGACGGATTCCTTTGTTATTTTTCCACTGTGTGCTATGTTTGTGTATTGCCATGGAAACCTATTCCAAGTGGCTTTGTAGTTTCTGTCTTTGTGATATTATTTGTATGTAATGGATTTATTCATACTATCCTTCTGCCTGAACTTGTGTGAGAAATGTGAATAAACTTTGGTGGTGTTTTAGCAGCATTTTAAATTCTTCACACACAAACACACACACACACACTCATACACACACACACACACACACACACACGTATATATATAAAATCAATTTACCCCCCTTTATATTTATTTGAATGTCATGAATATTTATCCTTTTACGGCCAATACTGTGGTTTAATCTATCTAGGACTGTATTTTTGCCCATAGGTGTTTTACAGTTGGTAGGGTAATTTTGCAGCCTTGTCTTCACCCTGTGACAGTACTTATGCACCCCTGTAACTACCATAATCAGTAGAGAGTGGTGGAATTTTTCAATTTCTACACCAGGTGCCTCACACTTTACTTTTAAAACTATGAAACATTGTTGTCAGGTCATAACAAGTTTCATAATACACCTTCTCTGTCTGAAGCTCTGTCAATACCTACAGATTATGAGACTGATGTCTGCAACAACAAGCCTGGTTAACTCAGGTGCCAGCCCTAGTTTTAAGTACCAACTAAAGTTTTAAATTAGGGATGTCAGTTTTGGTTAATTTTGCTTTTGACAGACCTTTTAACCACAAACTAACCAGTTAATTTTCAAGAAAAGTTGTGAAATAGCTTTCGTTTGTGCGAGCTTTCCAGCAGTCCGTGGTCAGAGCTAATGTCAGCTTGACTTTTAGCTCATCCTTCTTCTCCTCAAAGTGTTTTTCAATGCATTTAGTCACAGTAGCTCTCAATGGCATAATGTACTCGAGGTATGAATATAAGGCGACCCTGGTTATAAGACAACGCCACTTTTCCTGTTTTAGAAAAATAACGTTACTCTTTGAGTATAACTTACATGATAGTATAGTTACAGATTCACACACTCTCCTTCCAGGCTCTTAGAAGCAGTAAAAAAAAATCTCTGGCAGTTAACATTAATGCAACTGCCTGTTTGTCTTTTTGAGTTCCTTATCATTTATGACAGTGGTATTTGGCAGCCTGACATCTGCTATTTCTGCAGCAGAGACATCAGAGGAACGCTTTGGACCCGTTTTCACTCATCATGAATTTTTTTCCTCTGTGGCAAAAAAAACATGTTACATGAGCCTTCAGAAACTCCTGCAGGTTAAACTGGACTAACAAAATACTTTTAGGGCTGACTCACTCTTAACACACTTGCTTGAAACAGATTTTAATACACTCGCCCACCTACCAACATCAATGCTTAAAAACAACCCAATCCATAATGTATAAGTCAGTCCCACACATCAATGGTTTATCTGATGTTGTGAGCATGTAATTGTCTAGCCTTTAGCAGAGTGTGTATTCAAGTTAGCCTATTGACCAACATGCATAACTGGTCAAAAATATTCTCAGGGTTGATCCGATTAATGGTTAACTGTTGACATCCCTATTTTAAATCAACTTTTTTATTCCTATGCACAGTCAGAAGTTATTCAGTACTGATATTCAAGTGGAAATCTAGTAGTTTCACAACAGTAGCAGTGGCATTGGTTTTTTAATTTGGCTAACATGGCTCCTTACTTCCGTCACTCATGTCACTTCCTTGCTTCTTAGCTAGAAGCTAGAAGTTGTATTTACCAATTGGGACATCTCACTCTGGAATCATTTGAAGAGACAGCACTTCCACACATTATCTCATAACTGCAACTATTCATCTTTATCAAACGAGTAATGAGTCTAACTCATTTTTCCTCAGTGAGCCACAACAAACTCTGAACAGAAACAGCTGATGAAACTATATGAAGAATATAAAAGAGTCATTACCAAAAAGGACAATAATGCCACAATTTACAAGGTGAGAGAGATGACTCGGCAAAAACAGCTGACAGATTAAAAGTATAAATTATATATATTTGTGATGGCCTAAAGGTCAGAGGAGCAAGCTTGTAACCAGAAGGTTGATGGTTTGATCTGTGGACCACCAGGATGAATCTGCATGGGGAAAGTGAAGAGCAGCACTCGTCCTTGATTATGGTTTTATCTCTATTTGTTAATAAATGAGAATTCAGATCACTGACTGTGGCTATATTATTAGTAGGTTAGGTAATATCAGAAGTGTGTTTAAAATGACGGTGTAGACAACTTAAGAGAATCAACTTATCATTGCCAACTACATAATCATCTACGCTTTGACACATTTTCTGCTGCAGGATGTCCATTCAATTTACAAGTGTCACTGAACGTTAAAAATTAAGAAGTTACAGTTGGAGATGAAGAGACTGGAGAATGATATAAGTACAGTGGAAACCGCTTATAGTGATTACATCTGTCTGGGTCAAACATCACTGTAAGTGGATGATTATTACAACCATTTTTTTTCATTATTCTCATGTAGAATACCATTTAATTGACATTTGTATAGCCAATTTATTGGCCTACATGAATATAAAGTAATGGACAGCTTTGCTATATGCAAAATTTTATTGACCGTTTCAAAATACAGTATGGCTGTTTGCAATGCATTGCATGCACATTTTTGAACACCTGGGGTTCTGACTTTTGCTGATGACAAGTTCTTTCTTTTTCCTGGCAACAGAACAGGCAAAGAGAGTGGTGATCTTTTCTGTAGATCCCTCATCCCCTAATGTTGTCATGAGCTTTGAGGAAACTGTTTTTCATTGAGCAAGACTGAACGCAATAATATTCTATTGCAAATCTATTTTTAACAGTGTATCTTTTGTATTGTGTTTTGGGGTCATCTGATTGTAAAACAGCTGCCCCGTGTGAGGCTCGAACTCACAACCTTCAGATTATGAGACTGACGTGCTGCCTACTGCGCCAACGAGGCTCCATTGTGAACGTTTTAGTCTATGTATTGTATTTACCCAACAAAATGGGCGCAAAACATGACACCCATATTTAAGAAGAGACTCAAAGATAGAGAGATTGTATTTACCAAATGGGGCATTTCTTCCTCACTTGTCAGCTTCTCCCAACAGGGGATGCAAAAACTTGTATTTAACAAATGGGACATCCTCCCCCCACTCCAGTGTCATTTGAAGAGACAGCATTTTAAGGGCGGCCTTCAGTCCGCATGTTGAAGTGTCCTTGGGCAAAGTACTGAACCCCATATTGCGCCAGAAGGATGTGCCATTGGTGTGTGATAATGTGTGTAAATGATTAGAAACTCCTTCTGATGAGCGGGCATCTTGCATGGTAGCCTCTTCCACCAGTGTGTGAAGGGTTGAATGTGGCATGTAGTATGAAAGTCTTTGAGAAATTTGAATAGACACTTGTTTGTCCAGAAACATGCCTACTCTGGAGCTCCTGTAAGATTCCTTTGTTTTCAACATCAGGAAAGGCTGTATGTTTTTTCATATTTTGTTTTATATTCTCATGTAAATATACTGGCACAATATGTCTCTGTCATTGTGTTTTGGGGTCAACTGCTTATAAAACAGCTGTCCCGTGTGAGGCTCGAACTCACGACCTTCAGATTATGAGACTGACGCGCTGCCTACTGCGCCAACGAGGCTGTGAAAGCAGGTACTCATATTGAACAAGTGGAACAATAAGAATTCAGTCAGTATACTCAATAATGTATCTACCCACCAAAATGTTCACATCATGGCTTTAGTGTTGGGTCAAGACTAAGGTCTGACACAACACTAAAGCCATGGCAAGTGCAGTTTGAAGAAAACAGCAACTATAATAAAAGGGCATGTGGCAGTCGGTCTAGTCAGCAATGAATGTGTGTGCATGGATGAATGTGAAGTATGGTGTTGGAATGCTGGAAATGTTCTATCACAAAAAGATGAGTGGGAGAGATGCTGGACTGAGAGCATCCCTAAAGACAATCACTCATGTACAATAAATAACAAAACTGCTGAATGAGTGGTTGTGTGAATCATATTTTGTTTTTACATTTCACATATGACACCCACCCTATGTGACTTCTGAACCTGTGGATTATAAAGCTGACGTGCTGCCTGTTGCATCACAACAGAGTAATATTATTCTATTACTCTTTAAAAATATGCACTGTTATGAGGGGCTCGCGGGCCACTACAAAAGAGGTAAACACGACAAACTTGAACTTTATTAAAGTAGATAACAATAATTGCAATGAGGTGTGACAGTCAGTATCTGTGATGTTTGAAAATGTATGATTGCAAATGAAAATTGAAAATTCTTAAAGCTATATCCAGCTCTTTCAAGTTCCAGTTAAAGCTTTGAACCGACTAGCTTTTCTTTCCTCTGTCAAACCACTGCTCCTGTAGTGCTAGTACTCCAGTAGGTTCACAATATTGACAGTGTGAAGTGTCAGCTCTTCACTGTATTTTGTAATTTGGCTTTAATCGCTGCCACACGTGAGGCTTAAACTCACAACCTTCAGGTTATGAGGCTGTGTACTGTGACAACAAGGCTATTTATGATCAAGCTCAACATCTGTTACCATGGTCAAGAATGAATGGTGAATTTTCCTGTCAAAAAACTGTAGACAAATTAACTATTTTCTTTGTAATATGATCATCAGCATTTGCCGTCAGAGCTGTTATTACTGTTTGTGTGCAGCTTTCCGAACTGACTATTCCCTAAGTCCTTCCCCATTAGTTACCGTTTCTATGCTTCTCGTTCTCTCTCTTGCAAAAAGGGTAAAGAGTGACAAACATTACTTCTTTTGTCATTCATAGAGTCGTTTAATTGATTTGGTGCATGTGTTATATAAACATGTTTCAGTCTAGTGAGAGGTGCAGCCAATTAGTTCTTTGTCAGTGTTCGGCACAGATAGACTTCCTGTTTGGTTTCCTGTTAGACTGAACATGGTTAAGCTGTTCTTGTATTTTCTGTTCTGGTCGTTAGTGTCTCATTTGACTCAAACATGCAGTTTATGGTGGAGGGATTCCTTTGTTATTTTTCCACTGTGTATTGCCATGGAAACCTGTTCCAAGTGGCTTTGTAGTTTCTGTCTTTGTAATATTATTTGTATCTAATAGATTTATTCATACCCTCCTGCTGTTTGAACGTGTGAGAAATGTGTATAAACTCTGGTGGTGTTCTAGTAGGTTTTTTGATTTTTTTTTTTTTTCTGTAACTTCAAATTCTTGGCTGAGTGCTTCAAATGTATACATATATCTATATAAAATCAGATTCTATGTACTCTTTATTTTTTTTTGAACGTCAAGAGTATTTTTTGTTCTCAGCCAATTCTGCTGTTTAATTTCTATCTACAGTAGGACTGTGTTTTTGCCCATAGGGGTTTTACAGTTGGTAGGGTAATTTTGCAGCTTTGTCTTCTCCCTGCGACAGTACTTATGCACCCCTGTAACTGCCATAATTACTTAATTAGTAGTGTGGTGAGTGGTGGAATTTTTCATTGTCTACACCTGGTGCCTCACACTTTACTTCTCAAAGTATGAAGCATCATTTCCACCAAGTGTTTTATTGTCAACACCTCCCCTGTGTGAGGCTCAAACTCACTGCCTTCAGGTTATGAGACTCATGTGCTGCCTGCTGCACCAATGAGACTGGTTAACTGCATTTTGAAGGGATTAGTTTGATGTATTTTTGTATTACTGAATATTGTCAAACAATATTCAGCCTTTGTTTCAAGTTCCAAGTAAAGGTTTAAATCAGCATTTTTTTTATTCCTATGCACAATCAGTAGTTCTTCAGTACTAATATTCAAGTAGTCTCGTAGTTTCACAACAGTGACAGTAGCATTGCTTTTTTAATTTGGTTAACATGGCTCCTTGCTACTTTCACCTTTTTCTTAGCTACTCCCAGAGATTCAGACTGAATCAGGTGGTGCGGTCCACTGCTGCAAGGTTGAGCAGAGGTGTGGGCGTGTTTATTTGTGCTTTAGAAAGTAAAACTGTGAAACGATTAGAAAAAAACGTTTAATATCTTATTCACTTGCTTTCTCCCTCTCTTCATTCTCTATCCAGCTCACTCAACACAGATACTCTCTCTGCTCTCTGAGCTCTCAGCTCTCTCTGTCTTTTTCGCTCATCTTTTTTAGGAGTTAGGATGCCGACAGCAAAGTTATCAAACAACGAGAAATGCCCTCCCCTCGTCCTAGTAACGTCTTTGTACTAACTCATGGCAGAATTTACACCTCTGATCAGTCTGATCTCCAGCTGTGATTGGCCACTGCAGCCTTCAGCCGCAGTGACATTGGGTTGCGTTTCTCCAAAAGTTGACTTTGGCTAAACTTTCCAGCCGCAGTCCAGTGCGTCCAATTCCATTCAAATGAATGGTAGCACTGATTGCACCACCTGATTTGGTCTGAATATGTCCTAAGTCACTCCCATTGTGTTTTGGGGTCATCTGTTTTTTAAACACCTACCCCGTGTGAGGCTCAAACTCACGATATGATGAGACTGACATTCTGCCTACAGTGCAAATGAGGCTACACAAGCATTTGCAAATACTAAATATGGATATGGTGTCTGTATACGTAACAGCAATATATGTATCCTAAAATGTTGACATAAAAGTTACAATCAACCTTTTATTCTTTGTGTCATGACTCAACTCTACAGCCATGACAAAGATAGGGACAAGCATGTCGAAGAAAACAAAAGAGAATATAACGGCAACACAAAAGTAACAATAATACAATGTAATGTGGCAGTCATTCTAATAAGTGATGAATGTGTGTGCATGGATGAGATTAGATGTGGGATAAGGTGTCAGAGTACTGGATAGCTTACAACAAATAGATGAGCTGGTACTGAGATACTGGACTGAGAGCTGCTCTAAATACAATCATAGATGCACAATTAATCACAGAAAAGAAAAAAGAAACTACTGAATGAGTGGTGGTAATGTTTTCAAGTTCAGTCTTTAACAGACTCATTTTCAACTCTAA
Organism: Euthynnus affinis; assembly: GCA_029490765.1. NCBI lineage: Eukaryota > Metazoa > Chordata > Actinopteri > Scombriformes > Scombridae > Euthynnus > Euthynnus affinis. The sequence continues at coordinate 19,532,705 of CM055845.1, read as the reverse complement.
ACACCACACAATTGGTACTTTGGTGCACATTGTATTTTGTTATCTATTTCATAGTACTGTAAAATGCCTGCCCCATGTTAGGCTCAAACTCACAACCTTAAGTTTATGAGACTGACTGCCTACTGCGCCAACATGAATAGCTTTTATATAATAAACAAGCAATGTTAGTATTCACCTACATAAATATGACATCGGGAACTGAAAATTGTTGAACAATATCCAGTGTAGCCCTTGTCTCAAGTTTCAACTGCAGCTTTAAACTAACTAGTTTGATTCCTATGCCAAACCACTACTCCTTCAGTGCTAGTACTCCAGCACAGATGTAGTAGTTGCACAATAAGTAACAATAAGTAAGCATATAGTGCTGTCTTTTTTACTGTATTTGCCCACAAAAATGGTCAAACAATATCCAGCCCCAATTCTAAGTTCTAAGTAAAGTTTTATATTAATGTTTTTTTTATTCTTATACACAACCACACAATTACTAGTTCTTCAGTACTAATGATCAAGTAGAAGTATTGCAGCTAAAAACAATGAATCCTGACAGGGGATGCAAGGACTTGTATTTTGAAGAGACGGCACTTTAAGAGTGGCTGTGGCTCAGGAGGTAGAGCAGGTCATCCACTAATCAGATCTGTAGTTCAATCCCTTGCTCCTCCAGTCCACATGTTGAAGTGTGTGTGTGTGTGTGTGTGTGTGTATGTATGTATGTATAAATGATTAGAAACTCTCTCTGATGAGCAGGCATCTTGCATGGCAGCCTCTTTCACCAGCATATGGATGATTGAATGTGGCATGTAGCGTACAAGTCTTTGAGCAGGGAAGACTAAACTGTGTGAGCTACGGTGTTGGAGTTCTGGAAATATTCTAACAAAAAAGATGAATGAGAGAGATGCTGGACCGAGAGCATCCCTAAAGACAGTCACTCATGCACAATAAGTAACAAAACTGCTAAATGAGTGGTTGTGTGAATCATATTTTGTTGTTACATTTCATACAACACCCACTCTGTGTGACCTCTGAACCTTTGGATTATTAAGCTGACGTGCTGCCCATTGCACCGTAATAGAGTAATATGTAACTTGTATCTTTAAAAATGTGCAGAAAAACGTGACATAGAAACAAACACTACATATAGTATTATAAATTCTTAAAGCAATATCCAGGTCTTTCAAGTTCCAGTTAAAGCTTTCAACCAACTAGCTTTTCATTCATCTGTCAAACCACTGCTCCTGCAGTATTAATACTCCAGTAGGTTCATAATATTGAGTGAAGTGTGTGAAGTTTCCACTCTTGACTGTTTTTTGTGATACGAGACTGATGTGCTGCCAGCTGCGCCAACAAGGCTGGTTAGCTGGGTTTTGTAGTGATGGTGTATTAATTGTATTTTCCCATAAAAATAGACACGAAACATACAACAAAAAACAAAAAAAAATATTCAACCCTCATTTCAAGTTCCAAGTAAAGTTTTAAATCAACATTTTTTTTATTCCTGTGCACACTCAGTAGTTCTTATCCAAGTAGAAATCTAGTAGTTTCACAACAGTGACAGTAGTAGTTTTTTAATTTGGCTAACGTGGCCCCTTACTTCTCTCACTCATATCACTTCCTCGCTTCTTAGCTCCTCCCGGAGATGTGAGGAAGGGACTCAAGGACGGAGAAGTTGTATTTACCAATTGTGACATCTCACTCTGGTGTCATTTTGAAGAGATGGCACTTAGATTTGACACACATTATCATTACATAACTAAGTGCCAAAGCCATGACAAAAGAGGAGGAGTGACAGGTTCATGGAAACAAAAAACTAAAAATCCATATTCAACTTAAAGCTGGAGTGCGGGACATTTGTCTCTCCTTTCTGGCAGCAAGATTAAAGGGGGGTGCATGCCTGTGATTTCCTGACACAGGCATGCATCATGCTTTCATGCGCATCCTGAATGACAGGCCCACAAAGAGGGCCGGTAAAAATGGATATTTCTTTTGACTTTCCACCAGCCCAAAAACATATTTTTTTGATGGTCCACTGGCCTGCCAGGATATATCCCAGTATGCCCGATGGCCAGCACTGGCTGTAACCTTCTGTTGTTGCTGTAAAACAACGGACAAATTGTTTTGAGTGTCACACAACCCCCACAAAATGACTAATTTCATTATCAGAATTTGATCCATTTGGTCCGATAACATTTGGAAAGTCTAGAAGAGTCACATGGTTAATGGCTAAACAGCCAGCATGAGAATGTTGTGCCTGACATGAGATTTAAAAACTCTGTATACTGTGAAATACAGAGATTTATCTGGCAGTGATTAATCAGCATTGTATGAACTTATTTGCTTGAATGTAATAGACATTCATTTATATGTAAAAGTTCTGCATGCCAGGTTTAAAAGGAACAAAAATACAATGTCATATGGCAGTCATTCTAGTCTGTGATGAATGTGTGTGCCATGTATGTTGTCAGAATGCTGGATAGTTATTATTCTGAACTTCTGTAAGAGTTTTTGGTATCAAACAAATATTTTTTATATGTTGTTCTTGTGCAAATCTACTGACATTCTACTTTTAACAGTATATATCTTTCCCATTGTGTTTGGATTTTATCCAATTTTCAAACACCTGCCCCGTGTGAGGGTCGAACTCACGACCTTCAGGTTATGAGAGTGGTGCGGTGCCTATTGTGCCAACGAGGCTATGGAAAGTGTTGCATTGAACAACAAAACCCATCACAATATAATTAAACTAACATGTTTTGTTTCATCACCGAGTTCTATATGGAGATTATTCCCTATCTTTATTCAAGAGGGTAGTATATAAATTCGAGAGCAAACTTTATTGATTTTACGTTCAAATTTTATAATTTGTCCCTCAAAACCCTCCCCTCGCACTCAGATTTGCTCCGCTTGTGCTCAAACTGTGTGCCCGCACTCGGATACAATGTTGCTTGTGCTCAAACTTCAACTCCTCGCACTCAGGTTTCTTCTGCGCGCTCGCCAAGTTTCTGCTCACGGATTTCTCCTCTGCGCGCTCGGATTTTTTTGTGTGGCAACAAGCATAGCAACCACCCTGTCAGAATCATCCAATCAATAGAAGGCCCATTTTGGGTTGACCAATGAAATGGAGCCTGCCTCCTTGCGGACGCGCTCGCTTTTGTTTTAGAGTGTCCCGCACGGGCGGATACCGGGTTCACCCACTCCCGCTCTACTGGCAACGGTAGTTGTTGTAGTTGTTAACTGTAGTTCATTTTGAAGAGTTACTTCATATTTTGGTTTAGTTATAAAACCACGTCACCATCCAGCCAACATGGACCGTCAAAGTCAAGGATCTCAAGTAAGTTTTTTTATGCTGTTATTACTTCCTTCAGATACATCCATGATAATATGATTAGCTTTAGCTAGTGTTTAGCTGTGAGCGCTGCTGCTATTTAAATAACGCAACTGGTGTAACATGTCGTGTGTGTATGTTAAAATTGTTTTCATTGGGTAAACAAATGGTGTTTACCCTTGCTGTCAAACTCTGCCCTATTAGAAGGATTTCACATAATGTTAATATCTTAAGCACGTCCCTATTTCCATACCTGCATATTTACAATGAAATCAGTTGAACTTACTATATTTACTTCAGAGAAATGCACAATGATTTTCTTTTTTTTTTTTTTTAAAAAAAGATTAATCGTATAACATGAAATGAACCCATATGTATTGCCTGTTTTCCCTACAAAACCTGCTTAAACGTCACATCTCGGAGAGATTGCAAAGCAAGATGCAATATGGGTTCAGCCATCCTGACTTGGACCTCGACTATATTCATTTCATGTGCACCCATGAATTAATACCAGAGACTGTATAAAGATATAAATGACGTTATTTGATTTTGTCGAGACTTGCGGTGATTTGGCCAGTTTTGCAATGAATCAGCGTAACGTTTATTTAATACATATTTAACAAATAATTTGAAGCAAATCAATTAACCTGAATTTAGATTTTCACCTAAGTTTAGTCATGAATCGTTTATGTGGATGTCACTTGTTTATACTTTGAATAAGATAATGTTAATAAGTTGAGTCACATTTGATGTTTAACATTTAGCGGTAACAGTTAACGTTAGCTGTTAGTGTTCTTTCTTACCATGAATGTTTCAGTGATATTAAACAAGAAATTCGAGTTCGTACTTGGACTCAGTGTGCAAATCAGTTGACATTAAAGATTATAGCCTTGTAATGTTGTCCACCCCGCTACTGTAAGCAGCGCACATATTTATGATTTTGACACTGATAAAAGTCTGCAGAGGACTGAAATTTTCGTGTAACGTTAACGTTACTGTTATCAACAGCGCAGTGCTAAATTATTATCTATAAGATGATAAAGACATGTAGAAAATGCGAAAGAAAGGTAGTGGTATACTAATTACAATATGTTCGTTTCTTTCAGTAACTCAGTAAACAACTGACTAAGGCACACCTGCTACACAAAGCAGAACTAGTACGTTACCAGTTTTGGCAACAGACAAATAAATATTCAAAGTAATATATGTGTTACAAACTTCACAGACTCCTTTTACATACTACACTCAAAAATTATTTTTCATGTGACAGTCAAATGTATAATTTTTTCATGTCATAATAACTTCTGAGACACGATTTGACTATAGGACGTTCTGTGTTATAATTTACCGGGTTTCACTCCATCACTGCTCGCTCTTCTCATCAACTTACTAGCTCTCTTGATCACTGCTTCTCTCTTTTGGTTATCTTTCCCATAATGAGTCCGTCAGCAAAGCCTAACTTTACTTTTAACGTTATCAAATGAAGAGAAATGTATTTGTCTTCCCTCATGTCAGGGTTATACAGCGTTACAGGTTGAGTTTCTCCATAAGTTGATTCAGGTTCAAATGTCTTGCTGAGGCTGGTGACGCATGCACATTGAAATCATAACGGGAAAGAAAATGTAAACAAAAAGTAAAACGAGCCAAATAGGAAACAACGAATGTGTAAACAGCTGTTTTGTGCTTCATCACTCATTAAAATTCAGTAAACAACGGAGCTGTTCGTTTTATTATTTTATATACAAATCATGAATTTAAAAATGTCGATTAAAGCTAACGTTGACCTACTTTTCACAATTCCTACTGCAGGCATAACGTTATGTGTTAACGTTTCAGCCCAACACCGATCGTAATTAGTAACGTTATGTGTCTCAAGTGTTTCTGCATAACGTTAACGTCATATACATTAATTTTCAAACTTCACACAGACGCCTTGAGTTTAAGATATTATCTCTTAAGTAACGTTACCTGAGTCCTAACAGGTATGTTAGATAATGCATCCTGATTTGTAATTGTGGCGTTTTACTCGGAAGGTTAACCGTTAGCTGGCTAGTTAGCTAGTTGACAGGCTAGGTATGGTGACCACAGACAATATGTGCGGACCGCAGACACCGATACCCGCAACCAAACCATTTGTTTACCTAATGAAAACAATTTTAACATACACACACGACATGTTACACCAGTTGCGTTATTTAAATAGCAGCAGCGCTCACAGCTAAACACTAGCTAAAGCTAATCATATTATCATGGATGTATCTGAAGGAAGTAATAGCAGCATAAAAAAACTTACTTGAGATCCTTGACTTTGACGGTCCATGTTGCCTGGATGGTGACGTGGTTTTATAACTAAACCAAAATATGAAGTAACTCTTCAAAATGAACTACAGTTAACAACTACAACAACTACCGTTGCCAGTAGAGCGGGAGTGGGTGAACCCGGTATCCGCCCGTGCGGGACACTCTAAAACAAAAGCGAGCGCGTCCGCAAGGAGGCAGGCTCCATTTCATTGGTCAACCCAAAATGGGCCTTCTATTGATTGGATGATTCTGACAGGGTGGTTGCTATGCTTGTTGCCACACAAAAAAAATCCGAGTGCGCAGAGGAGAAATCCGTGAGCAGAAACTTGGCGAGCGCGCAGAAGAAACCTGAGTGCGATGAGTTGAAGTTTGAGCGCGAGCAACATTGTATCCGAGTGCGGGCACACAGTTTGAGCACAAGCGGAGCAAATCTGAGTGCGAGGGGAGGGTTTTGAGGGACAAATTATAAAATTTGAACGTAAAATCAATAAAGTTTGCTCTCGAATTTATATACTACGCTCTTGAATAAAGATAGGGAATAATCTCCATAGTTCTAAAGCCATGACAAAAGAGGGGAAGACACAGGTTAATGGAAACAAAAAATTAAAAATATAAATTCAACTTAAAAGAAACAATAATACAATGTTATGTGTCAGGCATTTTAGTCAGTGATGAATGTGTGTGTGAGGTATGGAGAATGGTGCAATGGGTCACAAAACTCACAGTTTGGATTGTATCAAGGTTTTGAGTCACAGATGTAATGAGTTTTTGGATCATAAAAAAAACAAAAACAAATATAACTTTGCTCTCTATTTATTCTGTGAAACACTTAAAGCAAGGAACTTTTGCCCATGGTCTTAAATGAATAGAACATTCAAGACGTCCAATGTTTAAAACTATCATGTCTGTACTATGTCTTAAAATATATGAAGTATTCAATACTTGGTTGTTAATTATTGTTAATCTAGTATATGGAGCCTAGATTCAGTGAGCCAAGATGAACTCTAAACAGGAGAGAGAAAGAGAAGAAAAACATTTTTATTGACATGGTACATAACTTTGCAAGAATGTTTTTCTTTGCAGTCAACTTGGTAATTTGTCTTACAGAATCACATACTGTGCATTGCAGAATTTGAACAAACAATGCTTTGTCCTGAATTGTGATTATTCTGGAGCTTCTGTAAGATTCTTTGTTTCTTGGAATCAGGAAAGGTTGTGTTTTTGGCTGGACCGCAGTGGACCAGCCCTTTAAACATGGAAGTCTATCCCTGACTGACTGAGTGATTAAATTACATCATTGGTCAGCCAAGTGTCAGAAGACCGGGCATTTGCACACAGTCCAGCCACATACTAGGTTTTGACCAGGGCTTATTCATGTATTTTTTTTTTTAATATTCCTATGAAAATCTACTGGCACTCTAATTTTACAGAATGTCTCCCCCATTGTGTTTTTGGGGTTATCTGATTTTAAAACATTCTGCCCCGTGTGAGGCTCGAACTCACGACCTTCAGATTATGAGACTGACGCGCTGCCTACTGCGCCAACGAGGCTGTGAAATCCGTGTACATATTGAAAAACTAAACAAATAACAGTGCAGTCAGTAAAATCAGGCAATAATGTATCTTTGCATCACAATGTTCACATAAGTGAGGAACAGACTCAGAGTGCTGGGTATTGATTTATAAATTGCGTCCTCCCCTTCTTTCTCTCTCAACCCAACCAGTCCAAGTAGATGGAAAGATGAAAGATGCCCTGAGATGACTTTTGTTGTGATTTGGCACTATAGAAATACATTGAAAAAAAACAAAAAAGCATACTCTCTCTCTCTCTGTCTGTCTCCATGTCTGGATGTAATATTCCTTAAATTGATACCATCAGACCAGACACTTGCTGAAAAGCTGAATTCTTACTCTAATCATTCAACCTGTGTTTTTCATTAGTCAATAATAAGATAAAATCTCAGATGACAAAAAAAAATATATTGCTTTTGGCTAAACTAGATGACTGAAATGTTCAATATAATCTGATGGCTAAAAAATACTAAAATGTTGACAGTTTTCATTGACAGAAACTATACTAAAATAGTTACAGTTGTCTTTGATTTAAGATATGTCAAGTCTTATTTATAACACACATCTTAAAACAACAGTTGACCAAAGAGCTTTACAATCAAAGTAGCAAAAGCCATAAAACAACACTATGAAAACACAAAGACCGGTTTAACAGACAAAAAGACAAAGAAAGGCAACTCTCATACTGAAGCCAAGGAATACAGATGTGTTTTAATTTAAAAACATTTAAAACAGGCAGTGTAGGGGTCACTCTAACATGCAGAGGCAACTGAGTTGTAGGACAACCAGAAGCAACTGGTCAGCAGACCTGAGTGACCTTGATGGGATGTGTGGTAAAAGGTCAGAGAAACAGATTGGAACTAGCCCATTTATTGATTTGTAAACAAAACAAAATTTTTGACACAGGACTAAATTTTTTAAAGAAAATAGCTTACTAAGTTAAATCTACTAAGAACAATGAATGGGAGTGATGCTGGACTGAGAGCATCCCCAAAGTTATCACAGATTTACAATCAATAACAAAAAAAACCCCAACCCAAAACATCTGAATGATGATGGTGCGGTTGTAACATTTTTAAATATCCTTCCAGACATGTCCTAAGACATAAAAATATTTTATTTGAAACAATAATGTCTGTCTGAGATGTTTTTTTTTTTTATATGCACATTTTGTTAATTTAAGAAGTTTAACTGCTGGACACAAGCTGTCTCCTATTTGCCAGTAAAATCCACTCTCATTGTACGTGCACTGGATGCTTCAAGTTTTCACATCACATTTGTGTGAGTTGAATATTACACCAGGATTGGTTTCCAGCTAGTTGGAATGTCAGAAATCCTGCTTATATGCCACCCTAAAAAATCAACAAGCATAGATGAATGTTAAAAAAAAATCAGCCTTCCAGTTTCACACTCTGCACATAAATCATTCAGCACAGTGAAGCTCAAACATCCAAGAAGAAGAACATACTTTTGAGTGAACAGCAACTCTCAGGTCAGTTTTTAACAGACAATTTTCAATTTTTATACCACACAATTTGACAGTATGTTGTTTTGAGGTCATCTGATTTCAAAACTACTGCTCCATGTGAGGCTTGAATTCCTGACCTTCAGATTATGAGATTGATGGCTGCCTACTGTACCAACAAGGCTTTGTAAGTCTATTTATTGTATTTACCCACCAAAATTGGCACAAACATGACGGCAGCCTCATTGTGCTCTTTATCTGCTCTATTTCCTCACTCTTTCCCTTTCCTCCACGTTCATTTACTTTATGTCAGCTTATTATGTTCAGTTAATTGTTAATATTTGAATAGTAGTGTATGCTTCGATATTTATTTTGTATAAAGCTGGTTTAAAGAGGGTTTCTCAGCGAGCAGGTTGGCTACACAGCTACTGTTATCATGGCATCACCAGGAGTCAGAGAAAAGGTTTAAACCTACTACCTACTGCGTCAACAAGGCAGTAAAAAGAGTTGCACATATTCAACAACACAATAACAATTCAGTCAGTAAACTCACAAATCACAATGTACAGTGTATGAACATCACAATGTTCCCATGAGGGTTACAACCATCTTAATATGCTTTGTGTCATAATACAGTCTAAAGCTGTCACAAAAGAGAGGGAGACACAGGTTAATGGAAACAAAAAACTAAAAGTCACTTTGAAAAAAACAATAATACAATGTGATGTGGCAGTCATTCTTGTCAGTGATGAATGTGTGTGCACATGTGAGTGTGGAGGTATAGTGTCAGAGTGCTGGATAGTTTATAACAAAGACAAATAAGTGGAAGATATGATAGACTGAGAGCATAGTCCATACAATAAGTACTTCACCTTTGACAGCATGTAGCTCTTATCTCTGTCATCATAAAACATTTGCCCCGTGTGAGGCTCGAACTCACGACCTTCAGATTATGAGACTGACGCGCTGCCTACTGCGCCAACGAGGCTGTAGCCGTGTATTTTATAATGAATATTTCAGTCTATTTATTGTATTTATGTGCTAAAATGGGCACAAAATATGACACCAGTATTAAGGAAGAGACTCAGAGATTTGAGATCTAGACAGACTCAAAGATGTGAATTGTATTTACCAATTTGGACATCCTACCTCATTTTGAGAAAGCAATTCCATTTTTCAAACATTATCTCATAATTGCAACTGTGCAGGCTTATCGTACAGACATTTGGACAGACTACATAATTTTTCCTGACTGAGCTAAGACAAACTCAGAATGGAAAATAAAAAGAAAAGCCTTTTGGCTGATGAAGAAATGGCACATGAAGTGATATTTTTTTGCAATCCACTTTTATCATTTTAGTCATCTTGGTAAGCTGTGGCACATAATCACATTAATTTCAGACTCAATTCTGCACGCTGCAGTCTGAATTTGTCCTTAAGGTTCTGGAAGATTCCTCATTTTTCAGTATCAGGCAAGACTCTATGTTTTTATATTCTATTGCAAATTTACTCACACTCTACTTTTAACAGTGTATCTTGTGTTTTGGGGTTGTCTGATTTTAAAACACTCTGCCCCGTGTGAGGCTCGAACTCACGACCTTCAGATTATGAGACTGACGCGCTGCCTACTGCGCCAACGAGGCTCTAGAATTTCTTCCCGGCCATTCAGATCAGTTGCCACAGTTGGCTTCAGTTGTCTTCCCAAAACAAAATAACTAAAATGACCCCCAGTTTTTGAAATTGTTTCACAAATGTTGTAAAAAAGGACATTGGAAATAGCCCCTGTAAAGGAAAAGGGGTTTTTAAGGGAAAAGTTGTAGACAGAGAGGGAGTGAGCCAGAGTAGACTAACTTGCCTCCCACTGATTTCAAAAACTCTATTGACTGAAACTCAGTGTCAGCTGTTGTGCAGCTGCTGCAGCGTGCTAATAATAATACTGGCTCATTGAGGTTGACATTCCAGCCTTTGTATGTGCGTGTGTGTGTTTGTGTCTGCGCGAGTTTGTGGGTCTCTCTATCTTTGAAGTTGTGTCCATTTTATTTTACATCACACTGACTTTGTAGAAAATGTATCCATTCATTCTATTTTGTTTCCATGTAATTCTTTCTCTTGAAACACCTGCCCTGTGTGTGTCTCAAATTCCAGCCTTCAGATTACTCAGTTTACACACTCTCTACTGTGCCAACAAAGCTGTCAGAACCCTTGTCAAACATTGTCATGATGGTACTACAGCCTTGTGTTTTTCGAGTTATCTTTTTGAATATCTGAGATTGTGTGTATCCATGTAACTTCCTCTATGCAGTCTCAATTATGTTCATCTAATTCATTTTCTTAAAGGCACCTGCCCTGTCTGAGGCTAAAACTCAGAAAACTCAAACCTTCAGATTATGAGACTGCACCTACTGTGCCAGCAAGGTTGTGACAGTGCTAAATGAATATGGAGAAAAGTGAGACAATAACCATTCATGATGGTACTCCAGCCTTTGTGTGTGTGTGTGTGTGTGTGTGTGTGTGTATTACTGTAAAGCATTTGTCTAGGTGTGTTAGCGTGTGTGCCTATTTTTACTTCAAAATTTGTGGGTGTCTGTAACTCCATCTCTTCATTTTTAATGGTGTGTGTCTGTGTTTCCATTTCAGCTAATTCCCTGAAAACACAAGTTTCACTTCTTTATCTGGCTTCTGTGGACAGCTCTAATAAAGCACACACTTACTCTATCATGATAAAGAGATTGTCCTCATATTCCTTGAACGCCAAGTGAACCCACTGGTGAGGATGTATTGTCCGTATGAGGTGGATGAGAGTGTGTGTCTGCCTGAAAGAGACAGACAGATAAAAAAAAAAAGAAGAAGAAGAACAGGAGAGAAGACAATTTTGTGTGTATGTGTTTTTGGCAGTAAATCAGTATGCTAATGAGGCATGGTCTGTAATCCTCTTACAACTAATCTCACTCAATCCCTCCAGTCCAGGCCTGGGCACTGCTCACGCACACAGTCATGCCTGGTTGAACACAACCATACACGCACAAACTTGTGCTTGCTCACTAGCTTGCTCACTCTACGTCTCCAAAATACAAGCTGTCTTTCTCATAAAAAAAATCTTTCAGTTATTTTTCTTATCATTAACCATCCAGCCAAAGGGACACCCTTTTATTTTCTTTAAACAATCAGTCAGAATTTAAATGCAAATGTGTCCTTTGACTGTCCATTACAGTGATTCTAACAGAACAATTAAAATATTTTAATAGAAAAACTTGAATGCCTATAATGTCAAGTGTTTGCTCATTAATTCTTAGCCGTGCAGTGTTTCCTCTACTGAGCTGTGTCTGAACCATAGGGAGACTGTGGCGCTGTCTTTACCTAGGCTCCTCTTTGGCCTGAATGTGTGTCATAAAAGCCAAGGTGAACTTTGCTATTCACAGACAGAGGATGCTCGTTTGCAGCATGAATACTGATTACCTGCTCATGTCAAAGGTAGTTGCGTATACATTTGTGCATGCGTCTGTTCTGTAAACGCTCCCCCTTTTTTTTTTTGCAGTCAGACATCACAAGCCATGTGGTCAGATGACTGTGTTTCTTAGTGTTGCCATGGTAATGCAGCAAAAGGTCGCACTGAGATGTTCTCTTCCAAGACCTTGTGTACGTGTATGTGTGTGTACTCCGATGCAGCAGATTGAATTTGGCAGTAGACACCAAAAGAATGTTCGGGCAAGGGCAGTTGTCTCAACCAGAAAAGACAGCAATGTGTGTATGTGTGTGTGTAGTTCTGTTCAGGACAGATTTCAGACTAAAGACCAGGGGACGGCTGGGGACGACTGGGGACGGTTTGTCCTACTGGGGGCAAAAGCTGCATCCACACTTGTGAAAAAGCTGATTTTTGGATCAACGGTTAAGGTTACAGTTAGGTGAATGTTAGGGTAAGTCTCCAGGAAATGAATGTAAGTCTATGTAATGTCCACAAAAGTGACCTAAGTAAACATGTGGGTGTATGTATGTGTGTGTGAGTGTGTGTGTCTGTGTGTGCACTTGTGTGTCTGAAAGAGATATCTGCTGATACATGCATGAATAACATCACAGTAGAATTTCTAACAGCCCCTCACGCTGTGTGCGCCCGTATCACAGCTTGCTTGTGTGTCACTATTAACTCATATCTGATATGCGATTCAATATATTACAGCAGGATTAGAGCCTAATGCTCAGTGCGAAAAACGTACACATACAGACTCACACACACACACTCTTAGACGCATACACAAAGAGCCTGGCTTCTCAACACCAGGGGCCTGACACGGTATTCTTCTGCTATGTGTTGTGAATCCTGCTGCATACCTAGCACTCAGTATGCATACTGCATCACCCCCTTAATCTCTCTCACTCTGTCTCTTTCAGTGTCTTCCTCTTCTGCCCTCTCTCCCTCTCTCCATCACTACCTGCCTCCTGCTCTCCCCCTTCTCCAACTTTTTTTTTTTATTTCCCCCAGTTTTCATCCCCATCACCTCCCTCTGGTACTGTCTACCCCCTCCCTGTTAATGCCCCCCATCCCCGTCTCCTTTTTCCACTTGATTTTTCTACTCCATGTACAGTATGAGTCAAACGTTTGGACTCACTTTCTCGTTCAAGATAATGGGAATGCCTCCCTTCCCATCTACCCTCACTTAATGCCCCTTTGCTGCTACTTGCTTTCATTTGTCTCCACGTCTTGTTTCCCATTGTTTAGCTTTATTTCTGTTTCTTCTCTATGCAGTGTATCCAGTGACTTTGATTTTGAGTAGCATATGAAATTTAAATGAAATGTTGAAAAACACTTTACAGATCTGTTTTTTTACGCCCCTCATACTCCTCCTTTCTCTTTTCTCTGCAGGTATGAAAGAGCTCTCCCCCCCTCCTCTGAACCTGCGGCGTCTCTACACTGAAACATTGGAATGGGAGCCAGTGTTGATCATCATCTCTCCGGGGGCAGACCCCTCCCAGGAGCTTGCAGAACTAGCTTCAGAAACCGTGGGCAGGGACAACTATCATGAGGTAGAGAATAACATGATTAAATGATAAAGTAATTGCTGTTTATGAGGAAGTGCAAGCATTTTTTTGACAGAACACCAGAACACATCTATAGAATAATCTTTTGTGCACATAAACGAGGAAAAATGAGAGCACTACAGCTTGTCTAATGTCTTATTGCAACACAGCTTTGAAGTATAACTCTTAGTATTTTGCCAGTGGAGGTCAGCAATTCTAATACTTTTTAAAGACAGAAAGACATCTGAGATCATCTCCCTTGACATCTGCCTTTGCAAGACACTCCTACACACCTGCAGTTATTCAATATGTGGTTAATGCAGCTATTAAAGAAAAATGCAGGTATTATATTCTTTTTATAGTGATCATCAAATCCCCTGAAGAGACGAAAACCCACAGAGGAATTTAGGTTACTAACAAGTATCATCTGCACAGTAAAGCCTAATATACAGAAGCTTGTGCCTCTGTGCCACAGAACTCAACTGTTGTCCAAAAATTATTGGAAATGCATAAAAGCGCTGTGCCATTGCCTCGGGTGACATGTTCCTTCATTACAGTGTGTCAGTGTAAAGTGACTCTGTCAAGACCTCCTGGCAAAAAACACATTTTTCATACCAGAATTAAGGTGTTGATTTTTGTCACATAAGGATGGGTAGTGTATTGGATTTATGTAAATTACTGTTAGGTTTTTTATGCCTCCTTTCTGAACTCTGTTTTAATATATTTTCAAACCAGCCTTCAATCACCTAGAATCCATATTAGAAAGTAGGTTTTTACCATTTCCATTGTAACTACAACCAACTTTACGTACAAGGGAACCCATGTGTGTGACTGTAATGATGTGCACACTAAGCATTCCACTCACATGGGTGCTGCATATAACATTAAGCCATATCAGTTATACATAAATCAAATCAGTTAGTTGTGTTACTGGCCTCAATATGGGAGCTGTCTTGAGAAAAAAACACAGTGGGAATCTGACTTTGCAAGTGTTCCGTTGTTCCTCCCACTGAGGAGAGATGAATTAAAATATGGAATCAGATTATCTGCTCCTAACTTGTGAGAAATTACAATGTAGAATCAAATTTTCTATCCCACTGCTTCTGTTCCCCCCCTCCCCTCCTCCCCCTCTTTGTCTGTCTAGATCTCTATGGGTCAGGGACAGGCTGATGTGGCCTTAGCGACGCTGAGAGAATGTTCTCGAAATGGAGACTGGCTTTGCCTGAAAAACCTTCACCTTGTCACTGCATGGCTACCCCTCCTCGAAAAAGTAGGTACTCTGTGTGTGTTTATGAGTCGTTTTGTGTGGTAAGACCTCAGGGACATATGTTAGCATCTGTGAGTGTGTGAGACAGAGATTTTTATTTGTATTTTTGTGCTTTTTGGTTGGTAAGGTGTATGTCTTTATATGCTTTCTCTAATTATTGGACAACAGCAGCTGACAAGAACCCTCCATGATCAGCTCAAGGAGAGAGCAATCGAATTGACTCTGTTACCCTACAGAGATCCTGTATGTTAGTGTGTTTGAGTGTGTGTCCGTCTGCAGTTGTTTATTGTTTATATTTTTACTGGAGAACACTGCATATTACAAACGTAACAGATAGTCTGGGTTAGGGGGAAAGGTCAGTAGAAGGGGGGAGCCTGGAGGATGTTCTGTACTTAAACTGTGTACATAATTTCTTGTTTCACTCTGCTTGTCAGTGTTTATCTGCAATAATGCAACATTGCTACACACACACACACACACACACACACACACACACACGCACAAACACATTCTGCCACTTGCCCAAATTTTCAGATCTAAAATTACCTTCTGTCCTTTGCTTGCACATACACATTTTGCATTCTACCTGCCAGCCCCTATTCTTCACTGCGTTGTTGTTTGCGTGGTGGTGACTGCGACCATGCGTCTCTCTCTATATGTTTGTGTATTTGTTGTTGTATATACATGTGCATGTTTGCATCATGATCACTTTGCACGTAGTACTGTAAGAGTGTACCTCTGTGTCTCACCTGAAATTCTCAGGTAGCGTGTACAATGTTTTTATTGTCCTGTATGTGTTCTGTGTCCATGTGCTTTTCCTGGGGTTCTGTTTAGTGCTGTGTCACTGTAGCAGGTCATATCTCACTGGGAGGCACAGCTGTTGGCAGTGATTGGCCTCTGCATGTGTAAATGTGTGTTTGTGTGTGGGCTTATACCTGTATGCATGTGTGTGTGTGAATGTGTGTGTGTGCCATGCACGTGTGTGCCCTGAGGTTAGCCAGAGATCCCTCCTGTCCAGTGTTGTCTGTTCTCCCACTGCGACTTAGACCATGGCTTATTATAGATCTGCTCTTCTACTTTTGTCTCCTCCTATCATTTCATTTAGCATTTTTCTCGTTTTGTTTCCACTTCTTCATCCTGGTTATCTTCTCACCAGTTTTTCTTACTGTAACATTTCTACTTTACACCTTTACATCATTAAACTAAAACTCTCTTTCTTTCTGTCTGTTCCTCTTTCTCTCTGCGTTTCTTTCTCGTTCTTTCTCGTTCTTGCCCAGCAGCCGATGAGGATGAAGTCTCAGCAGTCGAGCTTGAAATGAAAAACTGATGCAACAAGGGGAATGGGGAAGACAGCGAGCATAGGATAGAAAGAATGAAGAAACAGTGGATGTGAAAGGAAGGAAGTAGGGAAAGATGAACTGTGCCTCAGCAGGCAGGTGGAAATTCTACCAAGAGAGGGCTTAGTTTAATTGTATCAGCCTCTCTTTCTGTAGCTGTGTCCATCTGCTCACTTGTACTGCATCTCTCAATGCAGTTTAAAAAAATTTTCGGCTTCTTTTTGCCATCTGTCTTCCCAGTTCTTCCTTCCTTCACTAAATCAGTTAGTCAGTTAGAGAGAGGAGAGTGGAGGAAAGAGAGACAGAGAAGGAGAGCGGTTAGTGTTTGTAATTGAAGTTGGCAGTACAGATGTCTTCTAATATTTTCATCTCTGTTCACTCATATTCTTCCACATTCACTGCTTTCTCTATCTAGCTATCTAGCTATCTATCTATCTTACTCTAGTTACAGTATTTTATGAGTCTCATCTCCATGCATGTCACTGTGTTGCATCTTCCCGCATTACTATCATTTGTTCCAGTGAAATTCTGGTTGACAACACATCAGGCATACAGACACACATACACACACACACACACACACACAGACATGAGACACTTTTCTTCGAGGGATGTCAGCTCTTGTGTTATTTGATTTTGTGATCATGTCTGCTTTGATGAGAATGAATTAGGCATTCCAAATGAGTCAGAATCACATTGATTACAATTCTGTGTGGTGTGTGTGTGTGTGTGTGTGTGTGTGTGTGTGTGTGTGTGTGTGTGTGTGTGTGTGTGTGTGTGTGAGAGAGAGAGAGAGAGAGAGAGAGAGAGAGCCCAATCAGATGACACAAGACCCTAAGGTGCCAGCATGCTATTTTTAACCATGTGTCTTTGAGAAAAAAAGAAAGAGAGGGGTGAAGGAGTGTAAGACGAGAAGTGAGAGAGAGAGAAAGCTGGAAATTGAGAGGAAGGAAAATATTTTATTTATTTATTATGTGTATTTGCTATATGTACTATACTGGTTATCCTCCTCATAGTATATATGACTGTGAATCTGTTGAAAGAAGAAGTTGAATAGTCTGTGGGAGTCAATGATTGTTCTCAAGGTTAATATGAAAAACTGTTTGTAATTTATCAGGTGATATTTTAGACGTCATTCAGTGAAAAAAGTGAAAGAAGATTATGTTTTCATGATATGTTCACACTCGTTCAGTGCTGTATAAAGGTTATTACTCTCTGAAATGAAAAGGATTTGACTTCAGTGAACCTAGCAGTTAGTACTTTTACCTCAAAGCACGATGATCCTGGGTTTGAATCCAATCCAGCAATCTTGGTTCTTTCTGTGTGTATATGCTGAGATGCACTTCAGCCCTTTGCAAACCAAAACAAGATAAGTGTTTAGAAAATAGATGGACCTGAGTCATACAGTGTTTAGAAAATATGTGCAAGCACAGGCTCAATTAATGAGCGAGTTTCATGTTTTGAAATACATCATGTGTGTTTATGTGTGTGTGTGTGTGTGAGTCTATGTCTATGCATATGCATATGTATGTGGGTAGGTAGGCATGTAGTAAGGTAGACCTCAGGTAACAGCTGCATCTACAGCCAGATAGTACAGCACAAGTAGTTTCATATTACTGCTGCAATCTCTTCAAGGCAAACCATTTTTTGTGAATGAATGTGTGTATTCTGTGTTTGGAAGTCCATGTATGAACTAATATGTGTGCAATTTGTGTGCTAAGTGTTTTATGTCTCAATGTATCTAATATGTGTACCATGCTTTTCTCCACAGGAGCTAAATGTGCTACATCCTAAAGCAGGCTTCCGTCTCTGGGTAACAGCAGAAGTTCACCCAAGATTTCCTCCCATACTGCTGCAGTCCAGCCTCAAGATTACTTATGAGGTACATACACATATACAAATACCTACGTAAAACCACCATCTTACTCATATCACACAATTTGACACACAAACATGCCATACATCCACACATTTTTGTAGGCACACTGTACACAAATGTTCATCCATCTGTTTGCTTTTTATATAAAACATTGAAACGTTTTATTTAATTTCCCCAAAGACCACTGGTCTCTGTGAGTCTCTAAAGGATGTAGCCATGTTTGTCTTTCTGGCTGAGCCCCAGTCTTACTGATGTAGTGTGGGCCATGCTTCTGGGTTATGGTACACTTACTGTGGAGTGTGAAGGATTTGTGTATTTGTAATGTCATGTGAATTTATGAAAATGTGTGTATCTTTTTGTATAATAATCATCATCATCATCATCATCTTTATTTCTAGAGCAACACAGAGTGCTTAGCATAAAAGCAAAGAATCATAACATTTACAATAAAACAGTAAAACAAGAATAAATACAATAAAATAGCATCAAATAAAAAAAAACAGGATAAGACAAGATAAAACAACCACTGTAAATGATCAGTGGCTACATATGCAGTGCAGACACATTACATTTGGAAGGAGACGCAGAAGCCTGCAGCTCGTGTGTTAGTAATGCATGTTTTAGTGCTCAGTGTGTTTCAGATGGGAGTCATGCTCAAGGGGTTAGCTGCTTCAGCAGCCAAGCATGTTGCACAAACAGCCTCCTTCCATCCCTCTCTGTCTGTCTATCTTTCTTTTTCCCTCTCAGACACACTCACACACTTTCATGGGCAAACTTACATACTTCATATGTATGCACACTCAACCTGAACACCTTCCCAGTACTGTAATATATTATAGCAGGTGATAACAGGTGAATTGCAGTGAGGACATTCAGTTACAGCCATGATATATTCACCGATAGCTGGGTCAGTGAGCAAACCACCTGAGCTTAAAAGATGGCTGCTCTGCTTCCAATTCAGCTACAATTCATGCCTCTAACGTGCTGCTGGTGGTTGAGATCCAGATTGGAATTTATGGATTTTGTTTATGCCGGGTGTGAAGCTGTCCAAATCCTTTCCAATCTGTGGGAAAAAATACATTAAATGTATGACATACTGCACGCAAGATATTAACATTTACTGGCCTGTTCAGGGATATACATATGTGCTGAATGTCTTTGGACATGTGGATGTAAGCACCTACATTGCAACATATGTCGTGAATTTGCCAATTTTGGCAAATTTAGTTGTAATATCAATGGGTTTGTGTATTATCAAAACCTCCAGATGGAGGTACCAAATGTTCAGCAAAGCTAATATTGTGTGAACTGACGTCAATGTATGCTCATTGTTTCTATCATAAACAGAGCATTCTGTTTGCTCTGCTGGAGGAATCAAAGGTGCAAAGAATTATTCAGAGATACAGTGCTTTATGTGCTGACTTGTGTAGAGAATGTACCAACTAAAAAACAATTTAGTTTAGTCCAGCTTATATAAGTGATCAGTCAGTTGCTCCTTGAGCGGAAGAGGCAAGGGCTGAGGAAGTGTTGTAGTAACTCCTGCTCACCATGGGAAAAGTCAGAGGGGTTATCTAACTTCAGTTTGATCCTAAAGGATGTCAAACTCTGACCAAACAATTTTTTTTTTCATTTGTTTAAAGAGTATTGTTACTGTAATCACCCATTGTGGGCTACAATGGACTTACACAACAGGTAGTCTGGTGCATGCAATAGAAGACTTCCACTTTCTCAATAGGATCTATTTTCTTTGTCCTCATTTGCTCTGTGCCTCTGTGTTGTTAATATTTGAAATTTGGAACAAGAAAAAGGCCTTTTACATATGGTCTTACTGGTTCGGCAGACTGGGTGTTGGCTTAAGCAAGAAACACAAAGCAACACTAACCAGACTGTGAAAGGAATGAACATTGCACACATCCCGGATGGCTTTCACAGCTTCTTTTTGGTCTTGCCAGGCACACATATTTGATGAAGTGGATTTGGGAATCACACTTTGGGGGGTTTGGGGTTCACACATTCTGGCCAGTTTTACAGTTCACTCCCTCAGACTCACAAAAATACAAGCTTATACACCACAATAACATAGAAACATGACAAACATGGAGATGAATCCACACTTCTACAGCTGGCCAAATTTCAGTTTGATTTACCATGTAAATGATTGTATTCCTATTGCACTCATTCATTTATTATACATGAGCTAATTCTGCTATAGTTCTGTTTTGCAAACAATCTGTTTTTTTCTTGACTTCTCTATAAGATATAAATATGCATATATCTCCTCTATAAACTTACCATGAAAACTGGGGTACAGAACATTCGCACAAGTAATTGAGATTCTCTGCAGCAGCAAATCATCTGGTGCCGTGGCTTAGTTGGTTAAAGCGCCTGTCTAGTAAACAGGAGATCCTGGGTTCGAATCCCAGCGGTGCCTCTTTCGTGTCCCATTACCATCTTAACATGCAGCACATAAGTCTTCTAGACATGTTTTCATTTTCCCTCTCCCTTGCCATATACTGTTAATTCTTTGTGTTGACTTTGTAATTTGAACTTGCTGTACAATGTTAGATCATAATATTATAACTCCACATCCACTGTCCCTCTCCCTTCCTCCCTCCCTCCTACTTTATGTTGTCCCTCTTGTCTCTACCTTCTCTTCCTGACTCCATCTTAATTCTTCCTCTTCCTCTCTATCCCTCTTAACCACGTCCCTTCCCTGTCTGTCTATCTATCCTCCCTTTGTATTCCCATCTCTAGGCTCCTCCTGGATTAAAGAAGAACCTGTTGAGAACGTATGAGTCCTGGACTCCAGAGCAGATCAGTAAAGGTATTCTACAATGCTCTGTATTTCATCAGCGGATGCCCTGCTTCTTCTGAAGTCAGTTTTCTAGTTGCTTCAGATTTGCTCACTGTTAATCCAAGCAATGATGCAAATGGTAAAGAAAATGTCAAAATCAGTGGATATGTTTTTTGTTTTTTTCCTTTGGAACGATTTCAAGAATTTGTTCTTTGAATTTGTTTTCTTTTCAAGGGATAATTCACAGTTTTGGACATAAAATGATCTTGAATGCATATTACTGTAGCTCATGTTACAAGTCTGTGGGTGGAGAAATCTGAGCAAGCTTGCAACACAAAGCTCAAAAGAGTTAAAACAACAGAATACATAAACTGAAGCATTTTAATTATTGCACAATGTTCCTCTCAGTCATCTTTGTTATCTTTTGTTTGATTCATAATGTTATTGATTCAAAGTCCACTAATGATTGATTGTAGTTTATTTTGGTTGTGATGGTGACATTAATTTTTTGTATGTAGGAGGTATACTGGCTAGAGCGCAGTCTCTCTTCTGCCTGGCCTGGTTCCATGCTGTCTGCCAAGAAAGACGCAACTACATACCACAGGTAAAATACACAATCACACCAATATATATCCAAGTGGTCATAGTTCTACAATTTCAATTCAGGAAAACAAAGCAGAACTGCATTACATTACCGTGCAAAGACAATGGAACAAACAGGCAAACTAACCAGCACCTTTTTTTTTTAATTTCCTGCCTTTGAACGGAGCTTTTTATGAGTTCTACAACCATTAGCTGCTGCTTCATGTAGGTTCATAAGTTCCATACTTATGGCATAATAATGTGCCTAATTGCCCTTTGAAATCACAGGCCTGTTGGTAGTTTTTCCAAAGATGTGTCCCAAACGCATATCAACACTTAATTATATAATGCATAATATTTACATAATATTTCTACCCTGGGTTATCACAGGTACATAGTTACTGAAAATAAGCAGCACACATCTACAACACAACTATGCAAATGCATGAGTTGTTTATTTCCTGGCCAAAAACTCACTGGCAGTCTGTGAGTGTTTGTGTGTGTGTATGGCTGTGTGTGCGTGTGTGTGTATATTTGTGTGTGTGTGTGTGTGTGTGTATGTGTGTGTATGTGTGTTTGTGTGTGTTTGTGTACAATAAGAATCTATATAATCTATATAATATTTTTTTAATTGCTAGCCGGTCAGCACATACATACAGAATTTAGATTAGTCCCTACATTTGTGAGTTTTATAGAGCAGTCTCTTCACTTGAGATTTTGTAGGCACAATGTTTATAGACCAAAGGGTTTGCTATGTCAAGTTCAATAACAATACAGGAGCCAGAGACAGATTTCCCTCTAGTCATTGAATTTACAAAATGTGTTTTCCACACAGGGGAAGTTTAGAATATAATAGAAACCTTATGATGGCAAACACTGTCAAAAGATTTTACAAAGGAGGCATATTATATGTGTCAAATGAAAGTAGATTTCATTGACACACAGCAGCTCTAAATAAATCAAAATGGTGTATTTTATCAGTGTCAGAATCAACTCCAAATGTTTAGGGGCACAGCATTTCCTCATTTGAACTGTAGCTCCAATGATAAATCATCTCTACATAACAAGAGAGAGTATAAAGAATGACATCATTTGCAAAAACCAGACTATTTATTTTCTCAGTTGAAACCCAAGGCAGTGATGAATCAGCACCAAATAAATAACAAATCGAAAACATTGAGGGAAATGATGCTGAACAAAGCTAGAATTATAAGTCTCTTGGGACCCTTCTGGCCAAAGGATCATAGTTTCTGTGAATAAGCAGCTCTGATTCACCAAAGAAATTGTATTATTTTGTGGAGTCAAAATCTCCTGAAAAAAAAAACTGCTTAATTGCTTTTGAAAGTCAATAATAAAATTAATCAAAAGTGAAGATTTTGATTTACCTCATCACTGACACATAATGAATCACTATATAAATATACATTATTTTAGAGATTGTTTCAGAATATCTAATTCAGCAGCCATGACCTTTTAAGGTAGAGCCACACTGGGTTTCCCTGCCTCCTCATCTACTGCATGACACATTTATTTACCCTCACTGTGCCTCTTCCTATCTTGATAAGAATCATAATGGTAAGCCTTGATATTGTGTAGTAAGTAACAAAGAACTTGTATTGGTTTGTTAAAATGTCTTCTTTACATATGTAACTTCTTCAGCTTCACATGTCTAGTGTGCATTTTATAGTTAGGCTACGCTCAAATCAAGCATATTTGTAGTGATTCAGTTGAACACTTCTGGCAAATATTGACATTTCATAGCCAGTAGGTACATGTGCTCCAAAGATCTGACACAAGATTCAAGATTCAATGAAAATCCATCTTGAGTAATAATCACATTGTGATGATCTCTTGGGCGTTCTTACAAGATATCTTAGAGAAAAGAACACACTTAAGATGTAAGTCCCATGAGTAATGCTTCTTTGAGTATTTGGCTTTTGTTTATGAGGGCTGGTTTGCTTGCGATTTAGTAGTATGAGCTGAAACTAATCATATTCAAAAATGCAGCAAAGTAAAAGATTTGAACACAGAAAGAAGATTTCACCTTTAATGACTTGATAATTGCTGACGCTTAAACAGTCACTTTTACAATTAGGTAGCATGCCAGTGTGCAACACAGTCATTGATGCAGTGGAACTCATTTGTCTCTGTTTGTAATGCAGTGATGCCTCAGAATGGTCTGTCTAATCGAGTAATAAGATATATCTGCTGTTACAGCAGGAAGGTATCTCTTTTTCTTCTGACCAACAGTAAACTCATTACCGATGAACCCAAACACTAGGGAAAACTGTAGCAAAAAATTACTTTTAAAAAAAAAAAAATTACTACAACTTTTAGCAATTTTTCCCCCTCTCTCTCCTTTTCCTTCCCCTTTAGACTTGGTCCCAATACTCCCCCCTTAATCATTTCCCTCATTTCAGAAAAAAATGATTGTCCTATAGAAGAGTGTAAACCTAAATAACTAAGAGTATTCTTGTGTGTTGTTGGTCTCTTGGGGGTCCGTCTCACCTTCCTCATTCCTCAAATTCTCCCATATTGCTCTGCTGACTTGTATTTTCCTCAATTTCCATTTTACTGGCTACTGCCACATTTTCTCTCTCACATTCTCTTCTTCTCTCTCAGTCACTGAATCTCTGGTAAGTGTTTTCATTTGAGATGATAATGTTGTTTCTCATCCAAGAACATGATCACCTAATTATTGAAACAGTCACAGCTCCTTTCGTCCACTCCAACATCACTTACTCCGTTCTTGCTTCATCTACTGTCCTCCCTCCTCTCATTTATTCTCTCCTGCTTCTCTCCCTGTTTTTCTCCTCTTTACATGCTTGTGCAGAAACCACTTCATTTAAAAAGACAGAGAAAAAGACATTGAGAGAGAAATTGAAAGTGAGATGCAAAGGAGGGAAAAGTGGGACTGTGTGATCATTGCAGTGCTGCTGCAGCAGCAGAAAGATATAAGTTTTCATTTGATGACCGTATGAAAACAAAATGAGTGGCCAATTATGTCTGGTGAACACACAACTAGGTTGCACACTTTCTGAAATGCTCACAAAACAACTACAAAGATACACACACAAATAATGAACCCATAGTCACCTTTATTAGACCCATACATTGGATCATTCTCAGAATAAACTTCTGATGCTCTGCACATAAAACAAATGCATAATCTGCAATCTCACTCATATACGTGTGAGCACATTTATCAAATGCAGTAGAAACGTGCCCCGACACAATCTGTGAACACACACACACTCAAGCACAAAAATGACTGAAGATACAACAACATACCTTTAATCTTTGAAAGAATTACTGAACATGCCTACACAGTTTTCCTCCACTCCTCACTCCATCCACCTACAGCATCAGTGGTTAGATTACATCTGCTGATTGGATAGCCAGTAAGTGCGACAAACGCACACTCACAAACTCAGTCTTCCCTCACACTCAATTATGTTTTGACACTTCTGTGTGTTTTTCCTGAGTTGGTCAATGTTGTGATACTCTGTGTGCTAAAGTGTGTGTGTTTTTTGTGCATGTGTGCACATATGTGTTTTCTCATTACAGAAGAATTGGTTTTTTTTGTTTGTTTGTTCTGAAAGTAGTCCATTACATCAGTTCTATATGCAGTTAAATAAATGATCTTTGTACTTATTCCCCGCCTCTCTGCTTTATCCAGGGTTGGACTCAATTCTATGAGTTTTCTTTGTCAGACCTTCGTGCTGGCTTTGAGATCATCGACAGGCTTTTTGAAGGTAAGAGAGCTGCTATCAAAGATCACAACGCAATGGACACCTCTGCTCTGTTGTTCTGCTCCGCAACACACATGGTAATGTGAACTGGAATCTATGGGGTCTTTGATCAATTACGTCTTTAAGTTTCCCCCAATAAAGCATGATCTGGAAGGGTTAGGGTTAGGGTTAGGGTTATCTGAATTTGCACTTCAGTGCTTTGTGTTCATATGTGCGCATTTGCCCTTTGATGTGTCTCCTTGTCTTTCTGTATGTATGTGTGTGTGTGCATGTCAGCACAACACTAGTGTTCTTTTGTCTTTTGTCCACTTTTTACACGTGTTTATAGCCTTCCTTTTGTTTCTGTGTGTCCTCATATCTTTAAGGTGGTAAAACCTTCCAGTGGGAATTTGTCCATGGCCTATTGGAGAGTGCCATTTATGGCGGACGCATCGACAACCCCTCTGACCTCTGCATCTTGCGCTCCTACCTGGAGCAGTTCTTCTCTGCACGTCTCCTCTCCTCTGCCCTCTCAGCTGGACAGAGAAAAAGCAGGGGAGGAACACGCTTCTTTCCACCTCAGATCAGCCTCCCGAGCTCTTGCTCCATATTGGTAGGTGGACAGGATGGTGTAACTATATATGTTCAAGAAATGAATTCTTGCTACAGAAAAAATATTAAAAAGGAGCACTTCTACCTTCTTCTGAACTTAAAAGCCTAAGCTGCACCTTAGTGTAAGCACATCGTAATGGGCACAAGTGCAGTGACAAAGAAAAAACAATCCAAACAAAGGGTACTGAATTAATGCTTTTCACTGACTAATCATTCACTTAGTATTCATGGTTTGTTCAATATTGAAGTAATATTAGTCTATGTTGTGTTAGTGTAATCTTAAATTGGGTTATAGCAGCCATCACAAATAAATCCCATATGTTACGCTCACACAATCTGTTTTGTTGTTCTATTGCCTTGCAGTCAGTTTACATTCTGTTAGTATACAAAAAAGTAAGTGGGCATACTCTGCCCCAAACATGTTTATCACAGAGTCCTATTAGAATAGGTTAGTGTAATGCAGAGCCATTGAGAGGAAAGAAAGTCAATATGGAAATCTACACTTTGATTTGCCCAGTCTGTTTGCACAATTTAAAGGCTAGGTGAAAGTGGGAGTTCAGTTTGAGTAATTTAGGCCTTTCAAGTTCTGCCAAATGGGTTATGTAAGTCATATAAACAACACACCTAATTACGGACAGCATAGCATTATTTGTCCTATACTCCTACATACCAAATCTAACTAGCATGCCACATGTAGTATTTTTCAATTATGTAGCATATGTTGCTTAGAAATGCTAAAATGATGTCTTATGTGCTGACATTTTCTCTCTGACTATTCGTGCATGCAGGTGCATTTCTGTGTATATGACCTGTATGTGTCTGTGTCTTCCCAGGACTACCGCAGTGTAATAGAGAATCTCCCAGAGGATGACAGGCCTGCATTCTTTGGTCTGCCTGCCAACATAGAGAGATCCTCCCAGAGAATCATCAGCTCCCAGGTGCACCCAACACACAGACAACCACAGTCCCTATCTCTGCCTCACACATGCATAAATACAAAACACACACACACACACCTTTAAAGTGGCCCCTCTTAAAACTAGATCAGCTCCTTTGATCAAGTCCTCCCCTTGGATAAATGACAATACTCGCTCTGTATAGTGGGACTGTAGGAGAGTCGATCGCCTCTGGCAGTCCACCTCCACTATCTTTATTTAAAAGAACTTTTAATGTCTTCAATAATGTGGTAAAGGATGCCATAGCTACCTATTTCTCTAATCTTGTGTCTAACAATCTGAGCAATCCCAAAGTCTTATTTGACACTTTTAGTAATGTTGTTACTACTGTTTCGATTTTTTCAAGTGAGGAATCTAACAAATGTCTTCCTTTCTTTGTGGGCAAGATTAATAACATCAGATCAAACATTTTCCCCTCACCTTCCCCCTCTATCTCATGCTCCTCTTGGCCCTCAATCCTGGAAAGTTTTTCTCCAATAACAGTCCAAGATCTCACTAACTTGGTTAACCATATGAAAACTTCCTACTGCCCCCTTGATATCTTGCCAACATTTTTGTTTAAAAATGTCATTTCTGCTCCTCCTTGTGTTGTCTCTAAGATAAGGGATGGATCCGTTAAATCATCCATGACAAATCTAGATGTCACTATGGACCAATGTGTCAAGTGTCTGATTCACTCTTGTTTTTTCCAGCTGAGAAACGCTGCAAAGCTCAGGACCATTGTGTCTCAAGTGGAGAGGGAAATTTAAATTCATGCTTTTATATTGTGCCATCTTGACTATTCTAACTCAAGTAGTCCAAAAGATTGCTGTTAAACTCTTGACCAGGTCCTCCAAAAGGTTTCATGTGACACTGATTCTGATTGCTCTTCACTTCTGACACACCTGCCTACAGATTTCTGTTGTGATTGTGTGTTATGTCTGTATGTATGTTTATTCTTTATTTCTTCTGTGAAACACTTTGTGATGTCTCTGCTCTCAAAAGGTGCTATATAAGTAAAGTTACTTAGTTATTTACTTTATGCCTGTATGCTCACACAATCATGCAAGACAACTGATATTTACAGACAAGCACACTAACTCACATATGCACACATACACACATGAACAAATGCATCAATACACATGCACATGCAGTATTCTCCCAAATACACATAAATGCCAAAACGCTCTCATTGGTTCATTCCCTCAGTGTGTTTTACTCTCACACAAAATCAAAGTTTGACATTTACTTTCTTGCCATTCTTGCCAGAAATGTATACAAAACAAACAAAAGGAAGTAGGATCTCATGAAAAAATTGAGTTTCAAGTTCTAGTAGCAGAACTCTCACCCACCACAGTAGTGCTTGGGTTTAATCCCTAATAGTGCTATCTGTGCTTTGGTCATGTGTGCTATTAAGGTGCCTATAAGATTCACAGCAAAGCAGATTTCTGCATTTTATCATTTTATTTGCACAAATTTGACAGCTGGAAGGTCTTTGCAGTCTGTGTATATTTGCTTCAAACAGCCAATACGCTGACAGTACAGATGTTTGCTTTAGAATATGAATCTGTGGGTGTACTGTATGTGTGTGGATTTTGCATGTCTGACAGCTCCAAGTCACACTGATTCGAAAATTTTAAAAGTCTAGAGTAGAGTAATATCCAGCACTGCTAGACATCAAACTGTGAGAAGGCACAGTATAGATACTAGCGTTTTCTAGCTTCTGGAGATTGAACAAAGCACTACTCAGTGGGTCAGGTCAAATAAGTTATTTCAGTTTTATCAATCCATACTCTGTGTATGTGTGTCTCAGGTGTGGGTTAATACATGGGGAGGACCTGAACCCACCATAATTCCAGAGACCAAACTGCAGTCCTTGAAGAGTTTATTTTACAGTCAGGACTTCAGTTTAAGATTGAAGAATTATACTAGGCAGCCATCTGTTTCCATTTATTTCACTACAAAATGAAATTCACCTTGCAAAGACATGAAACTTGGTTTAGATGGGTAATTCATCACAGTGTATATCATGTCTGCTTTTATTGCATTCAAGGTTATGTTATCATTGTCTATTATTGTGTTTGGAAGTATAGATTGGTTTTAAAAAGCCTACACAGCAGCAATAATGTAATTTTTACAAAGAGTGCAATGTTCAACAGTCTCCAGTATTACTGACCAAAAGGCTGAGGTTAGACATGTAGGTATAAAGGTTGAGGCAGAGTTTCTCAACCTTGAGTTTTGTTGATGTTTTGTTTATGGTATATGGTTGTTTGAAATAAAGAAAAATGTCACTTTTTCAGTTCTATATAATCAAATTTTAGTGCCCACCATGTTCTAAATAGATTATAAAATATACCATGCTGCAGAACTACATTACACTCAAGCTAGAACTAGCTATGGGACATTGGATTCATAGAAAAGGAATGAATGTAAAATCAGCAAAAGTTAGCTAAGACAAGTTTGTGTGTGTGTGTGTGTGTGTGTGTGTGTGTGTGTGTGTGTGTGTGTGTGTGTGTGTGTGTGCGCGTGTGCTCATACATAGAGTTATTTTTTTTGCCTGCCTGTCTGTTTGTATTTTATGACCAAATGACGTTTCCAATGACAACACATATGAGATTGCAAATGGTCTGCGGTATTTATGCCCCTGAGGTCATAAATAATTATCATCTTTGAGTGTGTGTTCACATGCAGATGTGTTTGTGTGTGTATTTGTTGATGGTCCCTGCAGATTCTGATGTAATTCAACGCAACACAGTCTCACACATACACTAAATGTGTTCTTTCACTCATGTAGATGTGTGTGTATGTGTGTGTGTGTGTCTATGTGTGTGTGTGTGTAAGAGTGAGAGACAAAGACCCTGTTTACACCTGACATTAACATGCATCTTGAGTGATCTGATCACAAGTGGACAGCTCTAAGTACAGGTGTGAACACACCCAAGACACACTGAGGACACATTGAGAGCTGATTGCTCAGACCACATTTGAAGGTGTTCTGGGCTGCATGTCGCCATGCATCCTGGGACACATTAAAGGACAGCCTAGTAAACTGATGTCCTCTATTTTCCAGTAGACTAGGCACAGGAAGGGCATTGCTGCCTCCAGGTCCTTGAACCCTCCGTTCAAAGCTGTGTTAAGCTTGTTTGAGAACAGGATAAGCAAATGCATTATTTTGTTGTTTGTTTGATTAAAAAAAGTCAGAATGCACGTCCCATTCTTTCCTGTTCACCAATTTCTTCAAATCTGTAATTGTATTAGAAATTAAATCAAAACCAGAAAATAACTTGTTTTTAGCTTTTCTGTCTAAAATAAGATTTTATAAGCTTAACGTTTAATTCTGTTTCCCCTGGATAGTTTCCTCTGTCCTGTCAAGTTGATCACTACAGTTTTTAGTTTTGCTGCGCTGCTTGACATGAACTCTGGATTTATCATGAGGACAGCTGCTTTACTCCAAACAGTTTCACTGTATGAACATAGACTGTGTGTGTATGTAACGGCTGACTTTAGGTATGTGTAGAAGAACACAGAACATTAATTACCATTAGATATTGACTGATGCCATCGGCGTGTTGGGAAATTTAAATAATCAATGAAATTAGGCTGCTGTGCCTCATGTGTAATGTGTACAACATCTCTCAATGGGAAATGGCTGCATATAATTATACAACTATATTTGTTATATATGCATGTTTAGACACAGCGCTGGAGCAAATCAATAGAACAGGCATTTGATTTTTGTGAGGTGGCACACAATGCATTGTATATTTGTTTATCCTGTTATTAAACAAGTTGAGCACAGCTTTGGACAGAGGGTACGCGGACCCCCTGCCGGTTAAAGACAACAACGCATTTGGTCTTTGCAAATGGAGAGGATATACATGTTTATTTGCATATAGAGATGCAGGTAGATACACATGTTAATGCCATGTGTGAACAGACATACTTAGAGCCATCCACTTGTAATCGGATCACCCAAGACACATATTAATGCCAGGTTTAAATAGGGCCAAAGAGAGAATGATTGCACCAAAAGGAAATAGTGATAGAATCATAAGTAAAAGATGGAGAGAAGGAAAAAGAGAAACAGAAAAAGTGAGTGGCTGCATTACTCTTTTTTTCTCTTTTATCTGTTCTATTTTCATGATTCACACTTGAATGGCACATATACTGTACTGTATGTCATATAAAGTTGCTTTCAAGAGCAAAACCACAGAACTTAGAACTTCACACACCTGTTCATAGAAATAGACTACAAACTGAAAAGGAAGGACAGGATGGACAGAGTGAGATTTTTTGGATGTTGGTGTTTGTGTGCGTCTCTGTATGTAATTATCCCTGGCAAATGCACTGAAACCACGCAGGACCATTACAGCTTGTGGGTACAGTCCCCATGTGGGTGTTAAAGCATTTAAGTCCATTCATACTGTCAGTGTGGTCAGCTGATCACTGGAACCACCAACCTAGTTTAATTCACATAACTCCCACAAGGCCAATTGTGTGTGCATGTGTGTGTGTGTGTGTGTGTGTGTGTGTGTGTGTGTGTGTGTGTGTGTGTGTATGTTTCTATGTCTCTCTCCTCCTATCTCCCCCTACATGTCATTAACCCCCCCCCCCCCCCCCCAACCACTGTCATTATCTCCCCCTACTGTCATTTATCACTGTTACTTTCATGCTTTCTCTCTCTCTCTCCCTGTCTCTCTCTTTCTCTTTGTTCTCTTAATTTTTGCCCTCTCCTCTCCCTGAAGACCCTTGACACTGTGGGTTGGGCATTTAACCACTCACACACACACACACACACACACACACACACACACACACACTGAACAGAGCCGAGAGGGCTATCAGTGGTTTTGCATGTAAAAGGGCCCGCTCACTGTCATTTTAAAATACACACATAAGCTAAGTGTAAATGACCTAACACGAGTGAAGAAGGGTCCCAAATATTGATAATTCCCTCAGTCTCTGGTCAGCAATTAGGCTCAACCACGGGCCAGTTTCTTCAGCACTCATAATTGAAGGAAATTAAAACTGTTTTATTTCAGTTTAATTTAAACTGAAATGAAGAAGTACTTCATTTAATTGAAGTAAATCATAATTTATTTGTATTATTCATAAGGTTATTAGACTAAAGTTTGCATGCCATGAGGTCAGTATTATACGTCACTAGGTCATATTTATTAGGATTTATTGAGACTGGTCTACAATTAGTTTGTGAAAAGTTGTGTCAATTTTTTTGACATAATATAAGAAAGCTAAAGCTTTCAATTTGGCCCATTAGCCACCATATGCCTACCAGTGATGTAGGGCAGTGGTTCGCAAAGTGGGGTCTGGGGACCCCCAAGAGTCCTTTAGAGGGTTCCAGGGGGTTCTCAACAGAAAGGGCAATTATCTATTTTTAATATAATCCCATCCATAAGTAACACAATGACTGAATGTATGACTATTGGTCATGGATTTCATAGACTTTCTGTAATAAAACATCCATGGTCTAATTTGTGACATTTTGACATGTCATAGTATGAAAAGCTCAGGTGGAAACACAGAGCGGCTAAATGAAATTCAGCAATCTATAATTCAATTATTTACAGCTGTGCTTTTCCTACTGTGACATGTCAAAATGTCTTCAGGGAAGCAGGCCTATTGTATGTCTGGGTGTTACAGGATCTGTACTTATGTTTGCATGCAAAGATCTGCTCAGTAGATAAAAACACTGAACCACAGTCCTGGATTACACTGAATTAAAGTGAACACTTTAACTAAATTGATTGAACCTTGAATGATTAAACTGAAGTTCCTTTGCACATAGACGTTGTCTAGTAACTTTTTCTTCCCAGTTGACTAGAAATATAGTTGCTGTTGGGTAGACATTGGTTGAGATAAGGATAAATCTTAATATATTTAAATCCAAATATATTTGAATCCCAATATATTTCATTCTCACCTGCCCTCATTTTTACTGCTGTCAGGTTGAAGTTCTAGATTAGCTATCTGTATTTTTTTATTCCTCCCTCCTTGTCCTCTCTCTCTCTCACACACACACTCTCTCTCTCTTTCTCTCTCTCTTCCATACAAACACACAAACACACACACACACACACACACACACACATGTGTGTGTGCGCACACATACACGTATATACCCACACTTTTCCTCCTGAGCAGAGAAGATAAAGCAGGTGTTAGTAAAGAGTTCTCCTGGACCAAATGAAAGCCATTTATCAGACACTCTGCCTTCCTCACAACACACACATGCACAGAATCTCACACAACTGCACAAACACACAAACTGGGTCTAGATAAAAGCACTATCTGGGACTCTAAGCCTGAAGCTAAGCATGCTTGATTAGGTATGTAAGGAGCTGTTAGGAGATGTATTTGGGGTTTGGCCTTTTTTCACTTGCAGTATCCCAGAACATGCCCATTGGGTAAAAAATAGCAGAGGTGTATATTTAGTTTATTCACATTTTTACTTAAGGTGGTTTAGTTTAATAAATAATACACACACTTTTTTTTGTCTATGTAGCAAAGGTCAATCACATACCTACTTCTAATTATATGAATGAAGTTGGCAGGAACATGGCCCTTTTTATTTATTTGATGCCTTTTATAAAGACCAGTTTGTCTCATAAACAAGTGTATCATCAGATTAAGATACTAATTCTGGAAATTGATGCCACTGTGTCAGTTCTACAATACTTTTTCTTAATTGATTAATTTGTTTGTCTGTTTATATGTTTATCATTGATTGACTCACAGGTGATTTCCCAACTACGTGTCCTGAGCCGCTCAGTAGCAACAGGGTCAAAGTTCGACAGAGAGCTCTGGTCAAATGGACTTTCACCCATCCTCAACTTGTGGAAGAAACTCAACCAGGTTAGTTCTTTTTTATTATTATTTCTTTTTTTCAGTTTGCCTTTCCCTCTGTTCATATTTCTTTTCCTAAACTGTAAAATCACACCACTTCTACTACTTTATCTTGGCAATAATCAAACTTCTTTCTTTTATGCTTTTTTCTTTTTTTCTGTAAATCAAATCTGCAAAAGTGGTCCTGTAATTGTCGTTTTAAAATTCATTTTGATCAACTTGTTTCTTCTTATCTGGCTCTGGCTCTTAACCTTATGCCTTATTATGCTGGGAATCACAGGAACACTTGTGTTAAGATGCCTGTTTTTTTCACATCACTGAAATGAGTCTTTCCTTTGTTGTTGGAATCTAAAATTATCAATATCTTATACCATTTTGTCATCAGTAGTCATTATTTAGTGATGAAATTGTTTTAAAAAAAAAAACATTTTTTTTTTCTGTGTCAAGCTGTGATAATTCTATGCTTGTCTTTATTTGTGTGCAAAATCATGTTTTACATTGCAGCAGCAACTAGTCTAAATTAAAAGCTTTGAAAGCTAATTGAAAATTAGTAGTTTAATTGAGGACTGTGTGTGATAACCACTAGCTTTCCTGGTCAGGCAGCGCTGCTGTGTGTGGTTGCTTAGAGACCGGCACCTTTTCAAATCAAAAGGACATCTACCTCCACATTTAATAATTTAGCCACCATATTCCCATTCTCTCTCTCGGCCTCCTTTTTATTCACTCTCATGCTGTAAATCACCCATGCTCTTTCTCTCTTTTTCTCTCATTTGCTCCTATGCCTTCCTCTCTCTCTATCTCTCTTTATCTATCTATCCATCTCTCACTCTTTCCTTCCAGGCAGAGTTGTTTTGTACTTACTGAGAGAGGAATGATTGACTGTGTTAATTGTTGCCATTCTATTACCAGCTAGCTTCCTATAGATCACAATCTACCTCTAATTCCTTTCAATTATGTAACTGGCCTTTGTCGTTAGCAAACCCTTGGTGTTCGACCATCACTGGATGTGCGCTCCCCAATGTGTAGCTTGAATGCACATGCTTGTACATGTACTTTATTTGTGTCTGTATGTGTAAAGGTTAGTGTTCACTTAAGTGTGTGTTTGTGTATGCTATTGTGTGAGTAGATATGGTTAACTGAGATGATAGCAGACCTGTAGACTAGCTGAGTCCCATCCTACCAGCCTTTTTCCCCTCATTGTTTCACTTATCTCCATCCCCCTCTCCCTTTCTCTCCTCTGCCTCTTACTGAATAGAGGCAACAAAATAGGGTGCAGGTACAGACTGTGTTGTCTGCAGCAGGATTCTACGAAATATCAACATCTGTGGCAGTTTTTAGTTTGTGTTTGTACACAAATACAAATACTTGGTGTACTTACAGTAGATACTGCAAACCAAGAGTCCCCCTGGTTTGCTCTTCAAAGACATAGAAATGATTTTCTATTTGGTTCTATCTTGTAATTGTGTAAGAACCAAGAAAGAAATAATTTATATTATGTATGTAGAGCTGAGGAAACCCACAGGGAACACTAAGAAGATATACCAATTGAAGAAATAATTTAAAAGTGTAGAGATGGCATGCTAATGAACAGCAGCAGTTACAAAATGCACTGTACATTTTTCTTTTAATAATATTATGTCTGTGTAGCTGTGTAGCAGTCAATGTGAATAGACTGGTTGATGTATTGCTAACTGTGTTGCTGTGATAAGAGGCTATAAAGCAATGCTAGGACAATTGAAAAAGACTGTACAGCAAGCCTTGAAGTAATGTAGCTCAGGGTAAATATCTATTGCTCTTAGGTCATTGGAATTAGTATTGTCCAATGATTTTTGCTGATCTGTATATAGAAAAATATCTTTTCTTTCTGTCCTCCTGCACACCATTTACTTCTTCTCTTTTTGTCTCAGTCTCCGTCTTAGGAGATTATGTTTTTATAACATGGTAGTGACATTATCTTGCTCTCTCTTTCCTTCTCTTTATCTACCTATCAATTTCTTTCAATATGCCTCTATGTCTGTCTGTCTGACGTCTATCTATCAGGGTTCTACTCTGATCCACCAGAAGGTGGCTCCACCCACAGAAGTTCATGGGTCACCGGTCCTGTCATTCATCATTCTGGAGCAGTTCAATGCGATTCGCTTGGTTCAGGTGTGTCAGATAAGCAGCTCATACCCATAAAAGCACCTTTTACATGATTGTAGGATTTGATTTGATATAAATACACATATACATTTTCTGAAATGATTTCTACCCCTGAAGTCCATCTCTTTTGGGTCATTTTTAGCGCCATGTTTTCAGCATGTATCTTGCAATATATATGAGTTGGACATGGTAATGTGTTAAGAATTGTGGAAAGCTGGTATTGCATCGGAGTTGCATTGGATGAATGTGCCTCAAAAACATTTACATTGTGTAATTAATCTTCTCCTGTAATGAGCAATTTCAACACTTTGTAACTGATTCTGAGTATTTGGTAAAACCAATATTAGCACTGAAATGCAAAAGCTCACGAATAAAAATAGCCTCAGCAGTACTGTGTTATGGTACAATTACTACTCCGGTACATGTGCACTGAATATTTTCTCCACACTTACATTACATTTGATTTTTTTTTAAAGAAAACCAAGCATCACATGAAAATCTCTAACTACATGCCTGGTTACTGAGCAGACCATTATAATCACAGGGCCTGTCAGTCATCATGAAGTAGTTGGTTCAATGACATGATGTCAAAAATAATGCTGCAGGTACACATGCTCTTAAACTGTAAACTGTAATCGTTGTCACAGGGTATCCATCAATCCCTGGCTGCACTGAGCAAGGTCATCAGAGGGACCCAACTGCTAACTCCTGAAGTCCAAAAACTGGCCACTGCCTTGCTCAATCAAGAGGTAAGAAAGTGCAGAGAAAGAAAAAGGGGAAATATTTGCTTAATATTTATGAGTGAAAACAGTTGAGTTATTAATAATGTAAGAGACAGTGCGCTGTAATGTTCATCAAATTTGCACACTTATCCACAACCTCTCCATATCCTTTTGCCTGATAAGCATTTTGTAGGTCATCTTTTCTTCACTGACAGTTCTATATATTGTTGGAATCTTTGATTAATCCTGTCATACTGTAACATATAAAATCAGGTCTGTGTCCTTGACTTGCAGCGTGAAGTGAAGCTTTCTCTTCACTATATTGTGTCAGAGGTGGAGAGTGTAAAATTGCAGTGAAGTTGAGGCCACAGGGGCAGTTACACTATAGAGAGTCACTTGTAGACAGCTAGCAAACACAGCATGTATCTTAGTGTGTCCCCAGGCTGAGATGAGGAGTAGAGGAGGAGAGATACACAATCAACCTTTCATTACTCCTATGTTCGTAATCTCCTGAGAGCAGCCTTGGGCATAATTCCTTCTTCACTGCTTTCCTGGTCTCTCTTTTTACATTAATCAGCAGGTCTTTAGTCTCCTTTCCAGCCAACTTTCTCTAGTTTTCATCTGTCTTGTTTCTTTCCTTGTCTCTCTCTCCACTATAATTAGTGCTAATATGGCTGCAGGGGAGGGCTTTGTGATAAAAATCAATATCACAATATTAACAAGAGCGTGATATTCAATGGATTGAAGTGTATTCCATCGTAATACATTATTATTTATATCATACACTAAGATTAGATTTTTTTTGAATAATGTATCTTATTCATGTTTCCAGTAATCACAATTTGTTCAGATTGTAATTTTGGACAGCAGGATTTTGTAAAACTATAATGATTGTCTCATTGTGATGCGATTGAAATAGCAGTTGATAAAGTAGCTGTACATTATGATTGCATGTCACAGCACCCCAAACATACTTTAATCACCTTTTTTACTCACCCTGTTAAATCAGAGTTTGTTGTTAAATCTAGGGTTCTCACAATTTAGCTAAAAGACATTTAAAAATTCTGTGATTTCCATGTTTATTTTTCCATCTGTGGCTGCAGTTTGAGTGCCATGATGCACAATGAAATGTCCTGAAGTAGCAGCTTGGCAGAGGATTGAGGATTCCTCAATATGGCATTATAGCTGACCTGTGTAACTGCTCAGTATATAAAACAAATGAGCTCTAATCCCTGTCTTACTCATTTAGAACTGTCTTTCTCCCTTTGAATTCAACTGATCAAACAGTTTACACGGCCCAAAGAAGTAAGCACTGCTTTTTTCCTTGACGATCATTTCTAGGACCCATTTTTGAGGTTTTCTCTGTTTGTGTTGTACATAATGATAATGCAGCATATTAAGTAGTTGTTTGATAAGCAAACAGATATGTTTTGTTAGTTTTGTATGGCAGTACAGTAACTTTTTGCAGAGTTTGGGTCTTTTTAATCATACCAAAAATATTGGAACAGGCCTGTTTGTAAGCCATCATCTTAGTGTTTTTACAGACCCAGATCACAGTGTATTGAACAAAAGTCCCATGAGTATTCTTGATTGAAAAGGTTTTGGAACCTTGAAAAAAGCAGCTGCAGCTACCATCTTTGTCATCAACCCACAAAATCATTGCTGTCATAAAGATGACAAGCTGTTCGCAGTATATTTACAGTATAGACAGAAAGTCTAATGCTACAAATAATAGAGAACATTTTTTTTTTTTCTTTACAGAAAGACTCAATTCTGTCATTATGGTGATACTGTAAAATGTACAATATTTTCAGTCTCCAGCATTCATTATGTCAGAATTAATTGGATAATTTGAGGTAAATATACCCATCTATAGCACCAACTCAAAATGCTAGACAGAATAAATTTGCTGAAGTCAGTCATTTTTACTGCATACTACAGTATATATCAATCAGTGTCATGAGTTTATTAGTCAGATAAACCGTCGGCTGTTGGATTTTTTTTCTCCCGGAGAAATTATGTGTTAAATATCCTCAACTAATAAATCAAAAAAGCCAGTTTAAATTATTTTGTTAACTCAAATAAATAAGTGCATATATTTTATTACACACATTAGTTAACAGGTGATTGTTGCCACTGCTAAAATAAAATGTTTAGGTTTTATAGGTTTTGCTAGCAAATAATATCAGATACATTTTGCAGATCTTGGGGTTTAGTGCGCCATGTCCAACCGTGCCGTGGGTGTTTAGCTCTCTGTTTTGACCAACCCGATTAGCCCACTTTCAACCAGAGATGAGGAACAGGAAGAGCTGAACAGAGGAAGTGATATGATTTATTTATTTGGACAATGGACCATTTGGCGTTGTAATATTGTAAAAGTATGGCAGACACAGCTCTGGAGGGACCAGCTCAATTGCCCGTCTCTTCAGCTGTGGAGTAAAAAAATAATTAGATACTTGGAAACTACCCAAGCATTAGAAGACAGTGGTAAGCATCGCTGCAAAACAGAAATAAATATCACCACTGCCTTTAGTCTGTGGAGAAATTATTAATATTATGACATGAGGACTGATGCAGAGAACTTTTTGATTAAAGGTTAAACGATCTCTGGTATCAGTTTCAAAGTTGTTTGTAGCTGTTTATTTTATTTATCAGTTACTTTCAAGCAAACTGGGGGTCATAAGCATGACTTGGTAAAATGAATCTTTTTGTTCAAAACATCTGTTTGCTAGCAAGGCACACAAATTCAAAGGAAAGTTACTTTGAAGACTAGCTAGCATAGATTGAATGCTTTGGCAACAAGGTCCAATGCTAAATCATATGTGCATTCCTCATGAGACAATATGCACTATAAGAATTGTTTGAGTATAAATTGACTAAACAGAGTATTTTGGAGGAAGTATTCATAGTTTGTTTTTGTTTTTTTTTTTTGTTTTTTTAGGCTAATTAAAGAGAGCTCAATCCTGCTCAGTCTACTCATTTGCCTTTATGTAAACAAATATGTGGTCTTAGTGGCCTGAAAATGTGTTAAGCCTTCAGATTTTTAGATTTTAAGAAATGCAGCTGGCATATTAAATGATTAGAAAGCGTATTATTGTAATAAATTTGCACCATATAGATTTGCATGTTTATCTCCTCAAAGACTTCAGTGTGACACACACACACACCAACAATAGGATAGTGACTGAATAGCTGACTTGCCGCTGAGAGATATTAAGGTTCCTTTTAGTTCCATTATGACTTCCAAGCTTTAACAACGTCAAATTCCCAATCCTCAATCTCCCACTGTGCATATTAGTGCATGTGTGTATGTTTAAGGCTGTTCTTTGATCTCTGTTAAACAGTTTAAATAACATGGACTGCCTAACCTGTTCCAGAGTTAACAGTTGTTTCCTGAGGGAAGCTTTTTTTTTGCCACCCACACACACACACACACACACACTGCGTTTGTCAGTCTCTTCCAAAATGACTCATTTTAACATTTCAAATGTAGACATATGAGTGTTTTCTCATCAGCCATCTCCAAGGTATGATTGATGTTAATTTTAACTACTTGTTATGGAAAAATTGTAGCCATGGTTAAAGTAAAGCAACCTTGATTTTTGGTAGGAGATGGGACGTGAAAGCTATTCTCTGATGTATAGTAAAGGTCAGATGCTTTGTGTGTACTTTTGTATGGTCATCCATTCATTCACCCCTCAATACCCTTACCTTTTGCTGCACTATATCAGACTATTCCTGCTTTGGAATCTCATTTAAAAAATGGACATGCCACAATTTAGTGGTCACAAAGTGACTTTTAAGAGCGCTTTAGCAACATTATTTTAAAAATTGCCTGCAGGACAAATCTAGCGACTTTTCTGGGCAGACATAAGCTACTTTCCCTTGAAGAATGCCTTCAATACAGCTCAGTGAATTTGCAGCCCTCCTGCACATTGTGGCTCTCTGGGTTGACAGCCACAGCGAGAGAGCGAGAGGCACTTTCAGTCGACCACGCAGTAGCCTGACTGAAGCACATAGTTTACTGATTGCAGAGTATCCACAGCATATGTGAAAAGTGCATGGTTTGCTTTCTTCTTGCTGCCAGTTGTTTGCTTTTTTTTTTACTATGTATATTTTTTTAATCATGGGTCTGAATTACTGTCTTTCCTGATCTAAGTCTATTTCCCTCTTTCTCAGTGTCCACTGACTTGGCAGAATAAGTGGGAGGGACCAGAGGAGCCAATGCAGTACCTCAGAGCTGTGGTAACACAGGCTCTCGCCATTCAGGTAACACAAGGACACATATGGAGACACTCTGCACTTCTTCTCCACCAGTTTCTTCCTCTCTCTCACTTTCAGAATCCTAAAATGTTCTAGGGATTAAAGTTTGTCTAATTTAAGGGAGACTTGAAGCTTATTCCAACTATGAGGAGCACAATAGGGGAATGCAATATTTCTCAGTTCTGTATTGATACAAGGAATATCCAAGTTGATGCATTCCTGTGAACAGCTAGGGTATCCCATGTTTCTAAGCCTTAGAAGTGATGATAAATAAAATGGTAGTTTATTTAGCATGGCTTTATAAATAAAAACAAGACAGTACTGTTCCCTTTGAGTGGTAAGTGATATCCACCCCACTTTCTCATAGTAGATGCAATGATAGGTTTTGAAACTGTCACCTGTAATAAATCTAAGAGAACTGTGATACACAGCGTCAAGGGGTTTGAGGGTATGGACAGTGGCATACATGTAAATTACATCTGGATAGTCAAGTACTGATAAAAGTTGTCATTGTTTAGTTTTAATTAGTCCCTCAGGAACTGAAATTCATACCAGGACCTTTGTCTTTAACAAAAAAGTAAAAAAAAAAGATCAGTGGTAAAATTTCTGTGGCATAACTGGTGGTAAAGGCATTTGCTGATGACCTCTCTGGTTATTAGAAAGCCCAGATTCCCCTGAGAATCCTCAGTGGTACCACTCCCACGGGAATGAGGCTTAAGAAGACTTAAGAAGAGTTTTCTAATCAGCATTAGTATAATGATTGAGGGATCCATGCATTTATATCCTAGCGGGATATAATATTACAGGATTTCTGTAGTTTTGAACCATTTGAAATGGACCTTGCACCTCAGATATCTTAAAACATGAATTGGCAACAGCCGCGGACCGTTTTCTGGTGTATCCACACATGAGAGGAGCTGAGCCTGGCTCCAAAGATCAGAATAAGTACTTCAAAGTTATAGTTCAGGTTTAAAATTATTTATGACCAATTTAGGCAATGTGATGACTAAAACCATGCCAGAATCATTCTAGTGTTGTTTTCAAAAGCGCTTTATAAATAAAAAGGGATCAATATATAAAAGCATGAGGTTCTGGGATGTGTCAGCTAGGAAATAAAGGTTCTGGCTGAAACTCCTCTGTCTCCTCTCGACTGTGTCTGACTGTACGCCTATCTCAATGTGCTCTGGCAGGCTAGAACACACACACACACACACACATTCAGAAATTATTTATTTCTATGTGAATTTGATGCATTTCATTATTCGTGTGGGCGAGCTTCACTGCCTGTGTCTGTCTGTCTGCTGGCACTGCCTGCCTACCCATCTGTTTGTGTGTATGTCTCCCTGTGTGCGTGCCATTACTCGTTTCTTTCTGTCTGCGTGCTTCCCCGTCTACCTGCACTGCATCTGTCTTCATGTGTGTCTATCTGGAGGCAGCACTGTCCTTAACTGTCTGTTTCCACCCATCAGTACTGAGTGATATCTCTGTTAGCTGTGTGTCTGTGTCCTGTTAGCTAATCAGTCCAATAAAGGCGGAGCGGGTCAGAGCTGCTGCTGTGTGGAACTGCTGAAGAATAAAGAGCTAACAGCGCAGCAGCGCACCAGACACGCAGGACGACCTTGAAAGCACGCACATGCATTAGGGCTGCCCCCGACCGAAGATTCTCCTAGTCTGCTTGTAGTCATTATTTCAAGCCATTAGTCGACTAGTCATTGCATGTTTATGATATTAATTTAATTATTTGAATATATATTTTTGGGAGCATCAGAAAATGGTTTGAGTTTCAGGGCTGAGAAAGAATATTATAAGTAACATTATTAACACTTTGCTCCATTACTTAGAAATACAAAACTGTAATTTAAACATACATCTGCATTGAAAATATAAATCTACAAAAGTGTACACATGAAGTGAGCCACTTGTTAACAACAATGCTAACAGCAAAAGCGGTAATGATTCCAAATATCTACATCACTCGCCTTGGCTGGGTGTCACCTTGTGTCGCTAGCGTTCCAAACACAGTCCAGCCATATATGAGGTTTTGACCTAGTCTTGTTAACGATAAGGCAAGACTCCCAAATGGAGTTTGAGGGGTTGTTTTCTTTTCTTTCTCTCATTGGTTGCAACTAACCAACCAATGAAAACTTGGTTGACTAAGACTTTTTGGTTAACTGCTATTAATTACTGTACATGCCAGCACACACTGGCTCGCTGTATTATTA
Source organism: Euthynnus affinis (assembly GCA_029490765.1). Classification (NCBI taxonomy): domain Eukaryota; kingdom Metazoa; phylum Chordata; class Actinopteri; order Scombriformes; family Scombridae; genus Euthynnus; species Euthynnus affinis. Next base: position 19,489,682 of record CM055845.1, on the reverse strand, counting down.
ATACCCCAGATTCCCTCTTGGTGCACATCTTTACCTGTGTTTGTGCAGGTTTGTATGCATATACGTGCATCTGGCCGCAGGTATGTACCTGTGTTAATGCTTGCGTTTGTACATATTTTTTCTTGGCATAATGCTCATCCCAATTTATCTTTGAAGCCAGGGCAGACTGATGCTGCACTGAAAATGAATCCATTAATAATAGAGATTGGATCAGATGTTTGCCCATTCTGCCTCTATTTGTCAGCAATTTTCTTCAGCTGACCTTCAAATCCTCTAGTTTCTACGGTGATTAAGAGAAAACTGCCTACCTGTTATAGATAATGTAAATAATGCACAAGAGGCCCAGAATAAATGAAGACTGCAATCTTAGGTCAACTCTCAAATCTGACCACTGCAGCCATACAGGCTTATATCATGATTACCCTGGCTGTACGTGTAAAGAGGACAGTGGAATCAGTTGCTGTGCTACTTGGATACATTTCCAAAAAAAAAAAGGAAAGGAAAACATACAAACTATGAATTAAGATTGTATTCAGATAGCATATCAGGGTTAAGTTCTGTGCTATGCCTTTGACAAAAATAACTAGTTTTCAGAGTGACACAGAAGGAGGCTGCTTACCTGATCAAAGCAGATGTTGCTGAACAAGGTGGACTGGATGAACACTTTGGATAAGGCTTAGATGGGTCTATCTCTAGAGATACAGATCCACACTTCATGCTTTGCGTCAATGTTTCTTTACTTGTAGCTGGATACAGCATTTGCTTTCTTTGCATACATTCCTTTCTCTGCATGCATGCATCTGTGTATGTGTATGTACTGTATGTACATGCTCAAGTGTGTGTGTATTTCTCTGTGTGTGTATCTTCATGTAGTAAGTAATTGGGGTTGTTATGTTATCAGCAATGTTATCAGCTTGTTGATGTGATGATAAAAGGACAAGGAGACATTAAATACTCTATTGGAGACAGATTTTTTTGACTTTATGTTTTGGTCTCTCTCTCTACTTCATCCTCCAAATCTGTCTTTTGCTTTTTAAATTATCATAGAGAATATTGATCTCTGTGTGGAATGAAACATTGACTGTGCACATTTTCTGTAACCAAACTTCTTCATGATGTGATGGTGAATATTTAGTACACATACTGTAAGTTAAGAGTTCAGAGCCACCTCTATTTGTGTCAAATTTCACCACTTGAACTGAGTTTTTTTCATTATCTTTCATTGATCCACTAAATGAATTGCCTGACTCCTGTGTGAAACTGATTTTATGCCTGAATTATGTGTTTTCTCAGAGTGTTTATTTCTTATTTGCTAGGTTTTTGGTTCATTAATCTGTGTGTGTGTGTGTCTCTGTGTGTGTTTGATTCTTTGCCTGTGTGTCTGTTTATCCAGAGTTGGGTGGAGCGTGCAGGCAGACAAGCTCTTCTGTCAGACACTCTAGATCTATCTGAGCTCTTCCACCCCGATACCTTCCTCAATGCTTTGAGACAAGAGACTGCCAGGTAAAATGAGTGTGTGTGTGTGTGCGTGTGTGTGTGTGTGTGTGTGTGTGTGTGTGTGTGTGCGCGCGCACAAAGAAAAGGAGTGCGGAGGCTAATAACATTTTGTGATTTCAGGTCCATGGGTTGTTCTATGGATAGTTTGGTATTTGTGTCATCATGGAGGAGTCCCATTGTAGAGGCCAAGCTACAAGTCAAGGTAGAATCACAGGAAACACGCATTAACAAACACATAATTCATGCAGACAGCAGACACACATTCACTGCTCCCATCCAGCTGGCGGTGCTACAAACAAGGCAGACTCTGGCTGAGTGATAACTGGAAAATAATAGAGAAAGAGATGGCAAGAACAGAATACAGATGCAGATAAGAAGGCAGGAGCTGAAAAAGTAAAGAAACCACAACGAGAAAGAAAGCAAAGAGTTTGCTGTGTATCTACTAGTGACGTGTCTACTCCTTACATGCTTTTTGATGCACTTGATGTAGAAATTCATCCATCTAAAGAACTGGGAGCACACATCCTGTATTATACCACTCTCAGTCTTTATTTCTCTCCGTTTCATGCTCTGATTTTAGGCTGATAATACATCTATTGTCTATTATTTCATTGCTTTTGGGCATTTGTTTCTTTTCTGTCTTGCCAATAAAAATTGGCATGACTTTACATGCACTTAGTTAAAATATACAAAAAGAGAGGGGAAGGGTGTGGGTGCTTAGAAAGAGGCTGCAGCTGCAGGGAGGGAAGGGAAATACTCCGACATCTGACAGAGGAAGAAAGCGAGGGGATAATTGTTGTGAAGCAATGAGCTCTCTTACACACACACTCACACACACACACGCACACATAATGTAGCTTTTCTGGATTTGTCTCTCTCTCACTTTTTCTTTCTCTTGCCCAGATTATGGTGATTTAGTAGTTGTCTGTATATGTCTGACTTGACGCCAGAGTTCCCTTTATTGTCTGGCCTACTGTGGAAAATCCCTGAGTCATTGGATTGAATTGACTCACAGAAACACCCTGTGTCTCACATGTGCTATATGCATAACATGCTAGTTAATGCAAATATGTTCCCCCTATGTTCAGTATGATGTCACCCATACACTCTTTTTTTTTCATTTCCCCCACTTTATATCTCACCACACTATTTGGCGTCTTTGTCTGTTTTTATCTCTTCAATCTGCCGCTTTTAATAATCCCTTCCTTGTAGCTTCTTCATAATTGCATTTTTTTTTGTCTTTTCTCCTTCCGCCTGTGTCTCTGTTCCGTCACCCAATCTGTTATTCTTTTTTGCAGGTGGGAGGTCTCCAGTTGGAGGGTTGTAGTTTTGATGGTGTTCATCTTTGTGAGAACCAACATGACTCCCCGAGTGTTTCAGCTGTCCCACCTTGCTACATGGCCTGGGTTCCACAGGTATGTGTGTCATTTTATCAGACAATAGCAACATATTGTTGCCTTCACCAAGGAAGTTTATTTCATTTCAGTCTGCATGATATCTCAATTTTTTTATGAATGGATGAGTGTGTAACATGAAGAGGTAGACCTTGGCCCAAAGAGCAATAGATTGGGTTTTTGTGGTGAACGGTACTTTTTTTTATAAGTGAAGTGATGCATATTTTAAGGAAATGTTCAATGATTAGACTTTACATTTAAAGGATAAGGCTGTCAATTTTCTTATTGTCAACAAACCAACAATGAATTGATCCTATTTACAAATATTGTGTGTCCAAAGCCTGATGTATGTCCTTTCCTTGTGCTGTAAACCTCTGTTGTTGTCCAAAAACTATTAAAAACACATCACTGAGCCACACTGCTGCACTGGGTGACATGTTCCCTCGACCTGAAGGCAACTGCTGCTGTAGTTTATTTAAAGACGTCTCCAAAGATTAATAATAGTGATAACGTTTTCAGTCTTAGGAAAGAAGTTCCTTGTAAGGCAAGGCAAGGCAAGTTTATTTGTATTGCACATTTCATCATGAAGGCAATTCAAAGTGCTTTACATAGAACATGAAAGGCATTAAAACAGAATATAAAAGCAACACAAGTAAAAAGATATTTGCCATGTAGGTGTATCTTTTGGGGTTTGATCATTGATTTGTGATGTGGTTGTTGATTTTGTCATTCTTCTGCATTTAAACTATATAAGCAACATGTTTGCACTCTTGTTTGTGTTCCATATTTCACCCTAGAACTCCGCTGCTGATTCTGCAGCTTCAGAGGAGAGTATCTGGCTGCCTCTGTATACCAGCTCAGACAGGGTGAAGGTGGTCACGCACATCTGTCTGCCCTGTGGAGCAAACCCCAACCAGTGGATACAGACCGGAGCTGCTCTCTTTCTTAAACAGCAATGAATGGACATCATTTTGGGTAGAACAAGCACACAGAAACAGTGACAACATTGATTTCTGTAACCACTGCAAGCTAAGATGTTTCCAGCCAGGTGAGGAAAATATTATCATAAAAGGCTGACCTGACTGGGGTGACAAATTATTAACGCTGCAAAATGTCAGGCTCTGATACAGATACCATCGTTTTCTAATTAAGCACTTTAGCTTGGAGACCAAAAACTTTAGCATGCAGTTATTTTATAACACCATCATTTGCATAAGATGGTACAAGGGAAAGCACCAGAGGGGAAGAAAAAAGTTGAAGAATAATTGACTTTGCAGTAGTCTAGTACTAATACTTGGAGGAAAAGTCCTTTCTTTTCTAGACAAAGACATGGAGGACAGGCTTCCACTCTGAAGCAGCAGTGAGATATAAACATATTTGGATCACAGACTGTAACAAGCTTTGATATGCCTGAGTTCTCCTACTGTTAGCCTCATAAAACACTAGACATCTTATACATTTCATAAAATATTGTAAAACTGTACCTCAGTGCTTGTGTTATTTTGTTTAAAAGACTAGTTTCAGCCTTCAGTATTTTTGTAAAGTATTTTCAAATTGTATTTATTCCATTCAAATAAAGATGAACTGAATGTTATAATTGTTAATATTGTAGTGTTTGTATTAAATGCTATTAAGAGCAGCATCCTCACACTCACTCATTTCAATGTGCTCCTTTTTTGTTGAAGTTGAGAATAATAGAAATAATAGAAAGCATCAATGCAGAGATGCATGTGTGTTGGTGTGTTTCAGCGCTGGACTGACCCTCCACCACACGCCATCAGTACTCACAACAGTAAACAATACAGATCACACTTCACTGTGCTCGCTCTGTCTCTCACCCAGTTCTGCTGATACAAGCTTTACGGGCATGAAACGCTTCAGTGTCTGTTCCCAAAGCAAATGGTGATTCTCATTCTCTCTCTCACACACACACACACACACACACACACACACATTCACAAGCACTCAGTTAGTCCCTAACCTCTGTGTGATTGGTTCTGAGTTGAGGTTGAGCGGACTCAGTGAAGCTGTGATGGATGGCCACAGAGCTACAAGGGAGACTGTGAGGTTTGTAAGGGGTGTGTGTGTTTGTGTGTGTACATGTGTGTGTAGACAAAGAATCCAGCCAAGAGCATCGAATTTGATTGATGGCTCAATTAAGTCTCTTTTTTTTTTTCTGTATCCACCTATTTTCTGTTTGTGTTTATGCAGTTGTGCAAATATTTGCGAGTGTGTGTCTGTGCACTCTTCTGTGAATATGTGCGTGTGTGTGTGTGTGTGTATGTATTTGTGGAGACAGAGAAAAGGGTTGAAATGAGGGAGGAGCGGGTATTGTGTGTGCACTGCAGTGTGACAAAATGGGAGTGAAATGGAACAGCGGGTTTAAAAAAGAGAGAGGATTGGATTTTGGTGAAACACGGCCCTCTGGGTCAGAGAGTGAAAGACAGACTGAGGAATGGAGGCAGAGAGAGAAAGAGATGATGATGATGCAGGGAGCGAGGAAGAGCGAGAAAAAAGGCTTTAAAACCTGTATGAGAAAATTGTAGAGAGAAAAGGAAAACGGGGACTGCACAGGTGACAGAAGTTGGGGGGTGAGCAAGGGTTAAAGGGAAAGATGGATGGAGAGGGTTAGAACAAGCAGTGAGTGAGTTATGGGAAAATGAGCAGGAGGGCAGAGTGTGAAAGGGAGGGAGCAAATAGAAAATACATTAATTCAAGTGATGCTGCAGTGTTTATACCCACTACAGTGTTCCACTTTCAGTCCATTTGTTCCGTTATATACTATCTGTTAAGCTCTTCCTTTAGTTTTGATGACTGCTAATCCTTCAGCCTGGAGGTGGAAAATAAAAATCAGCATCTCAGCAAACAGAAAATGCTTTGTTTCCAAAATAATGTGTTTACAGCCATTGTTTTTTTATCAGAAATTAGCATGCCAGGTTTGAGAAACTATTGTGATAAAATTCTAACTCTGATGGCATTTAGTCTCTGCTTCGGCGGGATGTTTGTTTGTTTTTTTTTTTATTACAAACCCACACAATGTGAGTAATCAGTCTCAGCTTCCGAGCAATCATTTAAATACAGTACAATTTGAAAACCTCAATTTTCTCTCAACAAAGTGTTAAAAATCATTTTGAAAGCAGTCACAGGACCCACACTGAAATGGAGCTGCAAACCAAAGAATTTGTTTTGTCCATCTCTCCATACTTTTTTGACTTCCCCAGTGTGACTAGTCACAAATATACATGTGTACTTTGATTTTTAAATTAACAAGGATAAATCGTTTCATTCACTATTAAATTTTCTCCCCTCCATGTTCACATCTTTCATATCAATCTTTCATACCCAGTTGCTCCCCCGTTCTTCTCTTCTTTTCTGTCTTTCACTTTTTTGTCTTTCCCTCCATTCTTCCACGACTTCCTCAGGTCATTCTTGTATGACGGCCACCATTCATTCGTGTTTGGGTCTTTCCTTCATTGTTTAACCTGAAATACAATGCAATGCTTATGTAAAGCTCGCCTATGTGTGAGACATAAACATTTGATTTTATATCTGATGATCTCTTTCGCACACATACTTGAAGCAACGAGTCCAAATAAATACTCAAAAACACCAGAATATAAATAGTAAAGAATAAGACCTGTCCATTTGTTTTCCTGTCCTGTAGATATGTAATCATTTAATCTCAAAATGGAATCAGATTTATTCACTCACTAACATTTAGTCTGTCTTTACTCAGCTTATCTAGAACATCTGACCCTTGTATTTTAACTTTTGGCATCCAGCATGCTAACTGGGCCAACATCTGGTGGGTCCTCATAAAACAAGGGTGGTACACTGTTTTGGGTTCCAGCAAGAGGCAAGACTCCTCATTTTGGTTTACAGATTTAAGATGTTAAGTGTTGCTGCTGCATCAGGCACACACATTTCCATTTTCATGAGAGGAGCACAGAAACCTCCAGTGAGTCACAGCCAGCTGCATGTAACGTGAGACTAAGTACAGATTTCACTAAAATCATCACCTTGAGCATTAGAGCATTATGCATACTTCAGATATGCAAAGAAATGCATTCTGAACAGATATGAATCTCATCTGAATTTGATCACCATAATATTTTTTTTTCCACTATACACATTATCACCAAGACTGAGAGTGTTGTGTCAGGCGTTTGAGGAGGCCACAGGTCTGTTTTAGGTCCAGGACTTGAAACTGGTCCCTGAGGCACCTGGTGATGACACCTCGGGTCTCTCTCACTGTCTCCATCAGCCTCACTGGGGGGATATTGTGTGATTTTCACATTTCACTGTGGCCTTTTCCCAATAAACACCCTAGATTACAAAAGACACTGCAGTGTGTCCCACCTCAGCGGAGGGTTTTCAGGGGTGGGAGGTGAGAGGAAAAGCTAACAGCATCTACAGGATGCTCAGGAGGAGGATGGGAAAGCGCTGCAGGAGAGCAGTGTGGAGGAGGTGTGGAGCGAGGTGGGGAATATCAGTGGCAGGAGGGAAAAATGTTAGAAAAGATGGACCAGTTGGATCAGCCTGGTTTCCAGTAGGTTTAACTGACATGACAACCAGAAGCATGAACCCCTGACCTGTTATATCCAATGACAGTCTGATGAGGTGAGAAGCTTTCACTCACATTTCCTTCATATTCTAATATATATTACACAAATTTTTATTGATATTTCATTTTTGTATCATAATTCTTTTTTTTTTAGATTTTGGAAATATTTTGTGCATCCTTATAATACTGTATTTTATAAATTTTCCAAAAACCCTAATTCATACATTTTTCCAAACATGTCTGAGGGTTGACTTGAGTCCCTTTCAGACATGCATCTTGTTATGTAAATGCGATGGAAATTTCACATCAGCCTCATGTCGGAATCACTTTTTTTTCCCCTTTTTTAAAATTTCTTCTTTTAGTACTGCTTTTATATACTTGTATACTTGTGTAGTGTGAAATGCTTACAACTGCATTTCACTGTGCAATCCTGTATTATATAATGACAATAAAACTGAACCTTGAATATACTAGTATATTGACAATATCTTTGGCTTTATATGTATCCTATATTATATGTAGTATACACTACTATACTACTATGTATACACTTCAATAATTTCTGTAATACACGTCATTCATATCCTTGAGTCATTAGAAATGGTCTTTGCTTGCAATATTTTGCTACATTTTAACTCGGTATTTATATAAATTAGTCATTTATTATTTTCAAGTTCAGTGAAGTTCAAGTTCAATGCTGCCTGTTCTGAATTGATCTTTCCATATTTAAGGGAACATTTTGCAGCACTGCTCAACATGGCTTACATGATATCTGCGATACCTTCATTCTATAATGGACCTTTGGCATCTACAGTAAGTCATCCAGGATGTGTATAGATTTTAATAAGACAGTGTATAAGTGGTCAGCTGCTCCTTCAGCTGACAAGAAAATGTTACATACCCGCTAATAACATTATATGATCCTCAATGAACATAAAAATAATTGCACAGCATTTGAATCCACATTTAAAAGATGGACAGTCCACATGATCTCACATAATGTTTCTGGACTTAAAGCTCTGAGAATGAAGACGGTTGAATTATAGCAGACATCAGCTTACATCTCTGCTCACTAACAGCGTCTTACTCAAGCATTTTCTTACCTCCAGCATTGTAGCTGTTTCTTGCAGCATCATGCAGTGCTGTTTGGGTTGTTTCAGGAGTAAGTATATTTCTTTTCAATCTCAATTGAAGTGCTGCAAACTGGGTTTGTGGCTTTCACAAATTACTAAATAATATATTTCCTCACTTCTCTGTGTAGATAGTTTTGGTTTGATATCAGTTTTTCAGATAACCATCTGTGAGATTTCTTCTTGCACCCCACATAATGGAAAAAACTGTTTATGATGTTCACAGAATTCAAACAGTTACTATTTTCAGAATTTTACTAGCAACATCTCTTCACAGAAACGCCCGCTGCTATGAATTCCAATGAAAAAAAAGATGTTACTGTTGATTTTTCAAAAGGTTTATTTTTAGTAATTTTATATTTTATTTAGTAATTTCAGATTTTATTTTTGTCTTTGTTAAATGCTGCAATCTGTACAACCAAAATTGATTATGGAGTGGCAGATTCTTTGTTCTTGTTTTGCTTTTTTATCTGCTGATGAAAACCATGATATGTGTCCAAAAGCTCTGTAAAAAAAAACAAAAAAAAAACTATTTTTGTCAAGCAGGGTCTGTAATTTGGGTGAAACAATCCTTTAAAAACTGTGAGTAATCTGTGCAGAAACTGCTTGACAAAAAAAAAACAAAAAAAAAAAAGTGAGGTTTATATTATCTCTTGAGAGCACAACAGTTCAAATTTTCTTCAAGATTAGATAAAGCTTGTTATATGAGCATTACATATTAAAGACTCGGGCAGACAGAATCTGAGAAAGTTGGAAAAAAGAAAAGTTGACTGTGGTTGTGAGAAACTGTAAAAGCCTTTAGAGTGTAATATATATATTCCTGTTTATTGATTTTAAAGAACTCTCCACTCAGCAGGTGAAAACACAGCTTTCGTGTTGTGCGCTATCTTCATATATCCGCTTTGTTTATCTGTGAGAGTGGGACTGCACACACACATATGTTCACCTCAGTATATTGTTCAATGGGGTGTAGTATACTGTATGCTCAACTGTGTCAGTGTCTCCTCTCCCTGGAGAGAGATCCTGCCTCCAGCAGAGTCAGAGGGGCTGACAGATGACCACAAGGTCACTCGTCTCTGATCTGTGATCCTCTCCGGGGACACTCACACTTCGGGGGAATTTCCTGCTCTTTTTCTGTCTCTTCCCCCATTTCGCTTTTGTTCTTTCCATCTTTGCTCTCCTCCGCCGCTATCTTCATTTCCTCTTAAAAAGTCGTCTCCTTGCTTCTTTGTTCTCTTATCATTTGTTCTTCTCTATTCTTCCTGCACCTTTACACCTTTCCCTCTTTTCACCTCCTCTCTTCTCCTCCTATGCTCTCTTTACAGCTTCACACTTATTGTTCTCTCTTCTGTGCCTTTGCTTCTCAAACCATCTCTTCTTGCATCACTGTTTCCTTCTTTCTCTCTTCACTTCTCAAATCCGTGATCTCCCTGCAGACCAAGGGGATTATTGTATTAATGGTAGATGTTAGACAGGATTATTTCAGGACTTTGTGCCATCGTTCATACAGTACTTAAGACTGTTGACTGGTTAAAATGCTTGGAAATTGTAAAATTGTAATTTGTTATTTTAGGACAATAATTAAGACAAATCTATTGGAAAATGTGTTGCAGCATAGTGAGCTAGGAATCAAAATTATGGGCTGGTGTTATATTATATTCTAACATATAAGACAAGCTTATAAAATGAAAATATTTTTAAAAAAATAACTTGACAAAGTCTCTGATGATTTGTGATATAATGTGTTGCCTGCATGTGTTTTACATGATGATGTGGTATAACTCCCTGTCTCAGCCTACTAATCCATAATCTCCCTGCAGACTGAAGAGATCATTGTAATACATGCGTGTGTGTGTGTGAAGTCTGTGTGAGAAATGTGTGTGTATTTATATACTGACTGGCTGCCTCTGTCATTGACATACTGTATAGCTTGTGGATTTATTTCATGAAGAAGGGGTAATTATTAGGATTTAGAGGTGACATCGCAATGACTTCTTTTTAATTTCTGAACAAACAAAACAGATGAACAGCCCCTCGTGCTGTTATTTTGTTCAGCACTAACAACAATGCAGCAGGTGATGATGATTCAGCTCGGCTGCAGTTTGCAGTGAAGTGCGTCCATCAAGGTGAAGAGGTCTCCCCAATAAAACAGCATTGATCACAGAGTTGTGAAAAGTATGTAGGCCAGCTCCTCCTCTGAAAAGAAAGAACTCAAGTCAGTTTCCCAAATATTCAAATATCCCAAATGAAAAATAACATGAGTTCCAAAACGGCAAAGAATAAAAATCTTGGCAGTATTAGTGCCTCACACAGCAGCCCGAAAATATTTGGTTTGAGGTGTCTGCACTTTGCCCAGCATCCTCTTAAAGTCAGCTTCAGCAGTTTTTATAGTTGTCATTACAACCAGAACTGCTGTCTTTGCAAAATCATTGTCATTCAGTGCAGATGCTCAACAGATGGTCCGGGCTGTTGCAAAGATCACTTAGCACCAGGGTACCATTTTGTATCTACTTGCTTCAATAGAACAAATGCAGATGGATGTAAGAATCACATCTTGCTCTGAATTCTACTTATCTTTTGAGTAGTTTTTATATTGGAGACATGGTGATAAAATAAAGCTCTCGCTACATTCCTTTGTATTAATGTGTGTTTGATATTTTCTAGATCACATAAAAAACTGTTCAAAAGTGTTGCAGTTAGAAAGGCCCACAACATTTCATTCCTAATAGTCTCACTGAGGAGTTTTAGAGGCACATCATTCAAATGCTTTTTGAAAAAAAGGAAAAGACAGGAAATTGTAATGGAGCTGTTCCTCTGTTCTCACTTACTCTTTCTTCTGCCCTGCTCTCTCCATAATCTTGTGCTGTTTAGAAAGCCATTTGAAGGCGACAAAGACTTTCATTCCAGATATTGAAGTTTCAGCGAGCTATTTGCAGTGTTTTTCCCACGCTGGATCGATGTTGCCATCACCGGCCACACACACACCATCCAAAAGCTGTTTTCTGGATTGATTTTGAATGAGACCTACAGTCTGAATCAATCAGATTCCAACTTGTGGAAGCAAATAGTGTCTGTCCACTCATATGTGTTACGCTGTTACAGTGGACAGATTTAGAGCTGTTTTGTGGTCCAAACCATACAAGAAACTACTGTTCTTTACTATTACATGATTTCCAGTCAGGTTAGTCCTAAATTATCTGTACCTCACTGTCCAACTGATGTTGACTGTAAAACAGTTTGAATTATATGTCTTTCATTTCCACAAGAATGCTGCAGCTATAAACAGGCACCTTACAGCTACTGTTGGTTCCTACTTGAACAAAAAACAATATTGCAGGAGATTGGACTGTCCATCCTCCCTCCTATAAAAGAGGAAGGGGTTTGAGGGGGCCAGGGGAGGAGGGACAGAAATAAAAATGATTAAGAGAAGGAGATGAGATGAGGAAGAAGGAAAATAATAAAACATTTAAGTGAAAAAAATGCATGATCCTCTCCATCTTGGCATTCACACACATGAACTCCCCATATCGGTAAGATTTACAGTGCAAATATAGACACACACTGGCATAATGTATTTTATTAGTTATTATGGCATCATTCTAGCATTACAATATAATGTTTCTGCCAACTAGTTTTTATCTTCTTAGTTTTATAATCAATGCTATTTATTTTGCTTCTTAAATGTCTCTCTCCAACCCAAATATATGTCTTTGTTACAGTAAACAGTTTTAATGCCTGTTTTCAGTATTTTTTTTTTTTTTTTTAAAATGCATCATCGATCACACAAGAAAATTTCAAGGTGCCTTCCAAAAACCCAGTGAAAAAGACAAGAGATACTTTTCACTCAACACACCATGGAATGCAATTATAAAAATAATGCTGTGTACGGTAATTTCAATGGCCTTTGTGTACCACTGAATGTGCTGTTTCCTATTGATTCGCATTACTTTATTGTTGACATCATACTGATAGGGAGGGCAGGTGTCATCAGGCTTCTTGAAAGAGATGGAAAACAAGATTAAAAGCATTTATCTACTTAGATAATTGCCTCTAACCCCCTCAAAAATAAATAAATAACCAAGAGACTGCACAGCCTAATAAAAAACTGTGAAACTGTGACAAACTAAAAAGCGATGGAACAGAAGAATCTAGTGTTTTAGTAAATCCAGTTTGGCCTCAGTTCTTCTCTGTGCACTCCATCTAATATTGAAGAATGTTCCAGATTAGAAAACTGACAGCAGCTAACTGACCAGCTGCACTAACCCCTCCCCTTCGGCATCACAGCCAATGGAGCAGCGTAGATTAATGACCCTCTCAGACCCTCGGCCAATCACTGAACTCAGCCCTCATCTCCAGCAAGGGATGCCCTTGAGCACGCTCATGCACACACACAAACACACACACACACAAACACACGCCACTACACACTCACCACTTAATTCAGCCTCCTCTGAGGGCAGCGGGCCGCTCAGCGCCGATGTTTATGGTTTCTCTGAACCTGCAAATCACTGTGGTTACGGTTGGGCGGATTTATGACCACATCCCTGTCTACTGGCCCTTAGACAAACCATGGATCATCAGCACACGCTCACACAGTCACATACATACAGTATGTGCTCTATATTGGAGATGATACACATGCTTAGACAGCATAAAGGCTCTTTGTTGTGGTTTGTGGCTCACTGTGAGATGCAAAGTGACCCCCGCGTGTGTGTGTGTGTGTGTGTGTGTGTGTGTGTGTGTGTGTGTGTCGGAGCAGATATGTCATGTTAACCTTGTGGTTGCAGTTTAGCATCCCATCTAACCTCAGCACACAAAATGTTCTGAAGAAACAGTAAATCATCCACGCTGTCAGATTTAAAGCTGATAAATATGCAGGGTTTTGAAATGAATTTCTGCAGAATTGCCTTTTACAATAAGGGGGACTGGAGGATCACACCGTATCGCCTTCACTGATAGACTGAAGAACCACAGGCTTTAATACAAAACACAAAGATGGAGGTGAAGATCCTTCCAGGATTCTTTAGTTTATTTTGTCATCTCTGCAGCCAAAAAGGGTCTATTTTCAGCAGGTTTTGTAAGACAACTCAATCATTTCGTTGATTCGCAGTGAAAGGGCATGGCCTTTTTGAGAAATTGCGAGTTAATGGGATCTATGTTTGTTACTTTGCTGCATGGTGGGGGCTTGCACAAGACAAAAAGCATTTTCATCAGTTTTTTTTTTTTCCCCTCACCTGTATCCGTTTTGTTTTTTGATAACTCATCATGACCTTGACTGCACTTCAGTGGGAGGAGAAGCACAGTCGGGTCAGTTACATATCAAGCAGTGAATGGCTAATTTTGGCTCACAAATTCATATAACCCCACAAATATTTCACTCCATATAACTAGTATACATTATTGTTAGTGCACATGGAGCTGTCAGCATGCAGCTCGACAGTATAACTCTGGATTGCAGAGTTTTCTTTATAAATGTCAAGCCGTGGCTGGTGGTCCTCCTCCGCCTGCAGCCAAAAATTGTCTTCATAATGTTCTGCAGGTTTCTAATATCATTGAACTGCTTCCTACATCAGGCAACTGCTCTCAAAGGACCAGAGCAGCACCAAATGTGTTACTTCCTTGAAAAGTATTTTAACATGAACTGCTCTCTAAGGTTTATTGAAGGTGTGATGATTCTGCACCTCCCACATTACAGAAGGACAACAGTTTCCTCTCTAGTAAAGATGATCTGCTCCGATCTCTTCTCACTATCAAGAGTGTCTTGGTTTATAGAGCACTTTGCTTTTAGAGGGAAGCAAAAGAAGTTATTAAGTTAATTGACTATAATTAAAGGCAAGTCTACTGACAGATGCATTACTTTTAATCTCACCATGATCCTGCACTAAAACCGCACTTTGCCTTTATGGATAACCAAAAGAAAGTTGCAACTCCTTGCACCAGAATAAACTAGTTCCAGGAGTCTGTTGTAGGCAGGGTTTTCTTTTACATTTGAGCAGCAGTAAATACATTATTTGTGAATTCTGTCAGTGTGGAAATTTTCAATCTCTGCAGTAACATATATTGTTTCTGAATACAATCTGTTTTTGTCAAAAATGAACAACGGGTTTGCCACACAGTGAAAAACTATTTTTTTTTCTTCAGAGCAAGAGTTTAATCTTTCAGAAAATGTTTTTTTTAAAAAGCATACACCATCTTAATTTTTGATTCTTTTGCATCGCTTGCTGTTGACCAACTCCCAAATCAATTATTGTTCCTCAGAGGACTTTTGATTACAACAATCTGTGTCTTTGTGTGTGTCTCAAAAATTGTCATTAAACACAGACGGAAGTGCGTTATATATATTTATATATATAAACAACTTATTATGTGTGCAGTCATATTGTGTGTGGGGTTGTCAGCAAACTCATATCTGCTTTTCAGTGTGTACACTCCAATGTGTTTGTGTGTGAGAGAGAGAGACTGTTATCTTTGACTTTCGTCTGTATCATCAGCATTGCATCAGCAGATCAGCCAAGTGTTACTGAGACTTGTCCCAGAGCAGCTCTTCTCAATCCTCTGTCTTGAGGAACACAGAACTGATGCTGTATCTCCCATGTGCCTCAAAAATCTTTAATATTTTTGTAAATACTTAACAATTAAAATGGTTTAAAGTCTTAAAATTATTCCTAAAAAGATGAAAAGCCTCCATGAAATGTGTATTTCTGTACCAGTAAGAAGAACTTCATTTACCCCACAGGATTTCTCAATTTGTCACACACTTTCTCTGAAATTTAGACCAGCTCTCATGTGACTCAAGTGTCCACGCAACAGTATGCGTCTAAAGTATGTTTATATGTTTACCAGCTTGTCGGAAAGTCTGTTCACTTGTGTATGTGTGTGTAATTTTACTAAGCGCTGTAGCCAGGGTAGGATTAGCTCAGCGTTTCTGTCACTAACATGCTTCATTAGTAAAGATAAACTCAGCCAAGCAGCCAGACAGATGCAGTCTGACAAAACAGCTGAACAAATGGAGAGTGTGCAGAGAGACATAAGCGGTGACAGGTGGTGAATTTCGAGTTGGATAAGGTCATGACAATCTCCAGCACTTATGGCCCATTTAATTTATTTAATCAGATATTCCCTAGATTTAACTACAGTGTGTACTGTATTGTGTAAAAATGTTTAATTAATATTTTAGTACTCTGCTTGTTGTATGCTTCCAGTCCATGTATGAGTCAGTTAGTCAGTTTATTTATGAGATGAGAAAAATTGTGTGGAGAGCAAATTCAGAGGAGAAGCAGACAAAATTGCAGCTGGGGTTTAGGCCTTCAAGACAGGACACACAGGCAAATATAGGGAAAAATAAAATTAGAAAAGTGGAGAAAAAGGTTTAGGTAGAGATGAAGAAAAGGACAATATGGTGCACTAAGAGTGCTAGCGTTCTCGCTTCGCACACTAGACAAGTATTAACAGCAAGACGTAAGTAAATGATACAGTAATAGAGTAAAGACAATTAAGTGAAATGAAAGGATAAAAAAAGGATAAAAAAGAGAAAGTGGAAGTGTTTTAAAGAGGAGAAAGAGCTTGATGGATGTGAGTAAAAAAACAAACAAAGGGAAAAGTAATACAAAAAAGGAGAAATCTGAGAGAAAGTGCTCCTCTAATGGTCATATAAGAAACAAAGAGGATGTCCATGTCTGCTTTGGAGAGAGGAAAATGAGAAGGTGGAGGCGTAAAAAAAACAGAGGGATAGACTGAGGAAAATTACATCTTCAAGGAAGAAGCGTGAGCTTGACTCATCTTCATCCTTCATGATTTCACTCTTTCTGTTGTAGACAGCACACAGGATTGAAACGGACAGTGTCAGTCTATTATGCTGTGAAGGGACAGAAAATGGTGTTAATGGCTCCAAAATGCTTTTAACACTCCTACCCACACAAGACAGACTACTGCCTTCTCCATCTTGCTTTCATTGGTGCAATTATGAGGCCCCATTTGAAATTTAGGGTGAAGCAAAATGGTTGCCGGAAAGTGGAACTGCAGAAGAAACAACAAAGAGATGTGAATAAAGGTTATTTTGCAAATCATTATGTATATGACTAATACTGTCTGTATTTGCCCTCATCAAGAAACAGTCATGCAGATTTTTGTTTTTTTTGGCACTTTGGTGCAGCATTTTAGCATTTTTTTTTCTTCAACAGTATATGACTGCAGCCAATATGTTGGAACGTACAAACTGTGTCCAGCTGAATGTGTCATTGGTGAAAAGATGTCATTTGTGTGACCCCACCATATACATGTATGCATTAACGTAATGGACAGCTACACCTGAGCTGCTATGCCTCATGTATTTGGCAAGCTGGTTTTCCAGGCTGTTTCACCTGTTTGATAAATAACCTGCATATCTTTTAACAGATGAGTAAACCTGGCCCTGGCACTATGGGCAGACTCTCTTGTCTTCCTCCACCACTTGGTCTGATTTTTAGCTATCGCTTTTTAGCGTTAGAGTTGAGTTAGACTAGCTATAGCTATAGTATGTTAGCTTGCTAACCTCTAATGAGCTGTAGACATAAGATATTTTTAAAAAGACATTAAAACACAATTAAGTCAGTGGCTCATTCGCTCTACTGCTGGATTATATTTTTAATAAAACTCTTGTTTAAACTTTGTCACCAATGTGTGTTGGTTGGTTCAAATAGCTCCACCTCTTTGAGAGGTGTTTTTATCCGATCTCACATCAGTTTGGTCATTTAATGATCTGTATGTGTGACTCAGATGGGTCAGCATGATCATCCTGTATAATGACTCCTCTTGACTCCCTTTGGTGCCAGGAGAGGTGACTCCTCTAAGTGGGAAACACACAATGCGCAGAGATAGCTATATTTTATCTTAAAGTTAAATTCTCTTTTCATTCTATTTATGAGTAGGCTTCCTAGTATATTCATTTTGTGTATATAAACCTAACTTTAGTACTTGCTGCTACAACACTGCAGTTTCTGTCTGTGTCCGTCTGTCTGTCTGTATGTCTTTTACAAACCTATATTCAGGCAAAAAAAAAAAATCTTATCAATGCTATGCTCATGATAACCAGCTGAAAATAAAGAGAGAGGTTATTATTTTTGGTTCATTCAGTGTTCCTCCAGTTCTCCTGTGCTGGGCTCAGCAGTTAACTTGGCTCACTCACAGTTTATGTCCCCAGACTGTGAGAAGGTGGTCCAGGCTTTTATATAATCCAGTACAGTTAACAAAATCCAGACTCCAGCGTTTATTCACATGAAACCTACTATGCTTTCTACAATACGCAATTATTTCCTGACTTGCAAAATACAATCAACTTCTTGTTGACTTTCAACAGCCATACCTGAATACATGTTGACTCAGATCAGATAGTAACGGCTGTCACTTAACTGTTTCAGTGCACATATTCTTCCTCTGGCATTTATGGCAGTAACCATTAGGTGTGTTACCACCACCTTCTGGACTGGAGTAGTGCTGACCATGATTTGCATGCAGCCTAGCAAAACAAAGACAGATTGTGATACACTTTTTTTTTTTTTATCTAGCAGAACCCATATATGGCCAAGTGTAAATGACAGAGTTTCTGACTTGTCCTAACAGCAAAAGAAAAAGTGTGATTAATAGCATTAATGATGGCCCTATTTAATGTTGCCAGGCCAGTGCTTTAGGGTACTTCTGTTTTCGCTTGGCTCACTGTTGTTGGCTCACTTACACTGCTAAATGGAACAGAGCCATTGTTAATGTTATTAGTTCCACCTGTGCTTCACCTTCGACTGTGATGAAAAAGGCTTGTTAATAAATGAAGTTTACTGTTCTCAAAGCCATAACTCTTTATTTAAAGCTCTTTTGATATCAACAATGGATGAAATGAGTAGGCCTTTGTATAATGAGAACAGTGTCGCTCATAGTGATGAACCCATTATCTTATTACCATTTTTAGAACCCAATACCCATCATTAGAATTAACACCCAACTAGTTTCCCTCAGGTCCATGAAGTGTTTTAGAATCTTTTAACTCATTGTTTTGGTCCACAAATTCACTGTTTTGATTCACGCTCAGATAGGTGCAAAATTTACTATTTCCTGGTTCCAATGTACTCTCACCACTCTTGTTGACGACTCCACAAAATCCCACAAGTATGCACTTTCTCCATATTTTTCATATTCTACAGCCGGTTTCATGAAAGAAAGAACGTTACAATTAACTTCAGGCTCATTCACAACTGCTTAATCATAACAGTACACAAGAAAGATCAAACTATTCAATTGCTGAGATAATTTATGACTGAAAGCCAACAGAAAAATTTGGCTACAGAACTAAAGGCAGTTTCACAAGAATTTGAATTGGCCCCCGATAAAGCAAGAAGATGAAAGCTTCATGACCTGATAGGTGTGGGTGGTTCAAAGCTTTTAAGCATGTCTAACACATATTATGAAGCAAATCCATTCACTGCTTTATAGACAAGCAAAAGAACCTTGACGTCAATTCTAGTTTGAACTAAATGCCAACATGGTCATTTAAGGACAAGTGTAATGTACGGCTAAGAAAATTACTGATTACTTCTGGCTACTGCCAAATTTAATGTGACCTGTGTTAAGAAGAAGTTAAAGTGCTGTAAACAGAATGGCGAGTCTGTGAAATCTTGCTTGTTGTTTGTAAGGGTGTAATTAATTAATAATCAAAATCATGCAATGTAACTTAAAGTCTCTGACACCACTGGTTTGATTTTGACAGAAGCTTGACATACTGTAGAACATACTTTGACAGACACTGTGTCCTTGTGTAAAATATTACACTGACTGGTATGTTGGAGATTCTGTAATTTATATGTTTAATCTGCTTCACCATAATTACACTTTTCATAAAACATGGAGGGATGATGTATCTTGTCACTGACTGGCCCGAGGGATGCCTGCATTATACATCATGAAGGACAGATTTACTGTTGGAATGTCTTAAAGTACCATTAAAGGACATGGTTGGCAATTTTCTGTATTTTTCTTCAACAAATCTTATGTGCAGAACAAAACCAATGATCAATGATAAGCATTGTGTGTGTGTGTATCCAGAGTATGATATATTCTATTCCTCTGTGCTGTAGACCTTAGTCTAGGTATAGACCTCAGAAATGGCTCCAAAGACTAATAACAGCTCCAGTCTCTGGAGAGTAGGTTGACTGTGCATGTGTGGAAACGCAGTTCTTTTTACATTGCTTCACATGTACATCTGCCTTACCCAGAACTATACTCTCTGGAGACTGAAAACGTGATTGTTATTATTAGTCTTTGGAGCTGTTTCTGAACAAACTACCATGACCGAACTCTTCATAATGAAGGACATGTCACCCAATGCAACTGACATGCTTTTAATAGTTTTTCGACCACTATGGAGGTCTACAGCACAGAGGAATAACATATATCAAGCTGTGGATACACACACAGTACTTGTCAGATCTGCACATGAAATCTGTTGACAAAATGAAAAATATAGAAAGTCGCAAGCTAAATTGTACAAGTGATATTTTTAATGTATATTTATAATCAAAGGATTCTTTTTACAAAGGGAAATGGTTGTTAATATTATCAATCCCACTGAGAATCAACACCCAAGTCTGCAGCTCTGTTATTGTTTGTAACTCTGAAGACGGTCATATGTTGTATCAGTGTTAATGTTAATGTTTATGTATGTACATGTGGCTGCTAACTTAGAATAACATAATGTACAGCAACAAATAACTTTTTTTCTAATAGCACATTGTATTGCACTAATGTGTATCTCTGAGTCAGGATTTTGAGCAGACAGGCATAATGGTCTGAGAATTTCCTCTAACAACATCAAGAAAAGGTCAGACACTCACTGTAAATTATGTAGTTGAGGGGCATTCAGGGCAGCCAGTCTGGACTTATTATTTACTGACTTTGTGTGTCTATGCATGTGAGTGTCCATCCAGGTTGTCACGTGTGTGGATTTAAGTGTGTCTATCTGTAGTTGTACATTTCATTATCTATACTATCTATTGTGTGGGTTTGTATCTGTGTGTTTTGTGTGAGTTATGGCAGTCAGACTGAGGTGTCAGAGAGCAGATTTCCTTTCATACTGTAGAGATAACCTGCATATCAACACGGATAAGTAAAGAGAGAGAGAGAAATTAACAGAATCTGTCTTGCATACAAATATGCACATTCAAGTACATTCAAAACACATAAAAAGCTCATAAAATGATCCCACTTGTTTTGTAGTCAGTGTAGACGCCTTCCGGGCAGAGCTTCCAGTAAGAGTCATGATTACTAATATATTTTCCAGACCAGTCTCGGAAACTGTCAACTGTGTGATGATTACATAATGTCAGATAATCAAGCTTTTTCAGGCTTTACTCTAGGTCAAACAGCTTTTATGTGAAGTGCCAACCTGCAGGAATATCTTGGTATTTATCTCACAGCCACTCCTCTTCTATCTGTGTCTTTATAGAGCAGTTTCTGAAGTTTGCCAGTCCTTCAATGTGACTTTATGCTAGTAAAAAAGGAACAGTAGCTAATGCTCTGTTTACCAGACGAATACCGGAAACATCTTTGTCATTATGACGGAATAGAGCACTTACTCACAAAGAGCATGAGGTGATTGTCTGTTCTCTCCTGTCTTTTGCTGTATGCCTACAATAATGGATTTTTACCCACACCAGACTTGACAGAGGTAGAATTTTTGTGTTTTGCGTCAGTCCACTAGCACACACACACATACAAGACTAACACATACTGTGTACCAGACCTTACTTGTGGAGAGAAATGATTACATTTTAGAGACCTTGTCAAAAAAACTCACATGGTTTGAGAAGCATAATCTGTGTGACCAGGGTTTTTTTTACAGAGCAGAGTGTGAAACTGTTGATCAGAGGGTACAAGTTCATACTGGTTGTTTATTCGTTGGGTGAATTCATGTATGAGTTGTTTGGCCTTGGGGATGTTTCTGATTTTCAGGATATGTTAAGTTTGGAAAAGTGGGTCTGCAGACTTTAAATATTTAAATATTTTTTCTTACTTGGTTGGAATTTGATATGGAAACAAAATGTTAATTCGATTTAGCTAAATTCAAAGCATTATGTGTTGATTCAAATTACACCCACTGAGGATTCTGTAAAATGGAAGCATCAGAGGACACATGCACCTCCATACATTTCTGCAGGTGCTGGGTAACAAAAAATACACAAAAGAACAAAGGAATACACTTATGTCATTGGTGCATGTAAATGGCTACTGTATCAAGCTGGATGAAAATATCCTCTCCTGACCAGCAAGCCTAATTTATACAAAACTTAATCTTTACATACTGTTTGGGTCCAATTTTAACCATTTTGATAATCGAAAGCAGCTAAAAAAAACCTAAATGACATTCTTTAAGCCTGAAATTTGATGACTTTTCCTATAGTGGTTCAGAATGAACAAAAATAGAAATATTTCAAAATGATTAATTTTCTGCAGCTAGTATAAATATTTGTTCATAGAGGGCGTTTTTAAAGTCAATAAAGGTGGTCAAATCAAGGGAAAGAGTGGGTATTGTATCACCCACTGTGGGTAAGAGTGTGTTTCTGTCATTAGTACAGTGGGGGGACAGTTCAAGGGGGACCATGACCCATGTTCTCAACATATTGCTACATTTGCTAGGGTTCCCACCTGGGAGGGCATCTGAACCTGTAAACAAGTCTACACAAAGCAACAAATCAGATCCATCAATTACTAGGCAACCGACATAATGGTTACCCAACATAGTCCTCCCTGTAGTGTAGGGCAGCTTTCATAGGACCATAAAAAGTACCTGAGTGCCTATTTCACTGATTTGCTGCAGTGGAAGGAGTGATTTGGTGGATCTGTTATTGAGTTGAAGAGAAAGTGTTAGAAGAGGAGGATAACATCGAGAAAATGGAGGGAAAGGCCTTATGACTTCTCTCATGCAAAGGTGATGCTACCTTCCCCACATGCCAGCCACAGTAATATAGTAGTCCAAATCTTGCCCTGATCAGTCTGCAGTTCCCACAAGGGGACAAATATGAGGGAGATGCAATTTCTGCACAACAAAAAAGGTAACTTTTTTTTCCTTTTTTTATGTTTTGTTAGTTTGAAATTTGCAAACTAGTTTGTTGTTTAGTTTTATGACTAATACACTCAACATTTTAATGATTATAATTAAACATACCATTCATAGAAATAATTATGGCTGTTTGTTTTCTTGTTTTAGATAACAAGATCATAATATAATGTGATTGTGAATATATTTTCTCTATAAACAAATAATGTCAGACCTCTGTTTGTTGAAACATTAATGATTAATTACTCATTTATTAATGATTGATAATATATATATGGATGCAAAATACATATGTGGTTCAAAACTTGGTATAGGGACTAATTTCAAGGGAATACTTGAGCCAGGTCAACTATGACATTCTCCATACTATGAAGGGTCAGAATATGAACAGTATGAAAGGGTTAATTTACACTTATTTCTTGTCTGGTAAACTTACTTGGCTTGTTCACAAACTAGCACCACCATTATGCAAACACACATACACACACACACACATCTGGCTGGTTTATTACAAGATAAAGGTAATTTGAGTTTTTGCTCAATGCAGAAGAGATTAAATACATAATAAAGGAACAGAAAAATTTAGAATTTTACTAGATACAGTATATTTTACTACAGAGTCATAATGAATATTGTTATTGGTCATAAGATAACAGCCTTGTCAGCAGGTATGAAACATTCTGTAACATTTTATAATTACATTTTATTGAAAACTTTATATTACCATTATTTTTGCACCTCTACAGGAGAGCTTCATTTTTTTTCTCAAATAGCAGCTATTAAAATTCAGTGGTATTTTAAAGTTAAACAGGGTCTGCAGTGTGGTTACCATTCCCGTAACATACCGTAAGTGACTGTGTTTATTGAGCAATTCAGGGAAATAACCTTGGAATGCTAAGGTTTCGCAGGGAAGCCAAAGATGAAATGTGTATGCCTGTGTGTATGCATAGACCACAGACGTTCCTTCCCAGCTATGGTTTTGTTTGTGAGTTTTTATTTGTTGTTTATTTAGTTGCTTAGAGCTTTCATACAGTAAGTGTCACACTCAGTAGGTCTTTTAAATCACTTAGTACTTGAATGCAGTGCAAGAGCCAGTATTCATGAGCAGAGCCTTTGGATTCACTGCTGTATCTAAAAATTGTATTTCTCAGTTCCTCATCATCATGTCTCACCATACAGTGACACTGATTTCCTATTAAGTATAATATTTTAGTATTAAGATGCAACCGGTCTTTTAAGTAGAGATTTATTGTACATGTGATTTGCTTGTGATTGATGGTCTGATCATCTGAAATCTGAGTGCTGTAATATTTATTTTAATTGCCAGTGTCAGACATTTACTCACGTTAATTCACACCAGCAGTAAAATCTAATCAAAGTTGAAATTCAGCATGTCTTGACAGGCAAACTGGTTGGTTATGACCAAAGGAGAGGTGCCCCTCTTTTCTTTGAACACAGCAACGTGCTACTGTTGGCAAGCAAAACAAACTTTGTTTGTTAATGGTTGCTGAGCCTTGTTCGCTTCCCGTCATATGTTGTTATAAGAACTTAGCCAAAAATGTCATTTTCAATTACCATTTAGAAGCACTTCAAGTTGAGTCATCATTTGGCGTGGACACCACTTAACAATCAGAAATGTAATCACACTGGATATGCCTGCCCACATTTGGTAACTGCAGTCTTTACCTGTTGTGAAGGATGCACCCACCTGTAAGTATCTTTCACCTGAAGACATTTGATCTGCTGAATTTGTTTTGAAAGTCTTTTTGTCTTTTGACACTAATTAGCACTTCAAAATGTTCTGTCTTCAGGAATTTATTGGAATGATTCTCGTTAGTTTTGACTCTGTTGTCTCCCATCATTCTACCTCTAATTTCATTTGATTTACTGTCTGTATAGACTTATACTACATTTAGTTTTAGACAAGAACTGATATAGTTTGCTATTCTTCTGTTTATCAGTGTGCATGTTACTGCTGACGGAACACCTTCATATATTTTGATGTTTAAATGAAATGAAATGATTTCTCATTTTTAACTTGTCTGTGCTGTGATCTGATAGGAGATACTGTAACTACTTTAAAACTTTCAGTGGCGTTAACATATCTGCACAAAGTAAATACACAGTCTGTTACAGTGAAGCATCTGACAGCATCTGGATTCCAGTAGTGCGATAAGGAACACAACAACTGAAACATCCCCAGAAAACATTTATTATTGTAGCTGTGTGTGTTTGTGTGTGAGGTGAGCTTTGTGGCCTCTACTACCACATGTTTCCTGTTTTTTGTACCTTTTTTTCTTTGACCAACCCCAAATCTCCCAGACGTTCCTCTCACACATGCACACACAAAATAATTTATAATTGACAGACCAACCACGCACACACACACACACCACACACACGCTTCCTGCTTGCAGCTAGGTGAAATGTGTTACCCTGTGATGTTGTTTTCCAGCAGTTGTTATTTCCTTCTTTCATGTTGTTTTTGGATTCACTGTGTACCCTCAATCTATCTTGAGAGGTGGGTAGGTCGAGTGTGTGTGAGTGTTTCTTTTTTTTGTTCTGCTGAGCTTTTCGTTTTTTTTCTGGAGAGACTTGGGCAATAAGTGAAATCAAGTGTGTTTTTCTTTTGGTTTCTAGGGGTGGTACTGTGGGAAGGACAAAAAACAAAGGGTTAAGCAAGAAATGAGTGATCAGAGTAGCATGTTGAATCTTATCACCTAGTGACAGGGGGAGGGAGCTTGCCAGAGGTACATGTAAGTCGTGGGATTTGGGGAGTTACAGTATGATATATAGGGAGAAGAAGGAGAGGAGATCACTTAGTCTGTAGTAAGGGTGGGTGAATGGGTAGAATTATTTTTTGGAGGGTATTTTTTCTCTATATATTCATTTATATGGGTTAGCTGGACACACTATATTTAATGGTACACTAATAAGATGTAATAAGCCACACTTTGTATCAAATTAGACAAAAAACACAGTTATACCCTAATTAAACACCATACACCTAAAATATGCTGTAATTATAAATCACATATAATATCATATTAGACCTGAAATATACTGTACTTAGACACTGTTATACCAAATTATACTCTAATTAGAAACCAGATAGGAAATCCTAATACACTATTAAACAGCATTAATTAGAAATCAAATACCTACAATGTCATATCAGTTCCAAAATATGCTACAGTTAGACACTATTCTACCCTTACTACCAAAGTATGCTGTAATTAGATGCCACAATTAATGCAACATAGCTTAATTAGACAACACAGGGTGTAATTAGATAAATGTAATCCTTATATATTGGACATAGCCTTTATAATAATCAGAGAAAACACTGAGAGCTCAGAGAACAATACATTGCATTTATTTAACAGTTTCATAGTTTCTTGCAGGGTCATTTGTTGCTCATTAGAAGAAAACTGTTGTCACTTCACACATCACTCCACTGTGTGAAGTTTGTAGGTAGTAATGGGCTACATAGGCTAGTACATGCTTCTTTGACGCACTGCTCCCATACCAGTTCAAACATTAGACCATTTAATGCCATGTCACTATCCGTCCCCAGTAACATTATGGAAGCTGCCAGGACATTGCATCTTTATTTCCCACTGTTAGACCCTTATTAGACTTTTTTAGATGGTAATTTGCACCACATTACAATAGAACCGTACCGTACACTTAAGTCAAATCACATATCTGTTACTTGAGACATATCTGCAACTTCTTCGGCTGGTCCTGTGCTGCATGTCCCAGCAGCTTTGAAATATGTTGTTACTATCATCAACGGGCCTATTCAGCTACTCTGCTAAAGTTTATGTACACAGTGTGCGTTCTGCAGTGACAGGTTAGTTTATTTAACGGGGGCAGTGCACATTAATAAACATTACAGTAAATGTGGAAAAGCTACCTCAACAGCTATTTCCATCTGTAGTCCCTAAAATAGTGCATAACAAATAAGAATTCAACAGCTATTTATACAAGCTTGTAGTATATTACAAAACAAATGCACTAGGCAGGACTAGGCAGGACAACATTCATTGCCAATACACAATGCTTGGATGCACAGTGAGGAGTTTCACCTTGGGAAGTTCATGCTGCCTCCCACAGATCACCCCATCCCTGCTGAACAGGCATTTGGACCAACCTGTGGGAGTCATACAGTGACCAGGGGCATGATTGGAAATGTTCCCACCTGCAGCACTGCCAACTCTGTTTGTTACACAGACAGAGCCAGATGCACCGCTGCCATGAACGGAACCCGGGTTAAAGCTGGCTATTATTTTATCACTGTTTTCTCACGGCAAGAAGAACCAGGAATCAAATCCCACTGGGGTTTTGATGTTTTCCTCTCCATATTTAGTTACCAATATGATCTCACTGTTATAGCAGTCTATATGACTGCTGGGTGCTGATACATTGTCTGTTATAATCATTACTGGAGTTTTTGGGGTTTGTTGAACATATTATCAATTGGAAGCAAGTTTAGAAATTCAGTGGGCTTTATTGGCATGAAAGTTTCGAGAACAATGTTGCCAAAGCATCCAAATACAGAGTACAAAATAACAATAATATGAACATTAACACAACATTAAGATTAATATATATTAATCATATATATACAGAATATCCTATGCATTTATTTCTGTGTATGTGTGTGTCCTTGTGTTTAGGTCACTCACTGTCCCTCAGTTGTCATGACTTTTTGTCATCTTTTGTTGACTGCCAATCAGCGGTCACTGAGCCTGTTCTTGGTTATGTTATGTTGTAAAAAAGGCCAAAATTGGCCCAGATTTAGGAAGGATATCAACAGTACACTGAAAAGACTAAGATTTCTACATTAATCAGAATAAGGGCATCATCTGACACTATGTCAGCATGCTAATACTTGGCTGGCTGTAGCTAGGTGGTGTCATAGTGTCAATGTTAATCAGAAAATACTGTTTATAATGGGAAGTGTTGAAAACAGTCAGAACTTGGCTGTAAGCATAATAGTACATTCTGTGAATGCAGGTGACCTTTGCTGTAAGACATCCAAGATATCCAAAATAATGTCATGAGAACAGCTCAACAAAATGTAGAAAATGTATAAAATTAACAAAACCTCATTATATTATGCAAATATTAGAATTGTATGGTAAGGTTTTTTGCAAAGTAGTGGTTTTATCTACAGATGTGGGATAAGAAGGAGGGAAGAAGCAGAGGATGAAAGCATTTTAGGTTTAGCAATATATTGTTTTTGGAAAGACTGAGACAGTTATGTTGATGAGTGAGGCAATTGTGGCTAAAAGGAAGGTAGTTATGATTAATTTAGTGAATAATTCAAAGGATAAGCTCACAATTTTCTGTCCTAAAACAACAGTCAGGTGCCCAGATAAACACTGACACGCTTTTCTTGCTGTAATCATTCCTCCTGTTTATACTGGCCATTAAACAATCCCTTCATAATGCACTTTCAATGTAAGTGGTGGGAGACAAAATCCACAGTCCTCCCTCTGTACAAAATTGTATTTAAAAGTTATTGGAATCTAATATGAAGCTTTCAATATGTTTCAAAGTTGTTGTCCTCCTAGGGCCAAATTACTTCTTTTTGTTATGATCATTACCCTGCAGCTGAACATGAGAGCACTGTCTGCTGAGACACAGTTTTACTAAAAAGACTGATGGCTGAAACCTCATATTAGCTTCTGATAAACATTTAAATATTTTTTTTCTCAAAACAAGGACTTCTAATGGTCAGTATGAACAGGAATGATTACTGCAAGCAAACATGTTTCAATGTTTATATGGACATTGGAATATTGTTTTAATCTGCAAAATTGTGAAATTGTGAACCTATCCTTTAAACTTCATTTCAGTATGGGTATACTATCATTACAAACAACATGAAATAAAGAGGAATCATGCCAGCATTATTGCTGATAGCTGTGACCCAGCATCTACTAAAGTGCCATCCAATTATGCATGTGTGTGTGTGTGTGTGTGTGTGTGTGTGTGTGTGTGTGTGTGTGTGTGTGTGTGTGTGTGCGTGCGCGTGCTAGAGAACATCACAGAGGTAAACCCGATTAGAATATGTCACTTCGGAGGTAAAGCTCTTAATCTCATTTAAATGCGAATCAAATCTGTGTTTTATTCTGTCTTGTTGATGTTTGCAGCTTTGTGTTTGCAGGGTTTGGTGTGTTGTATGTGAGTATGTAGTTTTATGTGTTTATTTATGCATGCGTTGTTTGTTACGGGTGTGTGTGCATGCGTGCGTGTGTGTGTGTGTACTGTACTGAAGCTAAGCTCTTTAAGCTTGTGCGCCAGGTAATTCAGGTAATTGAATAGTCTGTAAGAATAAAGTGCGCCATGAGGTTCCTGGGCTGCCAGAATGAACTCTTCTATAACAAACACCTACACATACACACAATCACACACACACAAACAGCAGTGAATCACTTCCATCAAATTATACTGACTCCAGCGCCTTGGGGCTTGTGTTATTTGTTTCTTCCTGCACCCCTCTCCCTCTTCCTTTCTCTCTGTGATCCCTTTGCCCTGTTCTCTTCCAATATGGCACTGCTATAATTGTAATTTCCCAAACCTGACTTTTCAGGAACTAAGAAGAAAAAAAAATCTGATCTCTATATCCGTTTGTCTCCAGTCTTTTCAAAACTATGTGTGAAACTTTCTCAAGTTCTAGATGGTGTCTCATACATCTCAGGGCCATAACATGAAGCTGCACAAAAATAAAAATGAAACATCCCATTTAGGAAAAATGTTTTCGTCTTTATACAACAGTTGTAATATGTTGTCAGTCGGCGTAAACAGTAGCTTGTCTCTGCAGTATATCACAAGAAACTGTACGCTAGTTGACATATTTTGTTCCCAGAAATGTAATCTGGAGAAGCTTCCTGTTTCCAAGCTTAGCAGCAACACATCAGTGGACAGAAAGATACACAATTGTGCATACATACACTGGCACACAGACATCACTTCTTGCCTTGCACTTTAAGTTAATCATTTATTTAATGGAACAGTTTGGATCTGAGAATGTCATTTTTATTGGACTATTTTAAATGTGCAAGTGAAGACCCACAAGTACGACTGTCCTTTTTCTCCTTATGTCTGCAGATTCCTCACATACGGTCTTTTTTCATTATTCAAAAGAAATATCTAATATTCATACCTAAATGAAAGCTGTTCTATAATGTAGTGTGAAAGAGGGGGAAGATGAGAGCCAGGGACAAGGAGGAAGGCTGGGACTAGAGGCCAGGAGGGACAGGAAAGCGACGGTGGTGGGTGGGTGTGTTTATTGTGGATGAGTGACTGCTTATGTGTGTGTGCACATGAGCAAGTTTGGCAAATTAGAGCGGAGAAGAATCAATCAAAAGTAGAAAAAAGAGAGATGAGGTTAAAGGAGTACAAAGTAAAAGGCAAATATTCAACCACACATTTCTAAACAAACTCCACACACCTCTTGCCCTCAGAGATGAGAAAATATGTGGTGTTTTGAGCGCCACAACAAAAATCTAATTATCCTAAAATTACTATATGATTGTGAAATTGGATGCAACAATAAACTGTCATGGTGAGGCATGTTTTTTTCATCTGTAGATATTGGCCAGAGAAAAAAGAGCCTTTTTTAAAAGAGAAGACAGATTGACAGTGCTCCTCCCATTCATTTCTGCTTCATGTCAGCTCAGTGTGTATGATGTAGGGCAGCGCTGTCTCGCTACATCGTGTCTCAGTTATGGGTCATATTCTCACCATTCTTTCCTACACGCCTCAATGACTTCATCAGCTCTCCTCCACCTCCTCATCATCTGTTTGTGTGTCTCTTTCTCTGTCCGTCTCTCTGAAAACCTCGTTCTCTGTCTTTAGGCTTTTTTCTGTCGGTTTGTGTTTGCTTCTCTCAATTCCCTTCATTCTTCTCCCCCAACTCTTCACGTCCAGCGCTGTCTTCCTCTGTCAAGTAAAACCTCCTTCCCATTCTGTCTTCTTGTCTTCTAGTCAATTCATCCATCCTTCTCCATCCCAAACGTTGTCCAGGCTGATTAACTCTGATGAGCTTCCACCCTAAATTAGATCATGTTTTGCATTGAACTTTTCACTCTTGCCAGATTTTCTCTAACTCTAACTTTTGATAGACGACAACATGCTGATGGTGGCCAAATTCAACATATGAGCACAGAATTTCAACAATATATCACATGATAGATATTGCAGTTAAAACAACTGTGGAGACTCTAGAAGCCCTCAAAGAGCAGGAAGTTTTCTCTCGAGAGATCCTTTTTCTGAGCTTCTCTGAGCTAAATTCAGTTATTGATGAGCTGAACAGTGTCATTTCATCCTGATTACAAAGCATTTCCATTTACTTCTCTATGCTAAATTTAGCTGTAGCAGGATAATGTTTTCCCTTTCCTTGTAGTTTTAATAGAGTATAGTAAATGAAGGGTTATGTTAGAGTAAACCAGGTTATGTTAGAACTTTTTTCTGTTTGTTTATTTCCATGTCTTCTACATGGATCATCAACTGCTGAGCACAATAGCAGATAGATTAGCATCACAATTATATTGTGCAAATGCCATATGTATATTTAAGACTACTTTAAGGTTCAACGTGTAAGATTTGGCCAGAACTTTAATTATTCCACAATTAACTAAAATTATCAACAGAATGTGAAGAGATAACAGTTTTGACATTATGTCAAAGACCTGTATGAACTGTGTTGCAGAGATATCCACTGAAGTTAGCATGCTAACCAGCTAGTTCTGGGCTTGTCCAGCCCGCACTGTCTCGTAATGCCACTTTGTACCTGAGGGGCGATCGTAAGTCATTCAAGCATACAGTCTGCCCTCAGTCCAACATGAGAGGAAGAAGAAGTAGTGCTTCCCAAAGCCACTGGCAATAATGGTGGATCCAGGCTGAAAGCTGTTTAAATTTGCACTGGATGACTGTTAATATGTCACCGTATTAAACTTTAATATTTTTTCAGGCGAGAAAGTAACTATGTAGTATGTGGTTAGTTTGTCCAAATAATGCCTATTTGGAAAGTTGCACCAACTTTGTCAGAACAGCCAGCTGCTGCTCAGAGGCTGGCTGGATGAGACATCAGCTGTTCATGTCAGCTGAATCAGATGAACTGCACTGAATTGCACAAGCTATGTGAAAGCTGGCATGAGCCATTTGGCGTCATAGCACATCAAGGTGGATTGATACTGAAATATCATATCAATAAATTAGATCTCTACTGGATTACTGTGTTGTAAAATGGCATGCAATTAATGAAAAGATGATACCGTGTGGCAGAAAAACTGCTGTTTTACCATTAGTGGGTTCTGTGACATTTTATGATTTACACCAACCCTAGGGGCATGTGTGTACATATTTAGTTGTTACTTAGAGTTATGTTGTAACTTATCTCTGTGGTGCAACTGCTTTCTGATCTGTGCAGCTCTTTGATAATTTACTGCTGGCTCTAATCTCTCTGTAGCATTTTGATATCTTGACAATGCCATAGCACAGATTCACTGTAAACAGTAAGCTTTACGCTATATTCAGTGAGTGATCATGGTGGTGGGGTGATATGTTTGGGGGGGATGGATACACACATATTGTGTGTATCCAAAGTTTAACATGTCTTATTCATTTGTACATTGTTCATTGTCCATTGTTTTCCAAAAAAAAATAATTCAAAACACATCAGTGAGCCACACTGCTTTTTTAGTTTCCAGAGAGTGGTTCCATATAAGCTACATATCACAACCTCTTGACTTTGTACTATACTATACATTGTAAAGACCTTTATTACAAAGTCAAGCGGTTGTGATATGTAGCAAAACAAGCTAATATCTGTAAATGGGACCACATTCTCACACATGCTCAGTGGTGTCTGCCTTACACAGAAGTACTCTCTGGAGACTGAAAACATGATTGCTTTTATTAGTCTTCAGAGCCATTTCTAAACAAAGTCTTCATGGCGAAGGAACATGTCACCCAGTGCAATGGTGTGACAGACTGACGTCTTAATAGTTTATGGACAACAACAGAGGTCTACGGCAAAGAGGAATAAGATATACAAGATACACATACAGACACCATGCTTATACACAACTCCTTTGCCATTACACATAGACCATAGACCAGCAATAAGATAATTAGTGCAGGCAATGATTCACGATATCTTGTGCATGAGTTGGATTAACAGGTTGCATTATTCAAAAGCTCAACAATTCCTAAGAAATGGTATGTGCAGTATGCAATCTGCAGCTGATCTCCCCAGAGTAAATTGGAAAGCCACACCTCTAACTACTAGCCAAAAAAGAATATATGGAAATGGTTTGAAAGACAGTACAGTGAGCGCTGGAAGGTATTATGTATGTTAGCAGCCACCCGTATGACTAATACATGACAGTGAGATTGAAAATTGACAGTCCCTTTAACACTGCTTTCAGATATGCACTTAAAGTAACACCATCAGAGAAAAGAAAATGTGGGAAATGACAAATGGCATATAAAAAATATAAGAAGGTAGAGGGGGGGAGGAGTGAGATATCGAGACAGAGGTTTGAATAAAGGTCCTCAGATGTTTCCCTCCATCTTTTATGGTTTCATTTCCTGGTTCCCCGGGTAACAACAGGTTGGTGATTTGTCCTGATAACAAAGACAAAGAAAGCATCATGGGACAGAGAGGATGACAGAAAGAAGGATAAGTCAATGAGAAGGAAATAATGGAAGCTGGATGGATGGTTTAACTACAGTTAGAAATACACATAATCAGGTCAAGAATGAGGGTGCCTTATTCATGGTACTACCCTATAGTGTTATTTAGTTTTATGCATGTTTAAGAAGAAAAAAACACAGCCTGAGGGCAGCCTAATCTGTAAGACAAAGAGAGTTGACATTTTGTGTGTGTGTGTTTGCCCGCAAGGAAAAGATAAGAAGCTGCTGACAGACACAAAAGCAGCATTGTGGGAATGATAGGTTCAAACAAATAGCATGCCCCCCATTTTCTTTGACCTTCTCTCTCTCTCTTCTGATTGATCTGCCTTTCCCAATAGTCTCTCCCTATTTACCTCACTTTTTTTTTTACCTTAATCTTATTCTGCTCACTCTTGTTTATCCCGCTGTATATTTCTTATTCAATCTTTCTCATCTCTGTGGGGACTGAGAGATGGCTACTTTCTCTTTCTCATAGAATAACTGTCAAACTAGTCATTGATGGACTGACGGATGAAAGGATAGACAGATGACTGGGTGGTCGGTGCTTGTTGGAAGTCTGTATACAGGCTGTATGAGAGAGACTGCTGTGTAATGATAACAGCACAGGAAGGGTTGCCATGGCAACCACTGGTACAGGAAACAGCCTTGAGAGATAGAAAAGGACTTTAATGAAAAGGAATGGGTAGTAATATTTTCATTTGAAACACTGACCCCTTTTCTGTATGTTGTAATCGTCATCATCATTTTTTAATCCATGTGTCTCTTCTGCTTTCATGTTATAGCTCCCATATATCACACAGCAAATTGTGTCTAAAATGTTTTTTCCACAAAACAAAATTATGTTTAAATCCTCCTTAAAATGACACCTACTTCTCCCTCATTGAAAATAGAGAATCTATGCATCCCTCTATCTAAAAAGCCTTAGTGTATGAGCACTTGAGGCTCCATGTTTCCACATCACACTTCTGTTAGTTGCATACTGGACCACTAATGACTCCAAACTAGTTGTGATGTCACAAATTTAGACTGGAAACACACCTTTCTACTTTGTACCATAGCGAACACTAGCTTACTGGGAACACTGAGCAGTGCACACTTGAGCTAACATTAGCTACTTTAGCTAAATTGTGCTAACAGGGCAGGTGTCATGGTTGTATGAACATTAATGTGCACACATCAGACTTTAAGCAAATGAATTTTAGAACAGTGTTCTTGTGTCAAACTCTGCACAGACATCTTTCTTCACAGTGATGGTCACACATCACAGTGAGGTAACATTAAGCAAAGCAGTACATACTGTATATATTTATTTTATAACTCCTCCTAGCAACGTCCTCCCTCCACACAGAAAAAGATTAACCTGAACACAATGCCAGACAGAGTAATGATATCAAAAAGTAAAAGAAGTCCAAGACCACCTCATTCCCATCTGGCTTGGCTGTTGGTGACTCACAGGGCAATGATTGTGGAAGACTATACTGTAATTGGTAGACTTTTGACTAGTGCAATTATATGACCTTTCCTGACCTTACTACTGATACATTGGTCTTAAAAGTACAATCTGTGGTTTCGATGGTGACCTATGTGCTGTCTATGTTGGGTGCAAGAATGTATCTAAGAGCAGCAGAGCAGCGCAACACCTTCAGTGTCTTTTTCACTCTCTGTCTCTCCTTTTTTTTTCACTCTCTCTGTGGGTGTGACCACACTTAGTCCGCTCTTTTCCTTCTCTCCCTACACCTCTATTTCAGGTTTTCTTCCCCTAAAAAACTCATTTCCTATTACATTCCACAGGTGATCAAACAAGCGATTGTTCCCTATCATATAAAAACACTGCACAGTCAAATATCTGATGAAAGCCTTTTTTGATAAAAAAAGAGAAAAAAATCAAAGCACTGGAGGCAGTAATGCTACTGTAGAAATACTTTATTTATCAAAACCAACCAGCTGATATTTTTAATAAAACAACAGAGAAAGACAATAAATTATTTAAGTAAAGCATACAGATTTGTCATGAATATTTTTCTGAATACAGCACAAGCAGGTTGACTTTTTTTGTTGCTCAAACTAACATCAACAACTTTTATTGAGTTGAGAGTATGATAGTACAACAGTTTAAATCCTCAGAAGAGAAACTGAAACTCAAAGTTATGTGATTGAAAGAATGATGATCTTAACTGTTCTCTAAGCTGGGTCTGATGTGTGGTTTTGATGTTTGTAGTTGACGTGAATAAACTGAAGACATCCAAAGAATTACACAATCAGCTTTAAATACATGTGGTTCTACTGTAAAGAGAAAAACAAACCAATTTCAAGGAAAAAGAGGAATGTCACTTTGGAGCGCGCAACAATGAAATGTGCTGATGATAGCACTGTCAAGCTGGCAGACACAGGATGCACGCAAACACACACTGACACACACATTCATCACATACATTTGCAGTATATCTCTTGTTGGCAGCAGATTTGATATGAAAGCTCTAAAGCGGTCGTTGGTACACTAACTATACATTTTGCAGAAACCGCATCTTGGAAAATGACACGTTACCTAATCACCATCTGGCTCGTTAGCTACTGGAAATATAATTTGCCTGCCAACCATCTTCCGTGAAATTTGAACGAATCACCGACTTTGTACGGTCTATGTGTTTATCGTTGTGTTTAAAAATGCAGCAGAGAGAAATGAATGCCAACCTCGCAAGAAACAGGAACCAAAAGCAAAGTCAGGCTACTTTCTTAGATGGACCATGGCCAGAAATGACTATCAGTATATGTGGAGGGTGTCTGGGATAAATTACATGGAATGTGATAACCACACAACCCGACACAGTGTCAGAATATTGTTTTGCATCCCACACCTGAAAAATAACACCCGTGACTTACAGTACACACATGCACATGAAAGTGGCACACAGCTGTTTCACTGTGACCAAGGAATTGTCTCAGTGTCCAGTTATTCTCATTGTCTGTCTTTAGAACAAAAGTAGTGTGCAAAATCCCATTTTCTCTGTGTAAATCCAGCCTGTAACTGAGCGTGTGATGGTTGGACACATGGGAGGTGACGATGATGGTGTCTTTTTATTTCTCACAGCTGGGTCATGTGTATGGAAATGATAAGCAGTTAGTCTGAGCTCTTGCTCTGTTGCTTTGGTAGTCTACCTACCTACACACACAGACACACACTGTACTGTACATGAACACAGTCGCACGCACAGTCACATGCCGACTGTTCACATGCTTGTATCTGCTGCCAGCTCTCACAGACTGTCGGTAACCCTCCACCCCTTAAACAAAAGGACCTCTTCCTGAGCTGTTACAGCCATACTGGCACACACACACACACACACACACAGACTTAAGTATCAGTTGTATTTTCAGCAGAGACTAAGAACATTGCTCTAATTCCCACAGATCTCTTTTTCACTGTGGCGCTGCTACAGACTTGCAGAGCAGTGGGTCAGATTGTGATACATATGAGCATCTTCATGAGCATGAAAAACGCTGCTTGACAAAATCCAGGCAAATTGCAAACATGAACATGCTGATTGAAACAGGCTGAAGGAGCAGCAATCATTTAATGTGCTGTATCTTGAATCTGCTGCATGTCCTAAAAACTTCCTCTCTGTCTCTCTTCCTGAGCGTCTCCCCTGTCTTTCCTTTGTTATTTGTTTCGGGTCTGAAGATCACGGTTTTATCCGTGTTAGCAGAATTCCGGTTAGCAGTTGGAATGCCAGGAACGCTCAGAAAATTGTGCAGAGCGCAGCGGCCTGATCTGACATCTCCTTTGATGTGTTAGAGAATGAATGATGGGAGAGAGAGAGAGAGAGTGTGTGCGTGTGTATGTTTGTGTGTTAGAAAGAGGCAGAGTCAGTGAGAGAGAAGGAAAAGGAGCGGGAGGCGTACGGATGGAGGGACAGACAAAGGGAAGCGTGAATATTTGCAGTCAGGAATGTGTGCAAAACAAAGGAAGGCTTCATGGGAAAATAGAACAGCGAAGAATTCAGTATAAATAACTGCAGTTTTTGTCTTTAGGTAGGAGTGTAAGACAAGAGCGAATGTCTGTGCGAGTGTGTTAGTGTGCAATTGAGATCTCGAGGGTTGTGGTTAGCCTAATTTCACATCAAGATAAAGTGTTATTTTGGTTTACACTTCCTCCAACCCCTCTCCCTCCCTCCTTCTGTCTCACGCTCACTCTTCTCAGTATGCTCCTGGCAGAAGAAGTTTCTAGAAACAGTCTTATTAAAACACAAACACAAGTATATTAATACAGTGCATACACATGACCAGGAAATAAAAGACTGTTTACATAATTGACAGGGTAAATTCAATTTCAATTCAATCAAGCTAGCATCCATTAAACTAGTTTAATCATAAAAAAGCTTAATTGCACTGAATATGAATTCCTCTGGAGAAGCCCCACTGTTTTTAACTCTTTGAAGATGCGGTAGGGAAGTGTGTTTGGCTGGAAGCAGTTATGGATTAACAAGTTTGCCCTGTGTACAGAGGAAGGTATTGGGTTTACTTGCAAGAATATGTGTTATTATGCATGATATGAGTTGTGGATCATCAGTCAAATTATTGATGCTTTCTTCTTTGCTGCATGTGTTTCTGCGTTGCTTGTATTATATGAAGTCCATTGCAAAATAGATAGAAGGAAAACTTGTCCAACAGTTCCAGGTACATGTGCCAGTCTCATGGTCTCAGCGAGGGGGCTGAGAGGGACATGCACACTCACACTTTTCGTGGTGTGTGAGGAAGATCTCGTCTATGACCCAGCGCACCCGCGGCCTCCGCTGGCGCTGATACAGAGTGACCTCTGGGGCATACTTCAGCACCTAGAGGAGACGGGGAGGAAGACAGTGAGAATGAAAAGGCCCAGAGGGGAAGTAGACATACATTGTTGTCTGAATAGTTTGTTGGTGTTGAAAATAATGTCAAGTCATTGTAGTTAATGCCAATACATCCAGCTTGAATTAGAAGGGGGGAAAGAAATGAGCAATGGAGAGAGAGTGATAAGAGTCTGATGTAAAGAACATCCCTCACGACAAATGACTGTAACAGGAGTTCAATAGAAAAGCTGAGGGGAACTCCTTATTGTCATAAAAACTTGACATTGAAGCAAGCGGAAGAAGTTGCAATAGATAAGGGCCAGGTTTCAAAGAATGCAGTAGTGTATTGTGAAACTCGGGACGCCATGAGAAAACAATGGTATGTCCACCCTTCCCCTCGGTTGGTCATAAACAAACTGCCTACACTGGAATTCCTGTATTATTTCACCATTCATTTATTAATTCCTTCTTATTTGTTTTCAGGGTAACTGAGAGCTGGAGCCTGACCCAGTAGGGAAACATCCAGGACAAGTTTCCAGTGGGCTCACTGCTGACTGTGCACACAGAAAACTGTCTATGAAAACATACCAAACATGAGGCAAAGGGAAGGAATTTAGTCTTACAGCATATGTACAGATGTCCACGTACTGATAGTAAGTGTAAATATTTTTTCAATGTCAAGACCGGTGTTGGGGATTACAGGATAATGATGAATGCTAAAACATAGTTTAACAGTAGCTCCATTATAACTGACTTGGTAATGTGAGTTTTACAGCAATATGTAAAGTTTGATAGTTTTAATATCAGCTGGTAAGGCTGTAGTGGCAAAACTTATCAAGGGTGTGTTTTATTGCTAACAAATTTAATGTCTCATTTTAAAGTGGAAGAATATATTAGTCGTTTGTTCAAAAGTTACATAGTCTCACTTTAAACAAAAGTTAAACAAGTGATTACAAATGTGGTGTCAAAAATGGAGGCTACAAACCTTTATAAATACCTCAGTGGTTTTGTTTACTCTGGGTTTTTATAAAAGTACTTTGGAATTGATCTCATTGTTGGATTTACTCAACATTTCACTACAAGTCACTGTGTTGCAGATCGCCACATTGACAGGAAGTACAAATTGTTCCACAACAATGATGCAGTGAATTTCTCCAAAACTCAGTGAAAGTAAGACTGGCTGTGATTTATGTCAGGATTTCCCAGTACTGAAACAATAGGGTGAGTAATAATATGAAGTTAAGTCAGTGAAGGAAGCAGTTACAACTACTGCAAGAACATACACATGCACATACACACACTCATGAGAATCCATATA
Source organism: Euthynnus affinis (assembly GCA_029490765.1). Lineage (NCBI taxonomy): Eukaryota > Metazoa > Chordata > Actinopteri > Scombriformes > Scombridae > Euthynnus > Euthynnus affinis. The sequence goes on along the minus strand of CM055845.1, from coordinate 19,450,163 downwards.
CAGGTAGCTCTATGCATGTACGCTATATACAGACATGAACAAAATCTTTTTCATGCACAGTGACTCACACAAGCACAATTACAACCCAAATCCCACTTTTGTCTAAAGTCCCATTGTATGATTTTAACAGAGAGAGAGAGCCCTATGGACCATGTTTCAATAATGAAGCTATGCAAGAACAAAGACACAAAGAGATAGAGGAGAGAGAGAGAAAAGAATGAATGACAGGCTTAAAGAACAAGAATGGTGCATCGCAAAGGGATAAATTGAAAATGTGAATTGGGAAGAATGAAAGGATGATGGGAGCCCACAGAGAGAGAGAGAGTGAGAAATAAAATGCTAACAATGGATCGACAGAGAGACGATGGAGTGATTGGAGAAAGGAAGAGATAGAAACAAATGGAGGATAGAAACAGGGAGGCTGCTGGTGCATTGCTGCTTCATTGTTGATGCAGCGCCTGGCTCTGCATGCCCAATTTCTCCCTGCTTCTCCCTGCTTCTCCCTCATTTCTCATCTGAATCTCTCTGTTGCTCCTTCTCACTCACTCACTCATTCACTCACCCACACACCACCAATTTAACTCCTTCCAGATATGCACCTTAACTATGCTGGAAATTGGACATGTTGGTCTCATGTATGAATAATTCTGTAATAGTCATGACAGACAGTAGTCGTACTATGCCTGACCTAATAATCCTGTAACACTTCAAGCACTGTAAATGAATCTGTCATTTGATTTTCATTCTAACAGGCAGGGAAACAAAATCAATATCATACAACAACACTGAATGAGTCAATGTTCTTTAAGTATTTTGAACATTTAGCCTTTAATAGATATTGGTATTGATAGTCACAATGGTCATTAACAAGTCTGTCACTGACAACTGTCAACTTTCTTCTTCCTTAATGTCATTACTTTCCATTTCTCCCACTCTTCTCCAGTAGTGACGCCACTCCCTCTTGCACACCAGGTGCCAAATGTCACACGAGCATTGCTGCTCCATCCATAACAGTCAGTCATGTTTGAATAAAGGCCCTAAGGAAAATCTATACACTAGAGACAAACGTTTAAAAGCCCAAAGGCCATTACTTTGACAGACATAAAGCTGGCAAAGTTACAGATATGAAAAGGATTTTCCTCCCTCTTCTTTTTTTTTTTTGCATTTTAACCTTTCCCCCTCTTTGTTTCTCGTGGTCTCTTTCACCCACTTTGGTGCTGATAAATCCTCCTTTGTTTAAGACGCACACTCGAATAGTCATGTGTATGAGTGTGCCTATGTAGTCTTTGTGCTGTACACTCTACAATTTCTATTTTCCTGCCGACAGGGCAAACACAGTCTTGCGATTGTTGGGTGTTAGTTTGTTTTTTTGCATGTGTGCCTGTTTGGTAATTTCCCGAATTAAGGAAATCAAACAGAATCAAGCAAAAATGACGTGGTCACGCCCATGTGTTTATCCTCTCCTGCCAGTGGTTATTAAACTGGGTGTGAGCAAAAACAGAACGAAAGAACTCACATATCATAAATGGAATGATGCTTTGACTGCTCCACACCCCACGCTGTCATTCTCGCAGTATTTATACCGTGTATGTGTGAGTGTAGTTTCATGTTCTAGGGCCTACCTCATGTAGTTTGAGTGTCGTCTTGGCAGCCTGACAGGTGCAGCCGTTGTTCCAGTTATCGGTTCCACAGCCACAGTTGCCTCCACAGCGTTTGACCAGCAGACATCGAGGGAAGAAGACAGCGTTGGTGGCCCTCAGCTCCTCACGCAGGTTTACGGAGTAGTTGCGAGGGGTGCAGCTGTAGTGCTTGACATCTTCATAGAGACGGTTCAGATCGACTGGATGGTGAGAAAGACAGTGAAAGTGAGAGAAAGAGTAGCCTGTACATTAGTATTATAGTTTTTATCTATGTATTTTGTAATTTGTGGATGTTTTTGCACTGCACATGGTTGCTTTGCAAGGCACTTTTTGTTTGGCCGGTAGTGTAACATGTTTGTTTTTGTATTTTATGTTGCTGAACATTCAAATTTGACCTTTTATTTCTTCATTTGTGTTTGTCATCATAGTAATGTACCTTTTCTTTATTTTAATACACTGCATCTGCAGCTAACATTATCATAAAAGACATCACTTACTCATTGACTGTTTATTGGAGGAATGACTGTGTCATACAATGTGAAACAAACAGAAATGACGAAATGTTGCTTTTCTATTATAATACTGGCTGAAAACATTAAGGTTCTTCTTTTTCACAAAACACAAGAGCCAAAAAGCTGTTTTAAGCAATTGTACAGTTATTGCTTGTCTATTGCTTCATGTCATCATAAATAGAAATGTGTGGCATATCGGAGACAGAGATGGAAGAATGAAACGGAAGCAGGAAGGAAAATAAGGCAAAGTGGCTTTGATTCACACTAAAAATATGCTCAATATTGACTGAATGAAAATGGCTGAGGCAGAGAGAGACTATTAGTTATGAGTACAATTGCAACAACAATTGACTGTAGAAGGAGCGATGGAGAGATGAGTGGAAGGAAAACAGCACACAAAGATACAGAGAGAGAGAACACAAAGGCCAGAAGAGGAAGCAAGGGCCATTAATTGATTGTAGATTGAATGTATTGATTGCTGTCTTTCTTTATGTCATCACTTTGGAGAAAAAAAATATATTGCCTTGTTTGTGCGTATAAGACCTTTTATTCAATGGCCTGCTGCAGTGGTTCAAAACTAATTTCAAGGGAATCAAAGGGATCATGGAACACACTGATAGGAAATAAGGGACTAATGCACAGATCCAGTGAGGAATACCAGAAGCCCTAGGACTGGGAACTTAATGAAAATCTGGCTGTATGTCTATATGTTTCACGAGTATTGGCATTAGAGACCACTGACTGAGTGACGTGAAGTGCACATTGCTGCACAAGGAGAGCCTGTGGTCAGACTTTAAAAGCTTTAAAGAAAAAAAAAAAAACAACACCAATGAAGAAATTCAAACTAATCTCTGAGTCAAATTAGTTAATTTCATCTGTGTCCAATGCATTTTATCTGTGCTAAAAAATATCAAAATAAGAATAAGAATAGAATAAATAGAATAGAAAAATAAAAACAAAGGTTACACATTTTCACTCCAGTTCTATGAGTGTAGACAGAGCCCAACAACTTCTACAGAGGCTTTGTAATGTCTGTGCTCTTGTCTTCCCCATAATAGAGAACCACAGTGAAACCGGAAGTTCTGGGTTCTGTTCCAGAAGTAAGAAAACCTTTTAAATCCCACTAAGATGTGTAACTATGGTAGCAGCTAAGTTTCCAGCCTTCTCAACAGTATGTGGTTTGGCTCCCTTCATATGTTTAGATAAAGATGGTAGCTTTCTGAAATATGATCGCATATTCTTGTATATATCAATAGTAATGTTTTTAGTGGCCTTAAACTAACACAATTTCCCATAAGCCCTAGATGCCTGCATGTCCATGAGGCGAGTCAAGGGGTTGCAGCTAGCTAAGACATGTCTGTAATATCAGCAGGACAGAACAGAGTGAACGCTGTGGACGTTTTTAGACAGCAGATATTACAACTAGAAAGTTGAAAAAAAAAATCTTCAGAAGAAAGCCTTGGTGAGTTTATGGATATGGATGAAACCAAGTTACAATGATGTAAATATATGTGCTACACGTTTGTAGTTTTTTCATGGAGGCTGTATTTGTTTTTGTGCTCACAAAGTACTCTTTGTATAACTTCCTTAAATTCATCAAAGTGTATTGCATACCGAGTTGTCTTAGAATATGGAAAGTAATCCCCAGGAACACACTTCATTTTTTTCAGAAAGACAGATGATAGAAACACTTAATAAGAGACTGCATTCAGTTATAGAAGCTAGTGGATCAGAGATAACCCTGGACATGATGTCATGACCTCTGCTGTTGTAGCAGTAACTACTGTTAGCCACTTTCAGTAGAAAATGCCCATAAAGTGTGTCTGTGCCCTTAATGTGTCCAAAGTGGCAGAAAAATGCGTTTCATTGTGACTGTGTGTATAAAATCCAATAGGCCTGGGTGATATAACCAAAAAATATATACATCAAGCTTGAGGTTGATTCACATCATGCATCATATCTTTTTAGATGGTTGTGCACAATTTATGAAAGACCTACACCACCCGCAGGGCTGTCATCATTACGCATGAAATACAGGTTATCGCACACAGTTATTGGCTGCCAGTACCAGATGCTTCAACTGAGTAGACATAACCAATTTAATAATTAGTTTCAGCACAGACAGATTAATTGATCAATAATAGATCTGCTGTTGTTTGTATTTCTTTAAAAAACATCAGCCTGATATCTGCAGACTGCTAGCTAGCTTCAACTACCCGGCAGGTAGAAACAAACTGAGCAAAGCAGAATCTGGAGACTGTTCCGTCGACTCCCAGCTCTCTGACTTGTGCCCAGAGAAGATACCAAACACAAACTGAGAGAACAGTTTGCAGAGTCATTTTCAGTCCATACTTCTCATAGATGAGACCGTTAATTCACTATGAGACTGAGCAAACTAGAGTCACAACAGACCTGTGAACTGCTGCAGGTGCGCATGTATTGTAACTAATCATGTCACAGTTTACGTGACTGTCGCAACTCAAAAAGGCTAATGTAGCAGGTAACATACATTATTTTTTGACTAAAAAGAAACTTTTTGAGCATATTGTAATTCCTCAGACATTATAGACATTATACACACACTGCAAAAACAAAAATTTGAATTAATTTGAAATATCGGCCAACCCTGATATCCAGTAATGAGGCACCAATTATATGAACACTGTTTAGCACATAGCAGTTGTTCTTTTCCAACATGGAGTAAAAACAGACATTCATTTCTATTTTGGAAAGAGGCTCCAGACTTGAATGGGCCCTTGCACCCCTCTGCAGTGGGGATGGGAAGGTAAGGCCTCACTCAACACAGCCTGGTTGACATCACACAGTACCAATGCAGGCAGCAAACACATTATGTGCTTTTCAGTTTGAGCTTGTCAGTTTGATTTATTTATTACACTAATAAAAAGGTTGTCAGAGGTTAAGGACATTCCCTTAATGGGCTCCTCAGGTTCACAGGAGACAGCTTTGAGCACCATGGGAGTCACCCACTTCACTTCAGTCAGATGCTTCACTACCTGCAGAAACCACTTTAGGAGAGGGTGACTGAACAGCGCCTCAGCAAAAGCAACATGACAAGAAGAAATCGCTGATGCATTCACCTTTACGGAAGAATGCGGCTGTCCTCTGTCCAACAGAAAGTGGGGGAAAAAGCACTAAACTAATCAAACAATATTGTGCATTGAGCTTCTAGACCCCATAACCCTTACCTTTTAAGCAGTGATTGTGGAGTGAGTCTGTGCACACTAAATAGTCTCTACCAAAGAGGGGAATAATCCCATATTCATCAGTCTGTAGCCATTCAGGGCCAAAATAATGAGTGTCTACCCCAGAATTAGATTTTAGCTACTGTGGTGCTTGAGACAGGGCTCTCAAAACCTGGTGGAAGCATCACCAATTCATTTTCTTTTGTATACCAGAGCTTTGCTCTACAATCTGGAGGTAGAATCTGGAGTTAGAATGATTGCCTGTCTCAAGCCCAACTCCTGGAGTCCTGTACACCGTGCCCCGCTTCTCGGCTGCTGAGTGGCATGGATGATGAGACTGAAAGAATGCAGATGCAGGTTTTGGGCATGATACCTTTTATACAGGTTGGTTGGTTCAATCTTTTAAGACAACTGTGCCTGTTTTAGGCAATTAGAGGATAAAGCCTGGGTGAAATGGAATAATCCTTTCTTGAAAACACTTGAAATATTCTTGAAACAAGTTCATTTGCACTGAAGATGAACAGAAGTTCCTTTGGCCATTACAAGATTGTTCACTTCATTGAAATACAATGGGCTTTTATAACCCCATACAAGAATAAAGATCAATACTTGTAGTGAGCTACCACAGTGTAGTATTGGTGAAATTGACTTGCATCCAGTTCAAGTGACATTTGCTTTTACAAACAATGCAATGCAACAATGTAACTAGAGAGATCTCTCATGCAACGACCTAGAAATCTCATGTCCTCTGGATTAGTATAACAATGACAAATTTGCTTGATGTGCAATATTGTGTGAGAAACAGAGGAACCAGAGGGAAGTGCTGTGTGGGTCAAGGAGAGCCTGATGCTATTGCTAATCAATAAGGAATTGTTCACAAAATCTTTGCTTTGGGGGTTTCCATTCATGACGCAAATTGCCCAATGAACAATGAACAACAATGGAAAAAGAGACAGAGAAAAGGTTATCATCATTTTCTTTGGCAATATATATAAAAGGAAATGTAGGATGAGGGTTCTCCGTTTATACTGGCAACCTTGATTATGGTTCCGTTTAAGTCTTTCTAAATTGCCCATAATCATAGAATGTGTTTTCTGTCTCCAGGTCTTTAAGTGTCATGGTGAGATAACAAGAGAATAAGATTAGAGATTAGAAACGAATCCCTGCAGTCTATCCTAGAGATATTTGCTGTGTGCACATCTGCTATAGAGCAGGCTAAAAGAAAAGTGGATTATGTCTGTATTTGTGTGAGCGTTAAGAGGTTAAATAAGGCCAACTGATTGAAACAGAGTGTCTGTGTGTGATGTTTTAAAAAATATTGTTTGTGTTGGATTTTTGGATTCAACACAAGATTTTTGGTGAAAATCACTTTAATCCTGATTATTTTAATGAATCTTGCCATATTGCTGGAAATCGCTAGAAACTGAAAATGATGAGCTTTTACTTAAGGTTGAGTTATCCTACTTACTTGTCTTATAGAAATAATGAACAGTAAAACCAAGTTTGACATTCTTTGGACTTCTAATACTAAAAGAAGACTATTTTCAGAAATGCAATGTATTATTCTGCACAATTGTTTTTTTGTATGTTGTATTATATGTAAGGCATCTTCATTGTGTGTGAAATAAAAAATACTATGAGTATTATGTGTCTCACCTTGTAGGCTTTATGGGTAATTAAAAATGTTGAATAGAACTGCAGTCAATGTCTTTCTTCAGGATCCACATGTAGCAAATTATGCTTAACTGTCTGTATAATACTGGCTATGAAGCCATCTGTTAAAGTTTTATCATTTACAATAGCACATTTGCTGTTAAAGAATTATACTTGCAGTGCTAAAAGGACCAAATGTTATGTTCCATTTAGCCACAGACACAACAAAAACTGCTTAAAGTAACTTACTAAACTGAGATGTAATATCAGGGAGGGTGAATCAGCATGAAGAATTCATCTCAGCACCCACAGCTACAGTACACTCCTGTCATTCTGTTACATTAAATAACCTTTTTTCTTAAGCCAGATCATAGAAATCTATTTGACTGCATTTCCTTTTTTGTGTAAACTACAGGTGACAGAGAACCCATCATTTCTGTTTTGTGATTCCCTTGAAGAGTAAAATAGTACTTTTCCAACAAGTAATGGTTTCAAAGCTGATGACAGAATTGTGAGGATGACAGGAGTCATGACAGGTGTCTCTAATGTTTGTTTACACATGTCCCGAGGTGATGCAAGGCCTGGCGTAAAAGAGCTGCTACAAAAGCACTTTCCACTCTCTTGTCTGTGACGGGCAAACTCAGTGCTGTCTTCTGAGACCAAATGCAGGGAATAACAGGTATGTGTGTTTGGGTAAGGTGCATGTTCATACGAGTCACACAAAGACACAGGTCTTATGTTGCTTTTCATGCTCTGATTGTGTGGGTGTGTATGTGTATGTACGCTGTATATGAGTGTGTGTCTGTGCTTGCAGGGCTGAGTTTGTGTCTGTTTAAGAGGAATAAGTGTAATCTCAGAAAAGCAGTGGTGTGGAACCCTGTCATGGAGTGTGGGAGAGAAAAAGACAGAAAGACTGAGAGCAAGCAAGACTGCAAGAATGGCTATGTCACTCACACAGTCACCAATGTGTGTGTATGTGTGTGAAAATTACAGAACATATTCTACTCCAGTCCTACACAAGTATTTCTGAGGTTTTCTTTGCTTGTATGAGGATTATTATGATTTTATGATAACTTGTTTATGAATTTTAAAAGAGTCCCAATTAATATTATGATCAGCCTGGCTGTCCTTCATGGGAACGAAGGAGGTTGTGAGCTACTGTGTGTGTGTGTGTGTCTTAATGAAAACAAAGCTAAGCTGCTGACTGTGGCGGATTTCTGCTCTGCTGCACATGCTGAATTTCCAATTAGAGAGAGGTATAGTGTATCAAAGACCTGCAGAACCTATGCACCTCTCTGTAGTGGTGCAACATGCACTGACTCCCCATATATGGCGCTGTCTCATGCTAGCAGAGAACACACATGCACTGATAAATAGAGATAGATTTGCTGTCAAGTGCATATATTTACTAAGGAACAGGAGAGCCCTCAGGTAGAAAGATGGAGAGAGTCTTGGAGAAAGATACAGAGGTACAGGTGAGAGAGAGGAGGTCGAAAGCACTCTGCTCTGCTGCAAGCTTGAAGGCTTCTATACACAAGACACATCCCTGAACACACTCCCCCATGACTGTGTGTGTGTAATAAATGTACATGTGCCAAATTGTCATATCTACTCTAAGACATCCGCTATCTCTCTGCATCCATTGCCTCAGTGACTCCAGGTCGTTGGCACTGACTTCACAGTAAATAATTGCCTTGAACTGTTGGTCCTGTCTCACCTTAAATCTGTCACTGACTCACTTACAGACCCTCTAGAGGGTTAATTCATTTGATGAAGCAACATCAACTTAGTTTGGATATGTTGTTGCATTAACATATGTGCAGGAGTTTTGTTTTAACATAATCTTTTATATCGACAGAAAATTATAAAAAAGAAAAATGTATTTCAATTTCTATGTATATCTCCCTTCAAGCACAAAATGTCTGCATAGCAAAACTATATCAGTGCTCTTTTAATTCTATTTTACCAGTTTCTACATTCAGCGCAGGGGAGTAAAATGCACCAATGTTTCTTCTACCTTTATTTATTCCTCCTTACATGAGAAATTAAAGGATAGGTTCACAATTTGTCAAGACTGTCTTAAAACGATATGGACATTGAGAAGACAAAAGCTTTTGCTTGCCACAATCATTTTTGCTGTTTATACTGAACATTAGGGGATTCCTTTCTCATGAGCTTTCAGTGCAAGTGATGAGGAACAAAATCCAGTTCTCATTTGAACAAAAATACATGAAATGTTTATCTGAAGCTAATAATACCCCAGCAAGTAAAATGGTACAGTGTCGGATGGTAACAAAATGATGGAATTTTGTACTTAAAAGTTTGCAACTTTGGAAGATAAGCTGCAGATGAATTTTGGAATAAATTTTGGAACAAACCAAAGAGTGTGAATCGTATTCCCCATTACTTACATTGAAAGCACATTAAAAATGGAGTGTTATAATGGACTTCATGAACAGGAAGAATGATTACAGCAAGAAAAACCTGACTATTGTTTTAAGACGCTTGAATAATTGAACCTATCCTTCAAGTGTGTAGAGATACAACCAATCACCAAACAAGGTGATGTTACTGTACCCCTCTATTTTACTTGCAGGCTGTATAATGATGTTTCAGTTGAATATGCAGCACTTCATTAGCGTGTCAGTTTTCATCGGCTGTCACCTGTGCTATATTTGACCATAAGGCAACAATCTATTTAATAACATTCTCACTCTCATTTTCTTTGCATTAACTTTATTAACTCTGCATGTCACAACCAGTCCTGGGAGCTCATTATAAAAGTCCTCTTGGATTTATACTTAAATGTAATTTTCAGATGTCTTCCCACATCATGCTTATGTTGGACTCATAAAAGTAGTGACTTTTTATTCCATTTCTTTTTATATTGCTTCACAGTTCAAAGAGGACAATATATAGTAAAACAGTATAAAACATACATACAGTGTCTGCTTGTGCTTCTATTGAAAATGAAATATTAAAACCAAAGAAGCGTCATCATTATTTTTTCTGACATTGAACCTGGTATCTGGTATCTCTTAGGGTCTTAGGGCTACAATTTAAAGCCCCATTTAGCATTATTCTTTAAATGCAAATCCAAACTGCAGGGCTATACTTTGTATATTTGCAACTATATTAATGCTGTGACACTTTACTTCTTTAATTCAGTGAAATGAGGAATACATTTTCACTGTTCTAATCTTATGCCCATGTGTTAATTGTTCAGCTGTCTCATGTTATGTGCCAAATATATATCCAAAACACATTTTTTTACTATTTCACATCAAAATCCCTGTCTTCCCTCCTTCTGCAAAGCATTTCCAAATGTTTTATGACTCATCTTGAACTCAGGGGTGTTTACAAAAATTCATCCAATCAAATGTGACCGTGGGCAACCAGCTAACCGCACCCATCATAAAACCGCACTTGACCACTGGGTCATACTGGCTTGCAGGGCAATATGGAGGGAGATAGGGAGATCAAAAACTTGGATATCTTACCTTTATTATGCCTGCTTGCCAGATGATAGGCCCTGGATCTATAATGTATGTGTGTTTGAGTGTAGATGCTGTCCAGGTCCTGTCTCCAGGTCTCTGGGTTCAGGGATCTGAGAAGCTGTTCTATGGTGTCAAAGGCAGCTATGGTCCGATCCAAATCCTCCAAGGAGAAAGGGACCTGTGTGACTGCTGCTGAAACCTGCCTGCCGCCACTGTCCTGTAAAGAACCCAGGTCAAAAGACAAACACAACATTATTAATTCTATTGTTGATCTAACTCCACAATGCTACCCAATTTAAATGGTTACTCTGAGATTAAGGTCTCAGTGTTTTGCAGGGTCTGGTAGTGAAACAGGTGGTTTTGCTAAATATGTTTTAGCAGTTGTCTGTCAGGTTTCAGAGTGACAGCAATACATGGGTGTGAGTATGTACTTCTGTCAACTAATCCTTGACGATGTTCTTTGTGATATAAAAACTGCATATTTTATTGCTCAGTCTTGTTACAGCATGTGCTCTTGTGGGGAGGTCAGAACTGTTTCTTTGCAAGCATTGAAAAGATATCTGAGGATTCAGGGGAGGATTTTGAGATATTGACAGATAAGCTCCACAAAGAAAGAAAGAACCCCGAGCATAAAGGTCACAGTCCCTGTTGATCATACAGACTCAGATTCCTGTAACACCTCTAGTCTTTTAGGAGATCCTTGCTAAACACTTTAGCTTTTAGTGAAATGGAAAGCAGGTTTTTAAAGAGAACTGATGAAGACAGTGTAGCTCTTTTTTATATTATGTTCGACCCTATTTCTAAATATATAATGAATTTGAATTAATATACTGTTGTTACATCTTTCCGTATTGTAGAATGCATTTTTTCTCCACAAACTTAACAGAATAATAACCATACTAAATGGGTAATAAAATTCAATACTTATTTTGTTGGTATGATTGTTTCTGCATCACAATACTTCTGAACTTGGGTAACAAAAACCTAAAGATATATATCAGAAACTGTCATTCAATCCTGAACTGAAACTGTGTTATGTGTAATGTAGGCTGAGATGGCGATAAGAGAAAAAAAAAATATAAAAAATATATAAAGATTACAATGCCATTCTCATATGAAACATGTACTTTCAAATGTGATTTTGCTCTATATTTTATTAGTTTTCCACTACAGTGAATACTGCCCTATCCTACAGGCTATTTATCTAGGTAGGAGGCATGTAAAACTATTAAACTTGTGACATTAGCTGCCAGGGGGCGGCTGCGGCTCAGGAGGTAGAGTGGGCCTTCCAATAATCGGAAGTCCGCATGTTGAAGTGTCCTTCGGCAAAATACTGAACCCCAAATTGCACCCTAAGGCTGTGCCATCAGTGTGTTAGTGTGTGCATGTGTGTGCGTGTGTGTGTGTGTGTGTGTGTGTGTGTGTGTGTTTGTGTGTGAATGATTAGAAGCTCCTCCTGGTGAGCAGGTTGGCACCTTGCATGACAGCCTCTGCCATCAGCGTACAAATGTGAATGGGTGAATGTGGCATGTAGTGTAAAGTGCTTTGAGTGGTTGGAAGACTAGAAAGGCGCTATGTAAAAGCAGTCCATTTACCATCCATTTAACATAATCAGCACTGACTCCCATGCAGGTCAGCGGACAAGAGTGATGAGATGATTCATTAAAGCTAACATGGGAACAGAAGTACACCTCTAATACATTATATTTGTTAACATTTATTGTAGGAGCTTCAATACAGTGACTTAATAAGTATAAATTAAAATGGAAAATGTAAGTATTACTCTGCTATATAAATGTGGCCCTTGCTTGTGTAGAATAAATTATGACTGGACAGCTCAACTGTACTGTTGTATTTTAGTCAGGTCAAAAGCTCCATTAGATTACTTTCCAAATAACTACATATTGTCATGTAATAATACAATTTAAATGTATTTTCACTATAAATAGTAACATTTGGACTAACTTTTTTTTCCATTTAGAGTTAAGAGTTAAAAATCTCAAATTCAGCATAACAATGAGAAGCTAATGAGCTAATAAGCGAGTCAATGTATCATTCTTTAGATTTGACTAGTAGTGTAAAACAGTTACAAACATGAACTCATCCACAAACCAGTGGGAAAACCCTAAGATAGTGTCTCACAGCAGTATTTGAATGTAAGAGGTCAACAAACTGTACAGATACATGCCATCTGCACTGGCAGTGACATATACTTACATACACACACAAAAACATACACCCCCACACACATAACCATTATCAATCCATGCAGAAAAACTGCCATACAGCCCAATGCACACTAATTATTATAATCACATATGTCACTGAACCCCACTGCTCTTACACACAGACACACACAAATTACACTGATTACACATACTTACAAAAACATTAGTCTAAGGAAGCATGTGATTTTACATCTCGGGCTTCATGCATAATACATACAGTACAGACATGCATTAATGTATCCTATGTGAGAATGTGTTGGCCCATGCAAATGGACCATATGCCATTATTATTAGTGTAGCCATTATTCCTCTGTGTGCTTTAGTTATAAATAGTTTGGTCCACCTACAAAAAATTAGCTAAAAAGAATGGAGCATACGTTTTTTTTAAAAACATGGATATTTTTGATGTATCCATGATGATGATGAAATTGTATAATATGATATGATGATGGTAGTTGATAGCATTTTCCTTGCTGTATATTTCCTTCTATAGTTCAGAACTATTACATGTGCATTTATTTCTTATATCCAGTGGTCAACATGTGGCTGTATAGCAGTTATGGTTCTGGAAAAAATATTTCTAATTATAACTGAGGTAAAAGCATGCCTAATTAATATTAATTTTAACATTTCATAAAGTGTGTATGTTTGTGCATGACTCACCGACACGGGCATAGTGACAGCCTCCCAGTTGGTGTTGGATGCAGGAAGAGGAGAGTCATACTGCAGGAATGGAAGGAAGAAATAATCAATCAATCAATCAATCAATCAATCAATCAATCAACCAACCAACCAACTGAAAATACAAGAAACCTGTGACTTACGTGTGCCCCCTCAAAAATACTGACAAATCACAATAAATAAAGGCAGAGGCTATATTAATATATGTGTTCGGTCTGCTTGGTCTGGCAAATAAATTACTAATTAAAGTAAGGTATCGTTAAGTCAAGGTAACTAAAAATACTGGATAAAGTCTAGTTAAGATCATGACAATGGTTAATCTTAGAGGCAGATGTTTAAAAGACACCAACAATGAATGTTGGGAAGAGATGGTCTACTGTGTTCAGGCCAAATGGCTTTTTGCTCTGGTATCATACTGTCACCCTTTTTCCTGCTTTTCTACAGAAAACGACTGTTTTGAGCTGTAGGATCTGTACACCATAGAGATCTACTGCATTAACACTACAATCCTTTAGTCAATTTGAAATGTAATGGAAGTTTTCTATGAGATGGACGACTGAGCCAAAAAGGTTAGTGGTGCAAATAGCACTTTAATGGTAATGCCACCTACTGTAGGTTTTTCTCACTCTGTCAGGCATAATGTTCATATTATACATATTCCTATTCTTATTCTCAGTGTGCTACTCCTACATAATCTGCACATAGCAACTACAGAATGGGAGCTGTTGGTAATGGCTAAGGTTAGGCAACTATGTCAAGGTTAGGAAAAAATCACAATCATCAGACAGGATGGAAACCTGGGCTGCCAAAGATGGGGTCGAGTATTCACATGTTATCCAAGGCTATCCAAGATATTCAGGTGTCTGCCTGTCGAACTGAAGGACTGTCAGGTTTGTCAGCAAAATCCCAAAAGAATTTCAAATGAAGCTGGTCACAGCATGTCTTTGCATGTGTGTGTGTGTGTGCGTGTGTGTGTGTGTATGACTGTATGAGAAAGAGAAAGAGTCAGGATGAAAGAAAAAGTGTGTGTGTATGTGTGCCAAATATGTCAGTCTGATGAGTGTTTATTACCTAAACGTGCCTTGACCAGAGTTGGATTTCTTGCACACACACACACACACACACACACGCGCACACACACACACACACACACACACACACACACACACACACACACACACACACACACACACACACACACACACACACACACACACACACACATAAAATCTCACTGGCTATCGAATCCCTCTCCTTGAAGAGTCTTAAATACCTTCTCTGGTCAATGTGGAACAGTAAATCTGTCTTGACCACACTTCAAAGACACAGTGCCCTCACTTTGTCTCTCTCTCTCTGTGTAAGTGTGTGTCTTTGAATGTAATAGAGTTGACATCAAAGCCCGTCAGTGTGCAAAGGTTTTTTGTTTAACAGATTCTCCCATGTGGCCTTTGAATATATGTACTCATACACATATACACACACCCAGACCAGCTGTGAATGAGGTCAGAAGGTTTCCTGTGAGAGTGTGTGTGTCTGTGTCTTTGTATCTGTGTGCAAGTGAATGCATGTTTACAGATTCCTTCTCTCATCTCCTTTTAAGGTTAAATGCTTCATGTCAAGCACATCTGGGTCACTTAATAGGGTTGGAAAAAAGTTTAAGAGACAGGGATCAGAACTTATACGGAGGGCTGAAAACCTCTGAGAACTCAGACTGTAGCTACCTACCAGCTGCAGTATCAAACTTGATCTCTTATCTATTAACTTGTCATTGTTCGATGTTTTTTGTGTTACAACATACTATCATGACATGAGAAATCAATATTCAAATGTGTAGATTTGTTGAAAATTCAACCCAGTAGAATAAATATTTTTTAATCAATTATTAAAACTGTGTAAACACATTCACATAAAAACATTACATTTACATTTAAAATCTGTGATTTTGTAATATCTTACAATAAAGAAAATATATTAAGAAAATACACATAATTACATTAATAAAAAGCATGCACAATGTGTTGCCTACATCTACAATTCAACTACAGTACAAAAGGATTACACATCTTTGAGAATGTGCCAAACATAGTTGCTAAAAGAAGCTAATTTTTTGTAGGGGAAAAATGTTTTTGAACCTAGTTTTTGAATGATTAATGAAACAATAATTGTTACAGAAGAATATTTAAGCCAGTATTGCCATACTCACTGGAGGTGAGGGAACAAATTCTTATTTACAGTAGCAGTCTAGTGGGGGGGACACCAGGGAACTGTGCCCTTTCGACCTCTATTTTGTACAGTTGGACACTTGAGCAACTGAAGATTAAATGTGTAGTGGATGTGCAGACAGGCAAGAGTATTTCCCTGTCGACTTTTACCCTGCACAACCAGTTATCTCACTTTCAGCCAGAGAACATTTAAGTTAGCAGATGAAACACATCAGCCACACTTATACTGTCTCATTGTGTTTGAGTTGAAACTAATTTACTGTGAATACCTCCAGCCTTAATCTGCAGTATATTGAGAGAAATATATTAGTTTTGCTAGTATTTGTTGCTGATTGAGTTACACAGTGCTGAAGGTCTAACTTAATCTATCCTGAAATTAAGTTTCACACTGTTATCAGCAGTTAGTTTGGCCATTCATGGGGAGTTATGTATCTAATGTCTCCAGCAGCATCGCTTATTTGCTTGGTGCATATACAAGAATAACTTAGCGCTAAATAATGCCACCAAGAAAATCTTATATAAACTTGCTAAAAACATAGGTCATATTCCATGAACCCATTCTGTATGGGAAATGCACATGAGGAATGACTCATGGCTTAGGAGGGAGATTCTGGGAACAAACGTGGATCATATTTCTTGATCAATAGTCTTCCCCCCACTGCACCAGGCTAAGCAGCACTTCTGAAGAATACCCATCCCAAAAAACATTTCTGTTACTCATATGATATCGGATAATCAGTACTGGAAGGAGGGCATACAAAACCAAACAAACAAACATGAAACAAAAATCTATAAGGTTTTATGGAGATCCTATGTTCATAATAATGGTGATGAGGCTGATTTGTGCCCTCATAAAGAATTTCCCTGAGCTTTTACAAGACAACCAAATACATCTTAAAATGCTATCACAAGCCCTAATTATTTAATGTGAGTCTGCACTCCAGATGACAAATCATACTTGCTGAAAACAAGATTTGAAAAGGATCAAAGAAATAATGCTTTAGAGAAAAAATAGTGACATGAATAATGAAAGCCCTCTGTACAACTAGAGTTCTGCCTGCAGATTTTGGGCTTTTGTTTTTTTTTTTCTTTTTTTGGAGACGGAGGCAGCTGTATTTATGAATAAGGAATAAATGTAAATTTAAAACTTATCACCCAAAATAGACTCAATCTGAAATTTGGTTGAACCTCAAATAGGCCCCATTTATAGGCCCCGTTTACACTGTCACTTCAAATGTCTTATAACCAGATAAAATCAAGATGCCTTTCAACACACGTTTGTCCACACTTAGCCGCATCCGTCAGCTAAATCACAAATGTGATTGCAATCCATCTTGGTTTTCCCAGGCTACATGCAAATCAAGGTTGGTCCGTCGCCTGTTCAAAGTCTGCTGGTAATAAGCCTGAAGTTGTTTATTAGCTGCCAAAACCCCCCAGAAGAATATGTTATGCACTTCGGAAGTTTAGGTTAGCAACGCTTTGCAATAATAGCTAACAACTATCAATACACTACCATAAACAAATAAATGACTTTCACTTTGCTTGAAGTCCACGATAAGTGTGCATCCTTAATGATAGAAATAAATGAAGTTGCTTTTTTCCCGTAGCTTTAATGAAACAGTGAGTGAGGCAGCTGATTTCAGGGTAATTTTAGTGTTACTTAAGCTGCTGTTAGGTGACAGATACGGTAGAGACTATTTCCACAGACTGCTTCCTGCAAAGCTTACATATGCATCTAATGCATTTTTACCTTTTCAACACCTGGTATTAGACAAACCCAAGACAAATAGAAACAGGCCCTTTAACAATGATGTTATACAGGTCAAACTTGGGTTCTGGATTGTTCTTAGTTAAAACACAGCAGGAATTTAGGCTAGTTATAAAATCACATTTTGTTTTGGCCCCTTCATTCTTCTCGTATGCTTCCATTTGTCTCCAGTCAGTGTTTTCTCTCTCATACTGATGCTGTTTTACTTTGCCTCATGGTTTTTCTTTTATCTAGTCCGCCTCAGTCCACTCCATATCTTTCACTACCTCACAACTGCTTCTCTCTCTCTGCCTCTCTCAGTTCAGATTGTTTTAGTCATTAGCTGACATGACACCATCTCAGACACCTGTTCTCTCCTTCCAATGCTGCTTCTCCTCATTCTCTCTCTGCCTTTCTCTTCCCCCTTTCCTCTCTCTGCCTCCTTCTTCTTATCTGCTCGACAGGTCTGGAGAGAACAAATTAGACCTACTAAATTAAGGCACACACACAGTGCTTCTAGCTGAAGGGAAGCCGTGTGTAAAACAGGGAAAGACACAAACATACGCATGAGCACTTTGAGAAATGGGTAAAACTGATCAAATAAGATGATTAGCCTCCAGAGTTGGATTCTGTTTTAAAATGACAGAGGTGAGATTATTTGACATGCAGAGAAATAACAAAGCAGGGCAGGGTGAGTAGACAGAGAACAGTAATTCGGAGTTGTTAGTTTATGTGGTGGTGGGAAGTACTTCATTGGTGGGGGGTATTTCATCATTATTGTCATTCTATTGGAAAGTCATGATGCTGCTTTGTAGTATTTTTGATGCAGGTCATTTAAGATCTCATTTGGCTCAAACATACAGTTTATTGCTGTGAGATTCCTTTATTACCTTCTGTCTATCCTCATTAACATATTGCCATAGCAATGTAAGACATATGAATTTGTTGTGGTGTGAGGCTTTCAGGTCACCCACGTTGCTGTGATTGTCTTGATTTTATTTTTTATTTGCTAGAGACGCCACTGCAATCCTGTTGTCTGACTTCAGTTGGAAAAAATGTGAATAAACAACAGTAATTTTTGGCTTTTATTTGATGCTTTGTGCAACTTGAAATGTTCAAATGTAATTACTGCCTGGATAATGTTCAAAAGCAATGCTTTTTTGAGTGAACTCAGGCCACAACTAAGGATTGCTTTCATTATCGACTAATCTGTGGATTATTATCTTGATTAAGCAATTACTTGTTTCATCTATGAGATGTCAGAAAATTGTGAAAGATGTCAATTGCTGTTTCTAAAAGCCTAAGATGCAAACTAAAATGTCTTAATTTATCCCGACCAATAGTCCAAAACCCAAAGATATTCACATTTAAGAAGTTGGAACCAGAGAAT
Organism: Euthynnus affinis; assembly: GCA_029490765.1. Lineage (NCBI taxonomy): Eukaryota > Metazoa > Chordata > Actinopteri > Scombriformes > Scombridae > Euthynnus > Euthynnus affinis. The sequence goes on along the minus strand of CM055845.1, from coordinate 19,431,390 downwards.
TTACTCAGAAAATGACTCAATCAAATGATTGAGTTGATTGATGAAATGATTAATCAATTATCAGAATAGTCGGCATTTAATTTTCTGACTCATGGATTTGGTTACCTTTAGACAACAAAAGGTTACAAAAGGTTGATTTAAGTTAGTGAACAATAGTGATTTTGGTTAAATCTTAATAAATACATCGTGATTTGTGCCTAAAGTCATGCCTAAATGTAACCAAGTGCTGCCAGTGTCTAAACATAATCATTACATTAAATTAACTAACATTAACAACATTCCCTCATCATGTTACTAGAAAATATAATCTCACCTCCATTAAGTTTACTTCAAAACTTCTTTGCTGTTGCAACGTAGTTGTAAATAAATGAATTTCTAGGATTGCAACCACAGTGCCCAAATGAGGTTCTCTTGATAATGTGTTAAGCTTTCAGTGTTGATTGGGATGATAAGCAGGGTAAATGTCTTCACAGAGGCTTTTAAATGAAAATGACAACATGAAAGCAAAAGATCATCTACAAACACTTTATTTCTCTCTCTGTCTTGCCCTTTATTCCATCTGTGCTCATACCATTTTTTTCTTCTTCTTTTCCCTCAGATAATAAGCAATGCCAGCAGTTCAATCCCGTCTGTGATGCTGTGTCTTCTCCCCTCTCCCTCTCCTCCGCACTTATGAAAGAGCCAGGGAACATCTTTAAATGCCTTTCTGTCTCTCTGCTGCTCTTTCTCTTTCCCTTTCCCCTCTGATTATAGGGCTGGAGAACATCTTCAAATCTGAGTCCCTCTCTTTCTTCTTTCCTCTTCCTGACAATATGACAAAGATAATCTCCTTAACTGTTCATTTGACAGCCTTTAAGAGAACATTTTCTCATCCTTGCTCCCTTCCTTTTGCCCTCCTTCCCCTATCCCTCCATCTCTACTGTCAAGTGGACATGTGAAAAAAGAACAGTTGGCTAATACATTCTGGCATTTTACTGACAGTATTATACTGTCAATGAATATTATAAATTGCATAATTAAAAAACAAAAAAAACAAAACAAAAAAAACAACATTTGATTTTGAAAATTAATATTCAGTTGTGAATTCTTGCATGGGCTTGGGCTGCTGCACTGAATGCACTACATGACGGACAGCAGTCAGACAACATCACTCTCATTGATTGAAAAATAAATGTATATTAAGCTGAAACATGCAAATAATTCAACAACAATCTTGTGGTAATGATGGCAGAGAGTTCATAACCTAGTTCAGCTAGAGAGAGTGATTTACAATCTGAGCAAACTAAAAAACCCCATTTGGAAATACTTTGGATTTTGGTGACCAGCATGAATATTGCCTAACCTTTTTAATAACATTAATTATAAATCATTCATTTGATCTCACTCTTAGAGACAGTGTGTTCTCAGTGTGTCACTCTAGCACCAACCATGATGTACACAGAAAGAAAGAGAGAAAGAGAGAGAAAGAGAGGGAGAGAGGTCCACAGTCTTTAAATTAAGTTTTACGGTATATGACATTATTTTATTTGTTTATTTTGGAATATGTAGGTATGTAGATATTTTATAAGACATGTTTATGTTGAAATAAACTTATAGAAGTAGTTTTGTCTGTCATTGCATTGATTTGCCCTCTTATGGACATAATGCACAAAAATTGATATTTGAATGGTTTGACCCATTTGTATTTTTAGAAGGAATAATCAAATGTCATTTTTGGCCAGTTTTGGCAGCCCAAAACAATGAGATAATCTCATGATTGAATGTTGAGTGATGGCATGGTTATAGTTTAAAGAAAAGGATAACAATTGAAAATTAAAGCTGCAAGCAGCGTTGGACGGGCCTGAGCCCCCCCCCGCGCACGCCTGGACCCGGCGCCGTCATGCTCGCCGCCCGCCAACCCGGTGCGAGTGGTGTGACTCTGCAGCCATGTGGAGTTCGGTGCAGACAGGAGCTTTTACAGTGAAGTCGTAGCAAGCTCCCTGTTATGGCTAAACATGACATGTCAACAGTGTGAGAATGACACATTTCTGCTGAAGGAGAAGTGTGTGTGGAAAGCTTCTGATAAGTTTGTGTGAAAAAGAAATCAATCTTCTACTTTTCATCAGGTGCATATTTTTTTAAAGTAAAGACTTTTAAGCCTCATGACCTGATAAAAGTTGGATTTAAATGTGTACAACATGACTTTTTTGCTCCTCTCAATATTACAGAATAATCATATAATAAATCAATTTGCTACTGTTCATCAGGTGCATTTTTATAAAAGTTAAGACTTGTAAGCCTCATGACCTGATAAAAGTTAGATTTAAATGTGTACAACATGACTTTTTTGCTCTTGTGAACATTACAGAATAATCATGGAATTATGAATATAATCTCCACTTATAAACACTGTAACATATAACACATCCAAACATCACTCATAAGTACAGTACTGTGCATCAGCATCGTCATTAACCCTAACCCCTGGTATACTGAGGCCATGTGCCCCAAGGTCAGGTAAATTCTGATTATTTTAATAATCATATTAATATTTTTTTATACTTAATAACTGCCACGAAGAAAGAGCTGGCATATTAAATAATAGAGAAACATATACAATGTGTACAGAATATAAATGTTCTTGACAAAATCAATTTCTACTTTTCATCACGTGCATTTTAAAAAAAAGTAAAGGTGTGTAAGCCACATAACCGGATAAAATAGTCATATATTTCATATATAATTATGGAAAAACCACAGTACAAAGCCTCAAAATATACTTATGTTTATTTATGTACAGCACTTTATTACTAAGCAGGAAGACTGTGTGTGTGTGTGTGTGTGTGTGTGTGTGAGGTGTCAGATGTCAGGTGTCAACTCCATCCCCTCCTGCAGCAAGCTGTCCAGAGCAGGGAGAGAAATGTTCTACTCCTGTTTTAAAAATGACACAGTAGCCTTGAATTTTGGCCATTTGGACTGAAAATACCCACATTTTTTAGATATATCCGTTGTGAATCCAATGGTGTACATTTAAAAGTTGTGGGATTTACGGTTTAGACAATAGTCCCCTAATTGATCGATGTCTGCCTGCTGAGAAAATGGGTCTCCCATTGAAACCCATTATAATCTGGAAATCGCTCACCACGCTTGGAGGCCAATATTATGAAAACCGGACCTCTTATTACAAAGTTTTTGATATCTTTGGTTCAGGAGACTCTACTGAGCGATATATTACAATCTGAAGCCATAAGCATGAGCGGTCTCAGAGAAGATAGCAGTTGATTCCCACTGAAATTTTGGAAAATTTTGGAAAAATGTGGAAAAATTTGCAATTGTTTTTGCATTTTTTGGACTTCCTGTTGGATTTAGGTATGGGGTGTCAGCGTATGATTTTTAGCTCTTGCGAAGACAAACAATCTCGTCTTGGTTGCATCTCTCTGCAACATTCCTACGGGCCGTAGCGTCCAAAATACACACTCTCCCATTGACAACCATTATAAACGCACCAACTTTGGAGGACGATATTTTGAGAATCGGACCTGCTATTATAGAGTTTTTGATAACTTTTGTTCATCAAAGTGTAGAGAGCGATATATTAAAATCTGAAGCCATGACAATGAGCGGTCTCGGAGGAGATATCGTCTAAAGGTCGTCTGCCATTTTGTTAAAAAAAATGACATTTTTGGATTTTCTGGAATTCCTGTTGGATTTAGGTCCGGGGTGTCAGTGTATGATTTGTAGATCTTGAGCAGACGAACAATTAGGTGTTGGTCCCGTGTCTCTATGCCACTCCTGTGGGCCGCAGCGGACAAAAAACTCCCAAAAACCAACTAGGTGGCGCTACAGAGTCATTTTGGAGTGGGGGGGTATAATTTTTACATATTATCGAATTTTTCGCGGGACCGGACCTACCTGCCAAATTTGGTGAGTTTTAGAGCATTTTTAGGGGGTCAAATTCAGGTTGAAAGTCGCGTAAGTAGAAAGAAAGAAAGAAAGAAAGAAAGAAAGAAAGAAAGAAAGAAACAAACAAACAAAAAAACAAACAAACAAACAAACAAACAAACAAACAAACAAACAAACCAACAATCGAGTAACAATAGGGTCTTCGCCCTGTCCCAGGGCTCAGGCCCTAAAAACAATACAGCTTCTTTGCTCCAGTGTCCTGACTGACAGAAAAAAACATGGTGCAGGCACGAAAGATACTCCGATTGAAATACATTATTTTGAAAGTTGTGCCTAGTGTCATGAAAAAAATGGAAAATTTGTGTCCATGTGCACAAATCTATAGATTCAATTATGTGATTATTTTACAAACTGTCATGTGACTGGGTTGCCCAATCATCTATCACCCCACTCATCATCCTATCTCTCTCTTTTATTGTCAAACAGAGGTAAAAGAGTGAAAGAAACATTTTATCTGGAGCATTGCAGTGGTACTCAAACTGAACCCGATGTGACAAAAAATATAATGAAAACTTTAAGCTGTGTCCCATATAACAGCTCATGATTCATCGTCAGCTGTGTGTGTGTTATAGTGTGTGTGTGTCTTAGTGTAAGTACCTCTCTCACCAGCAGCGAGTAGTAGACTTTGAATCCCGGCTTTGCAACAAAGTAATCATCCGACTTGAAGGTGACTCTGAGCATGTTGGTTTTGGAGTTGAGGGTAGGCGGTGCCTTCTGCCCACACCAGCGACCCCAAATTATAGTGCTGGTCTCCGATTGGTCCTCCACTTCAACAAAGTCATACCTGGAGTGAGAGATAGAGATAGAGAGGCAGATGAAGGTGTGGGAGGGAAGAGTGAGAAAAAGATGGATGATAAACACTGAACTTGTCAATAAAATATAAAAAGTGAGAAAAACATGAATGGATGAATGTTTCTGTCTCACAAATGGAAAAGTTGGGGAAGGTTTTTAATTTTTTGGGTAATGAGAACATTGCACTCACCATGTTAACTGCTTAATTGAGATCTAGGAATGCAGTGACAGCTAAAAAAATGTCAAATGGTGTAGGAAACAAGCAAACTGATGACAATATGGGTTTCACACAACATTACACCAAACACTTTTGAGTAGAAATCAAAGTGAATGGTAAAATTATGATCCAAACTATCCAATATAAGTATTCATCACAGTTTACAGACAACTTTGATCTTCCATACTCACAATAGTTACGCACACAGATGTGCATTAAAGGATTATTATCTACTGTGTTTTCTTTCAGTTTTATGTTCAAATTAAGGAAACATTTTGAGAAATATATTCATCTGTTTTCTTGCCATGAGTTAGATTGACATCACTCTCATGTCTGTTCTTTAAGTATTAGGCTCCAGTCAGACTAAAGCTTAGCTTAACACAAAGACTGGTTCTGTCCAAAGGTAACAGAATGTGACTACCAGCTCCTCTAAAGCTCACTAATTTACATGTTATAGCATGTTATGGGAAGTCACTGCTCCCAGCCAAGAAATAGCTCTGCACATAACCTCTCACAACTTCAACTTTTTACATTTTGGTTTTTGTAATGATTAAACACATAAGATATACTGTACAGTGTTAACTGGTGACCGTTAAGTCCTACTTCTCCAGATTTTGTTACTGTTTAACAGTCTTTGTGCTAAGCAAAGCTAACTGGCTGCTAACTCCAGCATCCCAAGTGGGATTGATGTTGGAATTCTTGGCAAGAAATCAAATCATCTACTAAACTGTTGTGTTATTTTCAACTTGTCTGATAGCCCAACTGATCATATTTCTTGCCACATCAGACTCGGGCCATATTGTTGTGTTTCCATATCTCCATGATTACATTATTGAGTACTACATTATCATACAGTGATGACGAAAACTACAAAAAAGACCCAATCTGTAAAACACTGTCATTTTCTTTCAAAGACAAAGTTTACATTTAACTCCTTCTTTACTTTTTAGGTTAGTTTTAGGGTTCTATTTGAGACAAATTTATGTTGTGTTTGCATACCACTCGGTCATCCTGCCAAAATCCTTGAAATTGGTATTGGTAAATTGTATTTTGGAGGAAAATGTTTAGAATAACTTTGACTCAATGTTCCAGCAATCAATTTCCCAGTCAATTAGTAAGTCCATCTATCAAAAACACACACAAATACACACACACAAAGTCATACAAGGTTTGAAAAACCAAGCAAAGCTTCTCTCTCCCTCTTCTTACCTTTCCAAATCTCTCCTCCCCCTCTTTCCCCCCTGCTGCTCCCCCTTGTCTTTTCAGCAAAGTGCTTACAAAGACAGCTGAGTTGCATGTGGGGATTAAAAAGTCTATTTTCTCCCCTCAACCCTCAAGGACAAACTTCTTATACTTCTTGCCAAGAAAGCACACTATCCATCTCTCTAAAAGTGATACCAGCCCCTCAACTTTTTATATTCTTTTCTCTCACATCCTTTAAATCATAGTTTACTGTTGGTGCACTAATGTGCATACATTATTAATCATTTTTACATGTTTCGCTGTCATATGTCTACCATTTTTACTCAAACGTTCCCTCTTGTCAGTCCAAACCATCCTGTCCATCATTCGTTCTCTCACTTACTGGATCTTTCTCTTGTCTTTAATCACTGTTACTTTTATCTGACTTTTCTCTCTTACAGCCCCTTGTTCTTCATCAATGCTTCCTCCCCTTTGTACTCTGTACCTCCGTCCTTCTTTCTCATTATTCAGTTATTGTCCTTCTCTCATTTTGTCTTTTTTCTGAAGGTGTTTTATGTCATCCTGCTCACTAATCTATATCTTCTGTTCTTGTCCTCTCCTCTAAATCCCATCATTCCCGTTTCAATCTTTTCCTTTTTGGTCTTTCTGTATCTCATGTTTTACCTGCATGCTCCGTTCTCAGCCTCCTCCAGGCCAAAGTGTCCATCAAACTCCAGGTGTATGAGGCTTCCTGGCGGTGACAGCAGTTTCCATGACAACAGCAGGTTGCGGGGGTAAGCGTTGGGGTAGCGTGGGCTTTGGATGACTCCCCCCACCGGTGTTACCGTGATGTTTTCCTCTTTGCGGTACAAGTCTGTGGTGAGGCGATTGCTGTCTGTTAGTGGTTACAACTAATCAGTTAGTTAGTCCAGTAATAAATAGACACAAGCAAAGCAGCTTGTTCACATGCACATAATATGCAAATCCACATGTGAAAACATCAAATGGACTTTAATGGATGTTGGCACAGAGACAGAAGCACAAGCACATACAAGTCACACCAAGTTGTTTTTTGTGTTTTTTACATATCTAGTTCCAAAATAAAGAATAGAAGTACAAAGTAAGAATACCTATTAAGTCCAGTCTTCCAAAATGCTTGTTCTGTATGTGCAAGGATCTGTTGAACATGTTTTTGAGGATGTCCGTGAGTGTGTTTGTGTCTTTCCTTATTCCAAAGTGTGACCTTCTCACACCTGTTATAATTTGATATTTCCTGCACATGAGTGGAAAATTTTCTCTGATTATGGTTCAACAATTAGTCAATAAAATAATCATCAGTTCCAGCTCTAATTTATACCCTGCCTAATTGCGCGCTGGCCAACAGCTGTTGAGATATCTTGCTTTGGATCAACTGATGCACAGTCTGACATCACCAGTATCAGTCTGGACTATGAACTGTTGTAAAATATACAGTATTGTCAACACAGCAAAGAAAGTATGCATGGTATGTATTGTACATTGAATGTAGCATTGAAAACATTTTGTGTTTTGTGTAAAAATGCCCTAACCCTTTTAGTGTGTGCAAATAACAGTGACAGTCTTTACAATAAAGGAACACTACAGTACTGTGCCAAAACAGACAAAATACTGTACAGAATGTCCCTGATAAAGCCAGTGTGCTCTGTCTATTTTACTAGCTCACCATGCACCCATACAACTGCACACACACACGCACATACTCTCTCTAAAATAAGATATGCACATGATAACCTATACCACCAACCACCTAAAGAATCTGCAAAAAGTAAATTAAGAAATTATATTGGATCTATTAGCTTTCATTGGCAGTGATTATTAGCTTTATTACTTTACTGACTTGTTCTACAAAAGGTGGTACAAATGGTAGTTTCTAAAGTAGCGTGTAAAGCATAATAATGGTATTCTAATGTTATTACAAAATGTAATTAATTGACCTCATCATTTTACTGATGACTTTCTAAAAATGATGGAAATTTTCACACACACACACACACACACACACACACACACACACACACACACACACACACACACACACACACACACACACTCACACACTCACTCACACACACACACATTCAGAAGGTCAGACTGTGTGCTTAAGTAGGCTGACAGGGCTGTTTTTTTCTGAGGGGTGTGTGGTTTTTGTAAGGAAGAGAGAGCTGAATGCATAATCAAGGCACTATACCCTGCACCCCAGGGAGATGATGATGAAGCTTTGGCCTTCTCCACCTCTTCACTGCAAACCCCCATCATTCCACCCCCCCTGTCTCATCCCATCCTTCCCTCTCTTTACAGTTCTCTTCATTGCTTCAGTCAACGATCCTGTCTCATTGGTCATTCAACGTTCTTCTGTAGTCACATTGTTCCACAAAATCTGGCTTCAGCAATTAACACTGTACCTAAGTGTGTGTGTGTACATGCACTGTGTATTAGAGAAAGGGAATGTACCTCCAGTTATTAGCTTTTATGCTTATGTGATTCTATAAACATAAAACAATTTCATATCTCCTACCCTCTATACATCGTGAACTTGTGAATTGCAGTAGAGCTTTGACAGTTGTTGCAGTCCCATATTGATTTGGCCTTGGCGTTCTCTCTGGCTGGAGAAATTAGTAAATGAGTGAATGCAAGGTGAGGAGGTCACAAGATGATCAACAATGATCAACAATGACACGGCTCTGCCACCTTAAATTTACAAAGGTTTTCAAAATTGAGCCCAAAGGAACTAAATAGACTCATGATATTCTGTAAATCACTAGTGAACCCCCTGTTATGACAGGGAAAGCGACGACTTCCAACAATAACTGCGCACAGATGAAATACAGCAAGAAGAAAGACAAACATGACAATTACCAAAACCACACCACAATATCTCCACTGCCCAGCACCATGATTACAAGACACACATGGAAGGAACCCCCAAATGGGCAAAAAAAAATTAGCTTTAAAGCTCACCAAGATCAGGAGTGACTATACAACCAAAATGGACAGTATGGCTAACTCCATTCACGTGCTTAAGAAGGATGCTATGCTCAACAGGCTGGCAAATGCAGAGAAATTCAATGGGAAGTTGGAGGATAAGATGGAAGTAGCCACCAAGGAGGCATCTTTAACTGTTAAACAGACTCAAACCCTGCAGCTGAGGGTGGATGACTTGGAGAACAGACGAAACAACCTGAGGTTGGTTGGTATTATGGAGGGCTTGCAGGCATGCAACATGTGCTCCATGTTTGACTGGATTTTAAGCTATATGTTACAGGTACCATAGGACCAGAGCTTTGAATTAGCAAATTTTATTCAAAACATATTGACACTCAAATTAATACCATTTTGGTGAGTGACATAATTACAGAGTCTTTTCAAATAAATTTGAATTCAGTGTCATCTCTGGCTACTGTATGGGAAGTCTTCAAAGCCACCTGTAGAGGATGGATTATTAGCTACTCTATGGCTGAGAAATACAAAAATCTATAATTAAGTGACAAATTAAATAGGTTAGAGGAACAGCATATCTTCGGCCCATCCAAATTAGATTTTAGGAAATATCTTCTTGCGACCAGAGTGGACTTGAAGAAGATGTTATATTATGAGACAGCTTATGCTTTATTCAGAACACAAAACTACAAACTACAAGGAACAGATAGCAAGGCTAGTAATGGGGAAATGGATGACTTCTTTGAGCATTTGGATCTGCCATCTGTCAGTAAGATAGATAAACAGTTGTTGGATGTCCCATTTAAGACATTAAGATATTGAAAATGCAATTATGAAAATGGCTTCTAGGAAAACTCCTGGTGAGGATGGATATGGTGGAGAAATTTGCAAATGCTTTAAAAAAAGATATTCCCCATTCTACTTTTACTGTATGAAGAGACTGTCAAATGTGTATATATGCCACCTTCTATGTGTAAAGCCATCATATGCCTTTTGCCACAATCAAAAAAGACCCAACACAAGTGGGGAATTACTGGCCCTCAAGCCTTCTGAATTGTGATTATAAGATGCTAGCAAAGACACTGTCTCTTTGTTTGGAATGGGTAGTTCCATCCATAGCCCATATAGATCAAGTGGGATTTATGCCAGGCTGTCTTGACTTGAACAATATGTTGAGGCTTATTCGTGTATTACTGAGGACAGATTCCCTTAACAAGCTAATTTTTGCTACATCACTTGATGCAGAAAAGGTGTTTGATAGAATCGAATGGCTTTATCTGTTTATTTCTTTAAAAAGTTTGGCTTCAGTCGAAGGTTCATTATTTGGGTTAAGGCCCTTTACTGTACCACACATTCATCAGTCAGGACTAATGGCCTAATTTTAGAGTCTTTTCCTCTTCAACGTAAGGCAAGGATGCCTACTCTTGATTCATTCACCCCTGAGCCTTTAGCTTATACGATTTGTGCTAGAATGGATATATATGATGTGAACTTACATGGAATGTACTTGTAAATTGAGCATGATGACATATTTCCCTCAGTAGACAAGTATCTTCCTTACCAGCAGTTGTCAAATTAATCAATACCTTTTTCAGGGTATAAGATTAATTGGAATAAAAATGAGGCAATGCCTCTCAATTCCCATACATATAGGTCTGATCTCATGAATACCCCTTTTGTGGCAAATGAATGGAATTAATTATTTAGGAATCAATATTATATCCCCTGCAGCCAAAATATTCAGTCTGAACGGTATGGTCCTGTTATCCTTCATGCAGTGAAGGATGACATTAATAGATGGACAGCTTTACTACTATCTCCATGGGCCAGAGCTGAATTTCTGAAAATGAACATATTACCTAGGCTTAAATACATAATTTCTTCTATTCCTCTTAAGGTTCCTGACAGCTGGTTCAAAGAGATACGTTCCCTCTTCACTCAGTTCTTTTGAAACGGAAATAAACCCAGAATTGCGTACAAAAAAAAAAAATCCCAGGAACTAAAGGGGGCCTAGGAGTTGCGAATTTGTTTTACTACTACATCTTGTATAATGCAAGGTATCTATTGTCATGGGCATATAAGGAACATTATCAAGTGGGCAGTTGGGAGTGGTTGAAGAAGACAGTTCTGGCCCAACATGGGGATATAACGCTGGCATCACTTGGATGCTTACAAGGCTTGTACTTCAACTGAGGTGGCTTGGGAACATGACCTTAATACATCACTTACCACCTCACAGTAGCCCTCTATATGGAGATTGGGCATACATTTATCCAAATGTGTTAGATACAAGATAATTCAATATAAGATTCTATGTGGAGCATAAATGACTACTGTCAGACTAGTAAAGATGACTGTAAATGCCTCTGATTTGTGTTGGCATAATTGTGGTAGTCATGGTTCTTTAATTAATTTATTATGGGACTATCCTGCTGTGAAATCTTTGTGGTTAGAAGTACATGCCATGATGTCAGAGATTTTAGATGTTGATCTTAATCTATTTCCTACTGTACTGCCTTTCACTTAAGAGATTGGTACTTCTCAAATGGAAGGAGCAAAAGCCAGCTTTCTTCTTAAGGGAGTAAGGGCTGGAGGATTAACTAGACTTGCTTAACATGAAGAAAGCAGCCTGTTTACTGAAAGACTTTGATAAGGGTCTGAGTGGGCACTGGGGCATTGTCATGAGAACCTGGACCTGGGGGTTGCATGCATATGGGTATGTGCATGTATATGTATGGGTGTATGTATGTGTACATGGGCTGTGTGTTTGTGAATTCATAGACAGTATGTATTCATGTGGATATATTTGTGCACATGCCCACTATATTCATATTTATACAACTCTGAACATGTGACAAGTACACACGATTTTGTGTATCTCCTGCTTCTCTATAGCTGACACTGACCTTTGACTTACCTGGATGAGAGTATGTAAAAATAGAAAATATAAACTCTCCCCAACTTACTCCTTCATCCATTAGTTTCAAATAGTACTTGCCTCAAATAGTATTTGTTGCTAGCAACTGTTAAATTTGCTCATCCACATTCCAGTATGCAAAGCATACCTGGCTACAGGAGCCGTTAAGCTCAAACTCACAGAGAATGCCTAGTAGTTGGATCAGATCAAGGTCAGATGACATTCCTGCCACAAACAAATTGTCCAAGAGTTTGCTTGGGACCAGACCGGTTGTGTTGGCATGCACCCGAGTATGATTACTGTGTTCAGACCTGGCCGAATAAATTGCACCAAGGGTGAAAATGAACCGATTTAACTGGACTATGAAAACGCCCTTGTCTTATGCAAACTTGAAGTCTCCAGTGCACAAACTCTGAGAATGGACTTTTTAATGAAGTAGGAGAAATCTTGTATCCAGCAATTAAACTGTTGAAATGAACAATATTTGCATATTCATCAACTCTGGAATTCTTAATGAAGAGGAAGGAATACATGTAATTTTAAAAAAGTTTAACTAGTTAACTGAATTTTTTTGTGGAGAACCATACCATACACAAAGTATTATTCAAAGCAGGGTATTTTTAAAATATCTTTAAAAACTTTCTGGAGGGGATCTTTAAAGTTTTCTAAAATGTTTCTAAATTATGTTGCATGAACACAGGTGTATGCGTGTGTGTCTGTGTGAGGGCGGAAAGTGAGTGAAAGACAGAAAGCATTAAGAAGAAGGAAGATACTAAAATGAGAAAATATGCAAATTTGCTCAAAGCAGCACCCAGCTCTTTTGCATGCTGTTCCTCAGTCACACCATTGACCTTACTATAAATCATGCAGCGATGTCAATGACACCAATGCAAATTAATGCAAATGATACAATGATGAGCGCAAAGATTTCGATTAAGAATCCAATCCTGAGAATTGGCAGTGCTGGATACTCAGGGGGATATTTTGTCTGCCTGTGATTTTGGATAAAGGGCTGAAATGAAATCAGGGTTGAGCAGCATCCTGGAGCACTCAACACATATGTTGGGGTCTCAGTGGGGTACAAAGTGCTGTCTTGACATTAGGACACATTTTTATCTGGTTATTCGGCTCTGAACTACTACACATTGGGCTTGAAATGAAACAGTGACTATGCTGACTTTAAGCTTTAACAGTGTTGGAGGGTTTATTTTAGTGTGTTCAATATATCAACAAATATTAGCTTCATTGACCAAATCATATCACCGCAGGATGGGCACAGGATGAATAAAATATAAAAAATTGTGAGAGGCTGTTATTACTAGGCTTACCTATGCATTTAAAGATATGTTCTTCCAGTAAATTGCCTCCAAATATGTTACCAAATAGTTTCAGTTTAATTTGTCTTGCTTGCCCACAGTAACTACAACTGCTGCTCTGGTGCCTGATGTCCCAGCATCTGGTTTGTATCTCTTACTGTGGGAAGTGACAAAAAGCATCAAAGAAACAGAGAGACAATCTGTGTCTTTATCCACTTTTAGTTCTCATTGCATTAATATATGATTAATACATTTTCCCAGTGGGATGGAGCAGACAGGTTCTCAACTGAAACACTGTTGCAGGTAGAAGTGATCAACATGTTTAAAGGAGTGGGATGGTGAAGCAGGTGAAGGATTGAATAAACAGTCCCATACAGATCTCTTATTTTGGATGAATACTGAGTCTTCTGTTTCTAAATGAAGTGCAATTAATTTTAGTCTTACAGGGGACATATTATGCACATTTTCAGGTCTACATTTTAAATCTGGGGCTCTACAGGTTTATCTTTGTATGATTTGCAGCTCAAAAAGCTTTCGTATCGTATACTGGCCCTTTATGCAGCCCCTCAGTTCAGCTTATGTCTGAAACAGGCTGTTTTAGCTCCTGAAATGTCAACTTCTTAAATACATCTGTACCTGTTTGAGCCAAAATCTGATCTGAAATATGCAAGTGGACAAAGCGAACAACACATGAAAAAAACCTTAGCAAGAACCTTTGAAACCAAGGCTACAGAATGGACAGCTGTTTATGGGCATGCAAGGTAGAAAAGGCCGTCATAAATGGAGCGCTCAGAGCAGGTTGAAGCCCTGGCTTTTGACTTGCTGAGAGCATATCTACATTATGTTAACCTCAAGTTGTGGAACTTTGACCATGTTTAGCATAAATATCCAACATCAGAAAATAATAAAAGGTAGAATATAACATAAAAATGTAACCAATTTTGCTGCAGTTGTATTTCTTTTGCATTTTTGTAAAACTTTGTAACTTAAGATCACAGCACATAACTCTTAACAAAGCCACAAAATCATCAGTTTTATTATATAATTTCTTTTACAGGATCTGTGTTCAGAACTAGTCACATAACAATAATCTCTTTCAAACTTGACAGAAAGTTTAAGTTCTGCAATCTCAAGAAATAAGATGATGTCACTAGTGCTGATAATATCACTGACAGTCTGACTCACACTCCTAGATTTAAATACACTTACACATTCTCTCTCTCTCTCTCTCACACACACACACACAATGTCTGACACTGGCAATTAAGCTTTCAGACTCCTGATCTGACACTTAAATAACTGTGACAATGATGCTGCGTGACTGTGTTGTGTGATGTAGTGTGTGTGTATGCGTGGGGCCAATGAAAGTGTGTTTGTGCATGTGCCAAACTCTGAGTAAAAGTTCTTGATTGAATGTGTGTATTTGCATGGATGCGTGTGTGCCAGGATGTATGTGGGTAAATTCTCACTAATTAAACTTGGCTCTCCCACCTCCAGTGCCAGGGTGTGATGTTCTACATGGCTCTGAGATCTATTTCTGATCCAAGTACCAATCACACTCCAATCACCCAGCAACCAGTTTGCATCAAAGACCTACAAAATAGCTCTGTGGAGACAGTAACTGAAGTCACGAGAACAGAACTGATCATGAAGATGTAAAACTTTTCTTTCTCATTTAAAAGTTGTTTTTGGTGAAGTCACAGAAGTGCAAACACTTTCCTGATATTAAACTTCACCCCTTAAAATCCAACTCTCTATTCTGTGTAAACCAAACAGTATTTTTCCTGAGTGACAGTTTGCATATGATACATTCTCACTCAGAACACAATCCCACAGGACATTACCTATAACAAGGCAACCCCATTTCCTACATCTGCCATCCCCTGTCTAACATATCCTGTCTGACTTTCATCTTCTCAAAATGAATTCTCATAAGCCCTAACACTAGCTAACAGGACACATACTCTACCTAATACATGCACTTTCAGCTGTGAAAAACTCCCCAGAGATGTGCAATGCTGCTGTTCTTGTTCGTGGTGGCATTCCCAGTTTCTATCTATAAAAAAGAGGTGCTTTCATTTGCTGTGCATTGGGTTTAGATGTGTTTTAAGACTATAAAGTTAGTTTGCAGGTGAAACCAAATTATTGCATCAATTTGATAAATTAAAACTTAGCTTGCATCACAATTACTTATAAGGAAAGAATAAGTTCACCTCTAAGATGACCATGGAGTAATGAAACCAGTCCAAGTGTTGTATGAATGTTAAAGAAGGGTATCTGAAAAGTCTGGGAAGGGGAAGACTATTGTATAGTGTAACAAAACAGAAGTTTGTGAACTACATTAGATAACTTGACAATTTATTCATACTGAAGTTAGTGAGGAAGCTGATTAAATCTAGATATGGTTTGGATGAACAGCGACTCTACCAATTATCTACAGAGATAATTGATTTCAAGAGCAAGTAGGCTACAGCTACACCCTCAAATTTTGCCAAGACTCTCCCTTATTGTCTATTTTTCATAATATCTCAAAAATTAGACTTTTATTTTTTATCAACTAAGAATCTGGAAACTGTCATCAATGCTTTCATTACATCCCACCTAGACTACTTTAACTCACTGTACTGTACACTGTACAACCTCTCACGCTTTGGTATTGATATTAAAATTTTATATCAGTGACTTACTAATCCATTATGAGCCTGAGATCCTCTGGTAGAGGTCTGCTAGCTCTTTGTCTTCTTTTAAATCTCTCTTAAAAATGCACTTTTTCAGAATTGCTTTCTCTTGAATCAGTTTGTACAGTTTTACTTTGTTTTTACTGCGTTTTGTAATTTATACCTTGCTTGTCATTATTACTGTAACGAGCAAAATAAAGTTATTATTCCAGCATATTTTAAAAGAGCAACTGAGGAGTGAGAGTTAAATATCTGCTTGGCCTTCTGGCTACATAGTGTGTCAATGCAGAGGTGTGGGGACATTGACACTGACCATAACTTGGGTTTGTGTGTTGTGTTTCCTGCCATGGAAGAGAAACAAATCTCTTGTTCATGTCCTTGTTAACATTAGTAGCTATGTTCCAGATGTCTCCAACCACAACTCTGAGCTGCAGTTCTGGCAAAGTCACAGTAGGAAAGATACACAAAACTGATAAATAATGAATGTCAACAAAAAAAACAAAAGACAAAAAACTGTAGGTCTTAACTCACAGTGTTGTGTTTGAAAAAATGAAGAGTGGATAATAATTTTTTAAAAGTGATTTGCCACACCTTCACCAATCTGCTTTCATACTGGGTGTTTTCTTTCACTGATGACATGTCTTACAATCATCTTTACACACAAGCATTTTAAATTAACAGCTCTTGTGCATTTAATCTTTTAGGTGGCATTGTGAGGCAGATTTTTATTGTTTTGTAGTTGTTATTACAGCCCCATTTTCTATCCTTCCCAGTTATCTGCTGAATTGTTTATTCATCTGTGTTTGGCAACAGAGTGTAAAACATTGCCCATTAGCAGCAAAACTGCTGCTAAACACTGTGTGTGCACGCGTGAATGTGTGTGTGTGTGTTTGTGTCATTGGTTGTTTATGTGTGTAAAGTAGGTTTGCATGTGCACATCTGTTCATCACTATATATGGGTCTGTATTTGTGTGGGTGTATGTGTGTGTGTATTGGTTGTTGATGCGGGAAGCTGTACTTTCACCTTCAGAGTATTTCCACCCATGAGAAATAACCAAAGCCTTTTCCATCTGGCTAAATGTTAGCTCAAGGCCTGTGTGTGTGTGTGTGTGTGTGTGTGTGTATGTGTGCGTGTGTGAGTGTGTGTGTATGTATGTGCGTGTGCATTGCTGCACTGCTTATCAAAGCCTGTGCTGGCTCCACTGTTTTGCCACTCTCTCATGACAAATCAGCTTTAAATATTCTCCCTTGTTTCTAAGTCACGCTCACACAAGCATGGAGGCATGAAAAAGACAAACACATACACACACGCCCTGGGGCTGAACACTGCATGCCGAGGGGTGTCAGCTTTGGTCAGCATCGGCTCTCACCCCACATCTCTCCTCCTCTCTCTCCTTCACTTACTCTGCTCCCTCCATCCTGCACCATCTTTTCTACCTCTGTCTCCTTCTCTTTCTGACCATGACAGAATCACTGAAGCTCTATTTTTTTTTCCTTTTTAAGTTATGCTCATCAATGACTGATATAGAGTCCCACATTAGGAAATTATTTCACACTTCAAGGACCATGCCAAACCTATGTTAATAAACTGAAAATTGTAAAAAAAAATAAAAATAAAAATAAATAAATAAATAAATTATGTGTCACTACTGTCTCTCTCACTTTACTCTTCTCTTTCAGATCATCATTTTGGTGTAGCCCCACTTTTGCTGCTGAGAGCAATTAGCTTACTTCACTTTCTTTTATGCAAAGTGTGGGGAATTGGGATGCTGGAGTGCAATGGCATGGCCAAGAAAGCAGAATATAGGGGGAAAATGACAGACAGAAGGGACCTTTCAATTATTCTTCACTCTAAGTAACGAAATGATGATCAAGAAGGAAAATGCATGTTTAAAGAAAGGTTGAGTGGAAGTGTCCAGTGCATTAGGCAGGCCACATAAGCATTCAGCTGAGAGTTACATACATGCCGAGGCAGCTGGAGTATACATATCCATGAATTATAGAAAACAGCAGGCCTATATATGTAATTATAGACAAGAGCACACTACATGTGCATTATGTCCACTTTCAGTTGGACACAACAGAGCTGCTGCATTAGCTTGATGACTGCAGAGTTGCAGCCAGAAAAGTGTCATAAGATAACATGAATATGGATATCCGAATTAGGGCTGCAACTAACAATTATTTTCATGAATTAAATTATTGCCTAGTCTGTAAAATGGCAGAAAATAGTGGAAAATGTCATAATTGTTCATGCACTCAAGGTGACATATTTATCAGCCCATTTTGTCCATTTTACCACTAAGGATACTAAAAAAACAGCAAATAACTGAAAAGCTGGAAACATACATTTTTTTGGCATATTTGCTTAGAAAAATATCTCAACAGTTATGATTAATTGGTCATCAAATGTTCAAATGCTCATCTTCTTTCAAACAGGAAACAAGGAATAAATGAATAACTAATGTTTTAGCTATAAACAGAATTATTTTGCAAATAAATGTAATCAAAAAGAATAAAGCAAGGAGAAATATATAGATGGAAATATATTGTTCCTCTCAAGTCCATCTTTAATAGTGGGTAGAGGATAGAAATAGTTATATACATTTTAGAGACTATTTTACTGTTGTTTGACACTCATCCACAAATCGGACTTATACTTGTATAGTATATTAATGTCTGACTTGAAACATCTCCTAATATTCTGGTTACCAGGCAATTTCACATTATCAATTTAACATGACAATGTTGGACTTTCTATTTTAAAGCAAAATGACTCACACTCTTACTGAAAACCTCCGCAAACACATTCACACATGCATTTTGATGTTCCACACACAAAGAACTCATAAGCAAATAAAATCACAATAAGGCTTCTATTTTATTACCAGTTAATCTGCCGATTATTGTCTTGATTAATCATTTGTTCTATAAAACATCTGAAAGCAGAGAAAAATATCTGTCACATTTTCCTAAAATTCAAAGTGACATCTTCAAATGTCTGGCTTGTTAGTCCAACTGTAACCAATTGTACAGTGTACACATGCAATATGCCCCCCCCTCACTCTCTCTCTCTAATACAATAAAAATCCCACAGTACTTAGCAGACATACACTCATCCATTGTTCTCCTTTTGGGTCTTTTACCTTTACCCCTCCTTTTCAAGACAGTAAAAATAAAAGTTCACCATGACCTAGCACTTGTCCCTGTACTCTCCTGCTTGGGGACAATTTTAATACAATCCAAAACACTGTAGGGTTTTCAGGCATGTTCCATTCTCCGCTCATAGGAGGTATTACACCCTCTGTGTGTATGTGTGTGTGGGGGTGGATGTTTTGAGTGTGAGTGTCAGCATGTGAGAGTACATGCATGAGAAAGGGTATGCGTGCCATGTGAGTGGTTGGTGGAGCAAATACCTATGCTTGAAGGTTTTGTGTTTTTTTATGAGTGCATGTGTGCGTGTGTGTGTGTGTGTATGTGTGTGTGTGTGTATTCCCTCTGAAGCTGACACAAAGGCATGTCCTCTGACACGGACAGAGGAGGTTAGACAAACAGCCATAGCATGACCAAAACACTGTTGACTCAGTCTCTTGATAAAGACCGCACATAACACAGAATGGACATCCTCAAAGAGAGGGGGAGCAGAAAGACAGACAGAGACAAAAACATTGAGAAGGACAAAGTGAAAATGAGGAAAGATTGAGAATCAAGAATGAGACTGAGCAGAGATTGAGGACAGTGGGATGGATGAGAGAGGAAGAGGGACAGGCAGTGATTGAGTGAGGTAGAGAAGGACAGAGGCGAGGAGAGGAGAGTGGAATAGAAAGAGAAAATAAATGTGGAGACAGAACAGATGAAGAAAGAGGGAGGGAGTAGTTGCAGAGAGGACAGAGAGGGAAAACACTGCTACATTTACTGCTGAGTAAAAAGAATAAGAAAAGTCCCATGATACACATCAAACACTGTATAAGCTATACACCAAACAGCATGAGTTAGCCTCATAAATAAGCAAGGACACTAACTGCTTCGTGTGCATCTGTGAAGTTATGTGCCCGTTTGAGTAACTGTGTCACTTGCTTTTGTCGTGATGTGCGCCATTTTGTGCAAATTCATCATTATCATGGTTTTTGTCATCTATTTCAAAGGCAATAACAAAGTAGAGACATCACTAGAAAGTTGTGACTCACAATGCATTTACATTTTTTTCCTGAGGCTTTTTAGCTGGCCCTTACTTCTTCAGCAGCGAGTCTCAATGGTCCTTTTGGGCCTTTGATTAGCATTAGCATCCACTTAGCTTTTGCAAGTGCCTCTCAGGCGTTTATGACTCAACACCTGTTGATGGGGGCAAATTAGCCTAATGGGTACAAAGAAGAGGGATGAGCTGCACTCTGCCAAACAGGGTGTAAAATCAGTGGTTAAAATGATGAAATATATTGTCCATTTTTAGTAATTTTTAAACCTTTACTGTTCCTTTTTAAATACAGCACTTTACCTTCAACTGTGATTATTACACAGCTTTCTTGAATACTCAATTCTGATTTGTCAATTATGCCATTCTGCTATAAATAACAGACTTTTGCGATAGATGCAGTTCTGATCATAGACTCTCAATCCGAAGAAAAAAGTCCAGTAACATTACCACCCGCAGCTCATTCATGATGAAAAAAAAACATTAGGCTCCAACCATTACAGAATGGGAAAAGTGGAGTAAGATCCTGTCCTCCAATCCAGGCAACAGGAGCAGATCTGGTGAGCGCCGCTCCTAGTTATTGCTACTTACTATCAATACCGATAAGTGGTAGAGATAATAGTACTATTGTTACTAGTAACATTAGTAACACTTGTGTTTCCAGGTGTGTCAACTGCAAAGCCCTGGCAAGAAGGAAAAGTAGAGATGAATGAGGACAGAAATGTCAACATCAATATTGCCAAAGAAGTCCCATTCACCTTGTCTCACTTCACCATCAACGAGTTCAACATTCAGTTGAATGTGAATTTTAACACTAAGTAGCCTCATCTTAATAAGGCTACATAGTTTATGTTGCTATGGACAAAGTTCCAACTTTAAAATCTAAAAAACTATTTTTCTAGTGGAAGCAATAAAATAATTTTTGAATCAATATTTGTCAAATGTGTCAAATTATTGATTTCTTTATTAAATACCCATGTAATAAGTAGAATAAAGTACAGGGAATCTACACCTGGGGGTCCTGCATCATCCTGTTAGGGTTCATTTTGCAAAAATGTACATTACCCGTACATATGTACTGTCAACGAAGGATGTTAATGGGTAATATTTTTGTTTGGACCTCAGACAGTATATGCCTCTACTCAGACACTTTTCTAATTTGCTATTAATGCATGTTTAAGGTATTGGATTTACATGCATACCTATATTTTTATATACTCAGATAAACTTGAAGCAGCTGTAATTAATGTTTTTTTAAGGTGATTTATGCAACGCATAATGGGTGTGATAGTGTCCATCAGTGCATCCAACACTCAAAAACAGAGCAAATTTACAATGCATACTAACTTCTTTGTCAGTGTGATCCTCAAATCCAAGTTAAAATTCGTGTGAATGGAAATGGAGCACAGCTTTAGTCTTGTTTCTACAAGCTAATCTCTGTATCTCACTAAGCTAACATCTCTACATTCTCCTTGTCTTGTGCCAGTCCACTTAGCATGCTCCCATCCTCCACTGTGATGTGCTCCTGTTTAACACCTTGGCTAAGCTTGCTGAATAATGCAGAGGGGACTAACACTCGCTGAGTCAGCACCGAGGACAGGTCAGCGGAGACATTGTGGCTGAACGACTCTGGCAGCCTTGACACACAAATGCAGAGGCACACATCAAGCACATTCATGGGTGCTTTAACATCCGCATAGACATCAAAATATACATATTCATGGACAAATGCACCCATGGAGACATGTAAACTGATGACACAAGCACACATGCACATATAGACAGAAAGGAAGAAAGGGAGCCACATAGACTTAGTGGGAAACCTATCAGTGCGGTCAAGAGTTGGTTATGAAATGCATAATCAATACACATTAAATCATGTTTCATAGTCCACACATTTTCCTATTTAACAATGTGAAATAGCACATCTATTAGGTACAATAGACCTTAAGGCTACATTCACACCAGATCCGGTGGTGCGGCGAATCGCCGCGGGTCAGTGCGGATTTGTGGGCGTGTGACTACGTGGGCCATTTGTGCGACGTCACGTTGTAAACTGCTAATAATCTGCTAACCCTCCCAGTACAGAAGGTATGAAATTAGTTGAAAGTATGAAAGTAGTTTGCCAACCGCCATGAAACAACGAAAGAGAAGAAAAAGAAGACGCAATCATACGGTTGTACAGCTCTGGGAAATTACTCAGAGCAGATGAGTCTCTCCTCCATCATCTTCGTAATAAAGTAATATCAATTAATCATCATCGGTCTGAAGCAGAACACTGAAATGCTACAATGCTACATGGTAAATAAACAACGTTCCTATTCTGGTCTAACCGCCGAGCTACGTGATTGGGCACCGCAGCGTGACGTCGTGTCGCGGTTTTCCAAAAGTTGACTCCGGCTCAACTTTTCCGGCCGCAGTCCGGTGTGGTGCCGCAGCAGCCAAAATGGCCGCAGGTGAGCCGCACTATCCCCATTCAAATGAATGGGACGACTAGCGTTTTTGCCGCACCGCCGGATTTGGTGTGAATGCAGCCTAATACACTCACTGGCCACTTTATTAGGTACACCTGTGTAATCCAACACTCTGCCATAAATTCTACATTTATGTTGCTCATATATTTTCAGTTTTTGTTGACATTGTCAGAAAGGTGACAATTCTACTTCATGTTTATTATTGAGGTCATAGTGGGTGGTGGTGTGCTGGAGTGCATTATGTTGAATGGTGTTCCTAATATTTTGTCCACTCCATTAACATACATGAACAGGGCGAAATATTAGGAACACTTTTCAATATAATGCACTCCAGCACACCACCACCACCCACTACGAACTCAATAATAAACATAATGACATAATGACAATGTCAACAAAAGCAATTGTAAATGTAGAATTTATGGCAGAACTGTTGTGTTGGATTGTATTACATTGCAGAGATGTACGTGGCCTGTGAGTGTATATTAGTGACTTAATTTACAACTACTTTAATACACGAAGTATGCAGTTTATTAAAGGTATCTTGGGGTGTTTTTTTGTAAGCAAAGTTATGTTTACATATCTTCATATATAAACAAAGGCCTAAATGTGTTGAGTATAATTGCATGTTTGGATTAAGGGCCAGGCCTTTGTTATACTTCGTCACGTATCCAGAAATGCCAAGGGATTCTTCAGATATTTCAAACATCTGTCATTCAAACAGCAAATGTCATGAATACCAGCTTAGTCACCATCACCACATGCATTTCATAGATTTCTTGAGCTGCTTTTGAGGGTTTGTGTATACATTTAAGTGACTCTGTGTCTGTTTCTACATTAAGGGCTGATGTGATAATGTGTGTGTGAACTGTGTGAGACAGCATACTGTGTGTGTGTGTTTGTGTGTGTATGTGAGTGTGTGTTTGTAAAGCTTGTTAGAGTAGCAGTTGGCTCCTGCTGACAGCTACTGCAGTCTGAACAGCAGGGCTGACGAGAACAATCAATTAGCCTTGCATCGCACACACACACACTCACACACACACACACACTCACACACTCACACACACACACACACACACACACACACACACACACACACACACAGTATATGCAGTCATAGATAAGGACATTAAATGTAATAACATAAGCTCACAATTTCATGTTTATATTTCCATGTTTTGAAGATGTACAGAAAATAACTTCAGGAGTAAATTGGGTGAAATTGTCGGCTGTGTGTGTGTGTGTGTGTGTGTGTGTGTGTGTGTGTGTGTGTGTGTATGTGTGTGTGTTAGCTAAGCCCCAGCTGGGGTAGCACAAGTTTATCAAATATCAGCCGTGATCCCTCTAAGGGCTGCTTGGACGCTGTTTGCTAGATATACTTGTATGTTTGTGTGTGTGTTTGCTCTGAGCACTGTGTGTGTGATGCTGAGCAGACGCTGATGTTTTGACAGGCGTCCTGCTCTCAGTCTGTCTGCCTCACATCAGCGCTGGGTGTGTGCATTTGTGTATGTATATGTGCATGTCTGTGTGTGTGTGTGTGTTTCAGGAAGTGCCAGCCCAAGTGCAGCATTGCATCTGTATGTGTATGTGTATGTCTGTGTGTGTGTGTGTGTGTGCGTGTGGTCAGAGAGCAGGGTTAAGCAGTGGTCTGACTGTCAGTGTGTATCTGACCTTCTATCTACCACTGGGATCACTTATCCTGCTGCAGGCTCCACAGTAGCACATAACACCATCCTCCTGCCATCCTGCCCCCTCCTTTATTCTCTCTATCTTCTGCTTCTTTTTGTGCCTGTTAACTTTTCTTTCTGCCTCTCTCATTTTTCCCCCTCTGATATTCCTCTAACAACGCCTTCTCCCTTTCTTCTGTGCTCCTATCCATGTCCCCTATCCCCATTTCTCCCTCTCTCTGTATTTGTGTTCTCTACTTCTCTCTCTCTTTCTGCACTTGCGGCTCTCCCATCTTCACTCTCTGCTGCTCAGAGACCAAATTCAGAGAGAGTTAATGATGAAATGAAAACAGGAGAGGGAAAGCTAATGAAGACAAGAGGAGACAGAGAAGAGGGAGGAGAGAGACGGAAGGAGTAATGCTGAGATATACAAATAGAGAATCAGAGAGAGAGGGGGAAATATGGGGAGAAATGCTGACAGTTGGAGAGGGGAAGATAAAAGTGTTTGACAGCAGAGGAAAAAAAGAATCTTTTTCATTTATGTCAGAGCACCATTGTCAGAGTAACAAAGACATAGCTCTCACAGTGCACCAGAGGATTTGTCAAACTCTCCCTCTCTTAGACGCACACACACACACACGCAAACACACACACACACACACACACACACACACACACACGCATAAAACACACAACATAAATACACAGTGTTTATCTCTTTCCTTCAGCGGGGACGAATCTCCTGGGGTGAGAGCAGCTCCTGCTCTCATTTTTCTGCAGTGTCACTTCTGACATTTGTAATGTTCTCACCCTCACTTAGCCTTGGTAGCAAAAACTCGATGGTATCATATAATTTTTCAGTATGTGTGTCTTGTATGTTAAAGTTTCAGCAAATATTGGAAACATTTGGTGTTTTCTACTTGAGAAGACCTCTACTGTATACTTTTTGTTCTGTTTTACTGAGGTTTCACTCTAAAACGGGACCCATAAATACTCCTCAACACTTAACTTAACACCATTGCTAAATTATGTACTAGTTGGCCCTTCAATATTTGGGGTTATAGACTGAAAATCAAAAGTAAATCTAGTTTCTCTTTGCCAACTTGATTTCTTTGGCAGACTAGATTGTGGGTGACGTTAAGGGCTTTGCAAGAATACTATAGGGTTAAATCTGTGTGGATTAAAAGTATATCACTGTTTTATTAGCGGTATTAGAGAAATTAGAGTATATTATGTGAATGGGAGTATACACAGAATTGATATTCGGGTTCTGGAAATGTCACTCCCCCTAAAGGATACACCAAGCTGAGCACAACTAACAATACTACAATTGTTAATTCCCTTCAAGGGTAACCTAGACTCAGGAAGCCACAGGTGGATGCATGGTTGGAGGTCAGGCTTAGATAAGATTAGGGTTTGGATGCCACTCTGAACAGCAGCAGCAGCAGAAGGTATGGCTGCAAAATACATGTGTACCATTTCCATGTTTACCATTTCCAAGTTAGTTATTTTATTAGCCACTAAAGACTGTAGATGAGGAGCAATTTTATAGCTGTAGCCTCCAAGGTTCAGTTGGCTCAGGTTAAATACAGACAAATCCTTGTAACATCACATGCAGATTAGGAGGAGAAACAGCAGACCAAAGTTCTAGACCATCAGACCATCAGTCTCTAGACAAGCATATTTAGTTCATATAGCAAATGGATACACAGTCATTGCCATGCTGATGATTGTCTTTGCACCTCTGGAAATGAACTCTAATAAACTTACAGCTCCTACAGCTTGATACAGATCCCCTGCTTTTCTGTTATTATCCAACTTAAACCCAAATAACTGCCAAAGAGCTGCACCAGAGATCCTTTTAATTTGCCATCACAATCCCCACAGAGAGCCTCTTTCAATGCAACACCTTGCCTGAAGGGATATCAATGTAATTAACACACCAGCTGCAACTGCAGTGACATTGTTATACACCAGAATTATTCCTGTAAAGTAATGTCATATTTTGAGCTGTTCTGGCAGCTTGCGGTGGTTCAACACTTCACTAAGAGACTGTTGCTTTGTAATTTGTCACCAGCCTGTGTGTTTGTGGTTTGGAGTCACTTTTCCAAGTCAACTACTTAAAAAAATAATGATAATAATAGAAACATCTGCTGTAGACCACCAGAGAATGTCACCACATTTTCTATACTACCACCTATCCCCAAACAAACACCATCCTCCTCTTTGTCTATCTCTACATCTCTAACACACTCATACAAACAGATCAGCAGTTTTCTCATGCATTTACTGTTGAGTCACATTAGCTTTGTTTGCCAAGGACTGAGACTGAGTAAATGTACTGAGAGAGGCTCACTATGAGGCTAATATTCATAATTTCAAAACAGCGCACTCTATTTTCTCCCCCTTATTATCCTTCATTCTTATGCATCCATTTTTCTCTCACTTTGGGGTGCTGTGTGTTCACAAACTCCTCCTCCATGTCTCCAAACTTTGTCTGTTCCTCTCCTTTGCTCTTCTTATCCCTCGATCTCTTGTTCTTTCACTGCTTATTCAGCACACTCCCTCCCGCTCCTATTTCTCTTTTATGATGCCACACACTCACTATCACTCTTTTCATACCTCTGCTTTGTCTCTTTTCATATCTATCATTTTCTCTTTCAGTTTGTTTCTGTCTCATTTCGTCCCTCTCTCTTCACTCTCTTCCTGACACTTTCTTTCACCTGCTAGTCAGCTGCTTTTGCACCTTCTCTCTCCTCCCTTCCTTTGGTTCTTTCTCTCTGCTGCTTTACCCCGCTCAACCTCTCATCTCCCCTTCAATTATAACTTTCCACTTGTTTATTCTCACTCTTTCTTCTTCATTCGTTAATTCCCCTTTCCCCCTTTCTTCCTGGGTCTCTGCAATCCTTCTCCAAAACTTTAATTTCCTTCTATCCCATCATTATTCTCTTCATCTTCCTCATTTCATCTTCTCTTTCATCCACTGGCCTAATCACCTTCTTCATTGCTCCTTGCATGTCTCTTATCCTGTCTCTCTTTCCATGCAACATCCACCTCCTTCTTTCTCCCTGTCTCATTTTCTTGCCCCTCTGTTATTTGCATCCACTGTCAGTCTGATGGCTCAGCTACAAGACTACACCCTACAAGGACTAAACTTCAGTCTCCCTTTCCCCTTCTTTCTCTCTCCACCATGCTCTCTAATTCTCCTCTACTGTGTCCCCAGCTCCACTCTACATTTTAGGAGAGCTTAATTGGCTTGTAAATTGAGTTCTTATAGCCAAAGGAATACAATACACATCAGTTGAGACAACTGATTCTGCACGACTCACAACAAGTTTGCATTAACAACTAACTGGACGAGTTGTCAGTAAAAGACGTCCAAAATAACATTTACTTACTAAGTGGCAATTATGGAATAATGCTAATTCCTTAGACGTAGTGTAATAGTAATTCAAGTACTTAAGCAGTAATCACAAAGTCAGCGAACTGTCACTGTGATGTCAGTTACACATGCCTTTATTTGCATTTTTGGCAAATTGGCACCATTAAAAGTATGCCAAATTAGGTATGAATATTTCCTATTTCCATTATACCCAACTATGTACAGACAACTATTATTGACTTACTTTGACACTGAAGAAAACTTAAAAATGTGATTATTATCAGGCAAGGAGTGTCTTTTTTTCTGTAATATCTAAGACACAGTGATATTCCCAGAAAATGCAAGTGTAAGTAAACACAGTCTGTGAATTCAGATTTGACTGAGTTATGACTTCGAGAGGGAATACAAACTTTGATGCAAATTGCAGCTATCAAGCTCAAAGGGTTTTTGAGTACTTTAATTGCCTCCATGATTTGTGTGTTGCAGCCACTGCTGCAGGTCCAGCAGCTGACTGTGTTGATGAGCAGCCAAATCAGTGGCCAAACTACAATAAATAACCTCCTGTTGTTTTTAGAACACCTGTCTCTTTCACCTCAGGCAGTATCTTTGTCTTGCATCTCTCCATTCAAGCCATCCCTTCAACTCTCATGAGCCCTCCTGGGCAGGCTCTCCTCATAGTTTGAAAACGTCTTTAAATCAGTCTTATTCTTCACTAATTGCACTTTTTTATATAAGGACATATGTTAATGTAATAAGTTACTAATATGATCTAATGCACACATCTCTAGTACAGTATCTCCCTTTTGAACAGCCTACATTGCTAACTCCTCATAATAATTGGATTCATTTTAATATGAGATGGCAAGTGACGATGGCTATTACCTGGATTCCTGTCATCAGTGCGTCTCATGAAATAATTAAATGTTTCTCTGTGTAAGGATATTCTGTGTATTCGGATAATCTTGAGGAATTCATTCTTCTTTTACATAATCATATTTGGAGCAAGAAGTGTGAGGAAGCTTGATCATATTTGTACTTCACTGAGAGTGCAGAATGACTGTAGCCTCAAAAAATGGGAAGTTAGATTTGTGTGTAGCCTTCTGTGATAGTCAAGCTAAAGACAGCTGGCAAATTAAAGGACAAACTGCAACAGACATGAATGCCTGATGTGAATCATATGCTATGGCCTTCACAGTCACCAGATCTCAACCCAGTGGAATACCTATGGGAGATTTTGAACTGACATGTTAGACAGTGCTCTCCACCACCATCATCAAAACACCAAATGACGGAATATCTTTTTGAAGAATGATGTTCACCCCTCCAGAAGAGTTCAGAGACTTGTAGAGTCAGTGCCAAGTCTGAAGAACACCATTCTTGAGATCTGACTTCATATCACTTTCATACTCATGAAACAATTCAGTGACCTCTCGTGCCCTGTGAATTGGGGCATTGTCATCCTGGAAGAGACCACTCCCATCAGGATAGAAATGTTTCATCATAGAATAAAGGTGATGACTCAGAACAACATTGTACTGATTTGCAGTGACCCTTCTCTCTAAGGGGAAACGTGGACCCAAACCATGCCAGCAAAACACACCCCACAGGATAACAGAGCCACCAGATCCCCTCACTGTAGGGGTCAAGCATTCAGACATGTACCAGTTTTTCCTTTGTCATCTGTCTGGTATGTTGACTATATAATAATCAACTCCTTTTTTTGCTTTTTTCTGTTTTCTTGAGTTTTGATCAGATAGTGACATCATATAAACTGCTGACATTTGGTACTGTGCTCGGTCCTGATCTTCCTCTCTAAAAATACCTTATCTTTTCCTGTCCTGCTTTCTCCTATCTTCTCTTTTATACTCTGTCCATTTGGCTTGCTGTTAGTCTTACTATCTCTCTTTTGAAGCTGACGGGGCAGAAAGGAGAAGGGACAGGTCTTTTAACTTGGCATATCTCTCTCTACACACCTTTTCCCTCTCCTCCTCCTCTGTGCCCTCTAACTCTTCTAAGCTCCCTTCTAAACTTTCACTTCTCCTCTTCTGTCCTCACCTCCTGCTAAAATCTGCTACACCTATAGGACCACTCTATTTCCAAGGCATCATCGCACTTTTTTCTTCTCTCTTGTTGCATGCGCATACATGCATGCAACCTCCTCTCCTGTCAGATTGTCCAAGTGGTCACCACCCTATTTTCTCTGTGCAGGAGAGGAAAGGACTGTCTGCCAAACATGTAGGGGTGTGGTAGCTTTGGCTCATGCAATTTGTGCATAAAAAGTGTGTGTGTGTGTGTGTGTGTGTGTTTGAGATGACAAGTGTTTATTGGGGGATTCCCTTGAAAGGGAGATCCTGTAATTGTGTTTGCGCGTGTGTGTATGAGTGTGTATGTCGGCCTGGGTGGGCGGGTGTGGAGTAGTTTAATGTCGGGTGTCCTGTGAGTGACTCATGAATTCCAGTAACCTCAGTGACACTACTCCCCACTCTCACCCTTGAGTCTAATATAGTGACACAAAAACATTTGGAACCGATTTGTATCTTGTCAGAGATGAATCCATCAGAGGCAGAAATGACCAGAGTTTGATATGGCAAGACGGGGTGACCAGGTTCATGGCTGTATTCACGCCAAGTGCAAATCTATGTTTTCCTGCACCTAAAAGCACAGAGAGAATACACTGAGGTCGATAGTTTATTTTTTATTGTTTTTTTAATAGGTCAGATTTAGATCATGTTCATTTTGGAATAGCATGTGATTCAATCAAAAGCGCCAGAGCAACAACTAAATGGAGATCATTTTACTGTTTGCACAGTCAAGAATTAACTTTAAAAACTCAACTTTTAAGTCAACCTGAAGTAAGAAGTCCATGACAACTAACCAGCTTTGTGTAGGACACCAAGTGCCAGAGGGGGCACCAAACAGCACCTTGGTAAAGTTGGAGATATATTGACAGATTCGAACTTCCCGGATCAATAACTGAAAGGTTGTTAAAACACAACCGATGGCTCTTTCCTACCATAGTAAGGTAGACAACAAGCTACAACCTAATTTACCCAAACAAGCCATCCTCTGAGCTGGACTAATATCATTGGTCTCTATGTACAGCCAGCTGTGAGACGAGTGTGCAGGGACCATCTGAAAAGTGCAACACTGAAAAGAGATAATAAAAATATTCAATAACTTCACTGTTATACAGTGTGGTTGGCAAAATCACTTGTCACAAAATTACTCTGTTCATTTTATTGAAGATGACTGCACTTTTGAATACTTGTGTTTATGTTTTTTTGCCTGTTACATAGTTCTGTAGTGTAACATATAGACTATTGTCTTTGCAAAGTTTGTATAGTTTTGTCCCTTTTCTTCTGTTCTTCTGTGTTACTAATTGTACAGTTTGGTTTTTCATATTTGTATTCAACAATAATGATAATTTATTATTATTTTATTATCATTTGCCTGTTCTATAGTTTAATATATATTGTTATTGTATAGTTCTGGTTTTCTTATCTGTGACATTATTTGTAACATGAAAATGAAAAAGGAGAGCAGTGGGGAGAGGGGTCACCACAAAGCAATTACACTTAGGGAACCCAAATGGCCAGCAGCAGCCCCGCAACTAACTTCATCTGCTGAGGAAGACTGTGTGATAAAATTGAAAGCTCTGGAACAGCTACTCTATGGACCTTGAAATTAGATTGTTTTGCCAAAATACTATTCCTTAATTTGAGTTTTTATTTTTATTTTTTTATTTTATGCTCAAGCATCTTTTGATATAAAACAAATGTGAGAGAGTGAAGTTTTTAAATGAATGAATATATGCTTCTTTGTGTGTGTATGTGTGTGTTATCGGAGGCAAGCCCACCTTGAGTTCTCAAGGATCATGACATCACACTCACTGATATCACCTAGTGCCCAATGCCTAGTTCAAGAGCATGGCACATGCATCTGTGCATGTGTGTATTGCTGTGTAACTGCTTCCTTTTTGTATGGTTTTTTTTGTGTGTCTGTGCTTTTTTTTCCATATACGTGTGTTGATCTTTTAGGTGTATCAACAATGAGTGTTAAAATGTGAGTTTACAAAGGTCACTAAATGTATTGTCCTTGTGCACGTTCCTTCGTTTTGTGTGAGTATTCAAGTGTTCAAGTGTGCCAGTGTGCGTGTCTGTGACACTGTTTGCCACATTATATTTGCACAGAGAGCCGACAGGGTGAAATAGCTTTTGATTAAAAAGAGCTGAAACAGATGGGGGCAGATGGGAAGATAAAGAAAGAAATGAGAAAGGGAGAGATTGAAAGAGGAGGATCTAGAGAGATGGAGTGATATGTGGCAAGGCACGGGCTGATAAGACAGCACTGAGAGAAGAAGGCAACAGATAAGCAAGAACCATTGGAAGGAAGAAGAGGAGGAATCAGAACGATATTCCAGAAGCCTTTATAAAATAGTGTGTCACTGCCAGGATTAGAAGTTTTAACAGTCTGTTTGGTAATCTTTGGCTAATTAGAGTAACCTAACACCCCAGATGGTTTGTTACACACAACCATCTGAGAAGTCGGCCATGGAAATTGTTTGGAAAAGGCACTTTGAAAAACTACTTGGCAAGTGATTGGATGAACCATCTGTCTATCACTGTTTTATTTTGGAAGGCAGCTGGATTTGTGATGCTGATTGGCACAAGTGCATAACTCAAAGCCTGACAAGATGGATTTTCGCATGATCTTTTGAATCCAGCTGCCTCACAAGGTAATAATTAGAGGGGACATATCATTCTTTTTGTGATTTTCTATTATTTTTATACTGTTATAATGTTGCATGTCTATGTTAAAAATGGTCAAAGGGTCAAAACTTGAGGTTACCTCTAACTTCCTCCTCGTGATGACATCAGATTGCTTGTGCATGCCCACAAACTGCTGTCCATTCGGTAGCATATGTTGCTAGTATTGTTGCTAAGGTTGGTCTGCAGGCTATTCGCATTGTCCACTTGCATATTTCAGATTGAATTTGAGTTGAAACATGTACAGATGTATTTGAGAAGTTTTGGGAAAAATAAGTGAAATCTGACTACTACTATTTGTTTATACAGCCTCCCGAACTTCCAGAACTCTGCCGAGACAGCGCTTGAACAGTTTGTTTCAGACAGTGGCTGAGCTGAGGGGCTTTATAAAGGACCAATATAAGATGAATACATTTTTTTAAGATATTTGAGTAGAGGCCAAAAATATGAATGACAAATCCCCTTTAAGGTTGCATGACACAATTCAATATATGTTTGCAGGGTCTGGGGGTCTGTTTATCTACACAACAGATTACCCAAAGCAAAGCATGGCCACTCTACATTCAACATTGCCACTGCTTCCTACATTGAACTGTGCGAGTGTGAATGTTTACTTTCGCACACAAGTATTCTCATTGCATAACGTTAGTTAATCTTAAAGTCAACAGGGTTGAAAAAGATAACGATGCACTTGAGTATCCAGAGTATTCCACGCATTTCCTCCTACTCACAAAGTTGTGCAACGCCTCCTCTGGACAGCAATGTGTACAGTATGTGTGTGTTAATTTCTAAAACAGTGATTTTGAACCACTTTGACAGAACACATCAGTGTGCATTCATTGCACAGCACCATGAAAATTAAACATTAAAAGGAAAAACAGTAGTAAATATGGATAAAAAAGAGTCTAAATAGACTATTTTAGCTCTCCGAGTGGGACTGATCTCTGCATTTACTTTTTTCTCTCTACAGAGTTTACCATAAATGCATTAAAACATTTCTTGCCAATTACTTTCTTACTGTTATTTTTTTTCATAACAAGTTGCTTCTTGCCCTATTGATGTAAGGTGCCTCGCATCCAACTGAGTGGAGCCCACGTCATGAAAGCAAAAGCTAAACTGTCACTCTGTTTATTTGTTTGTCAGTCACATGAAGAGTAGGCAGGACAGATAAAAAGGCCACAATTTTGCAGGGTTTACCAACTTAAGTTTATATGGTTTTCTGCTTCTTTCCAACAAACAAAATAAACACAAGGCTTTTTATTACTGTGTGCTGCTTTTCACGCTGATTGTAGCACGCTGATTTATTGATGTTTGTCTTTCCCGTCTACTCTTTATTGCTTTCAATGTCAGAATTGCCACTGAAAATAGATATATATAATATATAACTTTACCAACATTATGTCTAAATTATGTATATGTAGTATAGCCATCTTGCTGTGAAATGTAAATGCAAAACAAGTTTGATTTAAACAAATTTTGACTAATGTAGCAGTATAATAAATGTTTAAAAGTTTATCATCTTTACTTAAAAGAAAAAAAGTTGTTAAGCAGTAGTGTGCCCTCATCCCTCAAGGTCCCCAGCTGGCTACTATCTTCACCCAGCTGGACATTGTATGCACTGGTAGAAAACCCTGTTATGATTTCAAATTCAGTGTAGGCCATGATAAAAGCATCCAAATTGCCTATTACAAAGAAATTAATAAATAGGCCATTTAAAGAAAAAGCCTGGCAGTTGAAGTTCGACACTGAAGATGAATCAAACCGTATTTGTGGCCACATGAACAGAGTTGAACATGTGTGATGTTTATAATATTTAAGCAGTGAATAGGATGATAGTTTACCCCAGGATCACGGCAGACTCTGTGTGTCTGTCTGTGCTTGTGACTGGGTAACAGTGTCAGTGTCTAACTACTGTATGTATGTTTTTGTCTGTGCCTGTGTGCACATATTTTCCTACCCGCAAGTGCTGCTTGCATACACATACACACACCTATTTGTAATAGGTGTTATCCTATCTGGGTCATCTGATCTTTACAGTCAACATAATAAGTTGTTCAAAAGAAAAAAGTCAAATAGAGTTTATTTTGTTGTGTGTATTTACATGTGGTTTTTTTTCTTTTCTGTAAATACACTCTGTCTCCCTGTCTCACCACCCCCACCCTAACCCTAACCCACCCCAACTCCTTTTAATGCACAAACAGACACACTTCAGTGGCAAAAGAACGAGCAAAACTCTGAAGAAACACAGGAGAAAAAAAAAACCTTGGGGGGAATTCCTCAAAGTGAGCTAAGACATTCTGTCAGAACATTCACACACACATAAGAGTACACACATGGGCACATTCACAATGGTAAATGGATGAGTGAAAGCTGCAGAGCCCCTATCAGCTCCAAGTTCACTCCTGCACATGGAAACACATCTAATCAGCACCAGTCAGTCAAACAACGGAACTAAGCTCTCATATTCCACACAAGCCTACTGTAAATGTATAAATACAGGGACACACACACACACTCATAAAAAGATAACTTCTGGGTACAGTGTATTACTGTATGACTGCATGCAGAGGATTAAAGAGCTGGTAAAAGACTGTGCAGCATCTAACAACCACTCTGTCTCAATAGAAGCTATCACAGCGCCTCATACTCTTCATGCATCAAAAGATCATAAAGAGAACAAAAAAATCACTTTGATTATATCAATCTGATTTGGTATTATCAAGACATAAAGATGACTTGACAACTGTGTCAGGAGGATTTTCAATGAATGGCTGCCCCGCTTCAGATGAATGACAGTGTTTAAATTTTTTTTATCTCATCTCATCTCACTCCTGTGATAGAACTTAAACACTCAGTTGAAATGCTGACCCTCTGAAACTGTGCAACACTCAAAAATAATAAGAAGTCTGCCTCTTTAATTTACTATTACAATGTAGCATGTTTTCAAGCTAGAGTCTGAGGGCTGGGGGATTTGAGAGCAACTGTCTCAGCAATGATAAGTGCCATATTTTCTGTCACAAAGCACAAAACCGATCTTTTCCCGATGACATCATCACAGGGAGTTCCCAAATTTTGCAGTAATCAGCAGATGGCAATTCAGGGTTATGTGCCATAGTGAGACATTTTGTTCATTTGATCTAAATGATAACAAATTCATTTAAAAAACCTTGCGTAAATGTGCATGGACACTTTAAATGACAAGATATTTGTTTAATTCAAGTCCTGGTGTAAGTTTGAAACACATATAGAAGGTGGATATTTAAAGAAATAATGATCAAAGTATATAGTTTAATCAGAATCTGAAAATATGTAGAAAATGAACAGTGTAAAAATATTTAGTTGTTGCAATGCACTTGTTTCCAGTGTGCATTTTTTTATGACAGGAGAAAAGCAGACTAAAACAAAACTAAAGGTTTCTGAAAAGAATAAGAACTCAGATAAACTAAAGTGCAGAATTTAATCTTATGCTGAATATTTCTTAGTAACATACTCTTAAAAATAGCTACCGAAGAGATTTTCTGTAAAACTATGATGCAGATCTGATAGAAAACATGTATCAGTTGAAGCAAGTAATAATAACAACTCCCAATTCTGAAGTATCATAAAACCGTAATACAGCTTTAACTCTTCACTGAATCTTTCCTCCTTCATACCTTTCCTTCTCCCGTTCAGTGAGAGAACAGAGTTTTTTTTAATCCTGCTGGTATTTTGAACCTTGACCAAATGCAGTTACTGCAGCTGTTGTCTTTTAACAGTATTAACTTTTATTTTTTTTTTCAATCACTGCTTTTGTCTCCTGCCAGCTTGCATTTTCTCATACAGTAGTACTGTACTGCCACGCCACAGCTGTCACTTTGTGTGGTGGTATGATGTGCTACGTTATTTATATACACACACATGTGATCGGACAAGACTCAGCAACTGGTGTGCATCTGACAGATTACTGTTTATAAGGCAAATATCTGTAGAGTCTCTGCACTCAGCTGAAAGTAATAAAACTGTGATAAATGTGAAGTATTACTATATGAGATGATACTCCATTGTGTGTGTTTCATGCTCAGTACATGCATGCATAGACATAAAAATTCTATATTGAATATTTTTCATGACCATAAGGATTTTTTTCAAATGCATGACTAACTGAATGCAGAAGTCATGGAAATGTAGTCTATACTTAATGTGTATCATGCTTAGAGTCATGACCTACCCCTCCATATTATTATTTTTTCTTTTTTTTCATAAACCCAACACACAGGAGTGTAAGGTGGAACAGGCCTTGGGGGTAGTTGTCCAGGTTAGAACCTAATACAGCAGTATTTTCATGTTTCACTGCCAAAAGCAACCCTGCAGGTGGGCCTCTATGTGTGAATGTGTGTGTGTGTGTATTCACAGGTACTGTAGCACCGTGACTTTAGCCTCAGGGCCAAGTGAAAAGTAAGCATGGCGCACCTGCAGGAAGTTAGATAGGCAAGAAGCTGACTTAAGCTTGAATGAAGGAGAAAAACACCACATAACGCTAACAGAAGTTACACTAACTGACTCCTAACACCCAGTTGACTGAGACATACTAACTTTGTTTCATATTAACTTTTCAACATCAGAAAAAAGAGGAATGAGGCAGCTTGTTATTTAACAGATTTCTTAGTCTTTCTCCACAAGTTCCTTTGCACCCTCTGTACATCAATAACTTTGCCCTCCTTTTCTCTACTGTGTTGCATCCCTCCTAATTGCTCCTTTCTCTCTATTTCTCCTCACAATTTCGGTTGTTCAACTGGTCATTCACTATAACAAGCCATGTCAGTCATTTGTCACATTTACAAACAACTCATGTGACTATTCTGAGTTATACTGTAAGTTACCACAAGAAAAATAGTCGTTGCAAGAACAGTATTGCAAATTTCTTGTTTTTAATATAAATATAATTGATACAAATTATTACAGCTGTGAAATTACATAAAAAGGACAAACGTATGAAAAAGGCACTGTCTCATCTAAACCTTATAGGTCCTATACCATTTAACTAAAACTAACAAAAACATATACTGTCACTACTGAGCGTTACAGAGACACAGTTTCAGCAGTCAATATATGGAAGCAAAGACATAAAATAATTACTCACCGTCTCTCCTGATGTTGCCTCTCATGACTTTAGCGGTGGAGACCTGAGCCCTCGCGACTGCGGTTATAGTCCCCAGAACTAAAACCATCCACATCTGGAAAACCACCGGTCCACTCATCGTGACAATAAACTCCAGCACTGTCTCTGAATTTAATCAATGCCCTCTCCACACCCTCCAGTGACTAAAAAAAAAAAAAAACCAAAACAAGTGTTTTGTTTAAAATACGCCGCGACACAGGAAGTCAGAAACTACTTTCCATTCAGCAACTTCTAGCTTTCATACTGTCTCTCTTCTGCCCGCAAATGAGAGTCACTTGTTGACTCCTTTGCAAAGCTTTGCGCACCCAATGTCCCGTCCTGTGCCAAAGTGTCCAAATATCCAAACAGCGATCACAAACACCGAAAGCAAAACTCCAAGACAACTAAGCGCAAGGGGATAATATAGGTCCGTTCACGGTCAGACAGGAGATTAGGCGCCGAACTTCTTATCGCTGTGAAGCAAATGAATTGTGTCCAGAAATATGAGAAATACCCCGCATAGTTCACAGTGTCTGTCTGACGCGTCTAAGTCGGCGCGTCAAACTTCACCAACTGAGCGGTGCGCGCTCATGATGGCAGTAGTGTGTGCGCGTGTGTGTCTCTGTGAAATGTGTGTGTGTGTGTGTGTGTGATCGCTATTGATGCTGGGGTGGGAGGTCAGACAGGAAGAAATACGTTTTCCCACTTCAGTAGGAAAAAAATAAATAAAATCACATCTAAAATTACATTTAGATTGAATTATTATTGAAACAGATGGAAAATCAACCATTCTTTGTTATTTTACTACTTTATGTTTATGTTGGCACACTTTCTCCTTCAAAGTATAAGGAGGAAATCTGCCAAAGAGGGAACATTTTTGTAGGAAACCCTACAAGCAGAGGGTGAGTAGCCACAGCCAGGCACAGGAGAGGAGACATACCAGGAGTTAACTCAAGAGAGGGGAAGTCTCTTGAGTTAGTTCTTGAGTGGTGGGCAATACACACACACAGCTCAGGAAACAGCTGAAATGAAGTCAGATGACAGAAGGGAGGCCATAACATACCATTTATTAGTGCATGTGTATGAGTCATTGCTAGCTGGAGAACATAGTTTGTCCTGCGGTAGGCATATGTGTAATGTGGGCATTATATAAATCACTTTAGAATTTTATGGACTATAGGCTCAGCTTTGTGTCTGTTCCTTTAGAAAATCTCTTTCAGATAAGTCTGTAAGATAAGATGTCCTAACTCGTCCAACAGAACACAGATAACATGATTACACTTGTTGAGAAGTCTAATAAGTAAATCCTTTAAATGGTTTGCCAGGAATCATTCAATATGCAGCTTAGTGTCAAAGGCAGACCATATCTACAGTGGCCCCTAAGGACAAAAGTGAAAGCACAAACATCACGAAAAATGTGCTCATGCTTATGGAAGCCACATAGCATTATGTTTAAAATAATTTTCATAAGTAAATGTGTGATTTATCCACTACTGTAAAATGTCACTGCATTACATGCAGTACTTTACTCTACCTCAAGTAAGTTTATAAATGCATTTCTGATCAAACTAATTTCCCTCAAGGCATACTTGTAGGCCAGTCTTGTCCACCACTCCTTTTTAGTTTGTTTTTTTCACTTTATCACTCAATCGCTGATCATTTACTGTTAGCATCTCTCTCTCTCACTTTCATTCCTTGCAGGCCATGTTTTTGCATTCCATCACATTCCATTTTAAGAGTTATTGAGACTTCATGGTGTGAACTTGCCAGCTTAGGGTTTCTGCTGACTCAGCCATCCCATTACCCAGCAATTAGCTAATGAGTAATGCAGCACCTTTAAAACTTAGAACCACTTAGGGAATGATATAGGTTATTAATAGAGAGAGGAAATTAATTAAAATTAAAAGCTATTAGGCTACCCTGCTGAGCTTCAAAGGCATATGCACCCGGGGAGTGAATTTTTAAGTACACATAAAGATTGCTGGCAGGCACGGATATATCATGCGCCACACATGCTTATGCAAACACATACACAAACGCAAGCACACACAGATGTATCATTATTGTCTTTTACCACATTGAAACTGTAACCTGCCAAAGTTGTTATAAGGACATGTGAGAATTTCTCTACCTCAGCATGGAACAATCATGTGCTCATCATTGTAAACAGCAAATACTGTACTATTTCCAACTGTAAGGATGGTCAGTAATGCCTAAATATAGTATGGAATGGTTATTCAATTACAAAATGTGAGTGCACAATCAGCTGCCATGTAATCAAAGAGCGCTGCAGTGTCAGTAGCAGATGTACTCAATCTTTCTCTTACTGTATTGTTCACTCCTCTCTTTGTGTGTGTGTGTGTGTGTGTCTGTCTGTCTGTCTGTCTGTCCACAGCACATGTCTGCTTGAATGATTTGGCATTTGTCTTGTCTTCCCTGAAGCAACATCACAGTAGATGGACATATTGTAGAATAATTTTAATGTCAAATGTGTGTTTGTGTGTATGGGGGCGGCAGGCTTGCCTCGACGCAATACATCAACCATTAAATTAAAATGCAATGGTTTAATCCCCATCACTGATAGACCCATTGTAATTGCTAAAGTTCCCTTGAGCAAAGCTGTGAACAGTCAGTCTGGTGCAAGGACACCTCAAAAGTCTGAATATTCCAAACATGATTTTATATGAAGTGATCAATATTGCTTAAGAAATGCTAGTTATTTAAAAGCCATGTTACACAACAGAAACGTAAGAGTGACTTACCTGGTTATACAATTATAAAGCAATACAGATTACTCTCCCTGCATCCATGTCTCTCATTGGTTATTTTCAATTTATTTCCACTTTGAAAGATGCAACAGAAAATATGTCTGGGACACAACTGCATTTTATTTTTTTTAATTTATTAGAATGTTACAATTTCATGAAAAAAGTTTCTTTGTTGTGTATCATTGCATAGGTCTTGAGAAAAATGTCTGGCTGTGTGAAGAATACTGTCTTTGTATAACCACTTTGAACCATAAGAAACTATGCAACAGGTGTATGAACCAATTGTATATGCAGTCTTTCTAGATCCACCAGTATTGACTGGTGTCAGAACTGTTGCCTCAATAAAAACAGATTCATCAGTCATTTCAGCAAATTGATTTTGCTTTTTCCATTGCCTACCAACAATTACTGTTTAGCACAATCATTCCCTAATCCTAAACATATGGTTATTATTGTAATCAGTGACAATGAATGTGCCCTAACCACAGAAAAGTAGTAATTTAACTCAAATTAAGCATTTCAACCCAAAACCATGCGCTTTACCTAACCTTAAACGAGTTATTTTTGTGCCTAAGCCTAACCAAACC
Source organism: Euthynnus affinis (assembly GCA_029490765.1). Taxonomy (NCBI): domain Eukaryota; kingdom Metazoa; phylum Chordata; class Actinopteri; order Scombriformes; family Scombridae; genus Euthynnus; species Euthynnus affinis. Next base: position 19,390,400 of record CM055845.1, on the reverse strand, counting down.
TCAAACAAAAAGTTGTACTTTCAGATAACACAAACAAAGCTAACAGTTTACAGTTGCACAAATGTTTGAGTACTTACCAGGTAAAGAATGAGAATGAATGAATAAGGAACTAACTGCTAGTAAACTATTAGTTTATGGGCATTGAGTAACTCCTAATCAAATTTCAATAGCTAATGATTAGTTAATGATTAGTTAATGGACCCTTTTACAGTTTGTAAATAATGATGACAAAGTATGGGAAGTATGGCGGAGTGCAATAGCTTATCTTTGCAAGATATTGCAAAGATTGCAAATGCTAACTGAAAAAAATGACTGTGACAAATGGTGACTGACTTCCAGATCCATGTGCTATTAGTGAGTGGATAGAAGACATTAGCAAGTGGCCTAGTATTCAGTGACTAGATATATACGTGTATTTGGTGGAGAAACCTAGAGTGTATACCAGCAAGAATTTACAATCATACAAGTCACTAGATGTTTTCAACTACTTTATCTTCGGTCATGTACTGAATGTCAAATACCATGACAAAGACTCAGAATGTTGTCTTAAAATCAGAAATCCTCCCCAGCCAAAGACAAGGACACAAGACCACTATGCATGAAGCTTAAACAAACAAGAAAACTATGTCCTAAAAGCAAATTGTAAGTTACCTGCATGGCAGAGTAAGTATTATTTTGTGTTGTTGGTTTACTAGCAAGCATAGTTCAGAGCTTAATGATATAGTTTTTATGCAAACATGAATTCTGCTCATGTGTTAATGTAATTTCAAATTTCAATTACTACTTTCTTCACCATATCAAAAATAATAAGATTAGATAGATTAGATTAGATTAGATATCTGTTATCTATTGTGCAACTGCTTAATGGTTTTTAGTAGGAATTCTTAAAATGTGAAGATTATGCAGAATAATAATGGTGTCATTTTGTTGCTCCGTCAGAGTTGACAGATGATAACATTCAGGAACTGAAGTGTTGTGGACCCAGATGCTGCAGTGCTGACAAGTCTGGAGAATAGTGACATGGAAACTGCATCATCTGACACTGATACAGAGGAACAACAAGACTTACTTGAGCCCTTGACTACTTTATTTAACACAACACTCAGGGAACTTTCACCACAGGATTTGCAGGCGAAAAGTGAGGAAACATTTCACAGACTAAAACTAAACTACAACCTCATCAATGTGAGAAGCTGTAAATTTTAAAACAGCAACAGTCAAGGTCAAAGGACTGGCACACACCTACTGTATAGGGCTGGTCAGATCACAGTGCCAAATTTCACCATGCCACCACTACTGACAAGTTCAGCAAAACATACCTAATGGATATAGTGCATTACAACAAAACACAGTTAAATGTCCCATCTGTACTCTGGGGTGGAGGAAATGGCAAGACAAGCCAACCCTGCATTTACAATATGGCCCAAAGCCATCAAGATTTCTTGGTCAGCTTCTGTAGCTTAGTGGTGCAGCTTTCCGAGCCACACCTTGGCCCATTGCCAGATGGCATAGCAAGATGTGCCTGCTGTGGCAAAGGGGTGGTAGAGATGCAATGTTCCTACAAGTACTGTGGTAGCCTTTAGGGCAACCATGTCTCCTCAAAATGACGTTCCCACACAACTAAATTGCATTCTCAATTACATTTCTTGAAAACGTATTTTGTCCGCGATTACGTTTGTTTGTAACGTATCACGAATACGTTTCTAATCAACATATCTTTGCTTTCCTACAATGCTATTAGCTATTTTAATTCGAACAACCTTTCTCTACTTTAACATACATATATTGGTTACAGGCTTACGCCTTTTTCTAAACAAACCTGGATATGTCCTTTTTCAACGTGACGGTACTCATTTTAATTAATGGATTGATTTATAATTGCTGTGCATGTTGTATCTCCACTGACATCTGATGATTTGCGCATTATGACCGCTTTTTAAGTAACCGCCTGCCATTGCTGTGAAGAATAAAATGAGAGAAAGACATGACAAACTCAAATTTTCTGGCCATTGTTGTCTAATCTCATAAGAAGGGGCTGAAAAAAGAAAGAAAGGGAATACCCAGTGACGTCATGCGTAGTAAGGTCCCACAAAATGGACCCCCCCTCTGCCCCCTACAGCACCCCCTTTTTACTTTTTTTCGCGTTACTTCGTCTTCTTTGACAGTGGATCGCTCAACGAACCAGGCAGACTAGCAACCCCACGTGTGTCTACATTGAAACGATATCTTCATTCTTGAAAGCCCGAGGTTGCAAGTTGGCGGGTTTCAGTCCGCCAAAAGAGTAATTCGTAAATTGTTGGCGCCACCCCACACATGCACACACACACAAATATATATATATGTCTAAAATAAAGCAACCTCTTTACATGTTGTGAACATAGATCATCTAGCAGTGTAATTACTATTCTGGTTGTAGAGGATATTTGATATATTCAGTAGTTATGTTGTTTTATGAACCTATTTTACGACCCTACTTTACAAAACAGAAAAAACGCAGTTTATGAAACACTCACTAAAATATCTTGAACAAACCAACATCTTAACTTTTTGTTAACATAGATCATTTAGATGCAGTGTGATTATTAGTTTGGGTGTATTAAATGTTTTATATATTCAAACGTAAATCTTTTCACAACCCTATCCTACTACCCTACTCTACAACCAGAAGAACTACAACTGTGGTGCTTATTTGTATCAAGAAGTATGGCGAGGCTCATGGGAATTGTAGTTTTAAAAAAAATATTAGCGTTTTTAATATATTAGGAAGTTGTAAATACTAAACTGAGAGTACACTAGGGAGTTTAAGGGGACGATAAACACATTTGTGTAATCAGATATTAAATATCTAATTCCTTTATGAGTGAAAATTAATTTTAACCATATTTTACCCATATCGTCGTCGTGAAAAGATCTATCTGTTGAATATATCAAACGTTTAATACAAATCATCAGATGTCAGTACAGATACAAGATACACAGCAATTATAAATCAATCCATTAATTAAAATGAGTACTGTCACGTTGAAAAAGGACATATCCAGGTTTGTTTAGAAAAAGGCGTAAGCCTGTAACCAATATATGTATGTTAAAGTAGAGAAAGGTTGTTCGAATTAAAATAGCTAATAGCATTGTAGGAGAGCAAAGATATGTTGATTAGGAACGTATTCGTGATACGTTTCAAGCAAACGTAATCGCGGACAAAATACGTTTTCAAGAAACATAATTGAGAATGCAATTTAGTTGTGTGGGAACGTAATTTTGAGGGGACAGGGTTGTTTAGGGAAGTACAGAAGACAATCAGTTTTGTCTGGACAAGACATCCATATTGAAGTATTCACACCCATACTACTACCAAATTCAACTCCATGTTTGTGGGTAATGTTAGCTAGTGGATGAAGGAGGAGTTCATTGTTCAATGTATCCTAAGAAATTTTGCCAAAAGTACAAGGTTTAATTATCTCGAGTGTGTTGCCTGAACTACTGACAAGAAGATATGACCCTGCCTTGGATACACAAAGGGCCAGATTTTGGCAATATCAACTGTGTCAAATGCAACAACCACTTTCACTACAGCTGTGTGCAGATCAAAAGGAAGCCAACAATGTTGTTATGTAGGGAGTGTCAGAGCAGAGGCCTGAATGCCTTCATTGACCGTGTTGGAAACCTAATGAATTCATTAGTAACCTTTTCCTTGCATTTTATGTTGTGTTTCTTGTTATTGGCTGCTCTCTGTATGTAGATGTATTTTAGTGCAACAAGACATTGCTAAGCTATATATACATCCATTAGATATTTTGCTATCTAAAATATTTCTATGATGGATTTCTTCCAAGGGGAATACATTGTGGGCAAAAGCTTAAGATAGTGTAGCTTAAAAAAAGTTATATATATAGTTATATCTATAATATGATTTACCACTTTAATGGTATCTATGTATTTTTTGTACGAGTCGCATCTCATTTTGAAATGTAACTCTACGTTAATAACATCCCTACAAACAAAAGTGATGTTGCACTTGAATATTTGTAGTTTAAGATAATCTGAGGGGGAAAGGACCATTATACACATCAGGGACAACTAATGTTGGGAGGTTTATTATCACCTATGCAGTCCTAAGTAAGTACATGTTTTAAAAATGTAATTCACTCTATCATAATTCATATATGGATACAATGAAATATTCCTTGCTAAGCAAGAAAATGCATTAGCTCATTTGAATCATTTAGGGGGAAAACTCCAGAAACAATGGTACATGTTTTGACAATGCACAATGCAATGTTGTTTGTCAAATGACTCAATAAATAATTAATAGAATTCACTCATTTGGGAACTTTGACTTTGAGAACATCACTCTTACAGAGGTTTGTGAGAGCACCACACAAAGTCACAACATTATCTAGTTCTGTATGTTACACTGGAATAACTGTTTGCAAAATCTTAAAGTTCTTCCACTGACCAATGACTCGTTCCATATGGATCCTAACACAAGAGAATTGTCTAGATGAGTCCACCTCCTGCGCAGAGAGTTTCTTTTTTCCTTTTGAAAAATGAGAGATATGAAGGGTGGCACCATAAGCTGATTAGAAATCCCCTATCTGTTAAAATCTTGTCCTTAGGCTCCAAAGTTCTAAGAAATTTTTATGAGTTCATAGAATGATTTGTGTACACATGTAGTAATTTAAGTAGGACTGCCAAGTTTTGACTTCAGCTTGGCATGAGATATTTTTTCTTCCTGAAAACAAATAGTTTTTAAGATATTTGTACAAAATAAATATTTGTAAAAGTCCATTATTTGTGCTTTTCCAAATACTAGCTACTACTAGCTTTCCCCAACTGCTGTTACACTGTGCTGCTCTGTATTGTCCATATGTGCACTCTCAGTGTCCTTTTTTCACGCTGCAATGTTACCATTTATGAATTTTTTTTTCACTGTGTGAGAAAATGGACGGGTGGCATGAAAGCATGTGAAAAGTGTCAGTTGCATGATTCTCACTGTCATTGTGTGAGAGTTGGCAGCTCTGATTTTAAGTTACATAGTGTAATGCTAACTCTGCTAGCTAGACTTTTTTCTATGAGATTTCCCATTGTATTCATATGTTCTTAGCAAGGATTTGTGTGCTGTCAGCCAGTAGTAGTACATTTATTAAAGCTCTAAGCAGCAGACCAAACAAGTTTGGAGACAAATGTATTTTTCTTTGATTTGTACATGAAGCATCACAGCGCAGAGGACTGTTTGTAGTTTTGTTTGTGAAATTTGTATTCATATTGTTTTGATATATAACCTGGTAATGACTCTGTGGAGAGAAATATGAAGTTCTGTATGTATTTTAGATGCTTATTTCCAGTTCTGTATTTTTTTTTATCCTGGGACTCGAGTAGCTTTGCATGATTCACAGTTCAAAAAACTCCTTACTTATTTTATACTGGCCGTTTATGCAGCCCCTCAGTTCAGCCTCTGTCTCTCAACAGGTAGTCTTAGCTCCTGTCTCTCTAAGAACCCCTCCTGATGAGCCCACTCTGAACTGATTGGCGGGCTGTATCAGAGTCATGTTATTTTACTGCAGATGAAAACCCAACATTTCCTGTTTTTTACACTTCATATTAAAAGCTTTTATCTAAATTATTCTTTATTGTGAAAAATTTACAGGATATGAAACATGTTTCTCACCGAATCGACAGAGCTTCGTTAGCAGCCCTAAAAACCAGTTGACACATCAAGATGGACATATATTTAGAGATCTTTGTTCATCAGATCAGTTAGAAATAATGCAGGGACAAACAGTATAAGCAGAAATAGCCACAGGGATGATGATGTTTGATGAAGAGCTGCAGACGACCAGCAAACCTCCAACGAGTAAACAACTTATTTTACTTTGTCGTACTGTGTAATGGAAAAACACTCAGTGTGCCAGCTTGACTTGAGTCATGGCTTGGCATGACTACTCCCAAAACAATGGAAAAATACCATAATGTTAGTGGAGTGGAGCAGTGAACTTGCATGTTGTACCTGGAACAGGTGGCCACATAAAGGAATCTGTCACGAGTTGACATCAGCTTGGGTTGAAAGTAAAGAACCATTGTAATGATAAACAGATACCCATGAAGAATTAATTACATATTAGATCATTAACATAACATCTAACAGTCATTTGTCAATTAACTAATTATTATCTAATCATTAGCTGCTCTATAAAATCTGATTAGGAGTTACTAAAGAACTGCTGTTAACTTATGGTTTACTAGCATTTAGTTCCTCAATCGTTCCTCATTTGTTGCCTGGTAACTAATCACAATTTTGTGTAATGTACTGCAAAGTGTTACCACAATTTATTTATTTTGGATGACTTGTTGGAACTGGGTGATTGTCTTATAGAAATCACTTGTGAGTAGGACTCAAAGCCCATGAGGACGCTTGGCTTTCTTTTTTTTTATCCTACTCACTTGCTAATTACCCTCCCTTTGACACAGGGCTGCCAAGATTTTCCCTTATTTTGTTATTTGTTCTTAATATGACTGACCAATTGTTTGTTTGTCTACTGAAGTGCATATTGATGTTGAGAAGACATGAACACGCTTAATTACCATGTGATCATGATGTTATAAATACCTCATTTCTTGCAATGAGGAGGGGGTCAATTCATAATAATAAAAATAAAAAAGAAACTCTCACTTAGCCTGTCTGCTTTTCAGATATCCACCTCTGAGATTTCTCACATAATCCATGTAATGAAGTTGACAATGAAATATTATCTGTGATGCTCATCCCATTTATCAATGACATTGAAAAGATTCAACAGTCACATATCAGTGTCCCTGTTATCTGGGCCATAGCCAGGATTTTAGAAATACTGAGGTCATGAGTCCTAGCCCTGCTAAAGAGTTCGGGGGTTGGGGCATAGTATAAAATAATAATAAATCTGTGCATTTTAATGCATATTGAGAGTAACAATGATCACTTAAGAAATAATGCCAGTACCAACACATGGCTGAAATTGGACTAGAATCCAGCACATGATAAGTCACAAATATGGCCCATTTTGAAGTTTACTCTTTTTTTATTTCATAATGCAATAAGTATTTAATGCACAGAATCATGCCTTACTGTGAAGTCTTACCAAAGTATTCAGACAAACAAGGCTTACTTGAGAGACATAGGTGTTATCCACTTCACACACACACACAAACAAACAAACACACACACACACTCACATTCACACAAATGTTGTTATAATAGAGTTTCTGGTTTTGGTCCAACCGGGCTGGTTTCCCAGAATTGGTGTAGTCCTGATAATATATCCATAAGCGTGTGTGTGTGTGTGTGTGTGTGTGTGTGTGTGGTCTGATAAAAGCCATATTTATTAGATAAAGAATAGACCTCCTGATCATGTGGTGTATTTGGGGCCAGCATCTGATCCATCATGATATGGAGACTTTGGCAAAAAGGAAGCGATGGAAAGGAGGGTAAAAAGGGAAAAGGAGGAGAGAAGGAAAGAAAGTGAACGAAGATGAAAGAGGAGGAGTATGACAAAGAATTGGGGTTGCATTTGGGAATGAAATACAGATACTGGAATCAAAATGAGAGCAAACTGTTCTTTTTGGAGAAAGAAAGGACAGAGAAAGGAAGAAAGGCGAGATTAAGTGTTAGCGAGGAGAGACAGATGGTGTAGTCAGCTAGTCAGTTGTTATTTGATTCTTTTTATGCCACATATGTATTCATTTTTCTGTCTCAGAGTCCGTCTCTGTACTATAATTTTGAAGACAACAATGTAACAGACACATGGGAAAGTGTGTGTGTGTGTTAACTCACTTTGTGGACATGCATTTGGGGTAGGACAAAGAATTGATAAAGCAACATATTGCAATATTTCCATTTGTGATATGTTATCAATACACTGGTGCCAAGTATCAATACATGTTTCAGGATTTATTCAGCTCCTTTGGTCAGATGAATAGCAATTATAGGTGACAATGAAGAAGAAACGCAAGCAAAATAACCAGCCATGAGCAGCTGCTGTCAGACTCTCCATGTACATGCTGGAAACAGAGAGTCAGCTGGAGCTTTAACAGTCACTAGAAATACATTCATGGCCCTTTGTAAAAGTTTCTGTGTGGTACCTGTGTTGTAGCTGAGCTAGCAACTCTACTACAAGAGGCTCTCTTGTGTGTTTGTGGGGAAGGGTCAGTATGTAGCCGTAGCCCTGCTGTTTATCATGTTAATGTTACCTTTGTTAGCCCTAAATATCTCTTAAAGCTAGTTAGTTATCAGAGGGTCACGTGTTGTGTTTACTGCTATAGAAAAAGAATAAATCTTTGGGTTATTAGCATAACGCCACTTCTCTGTTGTCTCTTATCAGACTTATCAGACTACCAACAGCTCTCTGTGGCACAAACTGAGGTTACAGTTATCAGCGGTCTGATATTTATACTTAGGTGCATTTCTTTTCTGTGAAACTAATGTACTGTTAATAAACATTGTATATTATTTAACTATTTGAATTTTTTCTCTCTCTTCTTCAGTTACAGATGCTGGGATATACATTATTTTCTTCATCTTCATATATCCTGTATCACAGAATCATCTTTGTCATGACATATTGTTATTGTGGTAAGAATATCGTGATTGTATCGCATCATGAGTTCATCTGTTTATTATGTTGATCTCCATTGACTGTCCTTAGACACAAATGCATGCCTGTGTGGGCTTAAATTCTTCAATGTTGGTTTTGTTTTGTTGAGAAATGAGTCATGCGTGCAGTGTGGGTGTAAAAAAGGCCTTTATATGTGACTGAAACTAGTAATTGAAAATCTTTTCAAATGCAATTATGTGGATAAAAATGTGCAAGTCAAAAATCAAATCGTGCTTTTAAAAAGGTAGAAATGCCTGGCTCGAAATGCCAAGGTCTCTGCAGACACCCAATATCAGATGTGTTCAGCCTAGACATCACAAGTCAAAGGTAAAAAGGCCAAAGAGCATTGTTCTCTTTTTTTTCTCCTTTTCTTTTGTTGTCCCTGTCTCATCCCCTGCTTACCTCTTCATCCTTCCATCCTTTGGCTTAATGTCAGATGAAGGGGGATTAGTTCTGGTAGAGGGAGACGTGACCAGTGTTTTAGTTGGATATGTGTGTGTGTTGGTATGTGTATACTGTGGCATGTGTCTACTGACCCAAAACCTGGGAGATATGACAAAAAAAATGTAATCTTTACTACAATCAATTACATGTTAAAAAAGAGTTCTAAATCAACAAGCATGTGCATGTGAAGTTAGACAGAAGCAGTGTATATACATATGTATCCATACAGAGCTGAAACTGAGTATTTGGAGCATAGTGTACAGATATTGACAGAACAAATGGATGTTGCACAAGGGTTTTGAGACATTTCTGTGACTGTTTTGTTACTCATTTTCTGCAGTGAATATGTGGTACATTTGCAAAACTCTGTAAGTGACACTTATTCAGACCACAGAAGGAATTCTCTTTGAAGGGAGGAAGTAACAACTTTTAAAAGCCACTTTCAAGCCAACAGGGGGTAACTCTTTGATACTAGAATGATACATTTTGGGCGATATATTGCTTTAAACTCTCTGTTTTTTGCTTTTTTTGTAGATATAAGTTAATTTTCCTGAGTTTCCTGAATTTTCCTACTTACTTTTGTCCAGCTGACTATTATGCAGATGTTTTTATTCTTTATTTTATGTGTGCTTTAGATGCTTTGGCCAATGCTGATACCTTGTTAATAGATAAGAGTTGGTGTTGGAGAGATTCAGACTGAGACTGAATACAGAAGTGATCCCACCATTTTTATATATAGTTAAGGGTTGTCATAGTAAAGCAATATATTGCCTTATATTATATTATTGTGTCTGTTCAGGTCAAAGTGGCAGATTCTTCCAAGTTCCCACAGTAGCCTGCCTTTCTTGGCTACCCTCTGGGAATCTGTTAATGAGCTCAACATCTGTGTGTGTGCATGAACACGCATGTATGTGCCTACCCACGTATGTGTAATATGAGCAATCAGGCATGAAGCTCTTGTAAGGTTGGTTTCTTGTGCTGTGCTTGCATTGTGTGAGTGTGTGGAGGCGGGAGGGCATGTGGGTGTGTATGTTTGGGTAAGTGCATTTATGACGTTTTATGTGCATGAATGTGTGTGTGTGTGTGTGTGTGTGTATTGACATGCTCCATTCAGCCATGTTCCACTCCCAGTTTTCCGTCATTCAAAGTTCTGTAACTCCAGGCTGAGTTATGGCATCCTGTAGTCAGATGGAAGTGACCCTTTGAGCATCTCTGTGTGTATTTGTAAATAAAAAATGCATCACGAAGTTTAGGCTACCGCTGAACTATTAATACAAGGACCTAAAAGAAAGTACTTAACATGATTTAAACAGAGAATAGCTGGAAAGCAAGCAGCTGCTGCCTGGCGATGTTGGTGTTCTGTATTTTGAATGGGAGACAGCAGGGACTCCACTGCCATGGCTACCAGCTACCTCTGTTCTATACCAACAACAGAGACACTTACGTCAAAGAATTGACCATTAATAGCAAATGGTTATACAGTTAGATTTGGCAGAAAAAGCTGTTTGAGAGAGCTCTCAAAGAATCCAAGAAGTAATGAGGATTCTGCTAAGAGAGCTAAACAAAACATAGCAAACATACAGTGCATGAACATTAAACTCAACCAATCTATCTCAATCTAAAATCAACAATATGAAATACCATATAAGGAGGAAGTAAGGTGTTGGAAGGAGCTGCAGCAGCAAACTGTGTGGGCTGTGATAGTGACAGGTTAAAATGATGGTGGTGTACACCCTGTGTGAATGTGATTGGATGTTACCAGCCACAGCTGTGGATGAGTCAGTGATTGCGAAACATACAGAGGCCAATAAGCTGACAGAATCGCAACTTCAGTGCCTGATATAACACCATATGTTCCATATAGTGAGTTTAAGTTTAAAGTGAAGGTAGTATTTAGATTGATATTGAAAGTTTTTTTCTAACTAATACCTATTTTGTTCAACTCAGCTACTGTGGAAATACTTTCTGTGGTTTCAGTGGTCAAAAGTTGAAAAAAAACCAAAATAATTTCATATGGCAGCAGCAAATAGCCATGCTTCTTCATAAGAGTGGTAGCCGCACTCCCTCTCCTTGCCACTGCTGCCAAACTCAGCAGCAGCTGTCATGTTTACACTGGCGCTGTCTGAAAGCACTTTTAAAGTGTATTCCACCCAAACTCTATAACCTCAATCATCATTGAGAATAGAGAGTCAAGTCTGCTTTCTTTCCTGTCAGTTATTGATTCTAAATGTGACAAGTTTTGGCAATGGAAAAAAAAAAAAAAACATCCATGGACACTGCTCAATTAACCTCAGTTTTCAGTCTTTTCATATCATGATCATCAGTGAATCTCTTGTTATAGCAATCTTTGCAAGAATCTGAATGTGGAGGTCAGTCAGAACAGCCTTGTGATATTACTTAATGGTGTCAGAATGTATTAAGTTACCAGTCTTAAGCGTATAATTACATGATTTCTTTTTTATGTATGTGAATGTGTGAATCCTATTTTGCTTTATGTGTGTGTGTGTGTGCATACTGTATGTGGTTCTTTTTTTGTTTGTCTGATTTGTCTGTGGCAGATTATCAGTGGGTAGGTGTATTAAGCTGGCTGGGTACACAAGGCAAAGGGAGGATTATTGTGACAAGCTTATCTGTCGTTTGATTCTCTACACTCCACTGGCACAGTTCTCTTGCCTATAACTCTCAAACACACATGTATAGTATATAAAGAAAACCATAAAATTAAATGCAAACACACTGTAAACACAAAGACATGCATACCCTGTCCTTTTCTGCCATCCATTTTGTCTTTGTCTTGTTTTGTGCTCTTACTTTAAGTAACTTTATAAAACTTTATGAAGTTTAATATTATTCTGGAATTTTGCACATTTGGAAGTTGTTGGAAAAAATGTTTTTAATGCTATGTTGCACAGTTTGTCATTATACTGCATATGAGCTTGTCACAACTCAGCCACTATATCAGTTTTTGCCAGGAATTGAGTTAGCATGAATCAAATTTCCTTGTAAAAAATAATTTGGGTTTATAACAAATTCTAATTTAAATTTTGTAAATTAAATCTACTCAATAATATTATGTGTCAGTTTGCCATCATTTTTAAAGCAACAATTTTTTTTTACAGTGTGCATAGAAGCAAGACTTACTAATTATTTCAAATATGAGTCCCTCCATCCTCTTGTTCAACCACTTTCAAAAAAGCTGTCCTTCTCATCTTAACAATTTTAGGCCTATTTCTAAGCTCCCATTTTTAGCTACATAGTACTGAAACCACTCTCAAAATCTTAAAACTAAAACTCATTGCTTGCAGCTGATTCTGGCCATGAATCTATTCTTGTTCTCCTGGACCTAAGTGCAGCGTTAAATACCACTGACCATGATATCCTCTTGGACCATCTTGAAAGCTAGTTGATATCAAAATGCACTGCTCTGAAATGGTTCAGGTTCTACCTAAAAGACAGACACTTCTACATTAGTAACACTGATTCTAGGTTAGCTACAATGGGTTTTTACTGTGGGCTGCCCCAGGGCTTAGTGTTAGGTCCAGTCTTGTTTTCCATTTACATGCTCCTTCAAGGCCACCTCATATGCAGACATAATATCAGTTCCTATTTTTATGCAGATGATACTCAGATCTATCTAAACTGTGACCCTGAAAACAACCATGAGAATAATGTCAATCTGCTAAATTATCACAAAATTTCCTGCAGCTAAACGCTAATAAGACAGGTCAAGATAGTGCAAACAACCATTGAACAACTCATTGCATTGTGGAAACCTTGGTGTCTCTTGGTGTTGTTTGAGCAAAACCTCACCCTAGATAAACATGTTAATTCAATGGTTCAGTCCTGCTTCTATCATCTCAGAAACATTTCAAGAATTAGACCATTTCTTTCTGCCAAAAATCTGGAAACTGTCATTCAGGCTTTTATAACCAGTCGATTGGACTACTGTAATTCCCTGCTCTCTGGCATCAGCAAAAAATCTCTCTCCTGTCTCCAGCTCATCCAAAACTCTACTGCCAGGATTTTAACTTGGTCTGGAAAACATGATCACATTTTATCGATCCTGACCTCTCTTCACTGGCTACATGTTACTTTTAGAATAGATTTTAAGATTTTATTGTCTGCTTTCAAAACCCTGAGAGGCCTTGTCCCAAACTATCTCTCAGGGGCTGTATTCAAAAAACATTCTGAGAATACTCTCTGAAGAGCTCCTAATTTAGGAAAATTCTCAGAGCAACTCTGAGTAAGGAAGTGACAGAAATTTATAGGAATATTTTTCCTACATGTTTTTCCTTCCACTATTTTCTCCTCTTCTTAAGAAACTCTTAAATCTCTTAAAAGTCCTTCTCCCTACTCTTAACAGTTTCTCACCTTAGGAGCTCTCTTAAGAGCTGAGATGCTTTGTGAATAACTTCTATCTTTACCAGGATCTAGTCTTACTGTAAGGGAATTTTTTTAGAGAATGTCATAAATCTAAGAATTTTCTTAAAAATGTTCTTCTCGTAGTCAGGGCTCCTAGACTTTGGAATGACCTGCCTGAGGATATCAGGCCTGCTAGCTCTGTCTCGTTTTTTAAATCATTGTTAAAACTCCACTTGTTTAAAATTGCTTTTCTGTGATCTTATTATATTTTATGGAAATGTAGTTAATTTTACTTTATTTGTGTTTTATAATATACTTAGTTTTATGTGTAGCCTGGTCATGAATGAGGAGACCGGACACAAGCAAAATTCTTTTTGTGGGTTCTTTATTCCCCGACGGCACTCAGATGAGAACAGCATTAATACTGTAAATTTGAGGATTTGAGATAATCACAATGATAACAAAAGAATACTACTTCTCCTGCATTGGACTTCATTAACTTAGTAGTCAGACTCAATCTTGAGCTTCCTACGGAAAACAAGGTAAAATAATCTCTCTCCAACTCTCTATAGGGTTTAACAACAAATTTCAATCAAGTCTAGACAACTCTCTAGTCAAGTCTAGACAACAGTAGTGGCTGGCTCCTTGCATAAAATAAAATAAATAAAACAAAATAAATACATTGCCTCAACCACTAATTACAAAGCAGCATATTACATCATCTCTGAAACATATATGCATCCATGAACAAAATACATTTTATCAACACTCTTCATGAAAACAAAATACACTTTTCAGAAGAATATTATGCACTCCCGTGTGCAGCTGGCGCACTCAGACGCATGCACCGGACTTCAAGACAGCACTCTCCCCTCTAAGTTACACCAAAAGCATACAAAAGGGGTAATTTAGTGATATAGTCAGCGTGTAGCCTTGTGACGCTATTAATACTTTATGTCAATTTACTTTATCACCACTTACGCTTCACGGCTGTTTAGCATTTGGCCTCCGCGTGGCGGGGATAGCACACTCACACACACGTCACAATCTACAAAAATCAATAATAACACAGAACCATCATTGACTAAATACAGTAGTTCTAACTTCGTTATGCTCTTAACCACTGATGTTACAGATCATCTTTGTGTCTAACAATATATTATATGGTATTGTACCTGCACAGAGTGATAAACACACACACCTCACAGTCACTCGTTTCGCGGCATTTCAGGTTCCTGTTGCGCGAAATCTCATGAGAGTTCTGTACTCTCGCGGGATTTACCACTTGTCTTAAAGAGACTGTACCACCGATACACATAGAAATAACAAAATAGCTCAACAAAACACTTATTGTCCCATGTTCACCTGGCTACATATGAGTTTCAGTTTCATATTGCATTTTAAATGTGTTATGTGTGTTTTGAAAAGTACTATATAAATAAAGTTATTATTATTATTATTATTACACGCACACACACACACACACACACACACACACACACACATTAATGAACATTATTGTATGTACTAAATACCTACTCGATGTGTGACAGACACACATTATAAGCACTTACAGAACCACATACACAGATGTCATACATGAAACAAATAGAAGCACATACAACTTACAACACAGCAGTGCACACACATGTTCACATTCACACACACACACATGCAATACATGAACAAACAAAATATAAAGCATAGACAACTGTCCTTGACAGAGATGATGAAACATAATTGCCTTAGCTCCTTATTGTCAAGCACACAGTAGAGTCATAAAATATGAAATAAAATCCTTTGCAGTCATTACAAGAATGTAAAGTACTTTATTTAGTGCCTCAGCGTTAAATGCCAGTATAAAACAAAGACACGGTTTGCCCACCAGAATCTAGATACAATTTATGTTGCATTAAAGACTAGTAATTCCAGTTATCCTTTTTTAAAATTAGTCTTGTTTTATGAGCTCAAATCAATTGTACTTTGAAAAGATAATTTGTCAGTCACTTTCTACATGATTCGCCTGCACAGGCGCATAGTCGTCTTATCATTCTTCAAGATCCATATTGAGCCTTACTGTTTAAGACATTTACGACAAAAAAAAAAAAAGAAATAAAATCTGGGAATCTACTTTGATCATGACATCAGTGTTCTTTGCAGTGTGTCTGATAAACTTCATTGTAGTTGCATTTTATCATAAACTTTTGTGGCCTTATGTTGGAAAACTCTGGAACACAGAATCAGAATGAGATCACTATCTAAAGGCCAAGCCATGATACTCATGAATGAATGAATGCAACCATCTGCTCTTTGTGTGAGTGATGCTGGTTTTACTCTTATAGCATACAAGACTTAGATTTTGAATGTGTTACAGCATTGCAATCATGATCTATGTTGTCAGTTAACCCCATAAAATGGTGAGCAAATATGGTAACTGTCCATTGAAAAGGCTGAGTGAGTGGTGCAGTGATTTTAATAAAAAAAAATACAAAAATACATGCCCATTTAACATTGTGATGATGGCCACAGGGGTATTTTTTACTGCAATACCAAGAGTGACCACTGGGAAAAAATGGCTGCAAGGCTGAATGATGGCACCCTATCGAGCTCTTATCATACATCTATGATTAATAGATGATAATAGATTAATAGTGATAATGCAAATGCTAACTTTTGCTAGCATAAAACAGGCTTAAACCCATTAAAACAAAATGTGCTGAGAAAACTTTTTCTAGGCAACTAAAATGTTGTGATTAACTTTAATGAACTAAAAACACACTGAAATAGCAACAGCTATGGCTATGCCTCTATTTTGTGAATCTGAGGTTACACCATGGTTACCTAACCAACATTGTTACTGTGGAAGGGACTTGCCTGTGACAGCACCCACCTGTCACTCAATGCCACACCCTTAATTATTTATAAACTTAAGCCTTAATAAAATTGAAATGGGCTATATAAAAAAATTCGTTGTAATTATAGAGACCAAAACTTTTTGTACCAGGCTGTAAGTTGGGCATTTTAGGAGGGTCTATGGAGATTTATTTTTGGGGCCAACCTCAAGTGGCCATTTGAGGAACTGCAGTTTTTGGGAATTGAACTGCCAACCCTGTGATCAGTGGACGACCCACACTATCTCCTGAGCCACAGCTGCCCCCTTATGGTTTGAGTGAAATATGGCATGATTCAAAAGTAACATTGGTGAATGGTAATGACATTCAGAGTTTGAATGGTTTGCCATGTTGATGGCGTTAGAATGGATTGAACAAGTTAGTTGCAACAAAATACTAATATGTAGTGATTTTGTGTCAGTCCTTGCAAGCATTGAGGCAGCTACAGCTAGAAGTCCTCTGCTAATCTTATTTACCAACTCAATAATAGTTAGACAAGGGAAAAATGTTTCATTCATGTGGACCCCAGCACATGCAGGTATCCCGGGAAATGAGAGACTAGAGAAATTGGAAGAAGCAGTCAAGAAAGGAACTGTTAAAATCAATATTAAGTGATCAAAATCAGAGGGCAAAGGCATAGTGTCGAGAAAGGTAAATCAACAGTGGCCACCACATTGGAATAACACAGTAAAAGGGAGACATTTACAGTCAATCCAAAACAGAATAGGAATGTTAAGAAGTAGGGGAACGAAACCGAAAGGGCCAATGATAATAAGAAGGCTGAGAATTGGGCACAGCAACCGTAACAGTACACTTTTCATCATAGGAAAACATCCAACGAGTCTTTACAATCAATGCCATGAAGCGCCTACACAAACATGTTGGATGGGTATGATTTTGTGACTGGACACCCAGGGGTGGGAAGGGGCCTGTGTGCCCTGTCTTAAATTGTCAAAATATTTACTTTTATAGTTATTCAAACTTAAGTTATAAACTTTACCAAATGAACTGTTTCACTGTAAATTACTCTGTCAGACATGACAAATCGATGTCACCACATGAAGGCAGAAATGACATTTGGCTTTAGTGTGGCACCACAGGTCAGAGAATAAAGAATCGATTTTGTGTTTTTCATTCCTTTCAAAAAATTAACAAAAGCTAAATTAATAGTTAACCATTTGATAGCTCTATTTATATTAGTGTGATTGACATTTAAATGATTTCTAACTGTTCCATCACATTTTATAATGATTTTTTTTTGTCATTTTGAGGACCCACATTTTTTTCACCTTTGTTAATATTAACACACACACACACACACACACACACACACACAAACACACACACACATATATATATATATACATATTTTTCTGCTCCTTAAGTACAGGCAGTCTCTCAGTTCTGGAAGGTCCTCCCTGGTGGACTAAGAGTTAGGATTCAGCATTTTTCTTCCTACCTGGGTGTCCTGGATGTCTTTTCTCCATTGTAATAAAAATAATATAAACAATAAATAATTTGTAACCCTGGGAATATGTTTTCTTTTATTACGGAAGAATGTCAAGGAAAAGAGAAAAGGCTTATTGCAGGAAAACACGTGTTCTGGCAGTGCAAAGAGTAACATCAGGGGAAAGTATGAGGAAAGTCTTTAAGATCGATGGGATACCTAAATCCACCTTGGCAGACCACAAGGCAGGGAAACATAATTGTGATCCTCATCCCAATAGGGCAATCATGCTTTGGTGAACTACATTGTGTGTATGGCAGACCATGGATTTCCTCTGACAAGGAGCATCATAAAATGTCTGGCCTCGGAAATAATCAAAAGCTGCACCAGCAACTTTAACACAATTGTGAATGTGGAGAAGGGCCTCAGACACAACTAGTGGGCTGGCCTCAAGGGTCATCACCCTGAGCTCACCAGCAGCACACCAGATTCTCCCTAGATCAGGCCACGGTCCATGAGGCAACAGCAGACTTTAGACTTGAGACCCTCTTCAACTCCTAAAAAAATATTGTTAATATCCACAGCCTTTGTGACAAACCTCACCTTTTATGGAACTGTGATGAAAGAGGATTTGGTGATAAGCCCGAATTCAAGGAGAATGTTCTATATCAGAAGGTAAAGAGGCATGTTTATTGCCAGCAGACGACCACCTAACCTTTCTAAAATGGTTGGACCATTTTTTGAAGCATGCCCCTCAAGAAAGACCTCTCTTATTAATCACGGATCAACATGAGACAACGTTTTCCACTAGTGCATACAATGTCTAGCTGGCTCGGACCTGGGGGAATGATGAGCAGCTTCTTTTTTAAGTGAAGATGGTACCAAACTTTTAAACTTTTACTACACTGCTCTTTGAGAAGCTTTCTCTAGAGCCTCTTTCACACATGCACTGCAACCCTGAGGAGAATCCACAGCAAGTGAGTGGGTGTGTTTCTATCACGCAGGTGGTGCTAGATAAACACAGTAGGCCAGTTAAGCTGTATTGTTTTGACAGGACCTGAGCGCTCCACTGTGAAGCTAGTGCTAATGGAAGAGAGTACTTCCTGTGACATCACGTAAAACGCAGTTTTATTCCTAGTGAAAAGCTTAAAAATGTCAAATTACAACTGGGTTGAGACCTTTCCAACAATGTACTTGGTTAAGCTCTACAACAAATTTTAATTTTCTCATTTCATAGACACAGGCATCCCAGGTCAAAGAGCACTTTGATATAGAAATGAATATATAAAATGAATGAATGAAATATATAAAATGATTTTTGTTTGTTTTTCTCTTTTTTAGTGGAAATAAGTTGCTTTCAGAGATTACTATACTGCTGACAATCTAAGGCATTACTACAGATTTTGAGGAAGGCCTAAAGTGCTTGGGTTAGGGTTAGGACCGAAAAGACCATTCTCATTCATGTATAGGCTGCTATTTATACAAACAATGCGCAATGTAAAGTCCAGTTTGATTAAAAATATGAAAGTGACAAGTGCAGGGATTAAATGAGGGATGTGAAATGTAAAGTTCAATTTGGTAACATTGGGTAATGTCTTCATCCCATTTATATGGCCATGGTACAAGATTTGATGCATGCGCACGCACGCACACACACACACAGACACACACACACACATGCACACAATGTTGGAGTGCTTTGTTGAATGACATGGCTTAATATTAATTGAGGAAGTCTATGTTTCAAGAAAGATGATTTCATATTAAATATCCTCAGCTACATATTCTTGGAAATATAAAATTAAATGAGCAGTGTCACATTTTACAATCACAGGGTGTAAAACACCTCTTCTTAACAGAGATAGTAGGGTTTGGATTGGTGTTACGGCTGACTGGCGGCAATTTGAAATGGAATGAAGTACACTGACAGCAGTCAACCCAAAACAGTAGTCAAATGCGTCACATCTGTCCACAACAAAATGCCTTTCCGTGGTCTTCTGCTATCAAAAACTGACAAGGAAGTTTATTTTTCTGACTCAAAGGAAAAATAATTCAAACTGATGGACTTAATGTTATTGTATTGTTGAGTTATCACGGACACTTTCATGTTTTTGTGTTGAGAAATGTTAGATATCAGTATATGGTGCAAGCATGAAATATATTTTGATTGAATTATATTCGTTTGAAAGTCATGCTGAATGTCATGAAAAAATGGAAAATTTTTGTGTTCATGTCAACAAATCTATAGTTTAAATTTCATGATAATTCATGAACTACTGTGAGACTGGGTTGGATGGTAAGATACTGTTCTCCTCTGCCCTGAAACACACCAACGAAAAGGTTGTCACTACAGACAACAATACCATCTCTGGCTTCAAGAAAGCAGGAATATACCTCCTCCTGAGGATTGACCTGACACAGGTAAGATTTTACTTATCATTATCATTATGATGTATTCTGTAAACCTTTCAGTATTCGGATTACAATAACACTTTTTACCTGAACAGATTGTAAAACTATCTATTTGTGCCAAATGCACATGCTCCAGCGCCTCCACCTGCTGTGCCTCCTTCCTCCACTCCCCAGGATGAAGCATCCACATCTGCTGCAGTGCCCACCTCCTCTACTGCAGCTCCATCCCCAGAAACCTTTTCAAATCTCCTATGACACCAGATACTTGCCCTACATGTAAAAGGGACAACAGAAATTATTTTTTTTGACAGTGGTCTCATCCCTCCTTCCCTCACCAAGATCCTCGTCACAGCCACCTTTGGCACCACAGCAAAGGGTGAACGACACCAGTGATAAATACAATGCTATCCTGCAAAACCTAGATGTTGCAGAGAAAGAGATGAGATGAAGAAAAAAAGGAAAGAAGAACAGGAAAGTGAGAAATAGAAGAGAACGAGAGAGAAATCTTCTTGCTAAAAACAGCGGCCACTATGCAGTGCGCAGGAACATTAAACCACCAGGATCTGAGGTGGAGGTGGATGATTGGGTGCAGTG
Source organism: Euthynnus affinis (assembly GCA_029490765.1). NCBI lineage: Eukaryota > Metazoa > Chordata > Actinopteri > Scombriformes > Scombridae > Euthynnus > Euthynnus affinis. Next base: position 19,369,623 of record CM055845.1, on the reverse strand, counting down.
CGATTTCTATGAGCTGAGGTTTCACCTCGTTGACCTCAGTGATGCTTCAGATGGGGAATGGTTGTACCACAAGTATGCCCTAACTGTTCGAAGGAGACAAGGCTGTCACACACTGTGCCTGAGAAAGGAAGAAATTGTACATATTTTATCAAAATAGTTTTGTACATAGTCAAATATTTAGTTTTTACACACACACAGAGACACACACACTATTATAATTAATGTTAATTCATTTATTACCATTTGTGATTTGTGAATTGATATTTCAAGTGGCAAATGTAGTGCAAGTAAGTGTCCAAAATACAGTGAGTCTATGTTAGGTAGCCTAAATTACCTTTGGGTAATGTTACGTTGCTGTACAATATGTTAGCCAGATCGACAAATTAGCACAATTTTAATATAGGAAACAATATTTACAGTTAGAAATCCTCACAACATGATAGGCTACACATAGCTAAAAGCATCAGCAGAATTTCGGCTCATATACAGGAGCACTTAGTTGTAATTCATGTTGAACCTTTGACACTAACTTATTTGCTTAGTCTACCTTGTTTAATGGTAGCTAATTGTCTCCTGAAGTCTAAAAATGGATGATGCGATCTCAAATAATAGTATTAACTTATATATCAATCTCTGTGGATTGTTTTAATAGATTATAGGGGTTAATACACTTGGAAATTAATATTAAGCACTTGTGAAATCCCACCTCAATTCATTAATTGGGAGAAAAATTAAGAACAACAAATCAGTCTTATATATGAAAGTCGTGAACTCTGAATAGAGGAAATATACAGCTCTTTGCATCAACTCTCAAACAGAACACATGGAATATAATTAGAACTACTGTCTCTTCATGAAGGGCTGATGATGAGATGAACTCCCTAGACAGTGCAGCATGGTAATGCAGACTCTGCAATCTTCAGGGGGGCTGACGTGACAGCCAGCCACTGGTTTGGTTCAGTGGAGCACTTTGGTGCAAGACTTCCCAGGAGAGTGAATCCAGTGTTGGACAGTCTCAGATGAGCCACACAGCAAACACACAGCAGAGCTGTGTGTTCCAAATCTTGGTGCATTCAAAGACAGGCTGGAGAGTTCAAACTGATGGTCTAACTACCAAAAAGTCTTTAAAGGTCTAAAACAAATAGGGGATTACAAAAATTAATAAATATTCAAATGGCTTACAAAAAATAATATATATTCAAATGGCAAATGGTGTACAATGGCTAATGGTACTTAACTTGTGGCTTTTAGGTGTCTTTCAGTCTTTCTTCCTAGTGAGAGTTTCTTTTCTAGAGCTCTCAGCTCTTATCCATAGAAAACTAAAGGACAACACCCAAAATGCCAGACCATCCTGTCTGGCAGGGCCGAGAGGAACACAGAAAAGGCAGCAGCAGACAACAAGCCAGTGAGCAAACCAAAAAAACCAAAAATATTAAAAAAACAAATTGTAAACTTTTTGTAGGCACGGAGGTGTGTTTTGACAGAAAATGGAGGATCTTTGGTGATCTTTTGAGGGACTGCACTGATTACTAATTAAATCCTAATTAAATCCTTTTCCTGCAATGAAGGGGAATCATTTTTATTTCTATAGAATATTTGAGGCTACACACTTCACTCATGGAAGCCATTGGGAAACACGCTTATCTTGCAATATTAATTCATCAAATAAACATAGAATAACATCAATACCTTCATGTCCTAGCCCACCTTAACACCTTAAGTATCTGCATGAGGGTGTCTGCAATGGCAGGTGGTATTTAAACAAATATTTGAACAAGCAGATGCCTAGATTATAAATGACGGCAGAACTGATATTGAGGTAGCGCAAAAGACTCCTTTAGATTGTTGAAAGACCAAATTGTGCCCCCTTCATAAAGATCACCCAGTACCTTAATTCTTCTGTCAAACCACATTTTCAAGATAACAGGCAAGTGACCTGCATAACTTGTGGTTTAACCAAACAAAGGCTGAGATAAAATTGGGTGACTTTGCTCGTATGCTGTCAGCTTAGTTGTGACAAAGTGAAGAGGGTGAAGTGGTCTTCATAAGGAGCTCTCAATGGTAGGCCAGGGAGGAGCTCATTCTGGGGGTAAAGAGTGAACCATGTGCTGTAGACCAAAGGTAAAATGATATAACAAAAGATTTGGGATTGCTGCTGATGTTTAAACAACATACCTAGTTTGCTTGCTCACCATAATGGGATAGTTTCTTTCAAGTCATGTTTGAGTTGAGTGAGCACTGTTACTCATTTTGATGTTGCTATGAGTAACAAGTTTGATGATAATGATGATTAGTGTTATTTCGTAATCTTATTGTTATTACTACTGATAGTAACATTAATACTGTAGTGACACCATCAGAATTCACTTTACTGAAATGCACCTTTTTTAAACTTTATTATTTGTTTACAGTTTTTCATTTGAACTATTCTTAACTCTTTTTATATTTATTTGTATTTATTTTGTAATTTTCTTTTTTTACATTAATATACACTTCATGATTTGTTAATATTCTTGAACATGAACCACTAAATATACAGTCATTCATTTTCACTCAAATACATTAAAATGACAAAATTTAGGTTTGAGGGGACCCCACTGTAAGATGTTGCTTAGGGCCCCAAAATGTTCAGATGTGGCCCTGCATGCACCAACGCACAACAACAAATGTCAGCGACCAAATCACAGTGCAACTGTGTAGCTCAGTCAGAAGATAAGGAACTGATGGTGAAAAGTATAGATTCAATGTTTGGTGCAGACTTAATCTGGGCATACAGCCAATTTGTTGAGATAAACCCTACAACTGCTCAGCAACATACCCCTACAGCATGGCCATCATTACTCATCATCTGTGGGGATCAGGTGGTGGTGGGGGAGGTGTTGAGTTGGCATCAGCAGCACGTATGGCAGGCAGCACTCACAGGTGCAAGTAATTCGGTTAATTAAAAGCTTGCTAATTAGTGAATGGTATCAGTGTGGGCAGGAGAGGGGAATAGTAGTTTTAGGCTTGAACCTGCCATCCTCTATCATTTTAAGAGGACAGCAGAAAAAAATATATTAAAGGATATAAATGACATAAATTAAGAATCAGAGGGGAACATATGACCAAATCTTTCTAAATGATTTTTGTCAAATCACTTTAAAAAGGGATATTTTCAACCATTGCTGCTGGATTTGATAGAGTGTGAAGAGGTTTTTTTTCTTTTTCTTCTTTCTTTTTTTTTAGCTTGTCATTTTCAGACCATTTCAGAACGTATTCTAAAATTAGTTTTTCTTGCTTGATATTAGCAGACTTCTCAGCATGCATTGTTTGCAATTTAAAACTCTCCACAGACATATAGCACAATATACAGCACCAGTCCAGTACATGATTGAACCTTTGTTTGTACTATATATATATATATGATAAAAGCAGCACTCACCATGATAACAGTTAGTATCAAATTCAGTATCCTGTACACTTTATCAATATCACTGAGCACAGCCTCACATGTTGTCTCCAATGAATGAAAAATAATGAACTGACTTCATTCAAAAAAAACTTCAGAAAACATAAACATAAATAAAATGTGACTGATGTTTGTCATCATTTGTAGATTCAACTTAATACATTAAAGGAACAGTGTAAGATTTAGGGATCTATTGGTAGAAGTATTGGCAAAAAAATATATTCACAAGTATGTTTTCATAAGTGTATAATCACCTGAAAATCACCTGAAAATATGAATTGTTGTGTTTTTGTTAGTTTAGGATGAGCCCTTTATATCTACATAGTAGTGAGTTGGTCTACCATGTTGCACCACCATGTTTCTACAGTAGCCCAGAATGGACAAACCAAATACTGGCCCTAGAGGGGACCTTATGGATTTTTCACGAGTTCTCCTACACACTTGGAAGGGGAGGATGAGGGTATGTGCAACCTCACCACTAGATGCCATTAAATCCTACAACACTGGTCCTTCAAGTTAATTGATCTGATCTTTAGTTAATTTAGCACCATGGGTTTAACCATTTCAAAACTCATGAGATTACTTTAATTATTAAATTTCAGTCAATTTACATTTTCAAGGCAGAAAGAATATCTTACATTTCAATGTTGAAACAGCTTAATGTTTTACAGTGTAGGAGATTATGGAAAACACACAAAAGATGTTTCTATGACAGCTAAGATAATGCCAGCACTTTTTCTTTCCAAATTTGAGTTTTATTGCATATATTTCCCCCTTGTATGTAGCAACTTGCACTGATTTATGGGGCACCAGAGGCTATAGCCAAAAATGATGAAAACGCAATGCAATCTTCGCTAAAAAGAGGTTCCACTTGTCCAGGATACAGCTCTGTTGAAGTGACTTCTTTTCCCCCTTTTGATAGATGCTCTGAAGTTAAAACCACCTTAGTCAAAATGTTTAAAGGATCTTGAGGTTAAATTCTAGTTAGATTAAAGAGTCATGGCAAAGATAAATGGCCAGCCATTTTGCATGCCAGGGAAAAGCTGAAGAATGAAGCTGAAGAATGTATGTGTGTGAATGACCCTTTAGGTTTTGTTCCATTACAAGTTGAACTTGTCTGTTCTAACTCTGCCAGTGTATCATTATGATTTATAAAGTGCACACCTTGTACATAATTTAGCTGGACTGAAAGAGAGTCTAACTGCTATTGACATTATAACTGATAGACTGGCTCTCTTCTACAGTTTATTAATAAATGGGACTATTATGTGCAAGTGTGTGTGTGTGTGTCTGGAAGGTTGAATAATTGGTCCACTGTCCACCATCTTTATTTACACGTTCTGTCTCTGCTGTATTATTGTGTTTTCTTACAATGTGTGTGGGTTGGTTGTATGTGTGAATGTGTGTGTGTGTGTGTGTGTGTGTGTATGTGTGTGTGTGTGTGTGTGTGTGTGTGTGTGTGTGTGTGTGTGTGTGGAAGCGGGGATGGATGTGGACGATTTGTTTATGTTTAACTCACAGCAGAAGATCTTGGGTTTGCAAAAATGTCTAAGATATTTTTATGTTTACACACCTGCAGCACATTATGTAAGCATATTTATGAGGATTTCAGTGTTGTTTGCCTGTGTGTGTGTGTGCATATGGGAATCCACGTTTGTGTTTCTCATTCCCTGCAGAAGACATAGGCATCAGAAATGTCAAGTAGCCTCAAATGGCCCATTAATCCCTATGCTTCACTGGTGGCGGTCTGCAGAGATATTTAGCATGTTACGTGACAGGATAGCCTGATGCTCACATGCACACACACACACACACACTGAGGTGGCTCAGTCAAGGACATGCATTCATACAAGGACTTATTTTCCACTTCTCTTTTTTATATCTAGATCTACAGAGCTGTGTACAGTTTTGTTTACTGTAGATGCATCAGAGGAAGCTCGAAGTCAGGATTATATGGTGTCTGGGATTTCCTGATGTATAAATTCTCAAATCAAATCAAAACTGAAGGGTGATTCAAAATAACCATATAGCTTTGTCTTCATGGAAATGCATTACTTCTTGTGAAAACTGATTCTGTTTTTGTTTGTTTGTTTGTTTATTTTCTTTTCTCAAACCTTTCAGTAAGTCCTTGAGTTGTGTGGACACAACACATACAGTAGGAGTTTAGGACTTTTTTGTCTGCATATATGAACAATTTAGTTGTGAATAACAAAATGCATAATGATATTTATTTACCCAGGTTTAAATGGAGCTTTTCTGCCAAAGAAATATCTACAATCTCTATAATTAATATTAAATTACATCTTCCTTTTCAGGAAACCTCCTAAGAAATTAGTAAGAAATCAAGGACCTATAAAATAATGTGTTGTGAAGAGGGGATTCTCTGGTGAGTTTAAATGAGCATCATTATGGAACCAAATAATAGCATAAAGATTTGAATATTATAAGCAACTGAATACCTGGTTGCAAAATTTAATTACTACTGAATGTTGAAATTTAACAAAAGCTTAATAGATAGAAGAGTAATGAAACTCTATAAAAATAACTCCTTTTAATAATTTCTTTCCTCTTTTGTGGCTCTGTGGAAACAGGCCAGTGACCTATTTTGCATTTAGTTTAATATTTCCTCTAAACTTTATTCATCAAGGGAAAGTCTTTTCCAACAGTGCCCTTCTTCACATTCATAAACTTACATTTTGTATATTCAGCATCAACAGGGACTTAATGTTGACCTCTGAGCTGCTCCGTTGAGGCAGTTTGGGTTTAAGTGCCTTGTTTTGTCTGCGCTTGGTTTTGCCAATTCATGGGATCAAATGGATGATCCTCTTCTCAAAAAGCCTTCTTCACTCACATTTAGGTCACCGCTACCCATATTGATAGAGAACTTCAGGCCAGCACTCATGGTTATATGCAGTAAATGGGTAGATAACCTCTTGTTATACATTAACAACCTCTAGTTGAAAACTGCAGATGAAGGCTCACTTCTGAAGGAACCCCAAGATATCAGCTGTCATCTGTGAACTCGCTGAGTTGTTTAGGTTGGGACAGTAGGATACCTGGCATTGAATTGTGTTTAGGAATTAATATGGAAATTTCTGAGGTTCACCATCAATAGTGGTAGTAGTGGTATTAAGTGTTTCAGCTTCTCTCAAAATGTGAAATTGTCTTGATTATAACAATTTTAGTCAGCGCTTACACACACAACACTCAAGTCCTCTGGCCCTCCTTAAATGCAACCATGTGGTAAACTGTGATATCAAAAGTGAGTTGATAATGAATAGAGTGATATACTATGTCCTGTTTCCCCTGTGTCTTCACCGTTTTTAACTACATTATGCCCACCATTATTTTAAGTATACATTTGATCATTGTGAATGGGTTTTTTGAATTCACATGTCCTTTATCTTTCTTATTCAAAAACTGTCAGATACACAGTGCACAAATAGAGCACCAAACACGTAGCCATGGATATTTAGTAATTATTTTTTCCCAACAAGTCCTCTAAACTACACAACAAGATATGTCATTGGTCGACAGGATTACAGCTCCCATTTAAGGTTTGGTTGTGTTTAGGCACAAAATCAAATTTGTTTGGGGTTAGGGAAAGATCACAGTTTGTGTTAAATAGCTACTTGATTACAGTTTGGGGAACATCATGATTTGGGTTTAAATCACTGCTTCATTAAAGTTAGGGGACCGTCATCATCCTGGTTACAATAATAAACACTTGTTTAAGGTCAGTGAATGGCTGCAGGCATGGTTAAAAGAAACCAATGTTGACTGTTGATAGGAAACACGGAACAAACAGCGTTCTCCTTTCCAATGTTACAGGATGACGTTTTGTTGGCCAATCCATTCACCCCACCCTCCTCATTACAAGGACTTTGTCGTTCACTAGAGGGCTTGTGAACACAAACATGCAGTGTGTCATTTTGGGGTATTTGCTGAAACAACAGATGCTCTCACTTTGTCTTACTTGCTAAGACCACATGATACTGTTGGGGAAACATCTTAGATAAGTTAGTACTCACTCATAGTATATACTCACACTGCAATTTATAGTCTCTTATCCACCTGACATATTACAGATGTCTCTTAACAATGAAGAAACAGAGAGGGAGAAACTCCACACAGACAGACCAAGGAATCAAATTAGGGTCTCTGTTTCTCTAAGGCATCAGTGCCAAATGCTGAATTCACCCTAAAAAATGTTGTATTTGGAGAATGATTTGCATTTATTTAAGAGATAATTAGTTACTAGTGAGTCAGACGATCTGATTTTTCTGCAGAGGAACACAAGAAATATCTTTAATTAAGCCAGATTTTTGATGAAGCAAAACATACAGTCACCCTCTCAATTAGTACAGCAGCTGGTACTTGGATGTCAAGTGGAATATATGTAATACTTTTAGTGTTATTTAATAGTAGATTTTTCTACTTCAATTGTTGCATCCCAGTTTTATGAAAGACAAATTTCCTGAGGGGCATTAAAAAAAATTAATTTTTTCCATTTTTCTCAAGACACATACTGTATACATTGGGTGTAAGAAATGGATGGATGTACTGTATGTAGAATTTCCTGGAAATTGAGAGTGATATCAATGACTTTTTTTCCTTGGCCCAAACCCAAACTGTTGCTGAATAATGGGAAAGATTGATATTGTTTTGCTTTGTGCCACCCCTTAGACAAACAAACTGGGCAACAACTGTAAGTGTTCATATTCCAATTATTTAGCAACTAATTATTCATTTCCCTCCAGCTTGTAGAACAATATGATTGACAAAAAATAAATACATACTGTAAATAAAGATGGTGAAATCCTTCTTGCAACCAGTCACCTTCAGCTAAAAGAGATGTATTGCTTGCCAGTCTGAATGCTAGCGTCAGGCTGTTTCTGCTATTTCACTCACTGCACCTTCAGGCACTCTGAATAAAAGAACCCACTTACATTCACTTAGTCTGTATAACATTTTACAGTATATTTTCTTATTCTTACAGTCAAGGCCTCGGGGTAAAGAATTTTTGGCACATTTTCAAACTGAGAGGAGTAAGTAACCATATCTGGGTGGTTTTCATTGACAAAAGGGAGAGGATGGGCATGTGTTAGTGCTGGAGAGAGAGAGAGAGAACGACATTTACAGACAGAATGAGAAGTAGAAAAAGACAAGTTGTGTCTGAGTGAGAGAGAAAAGGAGGGAGTGATACATATAAATGAAATGCAAAGTAAAGTCTATCTACATTCAGCCAAAGTATACTGCTGATTCAGCTGGGATGATCAAACACTCTTGTCTTGTCTTGCATGCACACTTTGTCTTTATCTATTCTGTCTTTTCATCTCTGTCTCTTTCCTCTTACCCTTTTTCTTCCACCCCTCTCTTTTCCAGCCCCTCCACCCCCACCTTTTTTTTTCTTATCCACTCTATCCCTGTTTTTCATGCCTGCAAAGCTTAGTGGGGCATAAGACAGCATCCTTTAGAATTTAGATTTATATGCTGCGGGGCAAAACTTCTCTGCAGTAACTCCAGAGGCCTTATGCACATATTTTTGTCTTTGATCCAATCAAAATTCAAATTCTTCAATCATCTACTTATCAGTCAGTTTTAGTTGTGAAAGTAGTTATTAAAATGACAATAAGATTTGGCAACATTTTACCTTTTTATCTCACTGTTTTCTCTCTTTTCAAGAGTTCACATATCTGTAAGAGAAACTTTTGCGTTAGTCTATATTATTACAAATGTCTCCTCCGCTGACTGATGAAGAACTTGATATTTTTTAGATAGCTAGCGGTGTAATAACTATAACTCACACTTCGGATAAAAGCACTATATAAATGCAGCCATTCATCAGGATGACAATGCCGATATTGATCCATCACTTTGGTTTAAACTCAACAGATTTCAATATTGTAGATTGGATTGCCATGAATTTTTGTCCAGATTTCAGAATTAATCCTTACGACTTTGTGATCCTTTGACTCACGCCTCACCATGAAGTTGATAACTGTCCAATGGATTGTCATGCAATTTGCTAGCGTGCTAAGAAGGCTTAACCAAAGTAATTGGTAATTATTACCTGCTAAACATCAGCATGTTAGCATTGTCATTTTGTGTTGGCATTTATCTTAAAGCCTTGAAGTACAGCCTCACAGAGCTGCAGGCATGGCTGTAATCTTGTTGACTGTCTGTCTGACTTTTCCACCTTTTCCTTGATTCTACTCCTCATCTTTCTCTTTCCTTATATTGATTTTTCCTTTATTCTATTACCTAACCCCACAACTCTCTCAACATCATCCTTTACACTCTACCCTTCCCTTCTATTCATCTGTTTCCTCTTCCTTCTTTTGTCCCCTCATGCCTCTTCCTATCTGCTTCTACTCCCTCTCTCTCACACCCACTACCTCTCATCATCCTTTACCTCCTTCGCCCTCCCCTCCCATTGTTACATTCCATCCTCAATACCTTTCATCCTTCGTCCCTCCACTCATCTGTGCTTCCCCACCTCCCTCTTTCCCCTGTCCTCTAATCATCTCTCGTTTTTTAATTTCCCCAGCAGACAGCACCAGTGCTGGTCCATTTAGTCACAGGCTTTTAATTAGGAGTAGGCAGATTAGGAAGGCCACTCTCTACACTGCAAATGGTGTATACGCACAAAAGACACCCCACGTACATACACACAGCCACCTATACACACCCACGAGCACGTAAGGACAATGCTATTTATTCAGAAATGCCATTTTATTGTTTTATGTTTGCTTTGTTTTACTTTAGCAAACTTTTTTGTGAACATATGCTGGCACCTAACAAATGTAAATCAATGCATTTGAAATGTGATTGTATTGTTTTGAAATATTAATACACACACAATTTGTCAAACACTGGCTCTGGGGAAGGCATTATGTGACTATTAATATAGGAGAGCAAGAGTAATGCCAGGTAATTAATATTTGAGCTGCCCTTACCTCCTGTTGTTGTTGTTGTGGTGTTGGTGGTGTGCTGGGGTTGTGAATATGATGTGTTTAGTGGTTTTCAAGTGTAAATCTGTCCCCTGTCCTCATATGATGCCATCTTAATCTTTTATGCAAATACAAATATTTCAGTCATTGCCAACCATAGTTTTTGATTCACAGCTCTTTCTATAATACACAGATCGAACCCATTAGTACTCTCCTGACACAGCTGTTGGGTCATATTGGGGATTTAGAGGATATATTACACAAAGTCTAAATGATCTAGTTTAAGCTGAGTAAAGGCTTTTTAAGCATCAATATGGCAGATTGACAAGCACAATAACGACAACAGTTATTCTTGTTACAGTATCATCTTCAAGTAAAGGCTTAAAGTAATCCGAATTAATCGGGTAAAAAGCTAGTACAGAGAAGAAGGAATTATGACTCACGGAAAGTGGTCTTTAACTGGGAAGAACAAGGGCAATCACAATTGTGATAACCTCCTCATTGAAACTTATATTTAATGCATAGCTTAAGTGTGAAGAGCATGTGTGCTTAATTTAGCTTGTGATTTTTGGTTTAATTTCCAAATTTGAAAAGAATGCAGTACAGATGTTGAGTCATATTGCCATAGCAAAAAAAAAAACCAAACAAACAAAAAAAAAAACACATTATAATATAGTCAACTCCACATTCCCAATGTGCAGTTAGCCAAACTCAAAAATATATTTAATCCAACTTGTACCACAGGAGATTATCACAGCTGACAAGAAAGTTCACTCTCTATCCAATCTAATTCTGCATTTCGACTGCAGCTACTGCAGATTAGTGATAAAACCTTATTTAGATTAGATGAAATGTGTGCTGCTTCTTCCCACCACAGGACAGAATATAAACATAGCTCTCCTGGGAGGGATATGTTTGTGTGTTTGTTTATGTGTGTGAGTGAGGGAGGCTTATAACATCCTGAGTTGGTCATCAAACTCTTGTTATCTTTCAATTTTCTAGGAGAGTGCATGTGTCTTAGTGTTCATATGGACCAAATTTCATGCCTTAAGCATATAAAGTGCTTTCTGTATGTATATGTATTCAGTGCACATGCAAAAACACATTAAATTCACGCACATTATTTGTGTGTGTTATTCCTTCTAATGGTGGTGTGAATAAACATGAATTTGTCCTTTCCTGTTTCTTGCCCAGCAGGCAGTTACTGTGCTACACAATCGCAACAGCTGTGCTTTCTGCTATAAAACAACAAAGCCAGACCTGATCATGACATGCACTTTGTGGATATGTTATATTTTGAGCATAATCATGTTGTGACTTTCTAGTGTTTGAAACAACTGCAAACTTGTGCAAACCCGAGCAGGGAAATGTTAAAGTAAAATATGTGAATGTTCTCAGTTTGAGTTTATCATTTTTGAAACCCTCCCCTCCTCACCTCTCTAACATTTACTTTTTCTCAAGTTTACTTCAGTTGCACTTCTCACTTTTCTCATTTCAATCAGTTTCTCATCTATAAACCTTTCCTCCTGTTCCCTGCAAACACCCACGCATACCTTCAAATGCTAAATCTATGCGTCTGTTTATCATTACACATACTGTGATTCACACTGAGTGAGTGGCTGACATTTTGAAAAATAGAGAAGAAACATCAGTTTCATAGTTTGCTTATTAAATCATGGCCTGGTGATGCCAATAATAACACACACCTTGTCTCATCTTTGCTGGCTATGGTTCATTTTCTTCCACATGATTTATACTTAATAAGTATAACACAATTGTCCTCCCTGCTAATCTTTGAACCAACTGTGTTAAGAAAAACTGTGGGATATTCTTGGATGGCAAGTGAACTTTTCCATGATTGTAGTGAGTGCATTTTCCTGTTCATGATTGTTGACTGGACAAATTATCCTTCGTTCCCTGCAGCGCCATATTAAATGCACCTTTCTCCTTTCCCTTCTCTCTTTTCTCTCTGTCTGTTCATTTGCAGCTGATTAAGTGGTCCTGCAGATTAGGTTAGTGATGCGTTAATTTGAGTTGGAGAGAGAGCGTCTGTCTGGCCTCTGGTTTGTGTAATGTGTGTAGGTGTACATCCGTGTGCACTTGTGTGGTGTATTGTGTTTGTGTATGTGCATGTGCATGCCCCAGTGTCTGCCTGCTGATATGTCCTCTGAAGCCAATAAAAGAGCAGCTATTACTAGAGCAGGGGTGGATAAATCCTGTTTACACACACACAAACACACACACACAGACCCAGATATTAATTCCAGCTACACAGTGCTGTTCAAACTTAAGCAATTCTCTTCAGGGCTGTTCTTTCCTTGCATCTCTCATACAGCCTTGAAGCTTGGCACAGCATATTATTGAGAAGCATGGTTACTTTGTGTATTTGTATGTTTGTGTACTTTTGTACTTATTCAAATTCAATGTCCCTTTGATGAGCACTGTTAGGTAGCATACTGATATAATTCTGCTGTCAAAATAGACTCAGTGATTTAGTGGAGTCTGTGTGGAGCTACAAAGTCTAACAATATAGAGAAAATGGCAGTGAAATGACTCTGTTCCTCTGCTAAATGACTCCAATCTCCCTGCTTCCAAGGTATGCCGTCCAATTTGCTGAAAAATTACTGTCAAGAAATACATGTAGACATGCACATAAGTGGACATATGTAGTCAATAATAACAAAAACAAATTGTCTTTTCCAGAATCAAATATTCTCTTTTTCTTGGTAGAGCAATGGTGCCAGACTCCACCTCGCAAGACTGGTTTATAAGATTTAAAGCATCTGCCTCAATTGCTTCCAGAGCAGATCACGTTGGTTTCATTTGCTGAAGTGCTAAGATTCCTGCCTCCACCCTGACACAATGGACGCAAAGGAAATTATTTCATGTATCATTGTCTATTATTTATTATATTAATATCTGTTTCCTGCATATGAAAATAGTGCCAATGAAAACTGTTCCAGAGTGACGGGGACTCTTTCCAGAGGAGCCTCCATGTTTGTGAAGCTTGAAAATTGCAAGCATTCATCCAGTCACTTGGAAAGGGTTCCTGTTGATGTCTCAGTGATGGAGACAGCTATCAAACATCTATTGTGCAGCCTTTAAATAACATGTCATAAATTCATCCATGACCTTGCCAGAACACAATAAGAAGAGCAAAAATTGGCTTTATCAAACTTGACACACACAGGTTTGCAACACTACAGTAGTCTTGTTATGAAAAGCTTACAAGGCCAATATCCGTTTCCTTCTCCTCTGCAACACTTATTGACTAATACTTTCTGTGTGTTGTTAACAATACACATCCTACCCATGTATATGTGTTTGTCCCAGAAGTCTTTCAAAACCTCCTTCATGCAATTATTTTTAAAAATTCTGTTGAAATTGCCATCATTGACTACATGTGGTGGGTTGTTTCCCATTTTGAGTTTATTGTGTGTGTATAGTCAAGTAAAAGCAGGTTATGGAGCAGCAGCAGAGGAAGATTAGTTGAAGAAGCTAATTAAGCTACAGTTCACAAAATGAGACAAATGTTCACTCTGTCTCTTCATCTCTATCTGTCCATCAGCTACAACACCGTCTCTATCAACCACTTACCTTCAGCCTCAGTCAGTTAGTCTGTCTCTCTCAGTACAGACACACACGCACGCATACACTAAAACACACAAATATTTAAATTTTATATTTTCAAGTTTTCAACCTTGAAATGGTGCACACAAAGTTCATAAATATTCAACTACAAATGTCACTAATGATACCAAAAATTTTCACATATGTGCATATATACAGTATCTCTTTTGCTAATACTGCAGAGTGGCTTCTAATGTAGCAGACTAAGAATGTGAAGTGACACACTGTCTGTGAATGTCAATTTTTCTAGCCCTCCATTCCTCAGGAAGGTCAGTGTTACCTTTGGAACAAGAAAACAGTCAAGGCTTTCTTTTTTAGCTTTATCAGACAAAGGAATTAGTCATCATAGCATTCTCCTGCAGTTACAGAAGTGAAAAGACTTGTGGTTGAAATTCATGTCTATGGGAAGAGCCTGTGGACTGAATCTCTCTTTAATTCTCTTTAGTTTAATTTGGTCTTGTGAAGGTCTTTGTGTGTGTGTCTCTTTATGAGAGACAGAGAATGTTCTGCTGTGTGTCGACAGGCTCTGCTTTTAGCTGCAAATGTATCTACAGGAATCTGTCTCTGAGCACATGTTCATCTATACTGCATGTTGGTGTGCACCAGTCATCATTCTGAGACACCTGAGCAGATCAATACTGTACCTGCCAATCAAACCCACACACATACATGTATAGACTTGCTGATACACAGGTGTATCTTTGCTCTGCTTTCTCACCACCTGTGTTGTATTGCTAGTGGCACAGCTCTCCACTGCTGATATGGTTCATGTTAATTAGCTGCTGCATTAGGAATAGCTTGAAGCATTCTGATAGGCCTGTTACTTATTATTCAAGCCCAACAGGCTAAGTTGTACTGTACTTTATTGCTCACAAAGCCCATCCTGTGCGCAAGAGAATGAAACGTGATGGCTGTGATGTAAAAGTGTGTTTTTAGATATATGTACCCTATACATAGAGAGAGAGACCATGTGTGCATTTTTGTTCTTCACAGAAGAACTGTGGCAAACTCTCTGCTTGGAAAAACCTACCTGTGTGTGTGTGTGTGTGTGTGTGTGTGTGTGTGTGTGCGCGCATGTATGCATCTAATGCAGCCATGAGCTCACTGACATTTGGCCTTCACTCATTAGAAGGGCGAGGCTCGCTTCAAAACTTGAGAGGGGAGTATTTCTGTGATGCTGCCATGCTCTTCAATGAGCTTGGGTCACAGATGCTATTAATAACACCTCCTGACATTAAGATATGTTTATAATTCATGCTTTTAATTGTACACTAATTTATTACTATATTTGTGTGTGTGTGTGTGTTGAGTGTAGGGGGTGGGTAACATTTCTAATATCAGGTGTTTCATTGTACTGCTTATTAATGAGAGTACCTAATGAGTGTACTGTGTGTGTGTTAATTACTGTTTATAGCGTTGCTCCCCAGCCAGTAAAACTAGAGCAGCAGTAAAACAACCTAATTGCCCTCATAGCCCCTAGAGAAAGAGAGGGACAGAAGGTGAGAGGGGATGGAGTGAGTGAAAGAAAGGAGGGATGAAGGAAAGAATAAATGAAACTAGGGTAGTTAGAGATGCCTTTCTCAGAGTGGATGGAGCAGGACTGTAAACCATTCTGAATGACAAATCATTTTTTTCAAATGATTAATTAAAACAACAAAAAGAAAGGAAGATGATGCTAGAAAAATTTCACTTCAGATATCCTGCACACTCTCACAAGTGTTTTCGCTTATTTTGACGAATTTGACTGATTAAAATTCTGTTTGGAACATATACCATTCACTAAGAATTGGTGAGGTCACAAAAGTCAATGTGCTAAACATACTCATAAGACATTTTCCATCCCTATCAGGTGCAACAAAAGTAACGGTACAGTCAGGGAGATATCAATCAATCACAGTCTATAAACACTGACGCAGTTCTGAGAATGTAAACAGCTAATGTAACTGAAAACACCTGTGTGGGTGGGCCTTAATCAATATATTAAAGTTTTCCACAAAATAATAATTTTTCTTCTTTTGTTTAATAGCAAGTGGTAACTAGTATTTAAGGTGTATTACCATAAGCTATTATGCTGGAGAGTGGGCCAGAGTTCCTTATTTCCGCTAGGACAAGGAAAAAACAAAACAAAAACAAATTCTCTTCATAACCCTAAAACCTCAAACAAGGCTTTATATTTTCCTTCCTCAATGCTAAATACATTCTTAAGATTCAATACTCCCACCCCACATTCCTTTAGTTCCTTCTTTAGCTTTTCTATGTGTTTCTGGCAGTGACAGATAACATGTTCAGCCGCTTCTTCTTCTAAGCCACGTTCAACATAGACCTGATGGATGTTAAGTGCATTAACTCTGTGTGTCCTAACCTCAGCCTTGATATGATTGTTTGCTCCCTGGAATTTTTCCTATTGTTTTTATTCCTCCCACTTTTTGCTTTATTTTACAGAGATGAGGTCCTTTGTTTCCTTCATCCCAATGCTTTTGCCAGGCAGTCATGATATCCTTCCGTATTACTGCTTTAGCTTCAGCTTTACTGAAAGCTACCTTCATAATTCTATCCTGTTTCAGAGCATGTTTAGCCAGTAAGTCTGCCATGTCATTCCCCACAATGCCCCTATGATCTGGGATCCACATAAACCTGACTGCTATTTCTGTATGATGTAGACTGAATATTGTTATTGTTTCATATATTTCATAGAGTATATCTGGTCTATTTTGAGATGACTCGGACTGCAATGATAACAGCATTGATAATGAGTCTAATATAACCTTGTTTAGCTTATTTTGCACTATGCACTGCAATGCCATTAAAATAGCTAACATCTCAACTGTGTATACTATTTATTGATTCAGTGTTCTTTCTTAATGTTTATATTTAAACCTGGGACAACAAAAGCAAACTCACTATTTCCATTATTAGGCTCCTTTTGATCCATCTGTACATATTGAAATACTCTGCCCAATTTCCCTCTCCTTTATATTGCTTTATTTTTTCTTGAATATAAAAGTCTAAGGACACAGGGGGGGATAACCATATCGGAGTCACTGGGTAAAATGCTGTGGAAGTGTGTCTTATCTCATGTAATCCCATTTCTTTTGCCATTTTACTTGCTGCAACACACAAAACATTCCCTCTTTGCTTTCCCACTTTCCCAGCATAGTCTAAGGGCCTTTACAGTTGGATGGTCTTCTTCCTTATGCCCCTGTAGACTTGCCCAGTAATTCATCATTATAGCTGCTTTTATCTTAGATTCAGTGGTATTTCTCCCATCTCCACTTGGATTGCTATAGCTGAAGAAGTCTTAATAGCCCCAGAGCATAATCTCAGTGCCTGAGTTTGTATTACTTTACTACTTCTTTAGTAATGTTTTTGCTCCTGACCTGTATACTACATTTCCATCATCAATCACTGATCTTATTAAAGCAACATAATTAATGCTCAAAGCACTTCTACATGTTCTTCCTTCAGACCCTGTCTTACATCTCATTACATTTAGAACCATCTTGCATTTATTATTATTCTATCCATCTTATTTATATGATCACACCAGGTCAACTTTGTGTCAAAGAAAACCCCCAGAAACCAAAAAGTGCTTATTTTTCTCTATCTGTTTCCCATACATCTTTACACCAGCCTGTCTTATCTTCTTACTAGTAAATACCACTACATTTTCTCTACTGAAAGCATAAATCCCTATAAGTAGGACCATTTCCCAACCACCCTAACTGCTTCTTGTATCTTGTATTTTTTCCCCTTTACCATAAGGTTCTGTCATCAGCAAATAATTACTTACTTAGTATCACAACTTATGTCAGACACATCATTAATCATAATTTTGACAAGTATTGGGCTGATCACACTGTGCGGAGGAGTTGCGTTATCTACCTTATACCTAGTAGATAATGCTGTTCTGATCTTAATCTGAGCGTATCATTTTTAATCCAATTAAAAGTTCTTCCTGTTATTCCCATTTTATCTAATTTAATCATTAATCCCTCTTTCCAGACCATATCATAAGCTTTCTCTACATCAAAGAACACTGCCATTATGGATTCTTTATTAATATGGGCTTTTCTAATTTCTGTCTCCAAACAAATTATGGGATCCATTGTTCCCCATCCTATCCTAAATCCACTCTAAAGGGAAAATAATCCTCTTTCTATATAGGATGTCATGCTCTATGTAATCATCCTTTCCATTATTTTCCCAACATGTGAGGTAAGTATAATTGGTCTGTAGCTTGTTGGATTTGTTGGATTCCTTTCTTGGTTTTATTATTGGTGTAATAACTTCATATTTCCCATTGGTAGGAAATATTCTTTCTTCCTATACTTGAATATATATATCTAAAAGTTTGATTTCTGTCTGAACTCCTAAATATTTTAACATTAAATAAAAAAATAGATCTTTTCTTGAAGATGTTAACCCAGATAAATAAATTAGATGAATTTTAGTGAACGTCTTAGCTATTATTTCTATGTTATCTTCATTTACCATTACTGTTTCCTCTCCAGCTTTTAACACTGGGTATTACCACTTTCTTTGGGCTTCCTTCATTTTTCTTATCATTCCCCATACATAACCTTTAGGTGTTGATCTGCATATTTTGTCACAGAACTCCCTCCAACTTTGTTTCATTGCTTTTCTCACAGCTTTCCTTACATGTGCCAGTGCCCTTTTATATTCAATTAGCTTTTAAAAATTATAGGTTCTCTTTAATACTTTAGAAACTCTATTCCTTTCTTTAATGGCTTTACTGCATTCCTCTATCCACCATGGGACTGTTTTCCTATTTATTTTTTGCCTTTGTTTCTGGGAATTGATACATTTGCTGCTTTTAGTATTACTTCTCTAAACTTTCCAACAACTTTTTTCTTATTTTCATCTTGTTTTAGGTCTATTTCCCTACTTTCCAGTTCACACAAATACTTTAATCAATTCCACTTTGCTTTACTAAATATCCACTTTGCTTCTCTTTCCTCTGCCCATACTTCCCTGTCTACATGTATTTTACTAAACATTTGGTAATGATCACTACAGACTGGTGAGTCTTCCCATAAATTCCATTCACATAACCTTGCCACCTCTCTTGATACCAGTGTAAAATCTAGTACTGAAGTATTACCTGTGTGCACATCTATCCTTGTCCCTCTCCCATCAAGACACACCAAGTTACTAGCCTCCTATAATGTGCTATGTGAATTGAAATCCCCACACCAAAAGATATGATTTCTAGTTTTCCTTGAATCTGCCTTAATTTGTTGATATCTAGCTTGATGTGTAGGTTATAATAATGTATGATAGTGAACTTATTTCTGCAACTAACTAATCTTTCACCTTAAAGACAACTCTGAATGGCATATTCTCCTTGATAAATGCAGCACATCTACCCCCTTCTTCCTATCACATATAGCAGCAGTATAATTAAAGATTCTAAAACTAGGTTTGGTTTCAATCATGTTTCTTGCACACAAACAACTTCCGGTACACTTGGTAATTGATCAATACATTTTTTAAGTTCTTCTCTGTTTGCCACCAAGGTTCTTGCATTTCATTGTAACAGATGAACCATAATATTGCTAACCAACCCATGATGAGTCTTGGCTTGCCTGAACACTGAGATCATTTCTCACCTCTCCTATGTTATTTAATCTTCTGATGATTTGCTGTCACTTATACTATTTGTATTTTTTCTGTTTTTGGTTTTATTTCCACTGCAGCATTTTTGATTCCTGCAATGAAAATGACTAATCTTTTTAAATTAGTCCACACTTAACTCTTTTTTGGCTGTCCCTGCTGTTTGTTAAGGTGTCTTTTCATTTGTGGATCCTTTGTATCCGTTTCTTTCCATCTTGACAGTTTTGCATATGTGGTCTTGTTTGTTGTCTCGATTCCCTACTTACATTCACTTTTAATGATAAGTTGCTGTGTATAAAGTTTGAAAGCTCCTCCACAGCCCAGATTCAAAAAAGGACCTAACATTATGACACGAGGGAACACACAAAGTGGCTTCACCAAACCAAATAGCATACAAGGGGGTAGACAATATGGACATTAACTACAGCTAAATACAAAGCAAAACTAATTAAACCAAAATCCCCCCATGACACGGCAGCACATGGTTTTGCCCAGGGAGCTGGCTTCAGCGTTTAAGATTCGACAAACTTCAGAGACAAGTTTTTCTCCCACCAGGAAGGGCATCCCCCAACAACCATGGTAATTGAAAACAAAGAAACAAATTATTAATATAACAGAACATGTGTAATCCTGTAGTGTTAAAATTTGTGTTACAACAATGTAAGGCTAAATGTGTGAATGAATATTCCAAATCAATCAAACTGTGGGGTGTCAATTGTTCAGGTGCAAATGAAATGAACCTGTGTAGGAAAGCAAACTAATGAGGTGAGAGAGTGTAAATTGATTGAATATTATCGTGTGTGGCTGTGGCCATCACAGTACACCTCATGCATTTGAAACAAAGAGTCTAGTAATAAGAACATGACGTAAAGGCTTACCTTGGCCTGCATTCATAAAGACTGTAGATCATTTGTTTGTGAGGGTGCCCATGATATTTGTTGCTTGCAATGTGCTTTTTCTAATCAATTTTAAATTTTTATCTTAAATAAAAAACAGTTCTCAAGGAGAATGCTGCACAAATGCTAAGTGATCTCCTTCCATATGCTGTCTTTTCAAGATGCCACTTTTGCCTATTTATGTACCACTGAATGACATTAATAGTCTGGGCAGGCAGGAATGTGCATACATACAGTTGTGTTTATGCATGTGTACATGCATGTGCATGTATATGCAATGGTACGAATCATAGCTCATCTTGGATGTGTGTGTGTGTGTGTGTGTGTGTGTGTGTGTGTGTGTGTGTCAGTGTATGTACCCAGGCCTCAGAGGTTCCCCTTGTCATGCATTCTGAAATTTGCCCTGCGGCTGTTCCACTGAACAGCTGCTCTCTCCTCAAAGGCTCTTTCTCGTCTTCTGCTCCCATTCCTCGCAAGACCTATCTCTGTTTCTGTCTGTTTCTCTTTTTTCTTTTCACATCTCACTTGGTGTCATTCACTGGTTCATGCACTTGCGTCTACTCCATAAAGGAATCCACATGGACTTGCACCTTGCTACCTCTCAGACCTCATTACACCAAAAAACTTGCATGTACTTACTCTAGATTCCAGTTAGTTGTCTCTTTCCACAAAAAAATTCAGCCAGTATCAGGACTTTTCCTTTTGCTGTCCTTTTCCACCCACTGTCCATTATAGAGGTATGGGTTCAAGTTACGATATGAGTCAGATTCATGTTGCAAGTCTGATGCCTTTTGACAAGACTTCAAAAATTAAAACACACTTGTGACTTCATTTTGACTTGAAATAACTTGACAGCCTCTCCAAGCCAATTAACATTCATATTTAAAATGTCTGTTGTAGCTACCTGTGATTGATAGATTGGCAACAACAGTCCAGTGTTACTGCTGCTCCTACACCCAACTCCTTTGTTGTCTGCAAATGCAGCAACAGTGACCAAACTTTTTAATTTTTCTTAATGTAGTAAGTACTTATCTTAATTGAGTGTGTTAGCATACCAACAGTTGCTAATTAGCACTCAACACAAAGTAGAGCTGAAGCTGATGGGAATGTTATTATTTTTCAGGGTATTTGGACATAAACCAAAGCACTGAACAAAATTTAAGAAATTGACGCTAATGATGATGCTGGATGGAAAGTTAAAGGACGACCAAAGTTATTTTAATTTATTCTGAGGAGAACATGAATGTCTCCAAACATTTCACTCATGAACACAAAAATGTCAGATGATTACCAGTCATTAGAATACATCTATCTGTACAAAATTTTGTCGGTCCATCAAGCAGATTTTGAGATATTTCACTGGACCCTAAACTCCTTAGGAAACATGCTGGATGAATTTAACATTTCAAAGCAAGGACAGGAACTGCAAATTACCTTCAGCTAGATGCCTTATTGTTTATACATTACATCTGTTGCATTGCTTCTCCATAACAATATTTATCTGTACTGTCCCTGTTTAACTAGCAAATACAATTAATAAATCCTCTGGGCACCATGGATGTCATGGCAACACATCAATAGTTCTGGAGATATTAAAATGAAAAAAAGTCAACTTCATGGTGACACTGAGGAAAAGTCAAGGCTCATGTTAGTTAATCCATCCAGTACTTGTTGAGATATTTCAGCCTGGACCAAAGTGGTGTACCAAAGAACTGACCTAGAGCTATGTCACTAGCGGGACTAAAAAAGCAAATCAAAAATCCAAATGTGATCAGGAGGTTAATGGCCTACTGACTGAGAATTACCAGCTTAGTCTTTGAGTGCATGTTGCATTTTATACCTTGCATTTTGTGTTTCAATTAGTTTATCAATTAACCGTATCAAAAGGTATTCAGTTATGCTAAATGTATAGTTTTAAAATGATCAATCCTTTGATAAAATCCTCTTTTAGTTCTAAATCTCCGTTGTCCCTCTCTTTTTCTCTTGATCTCTTTCATCAGTCACCTCTTACTCCTCCTTCTCACTTTTCAATTAGAGAAGGAATGGAAGTAAAATATGACAATGAGGCATTTTTCTATTTCTGCTGGCCGAATGGTAGTAGGCTATTGAATACTGGATGAGAGCAGAGAATACTGTAAAGAGGATAAACGGGCAAGCTGGTGGCTGCTATGTGATGGAAGTGACACGCTATTCTCTCCTGTGTGGTACAAAACCAAAAACGCCCTATTCTCTACGAGTCGCTCCATTTTTCATTATTTCTAACACTACTTCCTGTCTCTCATCATCACTACCCCCTCTTAAATCTCTCTTTCCTGTCCGTCTCTCCCTCTAATCTCACTTTCTCTGTGTTTCTGGCAAACTCTTTTCCCATCTACACCCCTGCCACTCCCCCCTCGATGGGCTCTTTAGATTTTTAATGAGCCTATATTTAGCCTTGTTGGATAGGAGGAATGTTTCTAAAGCATTTTACCCTGAACAGCATTTCTCCTGTCACCTTGGACATTTTTTCCCATCTGCCACATGGAGCTTATACTATACTTATGCCTCATCCTTATCTTGTACCACTCCCTCTAGCCATCTAACCCTCCTTACAAGAGATTCATTATGACATATCAGGTGTATTAGATGCATTAGTAGCGGGAATGCGGGCCAAATATACTTGTTACCAAATAATAACCTGTTTTTTCCATTAGGAACCTCTCATATTTCGTGTGTGACTTTTTTGTGCACACACATAGTGCTACCATCCATTTTTTAAATGTCCAGCAGAGATTTTACCAACCGTCTCTGAAAAGAAGGGCACAAAAGTGAAAGACACAGTGAAAGAGGACATCTTCCAAACTGAAGTGTCCTTTGAGCAAGATTTTTAGTTTGGGGTCTGACTCAAAACATTTTTTTGCAGAAAATGTAAGGGCACAAGATTACCCACTCCTGGATGGTAGGGCAAAATGGCTACGAATTCCTCCCAGCTTGCTTCAGTGCAGCCCATGACACATTCACATTGCTGTGTCTATCTGCGCTCATACCTTTTAAATTACTGTTTGATGTGTTCTCTTAGCCTTTCTCTAATGTGTTTTTTAAAAAGACAGTATATGGGGAAAATGCTGTCTGGACCATGGGGAATATTTTGTTGTAGTACCACAGTTAGTCACTGGGAAAATTAAATTGATAACACAATTAGCGTCGGCTGACCTTGTCATGTTGTATCCAGTGAATACATCATCTATAACCAATCACAGAAGAGATATGGGTCTGATTTTTATGCTTATGAACAAGGACTGTGTGTGACAGCTAAGATTGACCAATTTACAATCTTAACTCCAGTTCTTTAATTTTCTTTCTGCTCATTTCTCTGATATCAGTCAGACTTTCAGATTTTGTTTAAATCATCAAACTGGTCTATTATTGTAGCCAGTGGCTGGTATCTTCTATAGGTATTGGAATTGAAAAGTCAAAAAGTTTAAAAAATTAGTGAAGATGGTGGTTAGCTGCACAGGATCTGTCGATTCATGGAAGGATGCTATCCAGTTTGGTGCCATTCCTCACCTTCATCTTAGAAAAACCCCAATACAAATCCATTACTTTTACAAATCCAAACAACTGGCAGAGACATGCTCATTTCACTCACTAATGAAATCCACCATTACAGATTTTCCTAACAAGACCTAATCATTTATCACCTCTAACTGGGCTAATTTTCCTTTATCCATTACTGCACTCTGTGAAGAGCTTGTGGTGGCAGTGAAAAGGCTAAATTAAATTGGAAGGCAACACTCACTCCAGCACTAACCACATTTTTTCCCCTTCAGGCTTGTTGGAACTGACCTTCAGTTTTGCTGATACGACTGCATTCTTTACGGGCTTATAATGTGACATTAAGAAAGCAATCGAATGTCATTATTTGAGATAACGTATTGTAATAGTGAAAAAAATAGAAACTTACAGATCAGCCAAACCTGTAGAAGAAAAGGTAGTCATACAATTTGTTTTAGTAATATTGTATTATGCAGTACAGTATCATGTAGATGCTAGTATTACATTTAAGGTTATTTATCCAGCCACTTGTGTGTTTTTCCCACTTAGCTGGCGCCTTTTGTATTCACAACTAGAAAATGTTTTCATGATAATTATACTCATAAATGCTGAAATCAAAGGACAATATGCTTTAAAAACAAGACCCCCTGGGCATTTAACACATAGCCTGCATTGACCCATGGCAAAGAGTCATGACCCCATCATGGAAAGTGTTGGCACCTAAGATACAAAGGTTCATCTGGAGCGCACACAGACACATTTGTGTGAGCACTTGGTGGAAGCTGAAATGAGTTACAATTGCAGGAAACACATGTGCGTTCGCGCGCGCACACACACACACATGGACACACACAGAAACACTCACTGAGGCTGTGGAAAAGAATCGCAGATGCATAAAGACTCAAGAGAGAACAAACATGCTGAAGTAGGAAAAGACACAAATGACACGCACAGGGCTTTTCTCAGCTGTTAAAACTGTTATCCAGCATTGGTAGGGGATCAGTGCTGTGCCATTAAACTTTAAGGAGAGCTTGCTGTCAGGCAACAGTTCTTTTATCACCTTTGGATACTACATGAACACATATGCTTCACGTCTGACCATCTTCTCTTTTCCTCCACAGCTCCTCTTTTTCATCCTTCACTTCCACTCAGCTCTTCTAACTCTCTTTTCACCTTAAGTTCACCTCTCCCTTCCTCACCTCCTTTACTGTAGATGCCTAGTTTTGACAACATGAGAGCTGACCTGTGAATTCCTTTTCATATGTTTCAGCATTTCTGAAAAGGTTCCATAGTGTAGTTATCCATTCTTCTTGATTCTTCTTCTTGTATAGCACTCAACCTTTTTCTTTTCTTATCTATAGCCTCAAGCACACACACCTTTTTGTGATTTGTCTTTGATAACGTTTTTTTTTCTCTACTTCTCACCATTCCATCATGTGTTTCATGTATCCTCTTGTCATCAAATTTATTTTTTAATATCTTCAGAAACCGCTTAACAATTCCTAAGCCAGGGAATGCAGATGAGAAAAAAGGATCATGTGCACAGATGTGGGATGTGAACATCACAACTAGAATCAAGCATAACGGATTATCACTCAGGCAGGCTTACACAGTGCAATTGCAAATTGGAAAATGAACATTTTTATTAAATATACAATGTGTGAGGAAGATCAGTCTGGTACGCTACTGACTAATAACCATTTTGCCACTATTCAGCTCACTGTGGTGGTCTGAATCTAATTTCCCATATAATTTAATTACATTCAATAGCATTCATTATGATGCAGCCATAACCTACTTTTCTTTCCATTGCTTAACTATCTATACTCATTTTTTTCTGTCTGTTTCTTTCACAGTTTCCTTTCCTGTTGGCTGAAAGGTGTTCAGAAGTCATCAAGGACAGACTCTGACCTCCTGGTTGGAGCATGAACATCCATGTACGTACATGCTGTGCACATTAACACACACACACACACCTTTAATCAGGAAAGGGATGGGTTCCTTTAATAGATCATCATGCTGCCTGACTGAACATGTATGTATGTGTGTGTGTGTGTGTGTGTGTGTGTGTGTGTGTATCATTGGGGATGATAACAGGTGATCAGGAAACAGGGAACTCCAGGAAATTCCTCAGGGCATGGGAGAGAGCAGCAGCAGGAATGTGCACATACATCAAATACATTCAAATGAACAAACACACACACACACACACACACACACACACACACACAAACCACTCCATTCCAGAAAACACCTAAAAAAAGATTTTGATTGCATTTTTAATACAGCAACTCTATAAATTCACATTTTTAATGTTCTTTTCTCCAGAATGTTTCACATAATAGGAACATATAAAAAAAGAAAAATCATCATAAAAGTAGAACAACAATTATAACTTTCAAGCGAGATGGAACCTGTATTTGTCAATTTCAGAATTCAGAAAGTTATTACTTTACTTTAAAGTGCTAGCAGTGTGTTCAGTTTAAACATATTTTATCATATATTTTCTTAAAGACCTTGTTTCAAAGGGCAAAAAACCTCTCAACTTAAAAGGGGAAAAACGTAGAACTGTAACTAATGAGTAAAAATCGCCTGGACCAAAATTCTCATGAGCATGAACTAATGTAAACTTGAATTGACATTAACAGCTAAAAACCAGAATTTCCAAAAAATAATCTGTTTAAAGATCCTAGTCAGTCACATTTTCAATGCAAGCTATATTTAGAGGCAGATTTAGCACTTTGGTTTTCTTGTAAGTTTGGAAATCAGTCTGCTTGAGCTGTAACACACAAAGTTACTTCTTGTTTTCACAGTAGTTGGGAGCTAGTCTGTTAGCTGTTTTTGGCCAAAGCCAAACAGCTATTAGGGCGTGCTTAAAATTAACTTTGTATCTAAATGCTGCTTGCTTGTTATCTTGGCAACAGAGAGAACACAATCCTTAGACTCTGAAAAAAGCCACAAGTGCCCCTGTTCTTATCCACTGCTCATGTAAGATTTTATTGATACAGCAATCAATTTTCTAGCTTCACAATTTATATTGTTGTTTTTGTATTACAATAGTGCATTACACCGCTAACTATAACAGGATTTAAAAGACAAAGAGAAGCAAGATGATCCCTCACTGGCTTGCCATATGCAAATACTTATAGAGTTGGATTCCTGACAAAACCAGAGGCACTGATGCGAGGACTTAAACTCAAGACTCTGTGGTTGAGTATTTTTTTATTCATTTCCTTAAATGAAGTCATTTCTTTTATATAGACTAAAATCCCAAATCTCAAATTTGCCTCAAAGAGCTTTACAATTTGAACAGCATACGACACCCTTTACGCTTAGGCAATTTCATCAATTTCATCCTTGTTTTGTTTTTATAAAGGGAGGATGCAACACCAATTTCATGTTATTATATTGATCGACAGTTTGCAGCAGTTAATGTACAAAGAAATGTAGTACTGCACCAACAAAGGCAAAGATAAGGACGACTGCAAGCTAACGACGCATGATTTTAAAATAGAAAAATGATGGCTCTGCAAGCATTTTATTAAGAAATGTATTCAACATGTTTGTTAGGCCTGAGGGAAACACATAATGCAGTTTAATGAATAACACTAAATTTAACCCTCTAGACCCTGGTAGATTTCTAGAATGATGCTGCAGTTCACTCAGGTCCCTCATTTAAATGAGCATTTTCCTACTCAATCCAAACAAACAGCTCTATCTCAAAAACATAAAGAAATTGACATTCAAAATTTGTTTTTGTTTAAAAAAAATCACAACTTCCTCTTTAATTTGGTACCAATATGTGGTTCTTGTGGCAGAAAAATCAAGTAACTATTGCTATAAATCTATACTCTCTTGTAACCCCACCTCCCCTTGAGATGGCATTTATGTGATGAGGCACTGATCAATTTCTACAGTATGAAACATAACAATCTTCCTCACATGTACACAACATTTTTTTTTTCTTTGGGAAAAACTTTACACTCACATCCTATTTATTTTTACTTAGATGTACATAATATGAAATTAATAAATCTAATGGTGTCAAACAATCAAAACATTTAATGAGAGATCCAACAGATTCTAAAAGAAGTTATAAAACAGATAGTTCTGGTCCTTGATTGTGATTGGCTGAGCCGCTTTGAAAGCCGTAATAAGATACTCTATAAACACACATTAACACATTACAACACTATTACTGCACCAAACAAAATGTCAGATTTTGTTGTTAATCTTGATTTACTGGGTGGGCTAGGCCTGGATGAGTGATGCAAAGAGATGGACAGGATGGAGATAAAAAATAAAGGAGACACACTGAAATTAATGAGAGAGACACTGAAAAGCTAGAAAAGTCAAGAAACGAAGGTGTGACCATTAAATGGATGATGCGGTCTGTTTGCAATTTTCAGTCCTGGGGTAACGAAAGAGATCTGGCTATTGATTTGATATCAATCACCAAAACGGAGCTAAACCAGGCTCTTCATCAGTTTTATGCCACTAAGAAAAATTGGAAATCCTATGGTTTCAGCAGTTATGCTGGCCTGCATGCAGGGCTTTACCAGTACATCAATGATCCACTGATCAGAGGACCCTGGTATCTGTTGAAAGATCCTGAGTTTATCACCAGCGATGAGAAGTGAAAAAACTTTGCCGAGAAGCATGCGGCAAAACATCCTACCACCCTACATTAACTGAGGCAGACTCTAAGAAAATCAAGCACTCTCAGGCACTGAATCCAAACACACCTGAGGGTCTTGTCAACAAAGTCTGGGTTGATGTGCAGCACTATATGGGACACAGAGCTAAAGAGGGCAACCGCCAACTGAAGCCTGAATCATTTATCATCCTCCAGGACGAGAACGGTCAGAAATATGCAATGCTGTCATTCAGTGAATGCACAAAAACCACATAGATGCCGGTGAAAGAAACAAAGAGAGCCTACAGGGATTTATTAAGAAGCCAGTTGCTTTGTTGGTGAAATACCTCTCGTTGCTGCTACCCAATCCAGAGGACTTTTATGTCCATCCAAAGCAGACAAACTACACTGTTATTTGTTACAGTGTAGCTCGGTTACTCTACACTGTAACAAAAATTATATGGCTGGCAAGCTTTTTGTACTGTCTATGCTGGCAAGTAACATCAGCTATAAGGGAAAGTGAGAATAAGAGTTGTCGATAGTAGATACATATGTGGTTATAATGTAACTGCAACATGATGGGAACATCTTTCTTTCTTCTAATGTTAGGTATACTAGAAAGCCCATGGGGGTGAACTTCCTTGGCTCCATGTTGCTATGCATTTGAAAAGCAGCTGGAACTGAGATAATCTACACCAACAAGTGCTTGTGAAGCACCACTATACAGAAACTATATATCCAGATAAATGTTAATAATCAGCCCATCTTTAAGCATGCTTTCCACTGTGTCTGTGTATTGCTGCGTCTGTGTGTTGCTTGGCAACCATTCTGCTAAATGTCACTGAAGACATCGTTTGGAGGAAAAATGCTTATTTTTTTATCAATAAATCATCGCATTTTTTGTTGCTGTGTATTTATTTTATGAAACCTTGCCAGGTGTATGTAGTAACATTCTATAAATGCAATAAGCCTTGTGAGGCTGTGGGCTTATTGCTTTAATAAAGTAACTCCAAGTCAATTTTACAACAAGAATGTGATCTACAACATTTCTCTCCATCTGCTTCCTAGTAACAAATCACAGCCTATAATTGCACCCTATTTTTACTTAGCTGTACATGAAATCAATATATAATTATGCCAAACAATCAAAACATTCAATGAGAAATGTATTTATCTAAAAGAAGAGAAAGTAACCTCAGGTCACTTTTATAACAAATACATTTCTCTGTCTC
Source organism: Euthynnus affinis (assembly GCA_029490765.1). Classification (NCBI taxonomy): domain Eukaryota; kingdom Metazoa; phylum Chordata; class Actinopteri; order Scombriformes; family Scombridae; genus Euthynnus; species Euthynnus affinis. The sequence continues at coordinate 19,339,660 of CM055845.1, read as the reverse complement.
TGTCTGTTTCTTGAGTAAACATTCAGTTGAGTCTAACAACAAAACAGATTCTTCATCGGATAGAGAATGTCCCACACTTCAACCCACACAGTAATGTTATAAGAACAGACCAACAATTGTCAAACTTATATGGGAAAAAAAATCACCAAATTTATACAGGGAAAAGTCAGTGCAGCCCAGTCAGTCCTCATTACTGACTCAGTGTCTGGTTCCGGCAGTGAGAGCCAGGCTGTTTATTGATGGCGATCATATGATTTCAGGCAGAATACTCAACTTCACAATGTCTTTGTTGCTTTGCATGATGCATGGCAGGTCAGGATTACCCTCACAACACAACTGTACGGCTTCCATAACATTATAAAGACGACGCTTAGATGGCAGAGCCATTTTGTAGATCTACAAGTGGAAACTGGGTGGAAACCCATGAAAAAAGTCACAGATCTCAATCTTATGATGCATATTTATGGTACCAGTTCATCAGTGACAAATTAAAGTATCTACAATACAAAGCTCATGACTTTATTTTCACTTTTTGATACACTGGAAATAATTTTAAAATGACAGGCACTCTTTGGCTCTATAGTGAAATATAGAACAGGTGATCTGGGCCATTACAGGGTCTTTTTTCACAAGAAAAGTAGAGTAAGTAAGAAGCAACACTAAATAAATGCTATAAAACTCAAACTCTAAAATATCTCCCTCTAACAATTGATGAAAAAAAGAATCAAAGGATCAAACTCATGGGGAGAATGTTAATGAAATCAGAATTGATCAAATCCTTTTTATCTGACAGGCATTGTGAGGGACTAAAATACCAATGCACCTGATCTGCCATTCCACAGCCTAAATTTGATTTTGATGATAATGCCTTCATGTTCTGTGGTCAAACGCTTTTTCCGGCAGCACTGTGATCTCATGCAGATCAAATGACCACAGTGACAATGATGACAGAGACAGTGCTGCACTTACAATCAGGAGATAAAATGATGCATTGGGAAAGTGAGGTATGAAGGTGGGGTTGGGATACTGAACTTATCTGCTGTCTACAAGACAGGGAGAATACTGATGAGACTGAAACAAATGGCGTGTGAAAAGGGAGATGAATGGTATGAGAAAATTAATAGCAAGCATTGTCGTTCTCCAGCTCTGAGTGGAGGGAAGAGCAGAGGAAAGGAGAATTGAGAGGAAAGAAAGGAGAAGGGGAAAAAGGCTGAAATGTGCATTCCCTCTGAGGACTTCCTCATAGATAGGGGAAAGAAGAATGAGACAGGCAGAGAATGAGAGAGTGGAACAAATAGGCTAGAGTCACAAATACCTCATCGTTTATGACATGAAATGATAAAAAGCAAGAAAATGGCCAAAATAATAATGTTCATGAAAACTGCAATCACGAGATCACATGGGGGAAAACAAATACAACCAGGAAGAGAGAAAAGTCAAGACAAACAAAACAAAACCAACAACTGTCATGACAAAGAAATAATATTGTACTGAGCAAATGTCTCTACACTTACCCTACATGTGTTTTTTTTGTGTTTGTGTGGGATGATGTCATAAATAGATGGTTATATTCAGTCTATTTGTCAATAGCTGATGACCTGTCAATAGTAGGGATATTCATCTTTGCCCCCTACATATTTGGTGTGAACCTTGGTGCATAGTTAAGAAATTAACACAATAAAATGCTTTTGCTAAATGTCTGGAGCTATGTGATCTTAGAATTATTACCATGACACATTTAAAGGGGACATCACACACATTTCCAGATATTTTTTTTTAATCTGGGGTTCTATGGAATATCTTTGCATGATTTACAGTTCAAAAAACTAATTTATCTTCCCAGCAAACATACTCCTTTGGGAACTGCGAGAATAAAATGAGCCCACTGTGGGCCCAGAAACATGGGGCATGTGTGGGGCCCAGGTGGTGCCTCACGTAGGGGCATACTATGGGCACACTGTGGGCCCACAATGAGTCCCAGTGGGGCCCACACTCAGCCCACACTTTGGGCAGGGTATGTGCTGTCCCACTGGGGCACCACTTTGGCCCCACACATGTCCTGCATTTTATGCCAGTGATGGGGCCCACAGGTGGCTTCCGACGCAGGACCCAAGAAAAATGCCCCTTTGGGGCACATGTGGGGCCACTGTGGGAAGGAAAATGAGCCCCACTGTGAGCCCTGTTACCAGTGTGAAATGTGGGGCACGTGTGGGCCCCACACTATGGGGCCCTCAATAGGCCCACACAGCCCACCTGGGCCCACTGTGGCATGTTGCGGGCTCACAGTAGGCCCCTGTGGGCCCCATACTCAGCCCACACTTTAGGCTGGTTATGGGCTGCCCCACTGGGACACAACCTGTACCCCATATTTTGGGGCCCACACATGCCCTGCATTTAACGTCAGTTGCAGGGCCCAGAGTGGGCTCATTTTATCCCTGCAATGGCCCCACATGGGTCCCAAAGTAGCATGTTTTCTGGGTTATGCTGGCTCTTTATGCAGCCCCTCAGTTCAGCCTCTGTCTGATATAGACCGTTTTAGCCACCTTCCAATGAGCCCGGTCTGTTCTGATTGGCCAGCTCTCAGAAGCTTCCCAAAAAATTATCTGTTTTTGGGAAGAAAAAAGAGCATTGCTATCTCAGTCTCTCTCCTCTGCTGTTATGTCTATCAGCGGATCTCAATGAGAGGAGTCACATCCACTTGTTACATGATTTGAAATTTGAAAGTTACTCCCAGAGTTGGGGTTTTTCCCACAGCTAAAGCTGAGCCACTGACACACATGAAGTGCTCCCAAGGGACTCTCCATAACCTGTTGTTCCCCACAAAGTGAGATTGTAAAAAATAGGCAATAAATGAAGAGTGCATTAAAGTGCAGTAATAAATAAATAAATAAATAAATAAATAAAATAAAATAAAATAAAATAAAATAAAATAAAATAAAATAAAATAAAATAATAATAATAAACAAAAAATAGAAAAATTATATTATTTCTCCTTTAAGAACAAAAAACATCATGTTAATTGGAACATTATTTGGATTTGGAGTTTCAGGTTTATTTCTCTCTTATTAGTTGGTTTTGAATTATGTAAACATAGCTATTGATAGTTAATTGTGTATAGTTCATTTGCAAACATTAATTTACTGAAAGAGAGAGCCGAATGCGTGTTGCCAAGAAACATGTCATCAGCTGAAAAAAAATAGATGAGAAAGATATTCCCAAACCTGCTCCAGCTGTCACAAACTCTGACAACTAGAGTGAAGAGTAAATGAAAAAATTAGTACACATAGGAGCACTGGAGCATGAGAAGATAGTCACGGGTGCACAACACACAGAATATGACACATACAACATGTGATGGCACACATATGTTAGCACTCTGTCAACCTCCTCTGAGAAAGAGAGAGAGGAAAAAGGTGGCTAAGCGGCAAGGGAGAGGCTGACGCTGAGGGAGGCAATTAGTGAGAGAGAGTGGAGAAGTATGAGAGTGAAAGATCGATAGTGACACTGGTGAAGAGAAGACAGAATGTAAGTGAGGGGAAATTATTTCTTGAGAGAAAGAAGAAAGTAGGAGGTCATGGAACAAACAGTAAACAACTAACAAGTAGAAAGTAAATGAGAATAACCAGAATGCAATCCAATTCAACAGCACCATGAATGTTTTAACAAAACATTATATTGTTATTATGTGAACATTATAAAACACAGAAATATAATTTATTGACTCTGTTGGATCACATTACAGTTAGATGTAAATGTCCCCAATAAACCAGTAACTCTACCATACTGTTATACATACTGCAGCTTTGTGAGCTAGTGAAGTGTTCAGTGATGATAGGTTTGTGCTCTACTGAGCACTTACACTGCATTTATCTATTCATTTTACTCTCTCCACTATTCTCAAGTGTCTCTGTGTTCAATTTCAAGACAGCCTATTTATTCCTTTTTATGTATGTGTATGCCTTGTGTCATTTTGCATGTGTGCGTATGCATGTGCTCGGAGAATCTTCCACACCGCTATATGGCCATCGTGCTGCAATCCTTGAACCCCTCAGGATTAAAATCTTAGAAAGAGAGAGGAGGAGAGTGATATAGTGAAAGGGAGGTTTTAAAAAGAGCTGCTGCAATAGAAAGAGCGAAAGAGGGGACATGACAGAGTATTCTAAATATGAGAGAGTGACTGACATTTAAGGAAGAGGAGTGGCCTGTATACACACATACACACATGAATGAAAGTTTGTCTTTTCTGTTTAAACAAAGTCCATTAAAATCAATCATTACAAAGCTACATAGCCAAAAAATCCTGGTCATAACTGAAAAAAAGGAATTTTTTTTTTTTGCAAAGGTTATTATTTGTACATACAAAGACAGCAAAATGAACAAAAGACAACAAAGAGTATGGAAAGATGTACTGTAAGACATAACAATGCCAAAGGCAAAAAAGGGGAACAAACTGAAAATTTCATTTTCACTGAGAAGAAATGTAATAGGACACTGACAAAAGGAGGATGAGACAAGAGGCAGAGTAAAAGAATGGGTGACAAAAGCATTGAATGGAAAGATCAAAAACGATAGAAAGCAAGAAGAGTAAAGCTCAAGAGAGGGAACAATGTGACAGATGAAGAGATGCCAACACTCTGTACCTTGAGAAAGTCAGAGTTGTATGAAAAAAAACAAGAGACCTAGTGAAGTGGAGTGTGTACACAACTAGCACCCAAACAAAGATGGTTGTGCTTTAGGTGTTTTTTGATTGTGTTATTTTGGGCTGCAGATTAAGTTGTATTGAAAGCATATTTATTGTAACAGCAGGTGAAGGCAAAGGATTAATTCACTGTGTGCTCTTGGTTTTATTGATTTTTTCATTATCATCAATAAATATTTCAGGAACCAGAGTGTGTGCAGTGTATTATTTATACTCTTTGGCCCCACTACTGACTGCTTTTATAACAATGTGAATTAAATTCAACTGTTGCACCCATTGGAGTCATCAGCTAATATTTTACATGAAAGTAACAATGGCACATGCAGGGGTATTACAGCTTAAATGACGACTGGGTGATAGTGCCATGTAATGTAAAGAGAGATCCAACAACAACTAGATTTTATAAGCCTGAAGAGATCAAATAATGCCACTGATGCTTATATGGTAATTTTCTCTGTCAAGTAAGGTTAGTTTAATTAAATTCTGGCTTACAGGGAAGGCATGATCCCCAAAAACAGCTGCGACAAGGAGCTGTGACAGCAAGTGAAAACACACAACTATCTTCACTCAATCACTGTAGTCACAGATAAAACTACACAATTAATGAAAACATGCTATTGAGGTCAAAAAGAAGCAGACACGATAGTTGACGTAATCAAAGGGAGGCACAAACTAGTGGGAGGTGTGAAAGATGTAATGGAGAACTCAAGAAAAGTAGAGATGAATGAAAGATGAGCCATTTAACATGGAGAGGAAGTTAATAGAGAGTGCTGAAGTTCAAGGTGGTTGGAGAATAAAGTAAGAGGTCATTTTTGAAAACATAAATCTCAAAAGCCAGCAGAGAAAAAAAAGTTTACCCTTGAGATGATTCATGGAGGAATCTTACAAACAGAAAGAAAACAGAAACGGTAAAGATAGTGATAGAAACTGTGGTGACATATTCTCTTTCTCACTAGATGTAACATATATATTTACTTATGTGGCCATTCTACAAAATCAGCTGATCAGCAGAGAAAAAGAAAATTGAAGGAAATTTGATGTAATCTACATTCTACAGTTGTAGCATATTAAAATGTCTGGGGTGTGCGCTCCTTCAGGCTGATAACGCATTTGACTGCAGCAGTCGTGGAACAATCTGTATCGTTGCATAGTAAACGACCTGATTCTTGTCCACAAAGACAAGGCAGGCTGAAGCCGCTGGGTGCAATAACAAGAAGGTATTTTTTTCTGTCATTTTCCACGGACAGTGAAAATACATTTTCAGTTTCATTTCATGCCCACAATGTGACAGGCATGATTAATCTGGTCCTAAAAGACCATTTTACAAAAAAAGTACAAACACTTGATGTTGCTGGAAAAGTCAGTCAGTAATGAGAACGTCTATCTTCTACAGTACATGTGGGTCCTCGGGAGTCTGCTCAAACATCTGCTGTTGTGTGTAATTTTAATGCATTTATTTGTCTGTTCTTTTAATTCAGTCAAGCATCTGTGAGATGATGTGCTCACTTGATAGGCCCAGTCAGATGCTCTCGCTTTCTTTCACACTCTAATATTCAAACTAGATTTCTGTAATCAGCCACTTTACATGAACTCACTAAAATTGGATTAACATTCATTACTCCACTACACAGTCCCAATCTGCTACATCTGAGTTACTGTGAGTGGTGATCAAAATTGACAATGAAAAAGCCAAAAGAAGGAGATTAAAACATTTTGCAACAATTTGACACAAAGCTGACATAGTGTTGTCTTGGAACTCCTGGCTTTATGTCCTATAGAGTAGCAGGTTTTTTTTTATGTTAGCTGTTTAGCTGTGATTGAATTTGAAATTGTACATTTTTAAAAACCCTGATGAGACTATAAAGGGGGAAGTTGCTATGAAATATCCACTGCACTGTGGTGACTGCCATGATTTATGTGATTCATTTGCCAATAAGAAAGTTGAAGATTATATAAATAAAAGACAATTTCATCTTCATCCAAAATGTCAAACACTTGTGCTGTAATTTCTTCAGCAAACTATAAACATACTTAAGCTTGGATCATCCTTCAGTTGCTATAGTAACAATGTAGAAAGTACTTTCATCACATTTTCTCTGATGTATAAATTCAGCTTATTGTACCCTAATAAATCAAAAGATTAGGCAGAGATGTTAAGTGAGATAACCTGAGTAAGTTAAAGAGTTAGAAATAATAGTTCAATAGTTAGCAACATCAGTTAGTTGTAGTACATACACTATAACTATTCAGGAAAACTATCAGCAACTGGCCCAAGAAATTATACATAGTGAACAATTCTGCACTTTCATGTCCAGAGCCAATATTCAGTACTTGATGTAGCAAGTCAGAAAGGTGGTGGAGGTTGAGTGGTTCATGGGTATGTAGCACATGCAACCTTAATGTGGGAGACCAGAATGTCTCTCCATCTGCGCTGGGAGGTGAAAATTGAATGAGAGTGAATGAGCCCAGTGGAAATCCCATCTGAGATGCTAAGGTCTTCGTAGTTATTAATTAGCTGGGATATTTATATCAGTGTAAGCTGCAGGGAGGGAAAACATGAACAATCCGGCAAGTGGATGGAAATGTATACACAAACACACACTCATACAGAACACATAAGCACTAGGGGAAGGCAGGAAACAATCTTATCTTGTACAATTCAATATTCAACACCTACAGAACCAGAGATAATTAGGTGGGGTGGGAGAGGAAGAAATTGTTAAGAATGGGCATATACAGTATACGGCTTTGTTTTGAGTGTTTCTTGTCCTTATAATCTGGTCTTTGAAGGAATATTACACTGAAATTCTATCACCAGAGGTGGCTTTAAAAAGTTTGATGCTTGCTCCTTCACAGAAAGGGGAAGCTTTAGTAAGTTTGGACTCGTAACAGTTTTTATTGTTTTATGTTCAAGTGACAAAGCCTTCTAGCAGCCGTAGTAATTATGACTCTGTCGGGAGCAATTGGAGGTAATAGTGTGACATTATTATAGAGCATCAAGGTCTGCATAAGGAGGAGGCCAGGGTCAACAAAACATCATACTTTAAATTTGAGAGACTACTGTTCATTTCTCATTTCCAACTGGGAGTCAAAATTTTTTTTCTCCAGCCATGACCACAATCACCCCTGAACCTGAACCACATTGTTGCTATTGTAACCATGGCAATGAAGGTTTCCCTACCTTAAAAAACTCATAAATTTATCCCAAACTATGATCTTTCTCTGAACCTAACCAAGTTGTTTTTGTGTCATAATCTAACCAAACCTTAACTATAACATTGTTACATCATTAAACACACATGCACATGCATGGATCAATGATGTGCTTATACTGTAAATCAAATTTACAGTCATCCCTTTTTTCAGTCACAGAAATAGTCAAAGTACTTTTTTTTTTTTTAAGTATTGTTAATAGCTTAACTGCTTTATATTTAGAAGGAATAAAAATGTCTTTAGGGAAATATAAGAAAAGTTACTTTTTGTCCCAGCTGACTGGAGGGATGTGTTGATGTCTGTTTGATTGACAGCTGCTGGCAGGCTGAGTGACAGTGTTACACTGTAAGAAACATGAGACAAAGTAAGTAAACCTGTGACATAGCTAGAAGTCTGGGCAGACAGTGTGTTGTCAGCAGGGATTTTGAAGAGTAAGGACCACATCAGCATCTCAATGGACCAAAGCCACATTTTCAGGTATGTGTACATGATGTTTAATGTGCTGCAGCTGAGCAGCTAATTAGCTATCTAGCCTGCAAACCAACTTTTCCCCAATGAACATTTGTTTGGTTTCAACATGCTAAGGTGAAGGACAAGACATGTTTTCATGTTTGTAAGTTAGATAAGAAGGGAACTTTAGCAGGAGAGCAAATGTGAGTTGTTCAGAGTCTAAAGCTCTTGTGTTGTGTAACAGGCGTCTATGTGAGCTAGTCTGCTCGAATGCAGACATTACTGCTTTATGCAAAGATTTGATTGCCTGTATGGAAACCAGCTCTTAATATAGGTAGGTGGTAGGTGGATAACTAACAATATTCTGTCAAATTCATGCAGCTAAGGGGTGCCATCATGAAACCAAAAACTATTAAATACATATTTCTTTTGTTTTCTATTTTTTTTCAAAGGAAAACACAGGACAAATGATTTACAGAGAAGACATGCATTCTGCATAAGACAAACTTTCTGAAACTACTCCTGCACTATAATCCATTAAGAATATAAAAAGCAACAAAAGACAGTTAAACTCTCATCATATGTAAGGACCTAAACTGCAGCTATAATTACAGCCAGGACATTTAGTAACATGTTGAAAGTTAATAATTACTGTGTAATCTGTGATCATAACATTATTGACTGGGCCTTACTTTCTTGGAACAGTTGTGCAAATTTAGTATTGTTTATCTACAAAGTTGTGTATCAGACGTAACCATTTTTTACAAAACTGTAGAGACTGGCGAAGCAAAGGCTCTCCGGTTTCTTGAGACTTAAACACACCATTATTTTCTACCAGCGAGAAACAACATGCCAGTGCTGACACATAGGTGGGTTTGTGGGTTTGGATTACTGCTCAGTGAGAATGAATCCCTCGTGGTTCAGCGGTTTAGCCCATCTAATCCATGTCAGCCAACACAATGGCATCCATGGCATTCCATTTGCCATTTTTCTTTTAATAAATCTGATTTTTATTGATTTGCCTTGTGTTTCCTTCTTCTCAGTAATCTTTCTTAAATGCTTCAATATCCCCTTCTTCACTTGTAAAAAAACACTGACTTATATTTTAAATTTACCCACACGCCCTTCCTGCTCTTTTCATCTTCTGTCATTTTCACTCAGCTCACCTGTGCATTGCTTCATGTTCTTGTTTTTTCACACTCACTTTTTTCCTGCACAAGGTCTCTTCAATCATTCTCCATATCTTTGCTTCCCTTGCAGCCAAATTTCTCCTGCCTGTTCTCTGCTCCCATAAATATCACCTACTTTAAATATTATGTAATTATTATTGCAACAGTCTGCAAAATCATTATTTATAATGGACAGATTGGGTGATACATATATTTAATGCTTGCCTTTGTTTTTTGCAGTTGATCTCTTCCAAATAGGCAAGGTAAAACAGAGGATTTATTTACAATCAGTGTGATCAGAGACGATTTAAATGGCAGCTGTGAAAAGAACAGTTGTGCATTTTAACTATTTATTTGCTATGTTAAACAAAGTCAAAATCCTTACTGACACACATATTATTGAGATGAAGGAAGACATTTGTGCCAAAAGACAGAAACACAGAAATTCAATTAAGACATCACCTGTAAAAGAAAAATGTGCAATTTTTGAGGTGTTGCAAAACATAATATGCATGTGCGTTTTTGCAGTCTCCCACACACAGATGCGTGCTGACACATATCATGCTGAGTCGATTTGCGTTGTGGATGAATAGTTGTTGGTGTGAAGCAGCTGCATCGACTTGCAGAACAGCCTTTATTGATAAGGCCATAAAAGACGAGGCATCTTAGTATTAATAACTCACCACAAAGCTCTCCTTCGTATATAACACAGATATCATTAACTGTGGCACTGCTGTCATACTGGTAATGGCTATAATCAAGCTCCCTACAGCAGTAAAACGTTGTGTGTATATATGTGTGTGTGTGTGTGTGTGTGTGTGTACAGTTGCCTAATGAAGGAGTATGGAGCAACCCTTTGAGTTTTGTTTTGACAGAGAATGGATAAAGTAGGGCTGCATGCATGAAAGGGAAGGCTAATTTCGTCTGATATGGCAGTGGGTGACTTGAGTATAATTCTACATTAAAGCCTGTGAGGTCTCATTACAACTATACAGGGTCAAACAGGGTATTTATTTGTGGTTGTCCATACATGTGAGTGTACATAATGTTATGACCCCTCCCTTTCTGCCCACAGTGGTTTACCTGGCCACTTCCTACAGAAGCTGACAGTCAGGGAGGGTTGTTAGGGTAAAGCTGGGACACCTGGATAGGCCTCAACCAAGGCTATGAATACCATTGTCATCCATTATCTCTCTCTCCTATGATCCACATCTCTCCCGGTTTTGGTTTGCTTTGGTATTTTTGTTTTGCATTCAACAGAAACATATACACATCTCACTTATCCACACATTACATTCACGACTGATACAGATACTCTCCACACTTCATGCCTTTTGTAAATAGTAGTAGTGGTAAATAATTGGCACATGAAATTGACTTACTTACCCACTTTGTCACACTCATTGAGCCAGTTTTTGACAATACAGTATGTGTGTATATTGGTGTTTATAGTTTTATTTATTTTAAAATATATATTTATTATATTAGTTATATATAAGACTCTTTATAACTATAAATTGGAAATTATCATTATTTAATAAATGAAATGTATGCGTTAAGTTTTAAGTATATAAGATGAGTGGCCAATCTATGGGAAATATTCCTATTTATTGATAAAATTCTGATTGCTTGATAGTAAGTTTTTTGGAACTGTCCAAACTGTTTCACTGTCGCTCATTCATAAGTTGCATTATGGATTAACCAATGAAAGAGCAGAAGGCCTCCTCATGTGTTCAAGTGTGTTAAAGGATTTGGCTGGCTATATTTTCCTTATTGTCAGAAAATCTCATGTGCAGAGCCAAACCAATAATACTTACAGGTATTGTGTGTGTATACAAAGCCTGATTGATATATTGTATTCCTCCGTTTTTGTCCAAAGGCAATTAAACCATGTCAATGAGCCATGCTGTTACACTGGGTGACATGTTCGTTCATCCCTGAAGAGAATGGTTAATGGTTTGCTTGATTAGAAAAGGCTCCAAAGAGTAAAAACAGCAATAAGGCACTGGCATCTGCCATACTAGGTGCCTCACTCATGAGGGTTACTATCTTATTGGAGCCATTTCTAACTAAACTATAGTAACCCCTCTCCTCAGGGACAATGGAACATGTCACCAATGTTTTTTGGACAACAATGGAGATTTTGTATACACACAATACCTTCAAGTACAGTAGGATGAGTGCTTTGTATATATATATATATATATATATATATATATATATATAGTGGAGTATCACTTAAATGTTCTATTGTTCACATTTTTAAGGTGACCATTCTGGCTTCTTGAGCATTCATGATTCATGTGTGCTTAATATGGCCTCATCCATTTAACTGAAACTTTATCATTAGTAGTAGTCATAGTAGTGGTGGCATGTATGCTTAGAATTAGTTTAGCATATGGACTCATCATCATTCATTTTATGTGGACACTTTTAACGGAAATTAAAAGACATCTGTAATCTTCCTCATAAGTACTGCTAATTGATATTTTTTTTAGAAGTGCAGTTTCACAGCAATGCTGAAACAATATGAATGTGTATACATTTTAAACTTTAAATATTTAAAGAATACAGGAAACAGAGTGAAATTACAACACTCTGATCCCATCCCACCAATGACCAGTTTGGTTTTATTTATTTATTTATTCATTTTATGGCCATCTGACACACACATTCGCTCATCCTTTAACACTCACCCACATTTTTGTAACATACAAATGTGCTCAAGAGTTTGCCACTGAAGATGGAGTTTCAGTTGAAGCATTTCTATCTGTCTATTTTAGGATTAAATATGCAGGAATAACCTTCAAATACAAAGAACATGGTTAATGCATTAGTGTTAGCGTGTGTGTAACATATGACAAACTCTATGTTTAGCAGTACAGGATAAGTATAAAGTATATTTTCAGAGAGACTCACACGACAGACTTTCTCTATTTCAGATTCCACACAGGTTTTGCCTTCCATTTTGTATTACTTTTTGGTGCAATTTCAAAGTAATGCAATTGGTTTATTATTGAGCCTTTTAAATGATGACTGAAACTTGTATGTTAACAGGTTAAGTCGAAAGTAAATAATGACAGGTTCCCAGATAATTAGAATTAAAACTAAACTTAACTGTAAACTACTTTGGGGAGATTTGGGCAATTTTGTTGCAACTTGATTGTTTATGCCAAGTTAGTGCAAGTGACATGAGTGGGGTCTGAAAACCATCTATTTGTTTAAATGGTGCTTAGTGAAATCAGGAAGACTACTGCATTCATACACTCAGTAAACAGAAAAAGAAAACACTGTACAAAGTAACATCATCTGATAGATGATTGCTGAGACTTTTATAGAGAATATGTCACTAAATTATAGCTTTTGAAGCTGTGGTTAGTGGTTTCTGGGTTGCATCATATCAAAAAGTATTTTTATATCCACCATTGTCCACCATTGTGACAGCTGTAGATAACTGACTGAGTGGTACTTACATCAGAAATAAGCCTGAGGGTACACTATGAAATTAAAAGATGAGAAGAGTCATATAAACGAATACATTCATGCTATGCAATGACTAAAAAAAACTGCTGATTATTATAAAATTCATATCACAAAACAAAACAAACAAAAAAGGTGGGTCAACTGTCTAAGAAAAGATAACAAGATGGCTTGAGTTGCAAAAATAGATAAATATAGTGAGGAAGCTAAAACTTGAACGTTCACAGCAAAACCAAAAGGACCAAGAAAAAAAACTCTGTTTCAGACCCTGTAACTGTGGAGGAGAGGAACATCAGATTATGATAACACTTCTCCGTGAGAAGTGTATGAATAAACTGATACAAGTTAACTATACGTTGACGTAGTGTGTTTTTTTTCTTCCCAACATACTGCTAATATTATTGCAGTGGATGCATGTAAAGTTGTGATTGTAGATTTATTGTGGAGTGTGCACTCACCACAATGACAAAGGAGAATAATGTGTGTCACCAATATCAAGTAGATCTCCCCCTTCATTGCCGCCACCAAACGTTCTGGTACTCGGAAGCATGCCTACCGTGCCTCTCTACCAGGCCATCTGTCTCTGGGTGATAAGGAGATGTCCTGATAGTGGTAATTCCCAACTCCTTATACAGCTGTCTCATCAGGCAGGATTTAAAGTTGGTTCCCTGGTCGGTCTGGATCTCCTCTGAGATGCATACATGAGAAAAGAGCTGGACAAGAGCACTGATCAGCTTTGGAGTGGTTACCGACTGGAGAGGAAAAGCTTCAGGGAATCAAGTAGCGTATTGACATACAACAAAAATATACTGATATCCAGCTGAGCTTTTTTCCAGGGGCCCCACAGTGTCCATTGCAATCCGCTTAAATGGGATAGTAATCACCAGCATGGCTTGTCTTCCATTTTACACAGTCAGCAATTTTACTGCCAGTTCTTACATTAAGCAAATATAACCGGGAATCACCACTTCCCAGTCAAACACCTTAAATAAACCAAAACTCTGACACAATTTCATCAATAAGGTAACATAACCTATGATCCAGTTAAACATGGCATCTTCCACCATCAGCACACATGCGCGTGACCACTGTAGCCTCTATATAAGACAGCACCATGCATCGCCTCTGTTTTTGAGGACAGGAACATCAGATAATGATGACACTTAAACAAAACACTTCCTTGTGAGATGAGTATGAATAAACTGATCTAAGTAAACTGTGACATAGTGTTTTTTTTTCTTCCCAACATTACTGCATCGGATGTGTGTTAAGTGGTAACTTTATTGAGATATAGTATAGTGTGTGCACTCACCACAGTGTCTTTTTTACTGTGTGCCATCCACAATCACTGATGGAATCTTTGTCACACTTCATGAAGGTAGAAATTATTGCAGGGTTCTTGTATTGGACTATGTGTTGCTTATAAACTGCCAACTGAAAGTACTTTTATAAAAATTAAAACTATTATTATTGTACATGGATGACTTCATGTTAGTATCCAACATGGAAAAGTCACATAATTCATTAGCAAGTACATTTATCAAAGATGGTGATGAAGGTGATTCAGTCCCCCTGAACTCCATTGTCAATGAGGCAGTGCAGCTAGATAACTACACTACAAGAGCAGCAGAGTTCATACTGTAGCTGTCAAAGCTGCTGTTTTGACCAAGGCTGACAACCAGTTGCTCCCGCTGGGAGCTCTATCAAACCCTCTGTGGACTATAGCCTTGTTTTTAACTTTAAACTAAGCACAAGAAAGAAATATGTGATTTAAGCATATTTTTAAATATAATTGTACCACATGTTTCAACACATACAGAAATTTAGTAAGTTATCCTTTAAGGCGTTTTGTCCTCTGAATGCTCTTTTATATCAAGTTAAGCAATTGTGCTAAAAACAAAAACAAGATGAAACATAACAAACCCCTCTCATCATGAATAATTAATAAGCTCATCCCTTATGGCTGTAATCAGACTGTGCTGTGTGTATAAGTGTCATGTAGGCTTGGACTATGCATGTGTTTGTGTGTGTTCCTGCCTGTAAATGTATGTTAGCTCATGAACATGTGTATGTGCATGTGTTGTGACATCTTACACTCACTGCTATGTGTTGTTTTCCAAGGAAACAAAAGGAAAAGAGAAGTAAATGTTTCAACAAATTAACCTGCATACCTCATTCACAGACGATCCAGACACACTGGAACACATGTATCTACATGTGAGACATGCATGTACGTGTTCATCTGCCTCAACAAATCCGATGTATTTAGTTTTATGGATTTTGTTTTGTGGAATATTAGAGAAAGGCTCCACTAAACACTTACCCAACAACCCTGTCTCCTTAAAGTAAAGTTAATAAACTGCTAAATGTGCAAATACATTTTGGTGGAAATGTAATTGTTGCCTGGATTATGATCACCGAGAATGTTTTTTTCCAGTCGAGAAAGTGTTAGATTCTTGTGAATTTATTTTTAGAGTGCAGGACTTTGACACCAGAGACAGAGGTTTGTGTCCGGGGGTTGGGTTAGGGCTACAAAAGCACTTTGGTTAAGACTTTGCGGACTGTGACTAATACGAAGACTTGTATCTTTCCCTGACCTTAACCAAGAGTTGCCTACACATAACCATGGAAACATGATCGTCAGTCATGCTTTGATTTCCACAAGCAGATATTGGAGGAAAACAAATGAGTACTTTTCCAGAAAACACTGAGTATTAACATTTTTCTTGAAACAAGCACTACTCATGTGTGTATCCTTCCAATGATTAACAAAATGCTCATTAGGTCATTTAGATTTTGAAGCTTATTGGAATTGTTGACCAGCATTAATTTATAGCATGCCATTTAAAAATAAAATCTGCGTATATCAAAACAAAAATAAAACAAAAAAGTCAATATGTATCACAACAATGTGCATATTAAAAAAAGTTAATCATAGGCTATATTAAGATGAATGCATGTAAATACAAAGCTTTCCTAAAAACCTAATTGATTTGAAATGTATATTGTCAATGTGTGTATGCTGAAGACATCCCGTTTTTTTCCAATTTCTCCAGTTTCATATTAACAACTTGATGAGTAAGAGTTAAGAAGAATTAGATGCAGGGACAGTTAAAGAAGCAATCTTTAAAATGCCTCCAGTAAGAGACTTTTTGGACTTCTTTGTTTGTTAATTTGGTTGGTTTATCTATTGAACTAATGTGAATAAAAGAGTAGTGTGTGAGGAAAAGTGGGAAAAAGAACAATAGCTTAGTTTGAGATAACAATACAAACACTACAACTAATCAATTTATACTCTTTATAGACTTTTGGCACTAGTGTTTGCTGTTTGGTCTGGTTTTGCTGTTTCTTATCTAATGAACAGACACAACTACATGGAGGACAGAAGAACAATGAATATGATTTATATGAGATTTTTTCTCATCTATAATTTTACTTCACTGTTCTGCTGCTTTGACTATTTTTGTTAAAATCTTATCAATAGCCAAATGAGAGAAATATATATTACGTTAGAAAGCAAAGAAAGTATATTACATCCTCTTTTTTTTTTTTTTTTTTTTAAAAAAAGAGCAATGTCTTTGATTACTCAGGAAATTATGATACCAATCCGTGATCAGTTGTACTGTATGTGTTTCTGTTTGTGTGTGTGTGTGTGTGTGTGTGTGTGTGTGTGTGTGTGTGTGTTTGTGTGAATGATTGCGAAATGGCAGTCCAGATATAAATAGAGTGAAAGTCACGCAGGTTAAGGAGGAAGTAAACCTGTGGTCATTTATTATGAATGACATGAGCAGACCACCTATGATGACACTACAACAACACTACAGCACATGAAAGACAAAGAACAACTTAAGACAAGAAGAATGACAAAGTGAACACAGATGGAAAGAGAGAGGCTCACTGCCCTAAAGGAATGAGACAAAACCAAGCTGTATGTGATGATTAAATGATAATCAATTTAGGCATATGATGGGTAAAGCCCCGTTTTGCAATCACTTTAAGAGCAGGGTTCTTGGCTGAATAAGGAAATACTGAGCCACATTTTCTTCCGTCTAATGACAGAATGTCTTTTTTGCCTTATGAGAGGATGTCAGGGCTGGTAGTTATGTAATATCTTCAATGCTAAAAACCAAATTAATGAATTTTTCATCTTCCTGTGGTATCAACATTTTACCACAGTCAACACAAAATTGCATGCACAAACTGTTTGGGATGTTTTCAAGGTCTGAGGTGTGCAAACGCTCACTCTTCACTGCGTGCCTTGGCTACTGTGAAAGCTGCACCCCATTGAATAGGAAACAAAAACAAAGCTCGATCAACAATTCAACATGACGGGTTACAGTGCAGCAATTAGGTTGAGGCTTTAATGACACGTGTGATAGCATCTGTCCCGTTGCAGATGAACTAAACACTTGATTCTTTGTAGAACCAACTTTCTTTGTTGGAAATAAGATTATTATAAGAATAAGGTATCCACACATAAGCACTGTGGAATTATCAGCATTCACCACAAATAATGATGCATAATCCTCTGAATTGTGTCTGATATGTATTCCTGTAAGCACTATTAGTAACCTAAATGTGTCCTTTTCCTTAAAATGCACCATATGCTGCAACCAAATTTAGCTCTGCAAGGGGAAGAAAAGTGTCAAATGCAACAAGATTCTAGCAATTATCGCTACACTTACGCTACATTTATCCAGGTTTTGACTGATTTAGTGGTCTGCATGATGGCAAAATAAATGAATGCTCATGTCAGAGGGTGATATGTATCAACAACAAGCATGTGTGTGTGGGAGCAATTGCATATCATTTTGTTTGATTACCCACCATAACATGACAACCTATAATTGGATATGTGGCTAACAAGCTGACAGCTGATAATAGGTGTTTGTTGCTGTAGATACGTTAAGCTTTGCTTTCTGACTTGGACAATTATCTACCCACACTCTGTCACACTGCAACGTTACTCGACAAACTGATCTGAGTATGTCAGCATACGTATAATATAACTACTGGGAGAGCCACTTTTGTGTTTGCATTCATGTGCAGACAAAGGTACAGGCATATACAAAATGTGTAACTGAGAGGATGTGTGATAATCACCAATAACAACTGTGTAATGTCTTGAGGTCACAGAAACTATTTCTTATGTTTATAGTTAGTTTTAAGAGCTGATAAAAAACATAGCACTTATTTGAACTGAAGGAGAATTATAGCAGATACTAAAGGAGATGAAAGTGTGAGATATGATTGAATGAGAACAAATAATGTTGGGATCAACATGGCGGAGAGTGATCAGCTGTGGCTCAGAGGTGGGCAAAAAAAGTGCATGTCAACTGTGCCAAACTGGGCAGTTTGGAAACAAAGATATTGATTCGTAAAGTATGTAAGAACTACTGCATAAAATGTTAAAAAAAAAAAAAGATGAAGTGGATTATGTGATCCTACAGACATGAGACATGGGCATAAAATGGTAAAACTTCTTCACACTTCATGCTGGATTATGTGATCCTACAGACATGAGACATGGGCATAAAATGGTATTTGTCTATATTGTGAAGATAATGTGGAAAAGAGCATTGAGGAAGAGCAGATGATTGAAGAGAAATGCCAGCTAATTTTCCAATTATTTGAACAACGAATGCAGGAGTTGGAATCAAAGTCAGAGAATAAGTGTGATGAGAGGAGAATTGTTGAAATCATACAGAAGCAGCTGAAAGAACAACAGAAAAAAGGCATGCCAAGTTGGGTTATTGTAGTGAATAACGTCGACCCAATGGAAACTATGCTTGAATTTAACAGCATTCTGACTGAATTAGACAAAAGGAAATCAAGAGAATGGAATATTAAATTGTTTGGAATAAAGGAGCACAATTTGGGAAACAGAGAAGAGTGACATCAAAAGGATTTACTATAAAAGACATATTTAAAACATGCAAGGTCCATACAGCTACAGACTCATTTGTGACAGTGGCCTGGCTCAGAAAATACAACTGGAGGGAAGGCACGGAAGATTCGGCAAGATCAGGGAGATCTGTTCTGATTACACTGCAAAGCATGGAGTAAAAGGCCAACTTGTTTAGGAAGAATCTGTGCTGTATCAAATGGACAAGTATAAAAATGTAACAATTGCGAAGGATCTTACGAAGACAAGAAGAGAGAGAAAGCGAGAGAGCTGTATGAAGAAGCAAGGGAAAAGCAGAGAAAATCATCAGGGGAATTCACCTAGTCTGCGCCCCCCCGGGCAAGGAGAGTGGTGAGAATCCTCAATACTCGGTGACTTGTACATAAGCTTGTCTCTGTTAAATCATAATATGAATGTAAATCTCCACCTTTAGAAATCATTATGTGTTTACAGTTGCAGATCAACTCCATAACAAAATGCATGAATTTATGGCCCATTTAAAAGCACTCCCGCTCATTCATATTATAGGAATCACTGAAGTTAAGTCCATAAATCAGAAGCAGAAAATGATCCCAGCAGAATTTAATTTGGATGATTTAGAATGTTATAATATATTTAAGGAATATAAATAATGATATAGGTAGAGCATTATTCATAAATCATGAGAAGTTAAAGAAGTTGTAACAGTGGCAGAGTTTCAAGAGAATATTTTGTGGAGATTAAATGCAATAACAAAGAGTTTTTGATGGTGGGTTTAATTTAAAGTTTGATAGCAATACACAGACTAACAATGATAATTTTTTGGTTCTAATAGAGTATGTGTCAACTAAAAAGTACTCAAAGAAATTAATTATGAGTGTTTCTAGTTTTTAATTTGCCAGATATAGATTGTGATTTAACCAATGCAAAGAAGAATAATCATTACATCATTATCACATGTTGGATCTTACAAATGCGGAAGACATAATAGTTGATATTCAGTGTTTAAGCCCTTTAGGTAAACATGATCATTGTGCCTTGTTGTTTAACATCATTTGTTATATAATAACATTGGAAAATTAACTTACAAGAAAAAATTACAACAAGGCTAATTTTGAGGAAGCACATTGGGAATTGGAAAACCTTGATTGGATACTATGCCAATCTAATTATGATGTTGACAACAAATAGAGACTAATAAAGGCTAAGTTGAGGACAAGTTTGTACCAAGCAGTAAAATCAGGCCTCTGAATAAAAAACATAACCTCCCTTTGGAAAGTATTGCAAAAAGAAAATTTAAAGAAAAGAATAATCTTGCAAGAAAGGCAATAAGAAGTAAAAAGCCAGATGTACAACAGGAGTATTGGAGTATTTGAAACTATGTGAAAATGAGAACATGATATTTAAGAAAGATACACAAAGAAAACTTAGCAAGACAATGTTAACAGAAACCAGTTTACTGGAATTATATCAATAAGAGGACAAAAAAAAATCAAACATCAGTAGGAGACTTATATACAAATCAGAATAATACTAACTCCCCCAAACAGACAAAGATATTGAATAGGCAGAAATATTGTCAGAATATTTCAGCCATGTATTCGTGAACCTGAATTACCATGATTGGAAGTTCAGCAAAAAGAATGTTTTATAACTACTGAGGATACAAAAACTGCTTCTACAGAATATTAACATCTATAAATCACTAGGGCCAGATGCAATACATCCTAGGATTTTAAAGTAATTGGCTTGTGTGATTGCTAAACCTCTAATAGTATTATATGATCAATCAATAGAATAATCAATTTTACCCCTGAATGGAAAGACGCAATAATCAGTGGAATTTTCAAAAAAGGAAACTATAGGCCCATTAGTCCGACATCTGTAGTATCTAAGACAATGGAAATCTAATCAGTGTATTGTTGACCATCTGAAGAAACAGACTTTTCAGCAATAAGCAGTATGGATTCATATCTGGAAGACCGACTACACTTCACCTTCTCACGGTTCTGATAAGTGGTAGGCAGCTTTGGATAGAGGACAGTCAGTTGATTGTGTATATATGGACTTCCAAAAAGCTTTTGTTATAGTTCCTCATGAAAGGCTACTGTCAAAATTAAACTCCTACATAGATGACAGAGTTAAAGACTGGATACTTTTGGAATAATAGGTATGGGTTAAGAGGGAACAAAATTATTCCCACTGAAGTGTTTCTCTGAAAAGAGAAAAAAAAAAACTTCTTCACACTTCATGCTATAAAAGCATGGGGGAAGCTTCCAGAGGATGTAGTACAGGCTCCTTGAGTTAACTCTTTTAAAAATAGATTGGATAAATTCTGGTCAACAAAGGATATTTTGTATAATTATAGAGCTGATTTGTTATTAATTTTGAAATTATTTCTATTTTAAACAAGTATATTGTGGTATTGTTTTGTTGTATGGTTTGTTTGTTTTGAGTTGTAGAGTCTAGTGTGGATTTATATCCTGTACCAGAAAGTTTTCAATAAATTACAATAAATTATGTAGAACATCAACATTCACAAGAGATGCTATCTCTATCCAGAGTATATCAGCCTTTCAGTAGAGAGTAGGGACCCCACCCACTATGAGATAAAACATTATTTAAAGCAAAGAGAGCAAGGGAGAGAGTAGCAGGTGAAGTCTCCAATGATTACACTTGAGTACGAGTACACTGTTATTAGAAAAATCAGAGGACGATGTCACAGAATTATTATCACAACAAAAATAATTGTTCAAAACAAGCATTTTAAATACACAAATTTACATTTTACTGGAGCCCCTTTTATACAGAGATCCTATGAAAATCCTTATTATACCTGTTTTGCTTTTTTACATTGAATAGAGTGTAATAAAAAGTTTAATGTGTAACACAACAGTGTCGGCGTCTAGTGTTGACTGTCCCACCAAGCTGGTTGTCCCTTTTACACAGACGTTGATCTGGCAATGCGACTACTTCCGCTGCTGGCTTAATGGCGGAATAAGAATGCCTTCCCATTCCATGTTTGTACCTTTTATACAGAACAGCAAGGCAGAATAACAGCGCAACATACCCACCTTGAACAGGCTATGTAAAAGGGGCTAGAGAGAAACAATGCAGGAGGATGTCAATAAATAATTGTGAATGCATTCCCTATTTTTGTTTTTATTTCATTTTGTTATTGTTTTCTTAAAATAAATTGCACAACAAGATCATGTGCAGTATTAGCAAGTGGGTACTCTGTATAGATTTTACATGGATAGATTTTACTTGTGCAAATTTACAATTTCAAATCCCATTAAAGAATTTAACACAATCGGTGACACCAGCATATGATATAGGATACTTATGGGAAATTGCCTGCAGAGGACTTTATTGACACTGAGTGTATGATGCATAAAATGATTTGGCCAATATAAAAAGGAAATTCATTCTATGATATGATTTATTCATCATGTAAGAAACAAGAATTGTATTTCATTTCTGTATAATAATTTGCCTCATTAGTATTTGAAAGTATTTTCTTTTATTTATTTACTTATCTGTTGTTTGCTTTCTAACATAGAAAGAATCATTAATTCATTATTCCAGGTTGAACTTTGTATCGAATTGTATTTCTTCCGACTGATACTGCGCTATGCAGTTTCACTCTACTTCTCAGAAAATAAAATCCCAGCCACAGCTTTGGATAAACAACAAGAGATTTCCATTTGACTCTAACTTAAATCTGGAATGTAAGAAAGTGAACCTCAAGACCCAAGACTTCCTGAGAACCTGACATTACCACACAAGCCTTTATATCTCACAAAGCAGTGTTACAGTATGCTATCAGCTGCACTGCACTTTTATTATATTGTGATCCTCCAAAGCATACATCACCAAAATTAGCTGACTGCTGTGACTGTGTGGATTTTTAGGAATTTGCAAATAATAATAAAGTAGTTTTCTCTTTGTGTACAATATGATCAGTAAGTGTTAAATTGGTGCAAATTTCATGCAACAGAAAGGCTGAGAGGAATTTGTCTGGCACTAAAACAGCAACTTGAAAGTTTGTCATACTGTTGCCATATTGATCTGAAATAGTAAGCAATGTTTCAATATTTAACATTCTTGGCATTATGAATGAGTACTAAATGTTTCTCAGCCAGTCGTGGTTTGATATGAGATAAAGATAACCATATGAGTACAAAAACACTTTAGATGTTGAAATGATGCAAACAGGGAGCACAGCAGGGGTAAAAAGCTCCCAGATGCAGAAGTGTTCCAGTTTACTTTGATACTGCCAAAGTTAAAACAAGCTAATAATGAAATCTCCCATATCTGTGTGAATTAAATTTACAATGGTTTTAAAAAAAGAAATCAAAAATTTCAGTATCAAATACTGTTTACAGCTAATAGCATAACTATGAACTAGACTATTCCTTTGCTTTGATTGTAATGTTGCTTGTTCAAGAACTCACTGGTAGTTATCAAGTTATTGCCTGAAAGGAATGGACGATCTACTCATGAAATGAGATGGATTTGATAGATTAGAGTTTCAAAACAAAAGGTTCCAGCAGCAGAATGTAAAGTGGCTACAAACTACATATCACGGCACGTTGTACACACTGAC
Source organism: Euthynnus affinis (assembly GCA_029490765.1). Taxonomy (NCBI): domain Eukaryota; kingdom Metazoa; phylum Chordata; class Actinopteri; order Scombriformes; family Scombridae; genus Euthynnus; species Euthynnus affinis. The sequence goes on along the minus strand of CM055845.1, from coordinate 19,316,156 downwards.
ATATGCTCAGGACAAACCTACTTTGCATATGAAATCATATAAGTGCTACAACAAGTTGAATAGCATTGATTTACTCAGGCCAGTTAAATTGCCATTTCTTAGTTTGACCACTTTATTTCAATATTTTTTACTTAATATATTTAAACTTGGCAACCTAAAATTAAAATATATATATATATTCCTGGTCAGATTTTTCTGAGGGACATTCTCTTAGGCAGCTTTAGAGCCATGACCATAGTATTCCTAAATTCACACACAACCCTGATTCTTACATGAACAAATTCCCCAAGCTCTCTAAAACTTTTCTCTGCAGCCTTTCTATAAATAACCAGCTCCCTTTTCGTTAATTAGAAGAATAGATCTACACTTCACATCTTACTTGTTATTGTGATAATTGGCTGTATAGAACTCTGACACTGAAATCCTTGGACAGTTCAGCACTCATAGTTTAATTTTGTATACTGTGGCTGTAGCAGTTCTATTTAGTAATGTTTTAGCCATACTAGTGGCATCATACTTCTGACACCACTATGCTTAAGTACAGCCTCAAAGAGCTGCTAGTACTGATGTAGACTCTTAAACATGTAGCTGAGTCCAGAAGCTTGGCAACACAGTGACTACTCACTACTAGCGAGCTAAGCACTAACTTGCTAGGTAACCTAGCTGAGATAGCGCTAGTAAGTCACAATGGCTCCTAGAGATTGTGTCTGTTTTCTCTCCACTGTTCTGTTTACTTCCATTGCACACCATTTTGTTCCATGGGAAGTTACTGAAGAGCAGTACTGGGCAAGTTACATGAAAATAGTAATCAGGTACTGATTACACATTAACCATTGTAGAAGTAATTACAGCACTTTACATTACTTTGCTCAGCAGCAAAAGTTACTGCTTACATTACTCATCACACACCCTCCAATTCTGATCAAAACTAGCATTAGGTGATGCTACCCCCAAGTGTAAAAGTAACGCAGCGTTACTGGGATTAATAACTGTCACATAATTACTGAATTTTAAATGGTAATCCCTCGCTACACTCTAAATGTTACTGAAAAAGTCATTATATTATTTATTACATTATTGAAATGCATTATGAAGTTGGAAATAGACAAATACTCTTTACTTTTTGAATCTGTATTTTTAACATCATTGTGTAAATGTATATTCTCACACACAAGTACACACACACACACACACACACAACACACATACTACAGGGACCAAGAGACAACCATCTCAGTCTTAATTGAAAGATGTAATCTTGCAAATGGAAGCCATGAAACATTCACAGTGTGTGTGTGTGTGTAAGTGTGCATTTATGTTTGTGTGTATATACTGTATGTGTGTGAGCCTCAAGAGACTCACTCAGAAACACTTCTGTCTGAACAAAAAAAAAATGAAATACTGGGAACCTCCCATCATCTCCTTTCATCTTCTCCTCTCCCTTTTCATGCTCTCTTATTTCCACACTCTCCTTCTTTCACTCCCACCATCTCTCCTCCTCATCTTACTCTCCAGCTATCCCTCCACGCTTATCTTTCACCAAATCTCATTCCTTTTTCATCCTGACATTTCCCCTACTGTCCCTCATACACATCCCCTACCCTTCTCCTCTCCTTTTCCTCTGCTGGCTCACATCTTCCCTTCCTCTTAATATCTCCTGTTTCCCAATATCTCTCACTTCCATCACACCCCTGTCATCCTACACACTTGTCCACTCAATCACTTTAATTTCTGCACCTCCCATTCATACTTCCTCCTAATAGGCACCATGTCTCTCAGGCCCTGCTCATGTTTTTTATGCTTTTTCATATCTGTTCTTTTATATGCCCATGTGTCCCACTGGTAACATCTGTCACTCCAAGTAGACAGTAATGACTTACTGTGTGTCTGTGTGTTGCTGTTGGGATGCTACACTAAGGGCAAAGTGGTAAAATCCTAACAAATGTGTTCTACACTGACCACCCATTTCACCCATCAACAATAACTTATAATGTGAGTTTAAATGATTTTTCAGCATTATTGCATTTTCAACAGATATGATTTTCATGTGCCAACTTGCTGCAATACTGACAATATTCATCTACATACAGTATGTCTGGAGTTTATTTTCTTTCTTTCATTGACTCATCTTTCATCTGTAACCAAATGCAATCTATCTAATGAGCATAAGTATATACGATCACCACAAAATCACACAGAAAAGTCTAAATAAAAAAAGAAGCTAGAAATTAACACAGGCAATATAACAGAAAGCATACTGTATTATTAATAGCAGTTTAATGGCTGAATTTACAGCAATATTGTACTGTATGTTTCAAGTTACCAAGTTATTACCTTACATGGCCTATTCCAATGAATGTGCTACTCCAATGAAAAGTAACTGACAAATATACTTACATTTTGTCTTCATTTTAGATGAAAATTTTAAGAAAAGTAACCTCCCTGACTGGTGTCTGTATCTGAGAAGAAAACTGGAGCCTCCACCACAGACAATTTGTAGAGACAGGTTTGGACAAGAACCTCATTTTCAATTATTATGAAGTGGTCTGTCACCTAGATAACATAACTTCTACGCTCAGTGATTTTCACTGTATTTCAGGCTGTTATTTTTCGGTGTCCATGCTCTCAACCTGGCTCATGTATTTCTACTTGAGATTGTAATTTGCTAGAATTCACTTTTTTTAGTTGATTACAACCCCAGGAGAAGAAGTGCAAATTTATTACTTTCAGTCTAAAGTAGCGTCTGTGAACGCTGAGCTCTATCTATTTTTGTGACTGTTTCCTTCACTCATAATGCACCTTGTTGCAAATTTGAATAATGGTCTATTGAGGCTAGTATTGGTGAAGAAATTGGTGTCTCAACCTCTTCTACAATTGGTTTTCACCTGTATTCTTGTTTAACTTGAGGAAGGGAGAAAGGAAAGAGGAGAGCAGCAGGTTGCCAGACTGAAACTGAGGAAGAATACAGAGGCTTAGAAGAACAAGGATACATAGTGTGATTAATTGAAACCCTACAGTTCTGGGCCTGCATTTCCAGTCCAACTTGTGTTTTCTTTCTTTCAAAGAAAGTGTACTTTCTTTGTCTGTAGGTGGCACATGTTAGCATGTGTAGAATTGACCTGACAGCGGCCATACAGCTCCCCTTGTGGATAATCTGCCTGAGTGTTGGGTTAGCCAATCTCTTGAGGTGCTGAGATTGTTTCAGATTATCTTTATTTGAAGTTGTTAATTGAACCCAATCAGATCTGAACAGACACTTTTTTACAGAAGTGACTCTCTGCAGTGGCACACGCGCATAGTCTCATCACACATATACACACATGCATGAGTAAAAACCACTGAGTTTATATATCAAGACAGCATCCCAGCTGTGTGTGGTGTATGCCTGGAGGAAGAAGGACTGCCTTTGATGGCCCCTGGGAGGGTTAAGGAAGGCGGAAGATGAGGTTTAGGTTGTGATGGTGTGTATTTGACAGGGAGCATTTGTGGGTGCGGATGTGGTTGGCTGAGAAGTGCGCTCATGTGTGTAGTTTCTAGTCTGGGCAGTTGACTCTAAAATGTTATGTATGGAGACAGCACAAAGCAAAATATAGCAGTGGGTCTATCACATACTCGAAAATACATCGTTAACTAAGGGTCTTTTTATTATTATTATTATTATTATTATTATTATATATTTTTTTTTAATTCTCAATTGTCTAGTCCGTAGAAAGTCATAGATATTGACTAATGCCCATCACAAGGTGCCTTAGTAATATTACCAAGTCATATCTTAAAACTGCTTATTTAGTTTGACAGTCAGTTAAATATTTCAAAGGTGTTTGCCAATAATAAAATGGAGAAAAGCAGGACAATTTTCACCTTTTGGAAGATCTAAAACAGATGTTGCCCTGCATATTTCCCCCGTTTTCTATTTGGCTGCTGGAGGATAAAATTCACTGTCAAACTGGTATCTCTGCTATTGGCCACTTTTCCAGTTGCAACAACAATTATCAAAGAGGGATGGTTAATCATATTGCTGACATTAGCACCAAGCTGATTACTCAAACTCACTTTGGGACACTTGCAAAGAGAACAACCCATCAGTGCCATATCACACAATATGAGGGATGACTAAGATGAGCTGTGACATACTCTTTGACTAACCAAATGGAAAGTAATGGAGACAATAAATTTGAGAGCTAAAAGAAGAAAAAAAACAAACAGATGAAATAACACAGTGTCTCACTGACTAAAAGGGAGACAGGGAGCAGGAAACAAGTGCATCAGGAGGTGGAATACAGACTGTTCATGCTACAGCCACAAACAAGAGGAGATTAAGCTGTTTAAATGGAGCCTTGGAGCTCACAGGCCTGCCTCCTTGAAACAGACATCAAGGCTTTGTTCAGTGAGAGCCACCACACAATAGCTACAAATTCACCGCATGGCCACACACCCTGGGAATGACAGAAAACTGCTGCACCTGCCTCTGCAGGGAGCACCTTTACTCCGACTTGGCACTGCTTCTGCGACAGGGAAAAAGGGAACCTTTTTCTTTTTCTTTTTTTTTTGTCTTATATGGCACGACATCAAGCAAGCAGTTGTAAGAGTGAAGTAAGAGTAGTCAATCATAACTGCAGACACCACTATCAAGCTGGGCCACCCCAGCTAGAGCTATTGATTCTTATAGGGTAGATAGGCAGAAAGGACCTGAGAGTGAGGTAACACACACCATTCACTGTCTGGCTGTTAGGGAATAATACTCACTCTGCACCAACATACTTAAACGCACAATATGTAATTTCAGCCGCTAGGGGTCTCTCAATCAAAACAATAACAAAAGACGGAGTGTGATGACGGTGTGAAGTAGCAAGGGATCATGGGAGTTGTTGTCTTCGTTGTTAAATAACCAGCTTCATCGCGGACACATAACTCCGGTGTTCATGGTTCAGGATGTTTATACCGGCAGCCGAATTACTTGCAGAGGTCTCCTCCTCTCCAGAACAAACAGACCCAGTGATTACAGGTAAAAACATTGAATAAAGCTGTTTCATCTAAGAGATCAGTGTTTCTCCGACGATGTACGGCGACCCACAGATGTCAGATACGGGCTGTTAGCTGAGCTACTGCTAACACTTATTCGGTTTATCAATCTTATAACTTTACATCCAGACGTTCGTCCGGTTTCTCCCGGGAGCCGAATTATCCACAGAAGTCTCCTCTTCTCCAAAATCAAACGGACACGCAGATTAAAATCGTTAAAAATATTCATTAAAAATGTTTTACCTAAAAATTCAGTGTTTCTCCCACAAAGTTTGGTGATGGACAGATGTCAGATACGGGCTGTGAGCTGAGCTGCTACTAATACTTCTCCCAGGAGCCGAATTATCAACAGAGGTCTCCACTTCTCAAAAAACAAAAGTACACGCTGATTAAAATCGTTTGAATATGAATTAAAGCTGTTTTACCTTAAAAATCAGTGTTTCTCCGACAATGTTTAGTGACCACCGGACGGCTGTTAGCTGAGCTGCTGCTAACACTTGTTCGGTCTATTAATAATCTTAATAACTTTACATTCAGACGTTCGTACGGTTCCTCCCGGGACCCAAATTATCCGCAGAGGTCTCCACTCCAAAAACACGCAAACTGAAATCATTAAAAAAAAATACTATTTAAAATACTATTTAAAGCTGTTTCACCTAAAAAATCAAAAAATCGGCTGTTAGCCGAGCTGCTGCTAACGTTTGCCCAGTTGTTTCTTGATAATGTCCAGAGACTAAAATCCTTCTTGGCTAAAAGATATAGTTAAAAACGACCTAAGTTTATCATGAAAATGTGGCTTAAAACTGAATAAAAGTCCATTTATAACAGTTTATGTGGAACAAATACAATGCTGATGTATATCTTGTAGTGTGTAAGTTACTCTTTGGTAGATGCCATTGCAGCGGACAAACACAGCGGGACTCATGCATCTTGTGCTAACGTTAGTTCACTCTGTGTTGATGTATGACGCTATTGACATGCAACCAAATGAAATGGTCCGTTAGTTTTATTAAATTACAGATTTCTCTGGACTTGAAAATTGTTGGTAACAATAGGGATAATGTAAGTACACAACTCAACAACATATATAACATAGGTATAGTTGTTTTTAGACATTTTAATGTGGAATAATTACATATTATACCTTTAAAATCAACTCATAGTTTACATTTCTTAACAAGTTGCAAAAGAAATTTGTACTGTTCCCGTTCTGAAAATACCTGGTCAGTGTAATCTGCTAATATCATGGCCGATATGTTTTTTTTTCCACTCATCACATAATATTCACTATAGATAAAAGGTGCCAACAAAGTCATTACTGGCTGTCTCAATGTTCTGTAGACCTTCGCTCATAGAAAATAGATGCCAAGCTCAGTCAGTGGTAAACCCTTTGCACCTCCTGATTAGTTAACGCAAAGCACATTCAATATATAGAGTCTCTGGTGTCTGTTAGAGGGCAAAGCCGGTGTGAAGACAAACAGGATCATTCAAATCACCCCAGGCCTTACAAACAAATGAAAAGTGAATCAAATACATTCACCAAATGGTAATTTCATTACATGAAGCTACACAGGTCCACACAGAATGGAAAGCATGCAAGAAAAAGCTGTATGGAAGGTTTAAAGAAGGGATGAGGGAATAAAAAAGCAAAGACAAAGTGATGAAAGAATTGACAGAGGAAAGGATGGACAAAAGATGTATGGGATGATAAGAGAGGCGATGGTATAAGGGCAGACAGGAAGAGGACAGAGCACATATAGAAGATAGAGGGGAGGAGGGGACAGGGGCAGGGATGAGAGCAGATGGTGGAGGAAGAGATTTGAGAGATAAACGAATTAAAGAAAGAGAAGCAGCTAAAATGTCACTCTGGAAATGTAATGATGGTCCATGAAAGAATGACAGGGAATTTTAGTGGGGAAGATTCCTCGGAGGGGCAGAAAAAAAAAAATGAATGTGCAGTGTGTGATTGAGGGAGGAGGATGATTTAATCTTCAAACTGGGTAGAAGCAAATGAAAATGAGCAGAACAAGAGCTATTAAGTAATGGCCAGATAGCGAGGGAGGGTGAATTTATTCAGAGAGAGAAAATGGAAGAGAGACAGTTGTGGTTGGGTCCAGACAGAGGGGAAAAAATGAGAGTAAGTGTGATCCAGAAAGAGATGGGGAAGGGGCAGAGGGGGTGCGGTGGGGAAGAGACAAGCTCAGAAAGGGGGCTCGTCTTCCGCTCAGCTGTGTGTCTTGGCCGGCTGTGAAAAGCCGCTCTCTTCCTGTCAGCACAGGAAGCCCACAGGGCGCCATTGTACCAGACTCAGAGGAAGAGACAGGGACCAGAGAGAGCGATGGACAGAGGTTGAATAATTTAGTGGAATTATCGATGAATTTGAGTTTCAGGTTAGTTTTACTTGAAATTCAAGTCACTCTGCTTTCTCTTAATTACTTTATTCTCGATTTTGCTGTTGCATATCAACATGACCAATACTAGCCAAGTCTCATCAAGACCAATAAAAGACTGATTTGTTTTTGTTGGACTGATACACAGTCCAAAGCAAGACAAAGACTTCAAACAGGCTAAAACCTACAGCCACCCTCCCTCTACCACAGAGCCTATGTTTACCAGTGAATTGAATTACGGTGAAATTTTACCGCAGGTCTCTATTTCACAAACAGTCTATTGTCTTCTTTTTGGTCACAATTGGCCCTAATGCCAGTCAGAGATTAGTTGCCAAGAGTCTGCAGTGGTGATTGGTTCCCCCCCAGGGAGAAGGCTCTCTCAAGCTCTTTCAGTGAAATGAGAAAATCTTTCATTTCATTCCTCTTGTTTTTGTAAGTAATTGAGCAAGTCACATACTCAGAAGCACTGGCTCAAATAGTTGCATGCAGCTGTGTGTGCACTGGTACAAAAATGTGAATCATTGTTCCTGACTCAATCAAACACTTGCATTAATTGCCCCAAATTGCATACTGGGGACTCATGAGACTTTAGTACATGACAGACAATCTTTTGACTATTAGTTTGCACCAATTTTTTTCATTTCAGCTTTTAATCACTGTGTGTGCTCTTGTTGTGATTTTTACTTCTATAATGCTCTTATTTGGTACACAATCTCCAGGGTGGCTATAGATTTAATGTAATAGGTTTGGTTTATCAACCCTTGTGAACAACTATTCCATTATTCCAGCTTGTCCAGAGAGTAGTAGTACATATTGCTTTTGAGATCAGTTTCACGCAGTCTCTAGTGCAGAATTTTCCCTGTAAAGTACAACCCTGTAGTGAACCCATTCAACTAACTGTCACCGCACTCTATCTACCATAGCGACGTGTGATCACACATGCATTGGTTATGTTTGTATAGAGAGAGGATGAAAGACAGAGAGAGAAAAAGAGTGATGTTCATCTGTTTATTTGTTGATGTGTTTATCCTGCTCCATTAACTGTATGTACATCTTAGTTTGATATATGTTGCTGTGACATAACTCTAGAAATTAAAGTAATTGGTAGTGATATGTGTCATGGTGAAGGGGAAGCAAAAAAAAGCAGGAGAAGGAGCAAAAGGGGAATGGAGAGGGTGAACAGAGGAAAACATGCAGAGAATACAGAGATAGCAGGAAAATGCTACAAAAAAAAAAAGCAACAGTCACTGAGCCTGGGAGCGACTCTGAAATGAAAGAGACGATAAGCAAGTAGAGAGAGAAGATGGGAGGGAGGAAGTGAAGGAGTGGATGAATTAAATATGTTTCTGCAAAGAACACTCATCAGAAGTGGGGCACAGAGATCCAGGGATATCCCTGTCTTTTTTGGCCTTCTTCCTGCTCCATCTCTCTTTGGCCCACTAGAACTTCTCCACGTCATTGTCTATCCTCTTTCTGTCTTTGGAGCTTCACCATCTTTTCTCTCAAAAAAAATGGCATTCAGAGTTTCTAGAACACACAGTGTTGTCAAGATATTCAATTTATGTCATATATGACAAAGAAAAACATCAAATTGCCATCAAATTTGAGAGGCTGGAACCAAAGAACACGTGGCACTTCTGCTTGAAAAATTACTGAAATGATTAATTAATAATAATAATAATAATAATAATAATAATAATAATAATACACAAAATGGTAATATTTTGTGTAGATCAACTAATCCATTAATCAAATAATTATGTAGCTCTAACCATGATCTTCCCCTAACCTTATCGAGCATTTCAATTGTCTAATCTTAACTGTACATCAAATACATTTTTTGGCCACAACATTAAACAAATCACAGTTACCATGCAAATATTGTAGAAAGAAAAAGAAAAAGTGGACGCGAAGTTTTGCGAAATTATCAAATTTACTTTCTGTCGTATTTCCTAGCGCTTTATTCTACTTTTACTACACACTCCCACTGTTCTTTCTTCCTTTTCCCTTCCCAATCCCTACTGAATCCTTCTCAACTGCCATTCCCTACTTTCCAACTCTCTGGTCTACTTTTCTCTCCATTATTTTTTGCTCCCTCTGCTTTCCTGTTTTGTTCTCCTTATTCGTTCCTGTTCTATTCCCTTTGTCTTTAACTCTCTTGCTCTCCCGTTAAGCCATCCCCTCTTTGCATCTTATCTTTCCTTATTCCCATTCTCCCGTCTCATATTTTGTCTCTCTGACCCATTCCAATTTCTCCTCCTCCTCCTCCCACCTTTTCATCTCATCTCTGCCACTCTGTTCCTCCCATGCCTATGCATCCTATGCTTCCCTGTTTTCCATTTTCCATTCACTCATTTCTCTCCCTATTCTTGACTTCTCCTTTCATCTTGTCTCCCCTTCTCCCCCACCATGAACCATAGCTGCCACTACTCCACCCCCAACAAATGTCACCACGGATCAGTTGTAGAGTAGCCGTACTCACCCTGACGCCCTGACACTACAGTAAAGCTAAGCCATTCCAAACACAACTGTGTCTTTTTTACACATGGATGCTAATGTTAGAACAAAACACCTCGGGTGAACTTCAGAATAATTCCTAAACACTAATTCAGACTAGCTGCTAGCTACTTAAGGCACAGGTCCCGCTGTGTATAAATATGTTGCACCGTAAGTGTGAGCGCTGGGTTTCCTCTGTTTGTGTTTTTCTTTCACTTAATGTAGCGGCTCCCATCTGTAACCATTTTCTTATGCTGAGATTTATTCACAACAGGGGGTTACCGAACTGACCTAATCAAATTGAGAAAGTATCCACCCTCAAAGTGTTATTATTATATGGCTCAATAAGTGTTGTTATGCAGGTATTATGCAGGTGAGTAGAGAATAGGTTGTATTTTGGAAGTTTTTCAAGGTGTCATTATCACTCTGGTTTTGTTTCACTCCTGCATTTCCTCTCTTCTTCATCTAACAATTAGCAGCCTCATGGTTTTTTCACACACTCTCCTTTTCTGTGATGTCAGAGCTGTAATGAAGTACCTGTTACAGTGTTTATGACAGATCACACCATAGGAAATGGAGCAACAGCAATGGCTCACTAAGCCCCTTTAAAAAAATATTTTAATAACATGATATTCTTAGATGTTATTCTCTAGATTGTATATTATAGATTGTATATTATAATCTAGATTGAAGAATCTAGATTAAAATAGGGAGGGAACCACATGTGTTGTGATAGTATATAATGTTTTTGATGTAATGGGGAAAAAAATCAGTCAAAAGTCAAATCAGTAAAGCCAATTCAGGTGTGTTCCATACAGAGACATTTAGTACACTCCATTTCCTTTATTATTCTTTCACAGAATGATAAAATATATGACAAAATATTGCTTTGAGAATAAATGCAAGGTGGCACCAAGCGGTGCACCCACCCAACCAGAAAATAAATGAAAACAATTAAAAAATAAATGTTATTTATCCCATAAAAAATATTTAGCAGCAGCTTTGCTTGTTATTGTATAGTTCATATTCTGCTTCTCTGTTTTAGCACACTTAATTTACTATGTCACATGTGAAATCTTAATTCTGTGTTACTGTATCAAGGCTGCTATATGTGTTAGAGGGGTGTTGACAGTCACACATGCACACACACATGCATGTGCACCCACGTACCATGCCTACACACTCACACCACTCCCTGTCACCCCCTATTATCATCATGATCATTTATTAAACGTGGCTTCCGCCAGAACAAGTGAGACTAAGAGTGAGGGAGCTCAGGGGAAGGAGGGATTGCTTTCTTAATTAAACGAGAGGAAAAAAGAGAAGGAGTGCGGTGCCACAGGCTGGGCTCCTTTGAAGAAAAAACATTTATCTCATTCACTGCATTCCCCAGCTCCTCGTTTCTCCCTCTCCAAGTTGGCTTAGTTACTCTGTAGCAGAGTAGAACACAGACGCACACCAACACACACTGCAGTGTGCTGTGGCTCATTTTTGTTGTCAAGGTGTAAGAAGAACATTGTTTCTTTTCCAGGTCACAAGAAACTATGCTAAATTATATAACATTAAACATCTTGTACACATGCCAATTTTGTTACATGCGCTCTTACTCTATCACTCTTACACATTTCACTTATTTTGCCTTCAAGGGCCAGCACACTGTGAATTTAGTACATACTATAACTATTGTTTGTTTCAACGTTATTTTCATGCCATGTGCTGCAGTAATTGAATGGATGTCAACATATGCACCTATGAACTCAACCTTCAAAGACACACTGTAATAGTGTCATGTAAACATCACTTCATCACTGTGCACTTTTTCTTGTTCTCTTGTTGAAACACGTTTCAAAAATGTTACATAAAACCTTTAAAAAGACATATCTGCACACATATATGTGAATTTACATTATGAATATGAATTAACATATGCATATATAAGAATTCACATAAATGATTTGGTTATAAAGCATAACTGTAGTTCTATAAGTACAGGTGGAGCCCTCTAACTGGCTGTAAAGGCTTGACCAATATACTTTGCAGCACACCAAGTCTTGGGATATTCCTTGCAAGTATGCGATGCATCTTTTCCTCTCGATCTGTATTGTGAGTTGGAGGAAAAAGGCATTAACTACACTCCGAAACTAAAAAAAAACCCTGATGTTCTTAGACATGAGGGAGTGTTTAAGGTGAAACCTCACATGAAATGCAATGGGGTTGGATTGTTTCTTAAGGCATTGTAGGGTGGTAGGCAGAACAAAATTAGCCTGAAAAGGGAGGCGTAAGCAAATGAGGAAAAACTTCACATGGAAGCAACATGCAAGAAAAAAGTATGCAGTAGTGAGACAGGAAGTTTTGTTTTTACCAGATGTAGAAAAATGCCTCTGGAGGAGAAGATGATTATTGCAGCTTCCAGGATTCCTCTTTTGTACAGCCCTTGTCTCCAAGATCACAGGTACAAACAAAAGTGAAATGTTGCATGGAACAAAGTCATGTGGTGGGTTGCTTATTTATGCCATGCTAAAAAGTCCCCTATTCTATGCAATGCTTGCAAGCAAGTTAGACGTGAGATTATCACACTTATACACATCACACATATATTTATTTATTTTTCCTTACAGTTGGTCTACACAGTTAGCAGTGTCCTCTCAAAGAAATATGCTGGTCTCCTAAAACTTTCAGACAACTTGGTTGAGCTGATGAGGTTTATAAATTACTCATTGTTTCGGCTGAGGTCAAAGACAGTGGAAAAACTGTCTTGACAGAGAGGTCCCTCAAATGGGAAATCTCCCTCATTTGCTCAAACGGGACCCTAGGGAGAAGTTGGAGCTCTACCGGAAATTCCCACTGAGGGGCTGTTGAGCACATACAGTGTCCTTTGACTCACTCCCTGTAGGAAGCATGTTAAGATAATAGGAAATAGATTACTCATACACTTTAATAGAATACAATACAAGCCAACACAAAAGTAATTGAACAGGATAGCAGTGATGTCCTCTTTTCCTGATACCACTTCTGATAGCCGATTCATCCCAAGTTTGTATTTTTAAAATGGGCAGAAATGGTAATCAGAGCAAATGTATTGAGAAGTTGGCTAACTTTATATCAAAAGCTTGGAACAGAAGACAAGATAGTTTGTTTAATTAGTGTGTATCTAGACTTTTCAGTGAGGTATGGCAGGCTTTCGACTGTGAATTGAAATGTCTGTACTGTTCCATGGTGGTGGTTGGGTCTAGGGGTAAAATAACTCCTTTTTCTATTTTGTTTGTGATGGATGCATTGTACTCTGGCCCTGGTTTTGTGGAGTTCATTGGTGTCTTGTAAGCCCATGCGGGCTGGGCATACAGCTGTATGCATGACACAATAATAAAAATTTAATTCATTCGTTCATTCATGTATTTAGGATTATTACGGGGAAACAACCCTAAGTTCACCAGACTCATCCACTCAGGGCCCAAATCATATGCGGTAGCTCCAGCAAGGTATTTAACTCCTTTCAGGAAATGTTCTGGCATTGGCCAGGATGACAGCGTCATTAGCTGCATCACTCCTGTCATGCACTTGGTTAAGTGCTTGCTCCTCACCAACTGCTCCTGCTTGATCCTCACCAACACAGCGGAAATCAGATGTGTCAGGGGTGTGGCTTTCTGCAAACGCAGCCACCCACCAAGAATAGATTGCTGTGTTGATTCAGGGAAAACTGCAGGGTACAATGGACCACTAACGCCGAAGTCTCATGATGCCAGGGTGCAGACAGCAAGGCATTTGTCTACTAACAGCCCAGATCTAGACATGATGTCTTCTGTATGGCCCATATCCTTTCCAACATATCTTTGTAGCAAAGATGTAGATGACACAGAACATCACGTCCATATCTAGTAGGCTGATGTGGCAAGTCTTGTCAACGGGCAATACACAACCTGCTGCTGTTGTCATGTTGATCTGCCTTCCTACATGGATGCATTGCTACATGGATGGGTGACAAAAGTTTCTTGAATTAAAATGTGATTTTTTTCCCCCTGTTGTTAAGTGACATTTTGACTGCTACAGGAAAGTTGCCTGTGATGTCAACCCTGTCTCCTAGTTTATTGTTTTCCCAATAACGCTGCATTTGCAAATGTAATTGCTGCCTGGATCATACATCGCAGTGAAGTCAGAGGGATGGCGGGTCCAGAGTCCAGGGTTCACATACTGAGTCCTGCATGTGGTTAGGTTTAGGCAACAAAAGCACTATGGGTCTTTCCCTAACCTTAATGAGACCTGCCAGTACCTAAACATAACCATAAAAAGTTTAACATTTCTGTTGTGGATATTGCACTGCAAGAGAGAAAAAAACAACTATGTTGTCTCTGAACATTTTATTCATAAGTTCAGCAAAAATATGTTAGTAGCTAATAATAGTAATAGTAGCTACTTCAGTCAGCCTTGTGTTTCTAGCAAAGCATATTTGCTGTTACAATTTAGTCGTATATGAACATAATTTCAAGGGATAGGGTTGTTGATGTTGTGTAATGTTTCTGGCCTTGACAATTTCACCATTTATATATGACCACTTCTCATCACACCAGCTAATGAGGTGCATTTTAGACCTTAGTTTTTATACATTGGTGATAAATTAAAGGGAAAAAATGAGATAAAGTGTCTGAATATGATGTTGGGCCACTACAGTCCACCAGAACAGCTTCTTCTGCTCTTTGTCATGAAGGATATTCTCACATTTTCATGATGATGATGGAGAGCACTGTCTAATACTGTCACTCCAAAATCATCCACAGTTGTTGAATTGAGTTGAGATCTGGCAACTGTAAAGGAGATGTATTCATACTCATCAAACCATTCAGTGAGCACTTTCTTTCTCATTTTTCTATTCAATTTGTCACCTGTTTGTATCTCAATGCCAATGTTCTTTCAGCTACTAAATTAAATTGGATTTGGAGAGGAGTCACACATATTTTCAGTGGCATAAAAAGGGACTGGTCAAATCCATGTATTGTTTTAGAAGGCAATGATTGTGTGGAATGAACACTTTCAGTCATGAGATGCTAGTTAGTTGTCTTCTATTTCCTCTATTTCTGTGCTCATGCTAATTAACATTATGTGACATACTATATTGTGCTTGGATTTTATGGACTATTTCCTGTTCATACATAATGATAATGTTATTATTTATTTATGAAGATAAATACCTGCACACACACACATACACATATACACACACACAGCACTCTGCAGATAAAGGTCATGAAAGGTTAGCGACCTCTCCCATTGCTCACAGTCAGCTTTCAGTCAGAGATTGAGAGGGAGTGAGATCTGATGAGAGATCTGGGAGAAGTGAGAGAGGAAGATGGAGAGAGAGGAAGAGGAGAGATAGAGAGGTACGGTAACATAAAAGATAAGTATGGTAAGGGTGAGAGAGAAGAGAAACTAAGAGACATAGAAGTGAAGATGGATTACAGAAAAGAAAAAAGGGGGGGAGAAAGAGAATAAATGAAGAACAGGGGGTGGAGGCGACCTTAGACAAGTGAGGAGAAAAATAAGGCAAAAGAGAATAAAAATGAGAAGAGAATAGAGATGGGAGGAGGTTAAGAGAGAGAGAGAGAGGTTTTCACATAGTAGACCACTGACGGATGGCTGGCATTTAGCCTCCCTCTACCTCCGGAAATAACTAATTAACCATGGTCTGGTGTGTGTGTGTGTGTGTGTGTGTGTGTGTGTGTGTGTGTGTGTTGAGAGAGTAAGAGAAAGAAAGAGAGAGACATACAGATGTGTTTGTGCATTAGGACAGAGCTGGGAACTGTTAAGGGACAATAAGGGATTTAATTTTGATTGTAAATATGTCAGGTTTGTAATTGTATTTGAAAACATTTTATTGATTTGATTATTTCATTGTTCACCTTGTGCCTGGTCTTATAAGTGCTTCTGTATATTGTTATTTGACATGTGATTAGAAAGTCTTTTTATAGTGGATTATCTTGCAATACTTTAATATTTCAATTTTCTGAAAATGTGGAAATTTGCCCTACTTAAAACTGAAGAAGGTGTTGGAGAGCAAGAATTAGAAAGAGAGTGCAAGAGAGATGAAGCATAAACTGCAAGAGTCAGAACGATATAGATTAGGTTCTATTAAGATGCTTTGATTAAGAATGCACATCTGACTGAAAACACACTGACTGATGTGAACTTATATAAGGTGATAAATTACTACACTGATAGCAGCAAGCAGTTTGAAGAGCCACACCTCCATTAGTGTTCATCCCAAACCTTAGTGATTTTAAGCTAAGTGCCGAACACTACCTGTTCTTGACATTAGCTTTTGTTTTGATTACCTTTTCTGTCTCATCCAACTTGTATATTGTCAGACTATCACCCCTCTGGAATACATTTCCATGCCTTTTGCTTCTTTGCATGCACCCCACATAGTTTCCCTAATGCTACTGGGTCTGAGAACTGTGGGATTGCTTTTGTGGAAGTACTCCAACAGAGTTATGGTGAACCAGGGGGTATATAACCTTCTGGCATATTGCAAGGTGGTTTCAGAAGGATGTTTTCATATTTTCACCCTTTTCACTCTCAAATTCAAGTCGGAGTCTTACATTTCTGCTCATGTGACAATTGCTGGAAGGATCAAGGTCTCTTGATAAAATATTTCAAGACCAAAACCTGTAAAACATTGACATCTTAATACTTATGTGATTTTGAGCTGTTTGAATACTACCAGGACTGCACATCAATTAACGATTTAATCATCTTGTGTTTAATTAAATTAAGTGTGTACTGAATCTGCATCATGAGTAGAAACCATGAAAAACTGAGGAGCAAGCTTGCTGAAACAGTTTAGTCTTTGAACATTGCTTGCTCTACACTCTACACTGTTAAAACCATCATTGCATATTAACAGAGACCCACAGTTTGCTTTGCAAATACCACTTATTGCTTTACAAATACATCTTTTATGTGACTCACACTTACTCACTTACAGAAAACATTCATTTCATAGACAAGAACAGCCCCTTGACTAGATAATACAGAGCAGTTTAATGTTGCTAGTGTTTATGTTCTATATGATGATTGTCAAGTTTGTAGACTTTAACCACAGGATTTTTTCGAGGATTTTTTTTTCTTAGTTCCATCTGGCGTCTTTCTCTGTAGCTCTTTTATTCTGTTGATTTATATGGAAGATTGCCAGTGAGCCAACAAAGACTCGTCCCCAAACAGGGTTTTTGTTTTAATAATCGGAGGAGGTTCATAACACAGTTTTGATGTATTAGAAGTAGAAAATCCAGACAGTGTAGAAATTGCCTTTACGGTTTTTTTTCAGCTGTAATGCTGTGTAGCTCTCCTTTAGACCATTTGCCTTTCTATTAAAGCATTTATAAACCATGATAGAAAATGTAATCAATGAGCACATGAGATACAAATGTTGAAATAGATGCTATTAGTGTAGTCATCAACAATGCATTGCACAGTATCACATGTCACAGCGATTTACCATACTATGCGTAATTAGGAACACAAGTACATTAAAAGCTTGATATACTGAAATGCAAATGCAATGTGACTAGAAAAACATACTGTATATCAGTTACTTTGGATCAGACAATACTTCACACAGGCCTCAGATAGTGTTTTATCACAGATCATGTATGGCTCCCAAGCAGTTTTATAGGAAAACAGTTAGATTTTACATAGATCATTACATTATTTTACCTGAGTTTCTTACAATTTGACCAATTAGCATGGAATAATTGCAGGAACGAGAAAAAGAAATCACCAAACAGGGACAGGGATTGAAAAATTGGGTTGATGGGCTGGGGTGGACTGAATATGACATACCATCCCCACAGACAAGGCCAGTTTTCATTTATTTATGCACAAACATAAAACTTAGTGATAACTTCACCTCCCATCAAATTGAAGAGATAAATCTGGGTCCAGACTCAAGTACTCAATGATTCTGAAAGTGAGTCCTTAGTGGATGATGACTGCTGTTCCTCTTAAATCAAAATCATAAACCCTGTGAGGTGAAAAAATCAGCCTGAGTTGTTTTTCACTTATCTGCAAATGTGTGTACAGATGTGGAATTGAGTAACTAAGCTAATGGAGCCCAATCAGTGAATTATTGTTACCTTGCATTCAGAACTGTAGAAACTATGCAGATAAACCACGAACAGACACTAGCAGTAAACCTACATAATACTCAGCTTGAGTCTTTTGGGGTCTTTCTAAAAGTATAAACAATGCATATTGTGATACAGTTTCAGTGATTAGCTATAACAAACAATTTAGTTGTAACAACTGTAAAGGCCATTACCAGCCCTGGATCTATCTAGAGTACAGCAGTGTCGTTTCAGACAAGAGGCAGAAGCAGAGAGAGGGTGTGGGAACAAGAAGCTGAGGAAAAGAGGTAGAGACACAAAGACAGAAATGAAGAGATGAAAAGGGACATGCAGACAGAAAGCTTTTATACCAAATAGTAAAGTGACAAAGTGCTCTTGAGAAAGAGAGGGGAAAAAACATGGAGATGAAAAGAGACAGGTACAGCTTTCCTGCTAAACCCCACCCAAAGAGACAAAGTGCCCTTCAAGTATATATTTTTAAAAAGAAAAAAAAGATTACTTTTTTAGGCTTTTGCCATTGTTTGGCAGGTAGTACTCTGGCCAACTATTAGGCCATCAGGGCACCTGTTCTTCAAGGAAACCTTGAGCCACTGGCATCAGCCTTCTCACATTCATGCACACACATATTTACACAGTGTTGTGGTGTTTGTAGAACTGCATTCACACAGACACACATGTCAGATTTCTAGGAGGGGATTAGACACAGTATGCTCACACCTTCACTATATGGATGTGTGTCCTGGTGTTATATCTACAAATGCACACACAGCCTTGTAAGTGTTATGTTTTTAAGCACAGGCCAAAAATAACTTGTGTGTCATCTTGGAAGTAATATCTTCTGAAAATAAAAGATGGCTGTCCATTCATGTAGCACAAATTGTTGTGGAGTTTTTCATTTTTACTGTATGTTATACATTTAGGCTATACACTAATTAACACATCTACACATAGACATAAATCACATACAAATCTGAAATTAAATAATTAATCACAATTTTATTTGCACCGTTACTGCCATGCATAAAATATTGCCATGCAAGACTTGGCGCTCATACTAACACACACTCTCTTCTTGTCTGGCACATACACACATCAGTACATGTGGAGGCATGTGTGGAGCGCAGACATGATTTTCTGCTGTTTACAGTGAAAACAAACAAGCGCTCCATTATTCATGTTGATTAAGGAAACAGCTCTGTTTCTGTGTTCCACTAACAAGCCAGGAAGAGAGGCAAAACGGCAATTGTCTTCATTCCCATCAGCAAATTCATAGTCACTAACACAGACGTACTGCACACCACAGACACACACAGCCACATTCAGCTAACTGATTGCCAGCCGTAAATGACATAGTTCTGGTTTGACCTTGTTGTGTTGAATTGCCTTGGGTGTTCCTTTGTCTTCATGATGTAGGTTTTTCCATGATACTGACTCACCTAAAGTTGGACAATCTACATAAAGGTCTTTTTATGCCATAATCACAATACAGATAATTATCATTTGACTCATTATGTGACTTCTAAAACTATTTGGCTGCACCAGTGATGATTTTGGTGTGTCCTATTACTGTAAATACTGTAAATAAATATTTATACAACCATGTATTTTATATTTTATATTTGTAATTAGTTTAAACAACTTTTTAGAGGTCTGTTTTCACTTTGTCATTAAAAGGTCACATCTGATCAACAGAGCTTCTAATAATAGAAGGTATATATCTGTGAACAAGTCCATGCACATTAATACCAAATGTTTTATACTGTATCTGTATACTGTAAGTTGGAATGTCTAACATATTTGTGTAATTTAATATCTTATCAACAGAATATTAATGTATACGTTTAATGGTGAGTTCTGACAGAACACAAAGTGAATTTTTTGCATTACTCATGCAAGTTTAACTTCTGGACCGTTTGTGTTTATTTGCCCCAAAAAGCTAAAATACATTACTGTACACTATAAGGCAAGGCAAGTTTATTTGTATAACAACAAGGTCATTCATAAAACATAAAAGGCATTAAGACAAAATGTAAAAGTAATACAAGATAATATAAAAAGTGACATTTAAATAGAGAAAGAGCTACATAGCAACAGATGCATCAACTGTGTCTATGGTTGTGTGCCAATGTACGTTTATGAAGTAGATTCCTAAAGCCCTGTGAAATGTGCAAATTTTTCACTCAACTCACGCAGATACACTGTCTTTGTTCTGAAGTGATGACACTTGTAATTTTATACCTTTTTAAAAAATAATTTTATAAATGCACAAACTGAATTTAAAAAAAGTATTTGTTTTGTATTCTGTCTGAACATTTACGGTAAGAAGACCAAGGAGAGGTAAAAATGAATAATCTGTATTTTTACTGAATACATTTTAAGCAGCAGCAGAAGAATCTGGTGGGAAAAAAAACATCTCAATGACCTTGCTGTGCAATCAAATCACAATACAGTATGTCAGATTAGCAATAAGCAGAAGAGGATGCCATTACATAACATGGGTTATACCTGGTTGTGACAACACAATGAATGTCATTTCTTTGAGGCATAACAGAAGAAAATAACACTGACGCATCTGAATCACTGCAACATTGCTTGCACAAAGAAAACTCTTACACTTTTCCTGCTTTGCTGTTGTGAACAATTCCTGTTAAAGTGCGTTCCCCACGGTGAACCTGACCGTGCATATTGATGAGAGACAAGATGCTAGCAGAGAGGAGGGTACTTTGATTCTGAACTGTGGTCGTAAAAGTTGGAACACTGATACATTAAAAAACATATATGCTCACGCTCACTCAACGCACTGGCATACACTGATACACATTCTTCACAATCCTATATACCCTAAATACACCACCACTCACCCACACACACACACACACACACACATGCATGCACACCGGTTATGTTTATTAGGTTGAAAAGCAGACATTTGGATCACTTCCCCTGTTTTGAATATTCATGAGCACCTGCTTTACACCAAACACTCATGAGATCACCAACACAACATTAGCACAGGCATACGTGCCTCTGTACTTTGTATGTGTGTGTTTATGTGTGTCTGGCTGTTTAGAGTAATGTTTGTTGAAGTGCTGTATAGATGACAATTTCGACCCGAAAAGATGGAACACCTGCCCTCAAATAAATTGTTGTATGACAAAGGCTGAGAGTTTTTCATCATGCATATTCAGCCATTTGCTAGAGAACATGAAGTGAAGCTCTGCTGGTGTCCAACAAAAGTTGGATTTATGTGGGCAAAAATATGTTTGAAGCAGAATGGAATCTGACATGAGTGGGTAAAACTTTTAGCTAACATATCCTTATTATAATAACTTAAATAAGTTATGCAAAATAAACCCTAAATGCTCAGGGAGAAACTCTTTTTCTTGTCGTTTTCTTGCTCCCACTGAGCCTTTTCTGGTAATGCCATAATTTAAGCAGTATGTCACTGAACAATGTGGCATTGCCTTTCGGTTTCCATCATTCTTTGCTGGAAAGATGAACAACCTTGTTTCTGTGAAAAGTGGATACCCATGCGCATAATGTTTAACTTGATGCTGATGCAATGTATTATGCCTCCATATAATCTATAACAAAAGCCAAGATAATTTAGTCAATATGGGGAAAGTTTAGTACTTCTGAACTAACTGAAATTGCATACTGCCAGGAGCCGGAAATCGCAATGCCAACAGGGCGTTGCCCTTTGCAGTTCTCCCTCTGTATTTTCATTGTTTTCAATGTGTTATTATTTAAGAATAATACTTTGTTTTGGTTATGTGCATGTAGGGGGAGTTGAGTTAAATTATCAACTTCATTTTTTACACAATAAGATATGTAAGTGCTAAATATTGTCTGCAACACATCTATTGCACATCAGCATTTCCTTTTTATATTTTGTTGTTATTTTTTTTAGACATTATCTGTACAGATGTTTAGACTCCTGGTCATATCACAAAGTTGTGGATGTTTTGCCTCAGCAGTCACAAACAGTTTTCCAAATGTGGTTTATCTGCATGCAGCAGTATTGGGGGAGGGGATGCATGGCTCTGCCTGTTTCAGTTATCAGGAGTCTGCTGCCATTTGGCCCATTTAAAGCAGTGGTTTGCTTACGAGGCATGTTTTTAGAAATCTTGAATTATTGGCAACATCACTCGAAGGGGCCATTACACATATTAATTTGTGCAATGTATAAATTCTCAGAGGGACCTACTGTATGTATCAACATACATATACTAGATCAGACTCAATTAGCAATAGAAAGTGTTTCTGCTGACATAATGATCATCATTAATACTTGCTTTACTTGGGATTTTAGAAATATTCTGTAATTATTTAAAGAGGACTGGATGTTGACCTTTGGGAACAATGAAGATTGATTGTGCTAATGAACAGTTCCTGGAGAAGAATTTTAACACAGCTCAAATCAGCAGTGCTGGTGGTGCATATGTGGAGGTCTGAATATTATAGTTTATATATTTTTTTTTATTTTTTTAGGTTTTTTCAATTTGCAAGCTGGTATGGTGTATGTTAAAGCCTGCCATATATGAATTCACACAAATCCCCCTATACCAGCCCCCCCAAACTTCCACACACAGCAATTGATGTCAAGGCCTTCCTTTAACATATTAAGGTGTATAAATATAAACATTCACTGGTGTTAACAAGTAAGCAACAACCATGTGGTGAGGACATGAGATGTGCACACACACAAAACTCCCACAGACAGGCGGTCATATTCAGCTGACACAAAAGCCTTGATGTAGACCCCCACCTTCCCCTTCCAATCCAATAATTTCTCTGAGGCCAATTCTCTGCAGGCGCATTCACATCACAGAACAAAATCTTTCCCCTCTCTCTCACTCACACACACTCACAGCTGTATGCCATGATTGGGGTTAAGCCTCGGGTTATTATTGTGGAAGGTGGAGGGGGTGAGTGGGACATGGAGATGGTCAGATATATTGTTTGTGTGTTTATATATATGTGTGTGTGTGTGTGTGTGTGTGTGTGTGTGTGTGTGTGTGTGTGTGTGTGTGTGTGAGAGAGAGAGAGAGAGAGAGAGAGAGAGAGAATAGGGGTGAAGCTTGATTTAAAATCTGCTCTTTAAAAAAAAGCCTGCATAAAGATTAATCTAAATGGCTGCTGAGAAGGTCAGAGTCGGGATTTCAGACAACAACAACAAACAAGGAGTAAGAGAGGGAATGTGAAAATTAAATTGATAAACACAATTATTTAGCCCTGTGTGCTTCCAACTTTATTATGATCATAAAGTTATCAATAACATTAAGAAAAAACTAAATAATTAAAAGACAAAATGCCACAAACAGTTACACTATCCACTGTAACCACTGTTCTCCTATAGAAAAATAATTAACTGAAATTGTAATATAAAGTACAAATGTAAAATGTATTTATAATCTAAATTACATCATTAGGATAACCAACACCTTGCTAAGCTGCAGCAAAGTGATTCACTCAGATTGATATAAGATTCTCACATAGATTTCATTTTAATAAACAGATATAACAAAATGTTCCTTTTAACTGCAGCAAGATGAACATGCCTGCATTAGGCTACATATAGACCTTAATTTGAAAATGCAAGTTAATTTATTCACTGTTAATTTATTTTTGCAGATTATGTTTGACTGCAAGAATATATACAGTTTGAAATACACATACATTTTCATGCATAAAGAGAAAAACGTAGCCTATATGAAAGCCTATGTAGCTTACATAAAAGTGGGGAAAAAATCCTCATAGTTTGTACACACACTCTTCCAAACTAGCTCCACTGTTTCAGTCACTTTACCAAATATATGACCTATTTTTATACCAGAGATACATGTCCATATTATTTCTTCTTTTGGCATTCAAGCCATGTCATTACAGAAAAAAGGACATTAGTATTTCTGAATGTTGGTAGTTTGTTAGATTAACTGATGACAGTCAAAACACATCTGTGTATAACAGTAACATAACAGTGTAAGTAGATTGTGTCATACAGTAAGCTAGAGTTACAGTAGCTTCCCACATGGATGATTATATGGTGTGATTGAGATGAGGTTAAATGTTCCTGCAAACACAAAGCAGTTAATTAGTGTGACTGCTATGCAAAACAGAAATATGTAACCTTCCGGACACTGTTGGTGTCTACAGAGAATAGAGGTCACTGCAATGACGTCCAAACTACAACAACAATGATGGTAGAGTCTCATTATGTCTCATCTTAAAGGAAATGTCTGCTACTGAACAAGCCCTCAATGACATGTTAACTGCTAAAGTGGTTCAATGACCTGTTAAGGATTGGATTGAATATATAGATTCATAAAAGTACTGGGTGCACTTACTTTTTGAAGGTGTTTTTTTTTCTAAATAAAAGTTTTTCTTAGCTTTGAATAAAGCGGTTCAGGTTAGAGCCATAGATAGATAGAGAGAAGAGCAAAAGAAGGGTAGATCATCAGACTAGTATGGAGGAAGAGAGATAGAGAGATGGAGGCAGAGGTTTGTGACCGCTACATTAGCCTCTGTGCTTGTCTCCCTCCAGCACCATTAGCATATCATTAGAAAACATCTGAACTCACAGATGTTGGACTCTTAGCCTGGCAGGCTTGCTGAGAAGCCAACACACACTAACACACGCACAGACACAGGCTCACTTCAAATCTAGTGCACTCTCAGAGTGAACACAAACTCATACACACAGTGTGAACTCCCAGATGTTTTATGTTGGCCTGTGGCAGGATCAGAGAAGAGGAGAAAGGAGCTGGCACATATCCGACTAGGAGACCTGACTGAGAGATACACAGAGATATTCTGTGTGCATCCATTCAGTAAAAGCAAGAAAAAGCACAAAATGTTATATGGATATGTACACTCAACAACACATGGCTGTCTTGCCATTTTCATATGATCATAAACTCATTTCTAAACACATGTGTTTAGATCTGTATTTTTAGGTAAGCATGAATTAGCATTTGTGTGTTTGGGTGTGTGTCTGTACATAAACACATGTTATGAAGACTGTTTATGGCCATCTGCCTGTGGGGACAGTGCTGTCTCTGATCTGTCAATGAGTTTGCATTTAGTCTCCCTTGCTGGAACCCGGGCTGAGCATTTAGACAAGATGTGTGAAGATCCAGGACCATAGTATAAGAGGGTAATCATTATGTGACAGGCACCCAGGGATGCCATTTAATGGTTTTGGCAGCTGGCCCAGCTAAGCCATTTGCCTGTTGACTACATACCCTCTCCACAAGGATTCATCAAAAATGATGGTGGTTAGAACAACTTGAGACACATGCAGACTCAAGTACAGCCAGTGCAGATTGTGTTGAGTGTCATTGTGCATAGAGTGAGTTTGTAAACTACCTAAAACAAAAAAGAAAAAAAGGAAACAAAACTTCATCATAAACCTGCTCATATTCTGCATGTTTACAAAAATGCAAAACTACAGCAGTTTACATCTTGGGAGCAAAGGAGTTGTAGCTAAAGTGCAGCACAAGACAAAAATCTTTGAAATGAGAGTGGCTCAACCTAAAATACATTTTCTCTACAATGATTCTGTCAATACCAAACAGATGCAGAAAATGAGCTAGCTATTCAAATTGATACTGTCATTACATCTGAACAGACCCATCCATAAGACTGCAAGACTGCACAGTTAATTCCCTGGTGTTGTATTAGTAAGGAATAAATGAAACATGGAAAAATGTGAAATATAATCAGTGGAGTTTTTGTTAAACATTACACCAGATGTACATTTTCCCTTTGAAGAAAGAGAATTTATACAATTGTCAATCATGTGTTTAGCAACATGAGTTTCCTCTGTGAGCTCCTGTACTTTCCTACTTTACTGTGTATTCACAGTAAAGTACTAACCATGGTCAGGGACAAAAGTTGTGAGCACACATACATTAAAGATACACTTTGTACCATTCATTGCAATTCATTGCTCAGAGAAAAACTGGTGAAGGACATTGAATGCATTCACTGTTTCAGTGTGTGTGTGTGTGTGTGTGTGTGATCCTTTTTCAGCTGTGAGAATCATTTACCATGTCAAATGACAGGCTATTGATGGTTCATACAAACAAACCACACAAGGCCTCAGTGTATTCCATCAGATCAGCAGATCATGAAAGAATAAAAAAAGACATCAACAGTCCTCTACTACATCAATTATTTCTATTTAAACAATACTTTATATAAAAGACTCATAAAAGATGTCCAAGACCTCTGTGACCATTTTGCTTGTTAAAGATGTTTTTCTTACTTAACTGTAAAAGAAAAGAAAAGAAAACAAAAAAAAACCCTCCATATAAATGTAACAAATTTAATGTCTGTCATTATCATCTTCACACATATACTGCATATGTGCATGTTAATCAGAGTATATGATCTTCACACATCAGACAATGTCATTGTTTAAAAACACAAAACTAAACTGTGTCTTGTCCGGACAGCAATGAGCACAACTGTGCTGCCTTAATCTGTGAATTACTAGCTACCTCGCAGTTCCAGCTGCCTGTAATTTAGCCTGACGTTAATTCTTGCCGGTAGTCATATTGATGCTGCACGCTGCCACTCTGTCACTGAATCAAACCATAATACCATTTATTTACAAGTCATGGTTTATCGGAACAGAGGGCTCTAATTTGACAAGACTGGGAGAGACTGAGTGGAGTCTGTAACCACAATGAGCATGCTAGTTCAATCAATCGTCAGTGTGTTCTGCAGAGACCTTCAAAGCTCTTCAAAGGTTTGTGACACTACAGGATGTGTGGGATCTTTCTTAAGCCTTGCAGTGGCATAGATCGAGCTGCAGTGAGTTGTTGTGACACTTTGTTAACTTTCTATTTGGACCAAAAATGTTCAATAAGAGCCATCAACAACCATTTTCAATAGCGAAGGTTGTTTTCTGAAAATAAAGCTATAGTTCACCTAATTGCAGAGAAACTGGGAGTTTAAATAAAAAGGTTCTCAACAAGGAGGAGTGTGGATTTGCATAACAATGAGAAAAACAACACCCATGACGATGTTGCATGCCCACTGCCCTCTGTTCAGTAGTGCTGAAATATGCCATCCATCCTTTCAATGAAAGAATCAGCCCAAAGTCACAGTAGCTGAACAATTGCCGCAGCATGTTGTAAATGCACTGTTCACCTGCTGCCATTGACTTTCATTGATCCTCACCTTACTTAGAGTAATGCGACGAGTCCCCAGCTGCAACCTCACAGTGTAACACCATCAATTGATTTGTATCTGCTAATGTTCTTTTTGTCTGTTTCCAATAAGATACAAGATAGCTGCTGGGGTTATGGGGAGAGAGAGAAGTAGAGATGGAGAAAGATAGAAATGGAAGAGAAAGAAAGAAGGCAGGGGACAGCAGAAAGAGATGCTCTTCAGCAGAAATAAGGAGAAAAGTAATGATTTCACTTGGAGCAGGAGGCCGAGTCAGAGGAAAGGAAGGCTCCGGGGCAAAAAAAGGAAGAAAAGATAAAGGTGAGGGCAAGGAGTAGAGAAGGCTGCTGGATACTGATATTACCCAAATGATGTACTGAAGAAAATGCAGAAGGGTTAGAGGAGGGATGGAAAGTTGAAGGCATACAGTCAAGGGGATGAGTCATAGGTAATGTGGAGGATAATGCTGAGGAGCTGTGAGAAGTATGAGAAGAGTAGGGGAGGAGGAGGTGAATGGGAGGAGGAGACGGACATTTAGATTGATGAGTCATCACACACAGGGGAAGGAGACAGAGAGATAGAGGGATGGATGGATGAATAACTAGAGATGAAAGTGGAGGGGAGGAGGGTTATTCTTGTAACCTTTCAAGCAGGGGTGGTGACAAGTTGGCTGGATGACTGCTGGCACCGACACAACATAACACCCAGGAAACAATCTGTAATGACTGCTTAAGAAGTGGTGGAAATTTTTTATATATATACAGAGAGAGAGAGAGAGAGAGAGAGAGAGAGAGAGGGGGGGGGGGGGAGATAGATAGATAGATAGATAGATAGATAGATAGATAGATAGATAGATAGATAGATAGATAGATAGATAGATAGATAGATAGATAGATAGATAGATAGATAGAGCCACTATATGTTGCTATGTCAAGAGAATGACTTTAAAGGTGACTACTAGCATGGTGTCCATTAGTGTATAAAGTACAATCTATGGGAGGTCGTCCTATAATGACCACTCGCATTGCATGATGACAGCAAAAATAGATGGAGTTAGGTCAAGGAAAGATGGGGGAGGAGGTATACACACACACACATACACATACACATACACAATACACACACATACACACTGTCACACACACCTTTTACTGCCTCTATATATTACTTTATTTTATATCATACAACTCAAAATTGTAATGCATAAATATACAAATTTTGCAGCGCCTCTGAAGTTTTTTTTTCTATTTATTTTTTATCTTATCTGTCAATTTTAAATAGCCACACACACATTGACTCTTCATCTTGTCTCCAAGGTTTCAGGTTATTGTCTATGGGTGCCACAAGGTCAACTGCAAGGGTTAGATGGAGATGACAGATACAGATAGGCAGCATTAGTAATGTTGTGTATTGACTTACACAGAGTTGAATGTAAGTGTAAGGGTGTCACATTGTGAGCCGTTGTACCATACCACAGAGTACATTTACCATTCCTTGGGTAGAGTCACACAGAATAAGTGATTTTTTTTCATTCTTTTTCATTATTAAATAAGTAATAAAATCAGTAATACTGCATTTTTTTTACTATTCATATTACTGAGCTCAATGTTTGGCCAGTGGGGCTAATGGCACTCTGTCTTCTATAAACCACTGATAAGGGTTAAAAAAGGTGAAGGATAATAAATACAATAACATTCTTCACATATAAATTTCACAAAGTTTTTGATTTACATCTGCACTGTCTATTAAATTATATTATTGTATTATTGATAATGGTTGTGTTTTGGGACAGTAAACAAGGCAGCTGAGATGCTGGCAATGGGCCAGATAGACTCTGGCATGTTTCAACTCTGGCCAGTAGAGACGTGACATTAGACTTGTTCATTTGTTCTCCAAAACATGTACTGCTATACAGCCATATCGACTATAATCTTAATGGTATCAAACACATTTCACACCACAAAATTCTGCAACAGTGCACAAGAAATGTCCAAATGAAAGGTAACAGTTTCTTCTTTAACGATGCTATCACAGTGTCAGTTTACACTCAATATGGTTTGAATCAGTACAAAGCTAACATCAGAGTGTCAATTACCACATGCCTATAGGACTCTGTATTGATGGGTCTTTATTACCAAGGTGGTATATTGACTGTGACAAAGTAATTTCACTTTGGTCAATTCGCCAGGGAGGGAGAATGGCTGGGCAGCAATGAGTATATGGATGAATGGATTTAGATATACTGGATACAAATATATAGATTAGACGTACTGACATACAATATGGGAGAACTAGCAATACATTTCTGCTATGATGTTATCCATATTGACTTGCTGTGACAGAGAGGTGTCTACTACTATATGTGTCTATTTTTGTGTGTAAAGTTAGTGTCTTACTAATTCCATGTGCTCAGCTGAGCTATGTAATAAGATAATGCATGTTGCACATTAGCAATAGCATTATTTGTCTCTAACACCCATGGAGTACTTTGAATTGATGCCCTCACTGAAAACTAAAATAAGACTTGTTTCTCTAAAATGTCTGCTAAACTGCTAAATGTTAAGCTGGTTCTTCACATTTGATATTTTAATAATGCATCAAAGGGTCATGATCCATTTTTTGCATTTGCATTTGCAAGGCAATGGAAACACAAAATGGGTAAAACTGGAGATACAATCAGACAATGCACAAATGCATCAGTAGTGCTTGCCAATATTGTGTGGTTGTTTGTGTGTAAAACACAGACTGTATGGCTGTTTCATTTGATTTCCAACAATCCCAATCCCAAAAAGATTCTCAAGGACAAACAGACTCAAAACATGATTTTATGGCAGACTTCCTGTATGCCATATTGTCCTGTAGATACACTGAAACTTGATTTATTTTGTCCTTGTTCCTCTGTACTTGTTGGTCAACTGGACAATGGGCATCAGTTTGTTTAATTGAGTGATTGATTGGTTTTGATCAATCTATGGTAGGACTAACACCAAAACAAAGAAAGACATTCACACTCACATATAAAGACTATGTGGAGTGTTCTCTTTACCTGAGCTGCATGGCTTTGGCGTGGCTTTGGAGTGGATTCATAATCAGGATCTTCCTGTGTTGAGATAACAATAAATTTCTAATTTTCTATATTTTTCTTTTCAAAACAATTACCACTAATGAAGCTGCAACCTGTATATCAGTCTCAAAGTCTAGATGGTTCCAAGTTACCTTCCCTACCTTACCTTACCAGAAGATTGTTTTACTAAACTGTTCACTAGTTACACATGTGTTGCATTTATTATATTAGCATATGGCAGTGTTAACAATTTCTGAATTGTACTGTATTCTGATGCTTACTCTTAGTTGTCTTTTTTTCAATAAAAATGATCTTATTCAAGAGGTTTCTTTGGATGATTTTACTGATTAAGAAAAAAGCTAAGTGTTCATAATTAATTAATTAATTAAACAAATATGTTTTCTAAGAGCCCTTATGTCAAAGGTTGACCATTCATGGTGTCATGTGGAGTTCAATAAGACATATTCCGTTGATGATACTTGCCCCTGTTGCCCCAATGTAAGAAGAAATATTCCCACAGGGAGGCCTCACAAAAGTGCTGTATGTAAGTCCACTATGAAAACAGAATTAGAAGTAAAAATATACCGTATGTTGCCCATATTCATTAAACTTACATAATGCAGTATGAGAAAGAACTGTGCCACAACCCTCAGTGCCATTTACATGTATGTAACCCACTTGCAGTAAAACCTGAGGTCCCATGTTGGGCTGTACAAGCATGAAATACAGTAACTCATGGGTAAGAGAAAAAGTCATTATCGCATTCAGTGAGCATTCATAAATAAGTAACAGAACAGAGTCAATGGACTCCTTTTATGAGACATTTTGCTCAAAATCTTACATCTGGAGTGATTATAGGCTAAAAATAAACTACAATGAATCACCATTATGATCACAAACACAATAAAATTATCACACAGATGGCTTAACCCTAGTTTACCAACAGAAGTTTGAGAAAATTACTTTAAATGAGTTCACCTACACTAAACTTGTATAACGCTAACACAGAGGACAGTGAATCTATTATGGCTGCAGACTTTGTTGTTTTGTAGGTTACAACCAGGTGAAATCTTCCGATACTTATGTTTCTACAGGGCACATTCAGGGCTTGAGTCATTCCAAAATACTTATCATACAAGACTGAAAGTATCATTGAAGTTCTATAAACTAATGCTGATCTAGTCACTAATCTCTTTTCACAGCTAGATTTTTTAAGAAAGAGCCACATTCATTCATTTTTAAAAGAAACAACATAGTGAGTGCACCTGGCACTCCCTCTCTGTTTATTTGAAGCATAATGCCAATATACTGTCAATGACACTATATTTTTGAACCATACAGTAAGCTTCTCCACTTTGTATTACAGCCATGTTGTAGTTAAAGTTTGCCATAACTGTTTGTGTCTGTGGATCAGTCTATGTGAAGCATTACTGGTACATACCATAGCACTTTATGGGAAGTGTATATGTTCATTACCAGTTTTTTAGTCTCTCCCTTTAATTGAAGACTTAACTGTGAATAAGACATGGACATCATGATGATCTCTTTCAGGAAATGGTTAAATGAAATGGTCTTTCATAACGCCTCATGTTTGATATGGTGAAAATAAAAATACCATCCATTATTGTATCGGTACTGTGGTATTTTATGTAAATGTGGGTCTCAAAATTCTGCCCTGGGCAGCTAAAAGCCAACACTGATTTCGCCTGCTATTGTGAATACATTTTAATTGCATCGAGTCCACATGCCTAATTGACCTTATTGTTTGTGAATGTCTTCCACCACATCACATTTCACTGTTCAGTTGATTGAAATGTTTTTTGTTTTTTTTGGTTACAGTTTGGTAGAGTTGAGGCAACTAAAGTTACTGGGTTAAGGTTAAGAGAGGATTGCGGTTTTGGTTAAAAACAACCAACAGAAACAGTTGGTAGGACAGAGGGTTAGCAAACTTTGGCTTTTTGTATTAACATTACATGTATTGTTGGCCCAACTTTTCACCCAAACCCAAATCCCCACCAACAGGATTTACGGTATTAAAACATCATGCTAATTCTGCCTTTGAGAAGATAGTCATCAGCTGCACAACCACATTAAGTCACGTGTCATGAAAATGTAAACATAAGTTGTTTTATTGTGGTGATTTTTTTTTAATGGCAGTGTATTTAAGGCAACGACACTGTATTTTGGAGCCATGCAATAAGCTTCCCCATGTTGCATTACAACCATGTTGGAGTTAAAGTCTGGTGTAACTGTCTGTGTCTGTGGTTTAGTGTATGTGAAACATTACTGATACATATGGTATCACTCTATTGTAAGGGTACATGAATTACCAGTTTTTTAACTGCAGACTTGACTATGAAGAATACATGAACATCATTAACAACTCTCATGGTTAAATGAAATGATTTCTTTTATATAGCTGGAGAGAATATGCTATGCCATCTCTAAAAAAATGACCACAATCCGGGGCCCTTTTCCAGACATGTGGGCCAAGAAGAAAGGATTTACACCTCCAGTAAAATAAGAGTGACATTAATATCATTTTGTCTGTTTGCACAACCTCATTGAATGAATGAATTGTTTCCTGTCTGGCAATGATAATATAAGGTCTGTTTCTCTGTTTGTTTTCTACAGAAACTTGGCAGTCACGTGACATGGACGCAGTCCAATAGAAAATAAAAGGGCAAGAAAAATGTAGGCGTTCTCACAACGTTAGAGCCGTTATTGTGAAACTAATACGTTTTACACTGTGAAGCAACGTAACCATTAAAGCATGGATGAGATAATGTCATTCTTGTACGTTCCTGATCGTTTATGAGGTATTACATGAATGAATTCAAGCTTTTTCATGCACGAAGTCATCATAATTCATGTACTCTAACTATAAGTGTGGCTGAATTCAAGTTTCAAGAATGAAATGTCAGGAAATAAAATATGTGCTACGTACATTCAATGCATACGTTTCTGAGGCATACACATACACAGGTGCATTGAAGGCCAGTTAAGAGTTGCAGTCTGCTGCACTGCAGGTGATTTTACTAATTAGTACTTCATCCAGAGACAAGTAAGTAATCAGTGAAGTCTCACTGTGTAGTATTTGTTTTAAGCGATACCTGCAGACTATCTGCTCTCCGTGGCACATGGCGTGAGAGCAAAGAGCCAGCTCTCTGCTTCCTGTATGTAGCGCAGTTTGATTTCAGCACCATGGACAGAGTCCGTAAGTCTGGTGGAAGTAGACCTGGATGCTGGCAGTATAAAAGTTCACAATAACTGACTACTGCGTTGTTTTAGTGTATTTTGAATCTCTCTCTACACATAACACGTACTTATCTTGTTGTATACGTCATTTTATATGTCTGCCCAGTGAAGCAGATGTCTTATGGGCAGATGTGCGGTAGATTAATCTATAAGTATGAACACCGTTTGATTGCTGCTTTCTATTTGTTTTATAAAACCAACTTTAAAATGAACTGGGGACTGGCGAAAGAGCTCGTTTTAAGTGGATTAACATACTGTCTGTATATAAATAATAGGTGTAAAATGTAAGAAATGTTGAACTCGTCCGCAGCCGACCGGGAAAACCTCTCAGAGATGGACGGACCGCATCTTTCAATGGGACAAGCCGTGAAGCATCCCTTACGTTTTGCCACTGCGCTCTCCGCCGGGTGTAACTAGGCGATCCCAGACCGTCTGTCAGTTTTACCGACCTGCTACCGTCAAGCTAGATAAAACGACTATGGGTGGACTCTAACATAATGTACTCCGGGCTATGATTTTTTTTTCTTTTTAACGTTTTTTTTTTTCTTACTTTAAGCAACATAACACCTCTCATTATGTCTCCCTTTTTATAAGTGTTTTGCTCGCTGTGTGTTGAATGATCGCGCTTTCTTCCTTGTGAATCTCTGTATTTTGCTTTCCGTGACCAGATGTTTTTGCTCATGAGGTCGTAACGCTGAAATAACATGGCGGGTCCCCGGGGCGCCATCGGCGTCCCGCAGCTGTAGGCGGCCTGAGGTTTCCCTCTGTCAGCTGGCCTGTGTGCTGTTGCTTTGGTGGGACACACGGAGTGTGGTTTGGCCGCGGAGTGGACCAGCGCGTCAGGCTGGATTGGGGATGTAATGCAATTACATGTAGGTGCAGTCAGAACCTTCCTTTCTCATTCTCACTTTAGACTGCCTCACCAATCAAAACCACAAACCAGCAATCTTCATTTGCTATTCCCCCTTTTCATTGCTTTCTTTCTTGCGCAAACACAATCTGCCAAACATAAATGATCTGTGGGAGTGGTGACAGATGAAAATAGGAATCCTGTTAGGCTGAATGTTGTCAAACGCACACAGAGGGAGGGCATGAACCAAATGGAGCGCGCAAAAGATCATTTTTTTCATGCGTTTCCTTACATGTACCCCGACCAAGACTTATCAATACGCTACAGCTTTGAGAGTCAGTGTTACAGAAAGTTAAAGACGGCAGTCTGGGGAGGGGAAAAGTGGGAGAGAGCGAGAGAGAGAGAGAGAGAGAGAGAGAGAGAGAGAGAGAGAGAAGGAGAGAGGTGGAGTGTGAGAAAGAAAGAGAGAGAGAGAGACGGGGCGCGCATGTCCAGTTCTTCCATGCAGACTGTTCTCTCAGCTCGCCAATTATTCTAACGAGTTTCCCCACTCTTTCTCTCTTCCGTCTTTACATGTGCACCGGACACAGCTCTCTCCTGAGCGGCCACTGCAGGGAGAAGAAGCGAACGGAATTCACCATGGAATAGGAATACATACTGGACAAAACGGGGGAAAAAACCTCTCTCATCTTTCTTCTTTTTTCCCCTTTTTCTGACGCATTTCTCTCTCTTGCATCTCCCCTTCCCTCTCGATGTCTCTCAACAGTTTTTGAAGGGATTGAAGGAAAGAAAAATGAGGATTATTATTTTTTCTTGGCACTTTCTGGGGGTGTATTCCGCCCTTTGGGGGCTGGCGACGGGGGCTTTCCCTAGCTCAGTGCAGATAGGTGAGTTGGAGGATTACGGATTTTACGCACGGACACTCAGATCTGACACACTACACTGAATATTAGTGGATTTTAGCGGACAGCAGACACCAAGAAAAAAGGGGGGTGCATTGGGATCCCTCTGGCACCAAAACACAAAAAATCATGCAGGAATGATGGAATGAGAAAACATACAAGTATAGAAACATCTTTCTTCTTCTGGTGTATCCTCTGGTTCTTGTTTTTATCCAAGATATTTTGCGTTAAGGAGAGGTTGGTGTGTCTTCTCTGTTGTGACTCAAATGGTTTACAAATGCACACAAACTCACTCTATCTATCCATTTACTGTATTTGCGTGTATTTTAAAGGCTGTTCTGTGCTCATGAATGTTTCAGCGAGCTTTGTTCCCTTCTTGTCTTCTTCAGTGTTTAGACACTGCAGTATTCTCTCTCTCTCTCTCTCTCTCTCTCTCTCTCTCTCTCTCTCTCTCTCTTTCTCTCTCTGCCCTTTTCCAGTTACCCTCGTGTCAGTGCGGGAGAAGCCTGTCTTTCAACCGCCTTACAGATCAGAGATAAAGTTAACTAAATCTGATCTGGATCATCATTGGTTTGCTCAGGTCATATGGACCACACATACACGGGATCTCTCACCTCTCTCTCTCTCTCTCTCTCTCTCTCTCTCTCTCAAACACACACACACACACACACACACACACACACACACACACACACACACACACACACACACACACACATTCGTGCAGGCATGTGTGTGATAATGAATGCGCTGCATCACTCCTTGTGGGGGCAGTTGGGAGGTCCTATAATGAGATTCGGCTCCTTGACTCTGTCTCCCTACAGCTGCCAATAAACTTAATACGCTAAATATTTTCTGCTTGGCACACACACATATTTGCATTGGTTTTCAGGCATGCATGTGCACATGCAGTCACAAATATGCACTAATGTATGGGGTTCACTGGCACAGCTGCAAATGTACATTCACATACATGGGCAGCATGAGGATGCACTACACAGTGGACATGCATGCATGCACATAATGCATACATGTTTATGCAGAAGCACACACATGCACACTTTCTTTCCCTCCCACTGACCATCCACATACATGATCATTCACTGGGTACTCCAGCAGTTCACTTGAGAAGTCATTTGCATATCTCTGCATTGCACATAAGT
The DNA here is from genome assembly GCA_029490765.1 of Euthynnus affinis. Lineage (NCBI taxonomy): Eukaryota > Metazoa > Chordata > Actinopteri > Scombriformes > Scombridae > Euthynnus > Euthynnus affinis. The sequence continues at coordinate 19,279,720 of CM055845.1, read as the reverse complement.
GTAATGTCAGTGGAAAGCAAAGACAGTTTCTTTTTGCATATTTGTGTGCAGGAAAAACACAGACTTGACACAGATGAGAATGTTTGTGGGATTTCTTGGATAAACTGGTGCAATAAGATGTCATGCTGGGACATATCTAGACTTCTCATCTTGAATTGTATATGTATGTGTGTGTGTGTGTGTGTGTGTGTGTGTGTGTGTGTGTGTGTGTGTGTGCACTCTAAAATGGAATTTTACTCCAAAACAGGAACCACAAACCAATTCATTCCAGATTTGTAATCATAAACAGGAGAGTTAATAAATTTATTTGCCTTAGTTTTATTTTGGGGTGGATATTTCCCATTAATCTAAATTATAGTGAGCTTTGCACATTACCCACACACACACTGAAGCTGCATGTCTGGCTTTGGGGACTGGTCTGCCAAGAGGTATAATGATGTTTCTGAGAAAGAACAGGAGTAGATGATGCAAATATTTCACATGAATGAGACTTAGACACACAGAAAAATGACATGTTATAAAGTGACAATAGCTTGGTTCAATATGCTCTGCCTCCTGACTCCTCCCCTGTCATCTTTTCTCTCTGTCCCTCCTTTTTCTCCCCCGATGCAATGTCAAAGTTTCACAGACTGCCAGTGTAATCCAATTCAGTTGAGTTGAGTTGAGTCTGATTCAGTTAAATCACATCAGTTTATTTCAGTTCAGTTCAAACAAATGAAACAAATGACTGCATCAGTGTAATCAACAACAATACAAGTTTTATTCAGTTTATAAAAATAAAATAAAATGAAAATCATTGACATTAACTCTGAGCATGGTTGTGAAATGACCATACCATACCAATACCATGTTTTCTAATACTGCTATTTAAGTCTTCAGTTTTCACAGAATCTTAAGCTTTTTACATTTTTTATGTAAATGTTTTGTCAATACATTGATTATGGCTCTGTTATTGTTATTCTGTTTCCTCTACACTCATCTTCAGTGGTCAGGTCATGGTTAATGGGTCTGGATTATGATCCAAGCCTCTCTTTTTCTTTTTCTTCTTTTCTCATTTCCCTTTTAATTTAGTCTATAACAAGTATACAGTATATCATGTTTTATTCATTTTCAATTCATTTCAGTGTAATTGTTGGTATTAGATAGTACAGAGTTCATCAGACTCAGAAGGTCCCTCTGGGCAGAAAGCCTGAAATGATCATATGATCCCCAACCCCCTCACCCCAATTTGTAGAGGCTTTTCTCAACATGAATCCGAGGTGGTGGTCTGCCAGTCTTAGCCACAGACACTAGTTCTCTCTCTTTCTCTCTCTCTCTCTCTCTCTCTCTCTCTCTCTCTCTCTCTCTCTCTCTCTCTCTCTCTCTCTCACTCACTCTATGCTTCCTTTCCTTCTTAAATTGGCTTCTAATTTTTTGGACTCTACACTGTCAGCTTGACTGTTTCACATCATCTCTTCTTTTCCGTCTCATTCTCATTTTGTCAGATGGAACGTACACTACTGAAGGATGCTCTCATCTTTAAAGGCCAGCTGACACTTTGCACCCACCTCCCTCTCCCTCTCTTTTCTGCATGGCCAATGATCTTCCTTTATTTAGCTGACACTTTTTGAGCTGGCCTTCCTCTTCTGTTTTCTTTTATGTCCTCTCCAACTCATTATCTCTTTGACTGCCTCCCTTTCAGCTTATTTGTCTCTCTTTTCTTATCCTCTTCTCTCCCCTTTCTCTGATTTCATCAATGAAATGCGCAGTGTGGGTATCCGTGTCTCTGTATTCATGTTTGCGTGTGAATATGTACTGAAAGACAAATTACCTTTTTCTAACAAAGCTAATGAAGATCTTGGCTTTCTTCTCTCCCTCCCTCCCTCCTTATCTATCTTTCTTTCCCCACATTACTCCCCTTCTTGCTATCTCTCTCTCCCTCACCACACTCCCTTCTGACCATTCCCCGTCTGGAAATAACTCACTTCTATTTCTCTTCATCATGTTCTTCTCTCTTCTCCTTCTCTTGCCCCTCTCTCTCTCTTTGTCACTCTTTCTAGGTGGGTTGTTCATTAGGAATACTGATCAGGAGTATACAGCATTTCGACTAGCTATCTTCCTTCACAACACCAGCCCAAATGCTACGGAAGCTCCCTTTAACCTGGTCCCACATGTCGACAACATAGAGACCGCCAACAGCTTTGCAGTCACCAACGCATGTAAGTATTTATATCTATGTGTGACTGAAAATACGGATGAGAGAATTACATGGAGGTATTCATCTCTTTCTTTCTCTCCATGTCTCTCTGTCTTTCTCTCTGTCTTGCTCTCTCTTTTTTGTTTTTCAATCTCTGTTCTCTCTTTGCCACACTGCTGGATAAAGATTGTTTCAATTAGGAACTTAGGTTGTTTAAAGAATCGGACTGCAACTTAATTATCTTGATCATGCACAATACAGCAGCTGAGCGGTCACTGGTGAACTTGGTTTGAAAACTGGCTTTTCTGCAACAGTTGCTGAACAAATTGTCATTCTGAAATGTTAATTTTAGACGGTGTAAAGTACATTTTAAGAATCCTATAGAGAAAACTGCATGAACATTTTGAGGCAGTGTTTGTGGTTAATATTGCCATCAATTATGGTCAATTCTGTCTAAGTCCTCCATATGTTATTCACATCTATACTCACTTAGCATTATCCATTCCATCTGCAAAACTGCAAAATTACCCATATTAGTCATACAAAATCACAGTAAAATTAGTCCCAGAACAGTTGCAGACAGTGGTGAAAATGCTCAGAACAAAGGGGAGCAGTTGGTAATCGTGTCCTCCCTGATCTTTTGAAGGATGACAGCTAATCTTTTACCATCCCTCGCTGTTTTCTGGGAGTTAAGATCTAATCCTGCACACTCTCTCTTGACCTGGGAGGGTGAAAGAGACAGTTTGTGATGATTGTACTGGCAAGTCAGTGTTAACAAGCTATGTGGGCAGCCTCACCAACATTTAAGAACTGCTCAGTGTGCCACAGTTGTCTCTGCGTTAGAGCCATTTACCAGCTTTATTTGTCTTGTAATATTTACAATGGAGATTTGGTTAGGCTATAAAGATGATTTCAATCCAAACACGAAAACTCCATCTTAAATTGAAGTTGTGCTCATTTGATGTTCTTTCTCCACTTTGTCCAATTTGGCTTTTATCCCATCCACAGTTTTCCTGCTCTTCCCTGCACTATAGTGTGTATTTATTTACAATGGTTATGGACTTTTTTCCTTATGAACACTAGGTTGGTTGTTGGAATGAGATTAACGTTATTCACTCAATTGGATTGGCCTCTTGGGATGCTCTTTCCCCCACACTTGTAGAGGGCAAGTGGAATTTACTGAAAATGAGGTAACTAATCATATTTATCATCATTTAAGAAAAGATTACTGAGATCATCATTGCTATAGTTTCACTGCTCACAAGTATGTGTGAGCTCTAGCTTCTTTATTATGGTGTTGTGGCTCTCTCTCTCTTTGTGTTTGCATGAGTGAAGACTTTTGGTTATTTGCCTTCACATCTGCTGAGTGACACTGGTTTATTCCACCATAATCTAAAAGCCTACAATGTGGTTAGGAGTGTCTCTGTGTGTGCTTGTGAGTGTTTGCTCCTCTGTGTTTGAGTGTTGTATTTAAGATGGAAACACTCTCTACAGGATACTCTTTGCCTAATTCTCTTACTCATCTGCCTCCTGGTGAGAGGAGTGAGTCTTTTCATGTTGGCACACGAGAGAGGACAGAGGTTCTGTTGTTACTCTGAATGAGTTGAATTTAGTTTTTGAGTAAGTTTGGTTATTTATTTGCACTTTGCTACAACATGACAGAAAGAGAATAGTAACAGAATATGAAAACCATTTTTCCTTGCTGCAAAATGTGAAAGGGTTCAGTGCTGTGCATTATTGCGCAATACCTGGTGCACAGCTTTATGTGCTGTCCTTAGAAGCTGAATTTCCCTCAAGGGTAATGTATTATATCATACCCCCTCATTAACACAGTCCTATGGTGCATCCATCTTATTTTAAGGAAATTTACAGGGGACTGCACTGAAATATTTTACCTCCTTTTCTCATTAAACTTTAACAAATTGACCACTGGGGCTGTTAACTTAGCTGGGAAACAAAATCAATACAGTATAATACAACAATACAGTACAGCTCCTCTTGATATTATATCATTATGTTGAACAAGATTCTTCAAATATCTCCAGGTTGTAAACGAAAGCCCACACAAGCAGCTCCATTGTCAAACAACAAGACTACTGAAAATAGCAAAGGCATGGCTGTCAGAAGAGTGCTTGGAAGTCTGAAAGGTCTTGAATAGCATTTAGCAATTGATTCATGTTGTGTTACGCATGAACACAATAAACTGACAGTTTATATCCCTGGAGGGTATTATTATAGGGTTTAACCTCAACGAAATGTAAGTCACATAGAATCATAAATAATTTCTGTGTAATGCAATTTCCAAGTTTAGTTGTCTCCTGCCGCCTTGTATTATGGCCCCACATGAATGAATAGACAGCTTAATAAAACTTATAGTACAATGATGGGAAAATTAATAATTCCTTCAAATTAAACGACCAAATAGGTAATTTGACCATGTACTCCAGAATGTCACATATCTGCGCTGTTAAAAAATAATTATGTTTTATGACAAGTCTATGGTTAAGGTCTGATTAAGTTTAGGCCCAAAACCACTGGGTTAAGGTTAGGTACAGATTATGGTTTAGGTTAAAAAATCACTTGAAACATGTTGGTTAAAGTTACCACTTTTTTAAGATTAAGCAACCTTTGTCGTCATGGCAACAGTAAACGCCACGCTAATTGTTGTTACGTTTTTTGTTTTTGACTGACTGATCTGACTCACAGTTGGAAACTTGACACTAGTGGTAGGAAATGAGAAGCCAACAGCGGACTCCAGCTCATCATCTGAAGTGCTCCCCTTCTCTGGTCATTATTACTAGGGCCACTAGATGACGTCACTCAAAAGTCACTACAGGTCGTTTTTGGCAACTGATGTTACAACCTATTAGGTCATTTTTCTTGAGAGGACAGGCTCAAAATTAAGCTGCATCTGTTTAAGTTCACTGTTAAGCTGTGTGAGTGGGAAGGTCTACATTGAACACGTATCAGGCTTTTCTATAATGTAAGGGGAGAAGTATGAATTTTATTAGTGATAAAGGAAAGAAAAGGTTCTGGCGCATTCAGTTCTGAGAGTATAAAACAATCCAGCAGGTGTTTTACAATATGTATGCATGTAGCAAAGCCAGACTGACTAAAATACTGTATGTTGCAGTGACCACTGTAAATATAACTCCCTCTTTGCTTTCCTGCACTTATCTCTATTACATCCTTTTAAATGGCACTGACCTCCAGTGATTGAGTCAACGCAGCCACACATTGATCAAACCTACTGAACCTTATTTTCAGTTCGAGTGGAGATCCTAAAGTCTCCAAATATACCAAATATGTCAGACTGAATTTGAGCTGAGAGAAGTGTATACATTGATTCTCAAAAGGCCTAGAATATTTCAATTTAATGGAATGGTGCGGCCATAAAAACATGTGGTTTTATGTTTGAGTTTTTCACTCAGTGTAAATATCATACATAGTAGCTTTAATAAAGAGTTGAAACAAGATGAAACAGAATATACTGCATATGAACCTTAAAGTTAGTTAAACGAGAATAGATGGGGAAAAGACCAACACCAATAATGAATTGATCTTACTAATAAGTGTTTCCCCTAGCCAAAGTCGGATACAGCTTATCCCTCTGTGCCACAGAGCTCTATTATTGTCCAAAAACTATGAAAACACAGTGATCCACACCTTTGCACTGGGTGACATGTGTCTTTGTTACAGTGAATATGGGCACTGCAGTTTATTTGAGTCAGTTCCCTATAAACCATTATGCTTGTAATATGGAGGTGAAAATAAACCCCAACAAGTAAAATAAGTAGTTTACCTGTTGGAGGTGTACTGGTCGTCTACTGCTTTTCATCAAACATCATCATTACTGTAGCTATTTCTACTCATACTATTTGTCCCTGCATTATCTCTAACTGATCCACTGATCAAAGAGCTCCAAATATCTCCATATGTTGTTGTGTCAACTGGTTTTTAGCGCCACTAACAAAGCTCTACTAATTCGGACAGGAACACATTTAATTTCCTGTAAATTCTTCACAATGAAAGTCTCCCTATTTAGTAATTTAAAAGCTTTTAATATGAAGCAGTAAAGCAGTAAATGTTGGGTCTGCATCAGTGGTAAATTTACATGGCTCTGATACAGCTGCCCCTTAGCAGGCTTCTGGAAAGCTGGCCAATCTAAACAGAGTGGGCTTATTGAGAAAGGGACCTTAAAGAGGTAAGAGCTAAAACCGCCTTTTAAAAGATAGAGGCTGAACTGAGGGGCTGCATAAAGGACTAGTATAAGATATATATGGAGTTTTTTGAATGGTGGATCATGCAAAGCTACTCTAGCAGAGTTCCAGAATAAAATATAGAGCTAGAAATGAGCATAATAGGTCCCCTTTAAGCTACCAGTTCACTGTTTGTCATCTTCCCTTACAGTGCCTGTTTTCCTCTTCCCATTTCTTTTTTCCCATTTCCCTTTCCAGTCTCTGTCTACCTTTCTCTCATACATGCACACACACACACACATACTCTCAGGAAGGCATTGGGCCATAAGAGGAGGAGTGTTTGGAAAATGAAGCTCTTCTATGTGAACCGTCTGCTCTCTCTCCGCAGGCCACACATAACAAGCGGAACCACTTCTCTCTCTCTCTTCCTCTCTCTTTCTCTCTCTCTCTTTCTGTCTGTCTTTTTCACCCATTCTCTTTCTGTGTCCTTCCCTCTGTTTCCTCCTCTCTGTCATTTTCTCCCTTGTCTCTCCATCTCCTTACTCTTCCTCCGCTCCTCTATTCTTCACCATGTTTTGCCATCTCTCCCCTCTGCACAGGCGTGGTGAATGGATCTCTAAATTAATCCCTGACTCTTGCTCCGGGTGGTGAGCAACGCTCCGAATTAGAATAGGGAATTCTGCCACTGACCTTGGCTAGTTCCTCTCTATTCTAGTATTCAGGAGGCGTGAATGGATCATAAAAATCCCTGGTCCCCATCGTTTTCCCTATTCACCATGGAATATAACCCATTTTCTTATCCCAGGGTCACACATCCATACTCTCTGCTACTGTCAATCTGTCTTTGTTGTTTCCTGCATGCACATGTATACCAATGTGTCTATGTCTTTTGTAGTATAGATATGTATATCAATGTAGGTGGGTTTGTGTCTTACTTTCTCCTCACTGGTTTTTGCATCTGTGTATGTGTATCTTTTTGATGTGCCTCAGCTAGAGAAGCACACCATTCCACTGGGCCCACCACTGTGTCTCTATTCACTGGTTTACAGAAAATAATGCACATGGATTAGCATGACCGAAAGCTGCACTGAATGTGTGTGTGTGTGTGTGTGCGTGTGTGAGTGTGTATGTTAGCGCACATGTGGTGACATTTTTGTCCAGACAGAATGCATGTGTGCAAACATGTGTGTCACTAAGGTGCATGAGCACATGTGACTGTGTGCAAGCAGTGAAAAAAATTCAGCTTAGGCAGAGAATTATGAAGATAGACAGAAAGTGATAAGGTGAATTAGGGACGGAGGAGAAAGAGAAAGAAAGAAATTGTGGGTGGGGGGGGGGGGGGGGGGGGGGGGGGGGGGGGGGGGCAATTTGTAACAAAGAGGTGGTTATGCCTGGTTTGTGATGCCAGAGCTGAGAGACACAATGATGTGCTGCCGCGGTTGTAAATACGATTCTTGACATGCGGGATAATACTTCTATTTTAATCCATTTGAGGCCCATCACTAAGACAAATAAATGATATTTTATTCTATGCTGTACCTACTGCAGCTATGATAATGATGGTGATGTGTGTGATGGCTTGGTTGGTTGATTATTGCAGTGATGCAGGACCACATTTGTCATCTAGAGTTAATATAGATTGCACCTATAGTGAATCATTCATAAATCAATACTGTTTATGTATTATTGACTGCCACAGATTGCATTTACATGCAGGCTGCAACTGATTATCTTTGCAGCCAAACAGAATCAAACAGTTGTGGGTCAGGAGCTCCTTGAGGTGTCAGTCTTGTTTTATCCCTCTGTTGTTAGGAGTTAAGGACAACATTAATTAATTCTGAGATGTGAAGGTGATTAGGATCTTGAATTAGTACTGTAGTTAGACCAGTAAACTAACGTCATAACAAGACAAAAGTTTCTGTGGTAATTTGATGTGTGAGTGAGTCAGGATGGTTTGGATTGAATCTGTGAACTCTGCTGTGTACAATCAAGGAAAGACTGGTTGTGAAAACAATACTGAAACAGCTCTGGTGTCACTCTACAGAGGACTTAGGGATGGGGTCACTAGGTATTCATTTCTGTTTGCCAGCATCACTTTTATTAAGGTGTCCTATTCAAAGTGTAAAAACAAGGGTCATTTCATCACCAACATACAAAATACCAAACATGCTAAAGCTTGATTTATGGTCATGTGTTAAGGGGTTATATGATGCATTGCTACAGAACTATAGATGATGTGCATTTCCTCAAAAATGTAATTACATCTAGGGGCCACAGCAGCTGTAGAGATACCACATTTGGACCCGGAAAACTCTGATTGGTCTGTTTGGGCTGCTTATGTTTTTTACATCCAGTATCTGAAGTAGAGGTGACGGTAAAGGGTGCTGAGACATCAGAGAAGTTGAAGGAAGACTCAGTAACCTTCCCATTTTCAGTAGCACAAATCTAGCAGAGCTATCTCCAATCTTCTGCCCACTGTGACCGCCACTCTATATAAATCAATTAACTTAAACACAGCAATTAGTCTCCGATTAATTAGTGAAACAAATGGCAAAATATAAGTCAAGAAATATAAATTCCCTGGATGTTACTCTAGTTCTACAAGTAGCCCATCTTTACTCCATATCACAAAGTAAATAAATATAGACAAAGTTGCAGTGGTGATATCAAAGGGTGAAGTTGACCTATAAATAAAAACATACACCATTGATATGTACAACAGCACTCATGCTCCTTGCATTGACTGTAACACTTTTTAGATTGTTAAGTATAATTTAGAGATTTTCAGCAGACTTCAGCTCTTGTCAATGTAATTCTAAAAGCTGACTTTTACCAAACTGAATGACAGTTTGGTTGAGATCATTTTCCAGCCCTTGGTGCCATTGTTTTCCTGTCATTATTTTTTCAACATCTTTTAGCACTTTCTTGCTCATTAAAAATGCCAAGTGGAAACTCACACTTACAAGTTTTTTTCCCCGTGTTGACAAGAAAATTACTGCTTCCACAGTGATTACTTCTTAATTGAAAGAGTGTTAATACAGTGCCGGCCATAAAGACGCGTGTATACATACACAAACAAACACACGCTTTCAAAGAGTTCATCAGTCTACACTCACTCCACGTGTCCAGGCTTGGAGCACTGATTAAATAGATTCCTGGAACACTTTGCTACCACTCAGCAGCATGGCTGCACACACATACACAAACACACATAAATACAATTTTTTACACAGTCTCTCTCACTCTCTCTCTGACACATAAACACATTGATTTGCCAACCTGTCCATATATTTCCAACTTCTCCACATACAGCATGTCTCCGTGCCTTTTTGCTAACTCACTCCTTTCATTTAATGGCTCAGTCATCTTGTAGATGATTTGAGACACTCAATAATAGCACTGTACCATCATCTTTATTGATGACGTTTTGCATGGTTATATGTCTTCTTAACAGCCACACTGGGGGAAATAGAGTGAAATGATATCTGAAAGCCTGGCAAGGCAGGGAGATTTACTTTGCAGCAAGCTTTCGTTTATTCATGTTACTAGCATACTGAGGCTGCTGGCTGACTCTGATGACAGCCTTAATGCTTTTCCTGGCATCAAGATACATTATCTGGTTCAGGCCTAATAGTATGGAAACAATTGATTAATACATTATCATTTAAACTTTTCCCATTTATAGGCAACTTTACTGGAGCATTAGTTTGTTAGTCACCTGCAATTTAAGTAATGATTAAATTAATTTGTTCCCATTCAGACTCAAGTTAAAATCTATTTGTATTACTGGATTAGTGGTGATGATATAATAAAGATTAACAAGAAAACAAGAAAAGCAAAAATGAGATGATTCTGAAGGGAAATAACAGAAACTGCAGCAAGACCTGAAATCAATCTGAGTCTCACCCTGCTTATATAAATAATCACAGACAGCAGGTACCAACCTGTTGTTAACTAGATAAAGCAAATCTTTGTAGTGTCCTGTTGTGATTAACAAACCTCCAGTAGTCAAATTTGCAAAAATAATACAAGACTGTGCTTTACCTGAATGCACCCTTAGGGCTAATCATTGGTCTCAATGACATACAATACCTTTCCAGTCAACTACTTCTTTTTTTAGATAAATACAATAGAAGCTGTTTTTTATGCTAACCTGCTTCATGAATTACTCTCAGATTGAAATCTATCAGCATTGCATTGTTAGGACTGACACAGACATTGCTTTTAGGGTTCTCTTATAATCAGAAATAAAAAGCACAATTTAACACAGTTTTTGTAGTAGCAAAGTAAAGCTGTGAAGGGGAAAATCTGTTTCATTCCCTGGTACTGTATTTAATGTTAATGACATGAACTCTGTAGAGGTACACCTTGATGTGTGCTGTTTTACCATATAGTGAACATGAAGTGAATGTTCATGTAATTTTTAAGTTACTCATTGACATTTTCATTGTATTTGAGCACTGAGACCATGGTACTGTTCAACTGGAACCCTTCACTTGAACCAAGATAAATAAAATTGTCCAAGTAGTTAATTAACAAAACCCCTCACATAGCAGTGGCAAGTCCAATTATTTTAAAGAGAACATGCAGAATGTGCAGTACAAATAGACAGTTAGCTTTTCAATAGTTCTTTGGAATTCTATTCAATTTAAATCGATCAGCTTAGCAAACACTAGCAACATCTATTGCTGCATGCAAACATCCATTGGGTACCTCACAACAGTATCAGTTTTCACAATTTCTCATCTTCCTTCAATCACCAGTGAAGACCAAATACCTGTGTGTGTGTGTGTGTGTGTGTGTGTGTGTGTGTGTGTGTGTGTGTGTGTGTGTGTGTGTGCATACATGTGCATGGTGGCTCATGCGGAGTGCGGTAAGTGCTCCCTGAAGAATTGCTCTGTTGCATCATTTTATTCAAGCCTCAGCAGTAATGACCAAACAGCAAGCAATATTATTAGACCATGCAGCATGTTGCAATGAATCCATATACTTGCTCCAGGTAATCTGATTTCTTTTAGTGGTGCAATAAAACAGACTATTTCTCATTGTGGCTCACCTCTTTCATTAAAATGTCCACTGCCAAGGAGTGAGGCTGACATTTCACTGCACTGGCAACAGTGAAAGGATTTTTTTAAGGGCAGTAAATGTTCTCTCTGCTACAGATAGTGCTGAGGGCTATGATGCACACGCAACATTAGACTCAATATTTGTCAACACTTATGACAAATAGTATTGTTTGGTACATTTTTGGTCTTTATTACCAATCCTGCAATAAACATGGGATCTTATTTCAAAATCTATAATACCTGGCCCATGATGAGAGTAGTATTTTTATGCTGCTTATCATACTGCATCATCTTGAGCTAACTCAACATTAAGACATATAGTACATAGCAGTAGCATTTCAAGCTAATGATGGTGGTTGGGTGCATGTATGAAAACTATTTCTATCATAAAATAGAAATCAAAGTCACCAGAGGAGGTTATGGTACCAAAATGTGAAACTTAGGAGGTTTTAGACAAGTAGGTAGTAATCTTTTTGGACTAAAGATGTCACTACAGGAGATATTTTGCATTGATATTCACTATCTGTAGATCTGACGGTTGGTGTACAGAAGCTTTAAGTTATTAGTGTGCAGAAGGCTATGAAGCAGCATTTAGGGAATCATACTGATACTAAAGCTGCTCTGAAACTCATATTAATGAAATTCATTTTTGTGGGTCTGCAGTTCCTTGAGGCAAGATGAGACAGAATGAGTCTTATTGCAGGTTTTACAGACTACCAACCCTTAAGCTGGTTGAGAAAAATCCTCCCACAACATGATGTGATGATTTCTGGTTCTACCCGTTGATATTGAAGTAACAATAAGGAAAACATTTAATTAACTAGCTGTGGTCAGGTAGGGAACATCCAGCAGAAGGATGGAGGTGTTTTTGTGGCGTGTGGATATGAATTACAGGTCAGCACTGTATTCTCTTGCCTCTCTTGCTTAGTAATGAACAGTGAATAATATTATTAGTCTCAATGAATAGCCACGATCCCTCCAGGTAATCTGACTTCACTGGGATAAAAGGCAGATACACACACTGACCCACACCTACACACTCATATATACACACACAGTAAGAGGTTCCACTGGCTCTGTCTGTCTAATGTATTTCATTAAGACCCCTATGTTCCCACTGGGCATGATAGCTGTGCTGTAAACAGAAAAAAATGTCTGTTTCCTCTGTGTTTGTTTTTCACGCGCTGGCGTTTGGAAGATGAAAAGCATGAAGAGAGATGACAGCGGATTTTAAGTGTTATGCGTCGTCTTAGCAAAACACAGGGGTGTTTGTACTGAATGGAGCCATGTTCGCAGTAATTGTCTGTGACGTCTTTTTGTTGTTCTTCACTCTCAGCTTAGCTGCTGTTGTTTTCATGTTCTGATCAAAGGATTTCCATTTGCAGACTTTCTTCTCTTCCCGTTCCCTTTCCTTCCCCTCACTTTGCTTTTTTTACGCTTATAAGCACAAGTGTGTACTCCTGTATAATCCCAAACACAAACAATGCATTTTCCAACATTTTTCTGCTTTTCTTCTCTTCGTTTTTTCTCACCTCTGATTTCCTCGAGTCATGCTCACCATTTATCTTTTGTTTTTGCCACACTCACTGTATTTCCTTTTTCTCTCTTTCTTTGTCTCTCTCTCACCCTTCTCTGTCTGTCATTGATCTCTCTCATTACTCATCATCTGTTAAGTGGCTTTCGGTGTGGGACAAAAGCTGCGATGAGTGTGTAGTGGGTTTATTTAAACTCAAACTGACACATCAGTTGCTGAAGCACACACTGTACGTCATCATATCTGTCACCCACAGTATCTGTCAGTCTCTTTGTTTGTACCAATTTCTCTGTCTCTAATTGTCTCTCCTGAGCACTTGATATCTTTATCTCCGCCTCAGACTGGAACTTAGAATCTCAGAAAATATAATATCAGTAAATAATGTATTTTAAATAGCACAGTTTAACTGCAATGCTGTTGATTTTGACATTTCTTCTTAATCATAACATACACCATACTATCTCATTCTCCTTCTCTTTCTTAGACGTAAATACACAAACACACACACACACATACATACACACACACACACACAGAAGAACTCGCTCCCAAACCCTCATATGTGTGTTTGTTTCCATGGATTTATGATGTGGATGAAAGGAAGGGCATTAGTTAATATTGATGAGTGCTGCCACTCAGTCCTTCTCACTGAGGCTCACTTAGAGATGAGAGACATGACCTTTATACACATGCACGCACACACATACACACACACACACACACACACACACACACACACATCAGATCATGGTCACTTTTGGGGACAGTACATAGACGTACATTCATTTCCTGGAGACTTATTCTTACCCAAACCATAACCACTACTTGCCTAACCGTAACCTTAACCACTGACCCAAAATTCAGCTTTTTCCCAATTGGACAAGCCGTCCCCAATTAACTAGTCCTAAGTCTGAAATTTGTCCTCAAAAGTAACCTATGACACACCCAAATCGAACAGATGTGAGCAGGAAAATAAAAGTGATTCAATTTGTGCATTGTTGTGTTATTAAAGTTGAATTATTACCACTCTGTACATTTAATTGGACTTGCCTAACATCTGAGTGTGGGTGTGCGTGCATGCGTGCACACAAGCATGGGCATGCTTGTTTGCACTGGGTAAAATGTGTTTGCTCATTGAGAATGCTGAGATTCTCCCAAACCTCAAAGCCAGTGTCAGCCTTGAACCAATTCATCCCTAATGGCCCATTGGTATTCAGCAAGGGTAATAGATTCCGAGGTAACCAGCAGGTAATTCATCACACTTACAAATAGGAAGAGACAGAGTAGGAAGCAAAAAAGCTATTAAACAGATCAGAGCAGGAACAGGGCTCATATGAAGAGAGAAAAGCTCTCATGGAAATAGAAGAAAATAATTAATTATGCACTCTCTGGTGATTGTCATGGGGCCAGATAGATCCAGAGAGGCACATATGAACACATAAGCACTGACGCAAACACACTCAGAAATGCAGTTGAAGTCATCTAACCTTTATGCTAGACAGAGAGATGGCTGCTGTGTATGTTTGGACATGTTCTTGTTTGTGTGTTTACAGGTCCTCAGAGGTCAATTTCTTTCTGACAGCATTGGTATTTATCTCCTTAAGCTCACTGGTTTACCTGTGTTTGTTCATGTGTGTGTGTCTGTGTTCCAAAAGTCACATCACAGTTTCTGGCTCTTCTTGCTGAGGTAGTTGAGTGCATCAAATAACATGCACACATACACACATACACACACACACACCCACACACACACACACACACACACGCACACACACAATCGATCTGGCCCTTCAGACAGTCACAGTGATGGATGGACACTCCCTCGCTTCTATTTTTACCCCTGAGCGCTCTGTGTGTCTGCCTTCTTATCTTCACAAAGTACGGAAACATGAAGAAAATCCTTGCATCATAATACAAACCACAAACTAGTCCACATGCATGTGTGCCTTCCTGCAGGATATTTGTGATTGTGTGCATTCCTGATACTTTTTAACAATTGATGATTAGTGTGTTTTTTTTTTTTTGCCCTGGTAGCAGCCCAGCAGGTTTTTCCTGGCTGAGCCTCATCTTCTTAATTCAGCCTCCTGACTATCTTACTTCTGAGGCAGCAGTGAGGCACAGCACCACATGGTACCACTTGCTGCCTCACAAGGAGGCTCCTGAGTAGTCTTCCTTCTCTAATCATACAGAAACATGTCAAATCAAAACAAGATCAAAGTTGCAACTCTTGTGCTGCTTGGATATGCAGTGTTAGCTCTGCTGAATATGTCTTGTTTTGCTTCTACTAGGATACAGAAAGTAAAGTTTTTTTTCCTAGGGTCAAAACATGAATCCCTATATAAAGCATGCAAAGACAGTCATGTCACCATATTAGGATGATCAGTTGATCACATATATAAAAAATAATGGATAACCAATCTACCACCAACAAAGAAAAATCAATACCTAAGCAAATAATCCACACAAAAACATCACAACATGATGCAAAATTATTCTTGTTGCACTGTATGTAACCAGTGAGTGGTCAAAGCTGATAGGACAGTTGGACAACTCCATAAAAAATTTAGTTGTTGAAACTCTCAGACACTGTGTCCAATTCTCTAACTCCAACAGATGCTGTTGGTTTTCTTTTTATATGGCAGATATGTTTTTTATGGTGGTTATGTTTCCCCACGGGTGCTCACAATTACCCATGCTCCGAATAACCCCAAGCTCCTGAGCACCAACGGAATCAGTGCCAATGTCTGTGAGCAACCCATTTCTTAAAGCTATCATCCATTTGGAATAATGAACTAAAGTTCCTTTTTTTTTATCGCTGATCTATCTAAGATTCCAGAACTTGAGTTTGAAGCTAAAGGACGAGCTGTAGTTAATGATCACCATATTTTCTCCTTTGACCCTCACTGAGATCATGTCCAATATTAGTGGAAATATATTTTCCCCCCGGCTACGACATTGGCAGTGTTAACACTCAAGGACACTACAGCTCTTCATTATTTTCCTGACAATCCGTTGTGTTTCCTCTCATTGTAAAGCCAATCAAAGCAGCCTCCAGACAATAAAGCATGATTTGGAGACTAATATAAATGAAAATGCTCGCTATTGGAGTGGGGAGCCCACTTAATTAATAGTAGCAGAATCACCCCTTTTTTATGAAAACACACTCATGTCACTCAAGTGTGCATGTCAAATATGTGTTGAATTTGTGTGCTAATCACATTAAAACCTTCTCAATCACTGCTTCCATCATGCCTCCATTTAGAGAGGCATTGAGCTGGGAAATGTAAGCTAACTGAATATCCACATTATTTCTTGTGCTGTGTGGAAAGAGTTTAAAACAAGGTCAATGCCATCCCATCTGGGACCTTTTTAGTTGGAGGAGTCACCAGAGGCTGCTTACTAAATGGGATCACCAACTGCCTGGAGGACCCCACTGCTGTTTTTTTTTTTCTTTTTTCAGCCACTAATTTTTTCTCAAGGTAAATGGCACTGTCCAATGATAAACTGTCCAACTGTGCCACCCACGACTCATATTTTAACTCAATGCTCAATTCTGTCTTTCTATTTCAAGCCTGCCTGTATCCATCCATCCATCTGTCCGCAGAACAAGTAGCTAAATACCCTTCCATTAGCAGCTATTATAGTCTGTTAAGGTAAACCACACACAGTTAGTAATTATACATATGGAATTTACATAGGTGTCAAACTGTGCGCAGATTGTGTGATGTGTCAAGAAAGAGCCCATTACTTTTCTTCATTACATTTCTCTCATACTTGCATCTCTTCTTTCTTTCTTTCTTTCTTTCTTTCTTTCTTTCTTTCTTTCTTTCTTTCTTTCTTTCTTTCTTTCTTTCTTTTTTGGTGTTTTGGTGTTTGTAAGGCAGTAGGTTAGACTGGAAAAGAAATATTTAGGTCAAGAATGTGGACGGTGTCTGCTAGAGGATGGAAAACATGGCACTAGATAGGGTGAGAGAGGGAGGGAGAGAAAACGACAACTTTTAGGCGCACCAGGAGATACAGTTTAGCGCATGTGTATGTATGCATAGATCTCTATTTGCGTATCTAGTGCCAGTTTTATCTCATCACATCTATGCAGCCTCTTGCTTAAAAAGCATACAATCTGTGTGATATAACACATATTGTTGCCTGTTTGATATTCTAGACAATAATGTTTGGCAGTCTATGGTGTATACAAGAATGTAACATTGATAATTGTGTTTGTGAGACAGTGACAGAGTCATGGAAACACTCACACAGACAAAGAGCATCTACAACAGCAATCAGCTCTAGGTGAGGATTATTACACTGTGTCTTATCACACAGACTGTGAATTATTGGCACCGATGCACATGCACTTAAATTTTCTCTCCAGCTCACTCATCCACACAACTATAGACACACATACACATGTCCTTCTCTCTTCACCCATTCTCCCACAGGCTCTATCCCTCACACACACACATGGTCACATGCTCGAGGGGACGATTGGATGATAGTACAGATGGCATACTAGAGTAATATTCTCCATATGGGAAGGTAATATAGTCAGAGCAGTCGCCTGGGGAGATGGAGAGAGGGAGATTAGGTCTGCAGGGAGAGACACAGAGAGCGTTTGTATTGTACATGGCCACTGGATTTTACTGGACTGAATTTAGTAATGCAAAATAGTTTCTGTTTATATTATAATAGATGTTGTTATAGAAAGAAAGAGTTATCAGTGTCCAGTGAGCTAAATTCTCATTATATTTTGAATCAGTGTCAGATCATGTTTTAATGGCCCTTTTGACATTTTATGTCAACCACTGAGTTGTTACCATACTCTATCCACAGGTTCATATGCAGTATAAGGTACACTTTATAGTAGGTTAGAGTGTATTTGAATATTTATAATAATTTGTCTTGCCTTGATATTTGAGGTACTGTGTAACTTTTCATAAGGGGATAACAGAAATACAGAGACACAGAAAACCTTGAAATGTTCAATCAATGGTCGGGCAAGGAGGTTTCAACCATGGAGTCTCTTGCCAAAAACAGTAACTAATAAACAACTGAAATAACTTTGAATTGAAAGATTGATGTTCATACACTGTAGCACTGCTTTAAACCAATTTAGTCACTCCAGCAG
Source organism: Euthynnus affinis (assembly GCA_029490765.1). NCBI lineage: Eukaryota > Metazoa > Chordata > Actinopteri > Scombriformes > Scombridae > Euthynnus > Euthynnus affinis. Next base: position 19,261,620 of record CM055845.1, on the reverse strand, counting down.
ACTCTAAAGAACAGTACAGTCCATAGAGAGAACAGAGGTTTTACTTGAATTGTATGAACACAGGTGAACAGGATGGGGCTGATGACTTCAATTGAAAACTACCACAACCACTGATGGGAATACCTGTGACAACCCTGACACATTCCTAAGGGAATGGCTGTGTCTGTTCCAGGGTGTGTAGAAGGATCAGCACCATGGACAGCTCTCATGGGCTAAATGGACACAAGTTTTAGACAGATTTTTAAGAACTCCAGCTTAAGTCAAGTATCTAAAGCACTTATCTGAGTGTGAATACAAAAAATAATTTAGATAGATTAGTCATGCCAAATTTCCATGACAATGGACTTTGGCACTGCAAGGATTTTATCTGGTTTAACCGATTTAACGTATGCATACATTTATTTCAAAGTAGCATTAACCTCAACTTGTGGAATTGCAGAAAAAAGGCAAGACAAGACTAATTATTTTTTCTTTGGTAGTAGCATTACATCAAATTACATATTGCTAAATTGGTAATTGTTAGAAACTGAGTTACATGCTATGTGTAGATGTGATATAGAAATGTATGCTAATAAGTTCACAGATTGGTTTTGTTAATGGTCTCATGTTCTGGTTTATTGTTTTGTATATATAATGACGGGACAAGTGTTAAATAAATGTTGAAATAACCTATTGTAATGACAGGTCGAGGTCATATGTAGTTAATATGTACAAATCAACACTATCTTAATTAGATTAACTGATGGTTTGCCTCATGTTATTATTAGATATGGTTATTCAGCTATATGCGTGCTTTTATGTCTTTTATGGTGTTTTTTTATAGTGTTTCTGGTTGGCATGGTGTAGCATCGACATTTAAAATACTTCTGATCTTTTGTCTTTTAAAACCATCCAATGTGTCTTGACCCCTGGAACCCAGTCCTGATCAACAGCTGCATCACCATGAGAGCACATAATTAGGCCATGTGTAAGCAGCAGTACTGATACTTCACACTATATTTATATGAAATTCTTTAAACTCACAAATTTCATGACACCTCTGACACAATCATAAACTCAGTAAACAAATTAACAGCTTACAATTGCTTCATAACCTCCTATTTCTGAGTCCAAAACATTTTTAACTGCATGGTTATGCAGTGTACCATAATCTGTATTATGTATTAAAGTACTCTATCATATATCTCCTCATAGATTATAGATAGATTAATTCTTTATACTGTATACATATATATAAAAAGACACAGAGAAAGAGATGTGATGGCATGACATGACAAAGGAAAACTGCTTTGAAATCAAATATCAAGTATATTACCTGCACTTTGGCCACTGAACTAACCAGGACATGTCTGTTACAATATAAGTAATCAACAATATGATTCAATCTCTGAATCGGAACCCTTAATATCATCACTCTCCATACTTCTCCAAAACACTTCCTGTTGTGTAGAAACAACTCTAAAAGACTAGAGGGTATAGATTGTAGGTTCTTTTTATAGAGCAAGAATCTATATTTCATGAGACCACTTCTGCGTTCTGAGCTCTGGACTTTTTGAGTGTTTGGCTGCTGTGGATGCTAGATACAATGCTGCCAGCCGAGAGAAAAAATTGAAACATGGGAGAAAGAGATACTGAATAGAAACATTATACGCTAACTACATATCAAGCTTGGGAAGCTTGGTCTCTTTTTATTAATTGTAACAAATGGGATATTTTCTCCCAGGCATGGTATAGGCGGTGAATTGCAGTGTTCACTGAATCTGTGTACAGTATGTGTGTTCCTGCATTTGTGATCATCCAACCATCCATCCAAGCATTTGTTCATATCCCACACATGCCTTTGCACATTCTTCTTCATATTTCATTTTGTGTGTGCAATTATCTGCCCTGTTTGTTTGTGTTTATCTGCATGCAAACAGCTTAGCCTGAAGAAAGAGAGAGTCTGAGTCATTATCAAACAGAGCTCCTGGAAGCCTGATGTGCAGATAAGGCTCTGAATGTGTATCCGCACATGTGTAATGATGTGTGTGTATAGAGTATGAGGCCAGTAGTGGATGTAAATAATGTGACTTCTGCTACAGGGAAACTACTGTGGCTGACCTAAGTCAGCCTATGAATCTTTGAATTAATTGATTTACCAACTCTATGAAGATGCAAAAAGATAAAAGTACCCTGCAAAAAACCAATGGCTGTTAGTTTGAGAGTGATTTGTTGTGTATAGATAACGAGTAAACCCTAGCTCTGTAAACTAGGCTAATAATGCGTAATCTCTTATTCAGCAGACTTGTGAAACATTCTGCTGACATACAATATTATTCCAGTAGTTGTTGTCATTGGTTTGGCCCATGTTCACAAGTCAATTACTTATTACCAATTCACAACTATTTATGTCTTTGTTTGAACTTATATGTGTTTGTGTTACAGTGCATGGATGTGTTGGTGGTGCAGTGCTATGCATATTGACTACTGATGTTTGTTTTTTTTTAAAAAGGAACCTGATTAACATTTCTTTTTAGACTATTTCTCTGTCAAGGAGAAATCTTTTTCAAACAGCTCTCTAACTGGGACATTCTGCTGCTATGCGTCTCTGTTAAACTTTTTTTCATTGTGTTCATTGGGCAAATCCTCAGTATTAGATTCCGTATTCAGGAAATAAATAAATGAAAAAAACACATTGTGAAGAAAAATTCGACAGCTTCCATAGCTGTGTATTGAGATTTATGTTTACTGTGGACACAAATCTTCTACAGCAGCTGCAGTGTAATTACACATCTTACAGTCCATAGTGTGTGCATGTGCAGAATACTGTCAAGTATCAAACTTGACAGTATTCTGCTTGTCATGACTGTGTCCATTTAACGAAAGCGAGAGTCTTCTGGATTTCTGCTTATGGTTTGTCCAACTAGTTCTGTCAAAAGAATAGACAGCAGTAAATACTGAAGTGTTTTGCACTCTCACCTCACTTTAATTACATGAACTCATCACTGCAGCTCTGTGTTGGTTTTTTGTATTTTTCCTCATCTGTCTTTATTCATATACTGCATAATAATATAACAGCTCATGGGGTATTTATTTTTTTAATACTACTAATGGATTGCTGACTTTTTCTTACATGAAAGTATTCATAAAAGATTCCAGGAGTGTATAGTTTCGACCCACTTCAGAGTTAACTTCTATTACACCACTGTAGCTGTCAGTTCTAAATCTATTTTTCCACAGAGGGTTCCTATCATCTTCTTTCTGAAAGGCTGAAACTTTGTGATGTGTTTTCTGCCCATATTGAAGTCCTTGAGCCATAACTGATATCAAAAGCTTAGGGGAGTTGTAGCTATTGTATTGCTAACAAAATGTCTGATGTTTAAATGACAGGGTTGTACTGTCCAGTACAGAAGCTGATGCTCATTTGTCATTATGCTAAGAGACCTCCTATTTGAACTAGGGCTGCAATTAACAATTATTTTTGTTATCAATTAATCTGCCAGTTTTTTGTTTTTTTTAGATTATTTGCTTTTTATCTCTAAAATATCTGTAAAATGTCTGAAAACTGTTAAAATGTGGCATGACATGTATCATATGAGACAAAGAAAAGCAGCAGCATCCATACATGGGAGAAACTGGAACGAGCAAATGTTTGAAATTTTGGCTTGAAAAAAATGAAACAATAAATCGATTATCAAATTAGTTGCTGATTGATTTTCTGTTGATTAATTGATTAATCACTTAATCATTTCAATGTGAATTGGAACACAGGCAACCTGAAAGTGTGCAAGGCTATATGGCACTGGACCTGAGTTGGGACTGAATTGGGACGTTTACACATTTTTCTTCTAATAATGTTGCACTGAGAACTTAACTACCAATGCCCTGTTTTGCATTCATGTAGCTCTCTGTACAACCATCTCTGTCATTTTTTTCCGCTGGCCCCTGAACAGCTCCAGTAGAGCAATACACATCGAGTGCCTTGTTCAAGGGCACCTCAACAGTGGTTATTGAGAGAAGCTGGAGCACTACTGACTCATTGCTATCCCCTAACCACACTTGAACCAGCCTTCCTCTGGTCACAGTAGTCCTCTATCTCTCTTAAAACCTGCCACCACCCCAACTGGGTTTACTTTGACATTTAATCATGTTTTGCATGGTTAATTCATTAGTTACTGCAGCATTTTGATGGACTACTCTATAATAATAACCTTAGGTCCCTGGTCTCTTGTGGCAGTAAGTGCTTGTCCATCATACTGAAACGCTACCTGCTCACTCATTGTAATTCTCCGGATGAGAGCCTCAGAAAAAGGTTAAAATGTAAACTGAGATATTTTGTAAGGGAAAGGGGTTTGAGGAGCATGAAGCAACCTTTAGGGATGTAAGACTTTTGGAGCCAATTCATTATCCCCTCACCAAGAAAGGGCAACACAAAACTGCAATCGTAAACCAAGGAAAGTGCTCAAAATAGATTAGGTTCACAGTTATTTTTTAGAGGTCAGTTAAACTGCTTATATGGGCAGCCTAAGAATTTTCACAGCAACATTTTTGGAAAGAAACTGGAGAACACTGTCTGTCCTTCATGTGCAGTTTAGTCTGGTAAGGCTTAGATAGGGTGTAGCTCTCATAACCATGACAATGTGTAGTCAGGTCTCAAGAGAACTTGTGTTTCTTTAATGAGGATTTTGTGTGTATATGTTTGCATATTATATATCATTAATGCTACGAAGTGTTAGTGAGTTCAACTAAGGTTATGCTGGATGGTCTTGAGGGAAGAGGGAACTTTACGAGCATGCAGTTTTGGCAAATAAGGCAAAATGTGTGTGCATGTGTGCGTCTGTTTAGCTTTCATCAGCAGAGGTTGGCTTTTTGCTTGGGGACAAGGATTGTTCACCGTGCTGCTACCTTGCAGTGTGTCTATGTGCTGAGAAAGTGTAGTAACACTCTTGGGCAGAGCTGTGGACGAGAGGGAAAGGTCTGGATCCCTCACATATTCCTGTCTTTTCATCTCTTCATCTTTCCTTCTCTCACTTTTCTTTTTCAGGTGTGCTTTACTAAGATTTGTGAGGCAAATGATCTAGATAAATTCTTGTAGATAAGTGCAACAACAGACACTTATGGTAGGCTTGCTTCTGCAATTTTTAACTGGGGGGTACTGCTGATTTCTAATCAGTGTGTTTTGTGCAGGTGTATATTATCTAAAAGCCAATGTAATAAGATAAAATGTTAAAGTTTGAACAGTATCGATACCATCAATGATGCCCCTTTAAAGTAAATTGGGGCTTCTAATTTTGGGATTCATAGTCAACACCATCTCTCTATCAGTAATCAATTCACCTGCTGTCATATGCTATTTGTAACTGACATGTTATAGTATGACAGATGCAAGTGATCTAACCTTGCTGTTTATAAGGTTCTATTCCCTAAAGTGTTCATTAAAAGTAATAAATCCAGTAAATCCTTTTTTTAACTGTAAACTTCCTTGGGCCCGGCAACTTTTAGACTTGCTACAAAGCAAATAAAATTCAGGAAGTTTAGTAAATAAATCCCCAAACTAAATATTTTATCTATCTCACCTATGTGAAGAGTAGTGAAGTGTAATTCTCCTCATCACTACCAGCAGTGATGTTACAGCCTCACAAAGAGAGTAAAACACCAGATGGGTAATTGGACACAAGAGCAGTGTCACTTCTAAGAGAAAAAAAATGCCTGACTGCATTTCTACCAGCTGAGGTGCTGTGTTTGAGCTTTAGATCTGTTACCAAACACATCTAACACTGTATTTCCCAAAATGTTGATTTTACTAACCTCATACTAGTGCGTTTTCTGAAAAAGGTGGTACAACCCAGTTATGTGGTCAACAAGTGTCCTATCCTCCTCTCTGAACATGAAAGATCATGAGAAAATGTATTTCAGGGGACAGAGTTCCTATTTAGCTTCAGATTGAAGTTTCAGACTCTTTAATTAATTTCATCAGAATTTAAAGGTGGCTACCTGAAATATTATCACAAGTTGACTATTTAAGTCATTTAGCAACCTCCAGAATACAGCAGTTTATGCAAAGATTAGTCATTGTTTGCTTGGTAATTAGAGTCATCTGTCGTCATAATCAGTATTCTTTAAACCAACTTGCCTGAATTATTCCCCCCTGTCTGGAGCTCATTTCAGTCCTTGACAACTACATTAGCACTGGACGTATTACCAGGCAAGTTTGCTCACAAGTTTTCTTTAATGATTAACGTGTTGGTATTGGAATCCCAAACCTTCTGTCTAAGACAGTCTGTGTTTACCCAGGCTGGGAGCTCAGCAGGCACACATACAGTAGTCACAATCTGGTGATTGGTCACAGTATTGGACATTTGGCTGGAGGTTTCACAGCCGCATGTGAAAACCAGAGATTAGATTGATTGTCCTCATAGTCACTGCAGGTGCACATGAGCGCTTATCATAAGTAGGTTTCCTTTTGACTTTTGATTTCAATGTGAATCAAGCGGTGTGGCTGATTATACAGTACCTTAACATTAAATGTGTAGCCATCACTGCAATATACCAATCACTGTTTATGTCCCTGATTGTGCTATATAAAGCCAGTATATTGCTAGTTTCTATAAAAGTATGTTCTTGTGTTTTTTAGTGTTTTTACTGTAAGGGTGGCAAGAATTTTTGCATTCAGCTGGTTACACTGCACAGCACACCAGTATATGCAGCTAATGTCTAAATTTCATTAGATACTGCATATAACTCAAGTAGATAAGTCAAACAATACAGCACATAAGAACCTGTTCATGTAGAATAGATCCACGGTAATAAAAAGCCAGTAATACTGTACTGATCCCAGTGCAGAAATACTGTCTTCACCTCGATCAGCAGGTTACCACTTCAGGGTCAGCTGTGGCACGAAGCTCTATAGGGACTCAGTGGCTGCAGGAGCAGGGGACATATCTCCAAACTGGTATAAAAAACAAAAAAGATTTGGTACTTCTAATTAAGTGTTTTTTTTAGCTTGTAGCATCACTCAGCAGATGCTTAGAAAAAGTGCTTGTCATGGTTCCTACTGTTGCTATGAGACAATATGAGACTACTAGAAACACAGAGCTCTTTGGATAAAATTGGTTGTTAACACACTGGCACACTGGCACATTTTGTACAAATATGTTCAGCTCTTAGCACTTTAAGCAGCAGCAAAGACAACTTCTTCACACACAGTATGTGTGCATACTCTCTGCAAACTTCAAAGATAAATGAACTACACATTAATTAGCAAAAACAGAGAAGGCTATTTATAACTATTCAATTAAAATTTCAATTGTGCATACCAGGTTGTTTAATTGTATAAAATAATGTTATAAAATAATGTTAATTTTAACACAGCAATTAACTCTATTGGATGTTTTTTTTTTCTTTTTACAAAGATGCCACACCACATCTTTCCACATCTCATTCATGGCACTCATGGTATGGTAACCTATATGGAAAAATAGAAAAAATTAACCAAGGTGATGTCTGGTTACTTGACAGTATGTGTAAAGGCTTAATAAACATTGAAAGCTGGGTGGAGAATCACTCTAAAATGCAAACAGACTAACATATATATATATATATATATATATATATATATATATATATATATATATATATATATATGGAAAAAAGTCTTCAAAGCTTAATCAGAGAAATGTGGTGCAACTGATGTGTGGTAGACTTGTGTACTGATACAGTATGTGTATAGTATTTCCTCTGTTAGTCTCCTTTAGAATAAAATGCTTAACAGTTTAATTTCTAGTGCCTTGTGTATTTTCTTCATAGGCTTTCCACTTTAAACTCACATGATATGGATGTGAGACAACAGGGTGGCATCCTTCTTTACCTTATCTATTGTACATTAAAGTACTCTGTAAGCTACAGTAATGTACCTCATCAGTACACACCATACATGCATTTTTTACATTATGTGAGGACAGTGGTTAGTGTAGCATAGTGCAATATATCTCCACTATGCTATTTTTTATATTGTTTTACATTGACAAATAGCACCAGAGCTCCTCTATAATGGTTCCTATTAAATTATGAATCTTCGATGATGAGTTTTGACAAACCCTGCTATTGATTGTTTGATTTGAGTAATCTGAAAGTAGTTTGACAGCTTCCATCTTACAATATATTGTTTATGTTGTAAAAATGGATTGTCCTTATAATATCTCTTTTTTATCTCTTAAACAATTTACAATTTCTCTCCCATTCACCTATTCACACACACACACAGCATACATTGTACAATCCTTGGCCAGCGGAAGTATTTCGGAGATTAAAGGCTTACTCAAGGACACTTCAACATGTGGCTGTCAGGACCCAGGATCTAACCACCACTCAACAGCATCCATAGACATTCCTCTCTACCTCCTGAGCCACAGCTGGCTGAGCATGTACTGTTTTGCGATAAGTGAGTTCAAATTGAATTGAATTGTATTGAATTGTATTGAATTGACCAAATCAAAACAAGTCAGATTGAGGTGAACTGAATAGAAGAGTAGGTCAAAGACATGAGAGGCCAGAGGATGGAGCATGATGGAGAAGAATATAGAGGAGACAAGCAGGACAGTGAGATGGATGGACTGAAGAGAGAATGAAGGGTAGCAAGGTGAGGACTGAGACAGCAGGAGAAATGGGTGGTGGGATGTCATTTCCTCTGTTAAATTACTGCTCTGTTTATCTTGTGAGCACACTCAATCACTACGGACCTACTCAGCTGGAAGGGCACACGCTCACAAACACCTGTGAGTATGTGTGCACCACACATGCATGTACACAGGGATGAAGACATATTTTTTATTACTTTTTAGGACATTCAATCAAGTAACATTCCCTCATTCCTTGTGGTTATGAAGGAATAGGATAGATGTACAACACACACACACACACACACACACACACACACACAGTTGTGCCTGATGCAGTATTTGGCTGGAATGTGTGTCTGTTTCATCTCAAAGGTCCCATAAGAAACCACATTCAATTCACAACCAATATCTTTCTCCTCCTCTCATTCATTTCTGACCATTGTATACCCATAAATTGTATTGTCAAAGAAGACGAGACAAGGTCAAAGGTAAAATGAAAGCAACAGAGGCAATGAGACATTCAACTGTTTTTATAGCAGGAAACCATAGCTGTATTATAAAATAAGTTTATACAGATTTGTCCCTGAAAGCATCTCAATCTGGTGCACTATCTGCATTATTGTGCATTACTTAGTGGTCAGTGCTTACTTATGAGATGAGATGGATGGCAAATACTGGAACTAAGACTAGTAATCTTCATTGTTTCTAAATTACTTCTTTGACTTGCAGTGTGTTAAGAGTGATAAACTGAGTGACTGTATTGTTCTCCTGTGGAATATGCACCAGATGCAGTACCACCTTCGGCACTGGACACTAATCCAAATCCTCACTGCTGCATTCAAGTTGAAATTAACTGAAACTTGTTCCAATTTTCAGCTGACCTTTAAAAGAACTTCCATTTATAAATGGGAAAAATTATAAATATGGAAGCACAATTTGATGTATCCATGTATGTGTCTGAGATTTTAGAACTTGTGTTATAGTCCCAGTCTTGTATGTAAATGCACACTGTAATGATGTAGCAAGCTCTACTTCTTTTTGGGTGACCGCAGTATGAACACTTATCATGTCTATGCACTCTTAAGGAGCAATCACTCTGAGACATGTCGCAACAGAGGCATCCACTTCAAAAATGCCTATAGGTAAATCATGTTGGGGAAAAATAACTCCATGCACCTGAGGCTGTCAGGCCCGAGTGTGAAATTGACAAGATGAGGATATTTGAAAGTTTATGCATGGCTACAAAACTGCAAGAAAAATAAAAAGGACATCACAAGAGAGGGGCACATGCTGAGTGTGCCATACCATGAGAAACCAATGTGTTTTTGCAGGTTTCTCTGTGTGATCGCTCCCTCAAGGGGACATGAAAGCAGAGTACTTACATACAGTATGAGTCTAGCATAGTGAGCGAGTTACTCCTCCCCCTCTTCACTTTCTTCTCTTCTCCTCCTTCTTTCCCTGCCTGCTGTGATGAATGGTTTTGATATCAGTGGTGTGTTTTTCTTTGTGTATATGTGTGTGTGTTTGTGTGTGTGTGTGAACAAGGTATTCCTCATGTTGTGGGGACTCGATGCCTTTATGAGGACAAAAAGCAAGTCACCTTAACGTAAATCATTCATTTTTAGGGTGAAGATTCAAGTCAAGGTAAGTTTAGGGTTATGTTAAGGTTAGGGTTGGACATGTGGTGGTTATGCTTAAGATTAGGATAAGCCTCCAGGAAATTAATGTAATGTCCTCTGAAGTGATAGAAACATGACTGTGTGTGTGAGTGTGTGTGTATCTGAGTGTGTGTATATGTGTGTGTATGTGTGTGTGTGTGTGATGAATGACTGTTCATACTGGACAGGCCCGCAGGGCTTTAGCTACTGTTAGTAGTGCTTAAAGTTGACTGGAATAAAAAGGTTCTCTGTCACATCTCTCTCTCTCATACACACACATGCACACCTACACACACACACACACATATGCACACACAGATTAGCCCTGTTTAAAGGACTGTGTCCTAGGGGTACACAGCACAGCACCATGACAGGTGACATGTAGTTTCCCTCTCTTTTTCTCTCTTATCTTTTTCTTGCCTCTCTCCCCCTCCCTATATCTTTTATCTCTATGGCTGCAGACCTCATCGGTGAGCCAAAGTTTCTGCAGCACATTGTCAATATTCTAGCTAAATGTCTGTGTGTTCTCTCTCTCTCTCTCTCTGTGTGTGTGTGTGTGTGTGTGTGTGTGTGTGTGTGCATGCATGTGTGAATGCATGTTTAACTGGTGTATCATGCTGTGAGCAGAGATATGCTATGAGTCGCTGTTTTGCCCTGAGCCTCTTTTTGTCGGGTACAGTATTACAAGATTTATAACATGCCTCAATGAACACAGGTCCTAAGGACATTTTTTATAATGCTGCCATGAAAACAAGAATTGTTTTTCTTTAAAGGGCATTAGATTTAGAAATGCAGAATGCTTAGTGCAATTGCTGCTTGAATGTTCAACAAAATGTTCCTTTGCCATGGTGATGCAACGATTTCTAGATCTCACAGACCAAACAAAACAATGTCATTAAAGTCTGTGTAGCAGCCAGTTAACCAGCCTATTCACCACTCAAGGTTTCTGATTACTTGTCCATCCTGTAAGTTTCTTAGAAAACTGTTGATAATCCTGCTGCAGTCAAATGCTGTACAGATCATGGTTCATAAAGTACCTTTCTCATCCTACCCTGACCCCTGAGTTGCTTGGTTTTATTTTAGAAGATAATTTCATTTCAGTTGTTGTTACAGCTCAGTTTAGAAAATTGGTACATTTTGAACTCTGTTTTTAACATAATTGGATATGCATGCCAATTTAGCAAACAGGGTCAGCAGTTTGTTCACTTTAGTTGCTTTATTGCCGTTTTAGTCCAAGGATTCTCTGCTTGTGGTTAATTATCTGAAATTGTTTTGTCAGGTTTATGTGCTTAACATGGAGCACTGGTTGGAGGAATCATACTTCACTTTCCGTTCAAGGCATTGCCTAATATATTGTATGTTATAGGAGTGCTGATGGTTATAGTACACTCCAATTCCAGAAAACATGTAGAATACTTGATATCAGCAGTTTTGTGGGTAATATCGCTCTGTTGTTTTAATGGGACAGTAACACCTCTGTCACTGTGTGCGTGATTGTGCCAGACAAGCTTGATGTTCTAACTAATGTGCTGATCTAAGAGATATGAACTTGAGACACTAATGAGACGTCACCAAAATGTGTTCATTTCCTCATGATTTTACAGAAAATGAAACAGAAGTGCTGATTGATCATATCCATGGCTCATTGGACTAAGATCATACCAGCTACAACCAACATCAGTGTTCAGTCTCCTTTGCATGTAATTCCACTTGCATCCCATTTTCTTGTCACTCTCCATTTTCATTGTTGACTAATGCAGAGAAATATCACAAACCTAATACTGAAAAGTAATTTTTGAAGCCTGTGATTTCCCTAATGTGCCGGGCTTCACAGCACATCACAACAGGGTATTAAAAACTAGGGAGTGAAACCCGAAAATTACTATTTATGAAATGTCAATTTCACAGTCTTGCCACCCACTTGGCATTTATAAAGCAGAGAGATTTTCCCCTAAACATTACTCCTGCTTAAATTATATGTTTTTTTCCAGATTTCCAGAAGTTAATGCATGTCTTAAGTTATTGGTCTCTTGTTGTTCATATAATCAGAAAATAAATGATTATTCATTTTTCTGTCCATTCCACTTGTCCTGTTATGAAAGAGCTTTTCCAGCATGCATTTGACTGGTTGCCAATCTATCACATCAATACATACAAGAATGATAAACACCATAACATCTACAGGCAATACAGAGTTGCCAGTTCACATTATCCACCATCATGTCTTCAGGGAGAACATGCAAACTCTAGAAAAATGTATAATTTTTCTAGAAAAAGAACAATAGAAACATATTAAAAAGACTTTTGAAAGGCAAACAGTGAATCCATTATTCTAGCACGGCAAACATGCCAGTCTCTCAACGTTTAATGCACAGGTGGCTAGTCTTGCTATCAATCAATAGAGGAAAACTAATCATTAGAAAGGAGAAAATACTATGATAAAGAAAAACTAAATAATGTTAATATATTAATATTGTTATAGCCAGTTGGGAAGATGAGTGAGGAAAGAAGCCAGCTTTATCCCTTTTGTATACTTAATATTTTCGCTTTGTGATTGTTATTGAATTCTCCCTCCATCTCATCACAGCCAGCCATAAAATTGATCATTTTTTTTAAAAAAAATTACCCTCAAGTGAGAACTGAGTTCTTGCACAACACTGTGGTTGATTTCCTTTGACTGCAAAAGGGAGGAAGACATATGTCAGCAACTATTAGCATATTCACTAACTGCGACAACACCAAAGGCCATAGATATAGGTGCCCCCCTCTTGGGTACCTGCCCTCATTTTCCCCACTCAGTACTTTTATTCTTAGAAGCTTTATTCATGCAGCCTGGGGGACGAGGCCTGGAGGAGAAGCAAAGGGACGAGGGAGGGAGGAAGAACAGGTGCAGAGAAGTGGAAAGATGTAATCAAAGTGAATAAAGAAGTGAAGTGTGGCAGTTTTACCCAAGAGCTTTTTCTCCTGCTGTCCCTCACCTTTGACCCTATATTCAGCCCTGTATTCTGACAGTGGTGCCAAAAAAGAGATCTATTCTGAATGGCCTTTGAGGCAGCAGCTCTGTACACGTGTGTGGGTGTTAGTGTGTTTCCTTATGCAAGTGTTTTGTGTGCACTCATTTACCAACCAGCTCCAACACTCGCACAGACACACTCACAAAGGGCTGTGAGAGCATTTAAGGACTAATTTCCAGCCTTTTCTGTTCCATAACTGGCTTGCAGAGCGGCATATCCACACTCTTTTTCATTCTACCTCTGTTTGTGTATCGTTCTCTCTCTGCAGTGTCTGGTTGGCAGAAATGCACTCTCTCCTCACTGTCAGAGCCCCTTGTGAGTTTCAGAACCATTCTCTTCCTTTCCCGCTTTCGCTAGCTCTGTGTGTTTCTTCTTTCCTTCTCTCAGTGAGAATAACTGAAGCTCCCTTTTTCTCTCTGCTTGAGGCAGTTTTGTGAAAGAGAGAAGATAGACAGACAGGCGAAGGAGGCAGACAGGAATGAATGGCCTCATTCACAAGTACAGAGAGCTGGACACACACAGCTACAGCACAGTGCACAATATCCTATCACTCTCAATAATCACTGGCCTGTTTATGAAGCTGTTGCATCTCAGTTATCTTGTAAACTATGTTCTAATGGAGAGGATCAGATATGAAATCCATAAGGTGGCTGAACTCCCCTGCTAGACTATTGATTGTCAAGCTTTATCTTTTATCTTGTCTTAATAATGTTGCTGATGAGCACCCTTGAGGCCTGTTGTCAGTATTTAAATTTTCATTTTTTTGTCAGCAACTGGACATCACACGCTGGAATATTTTATATCATTAAATATTTTTATTAAACCAGACATAATTTAGCCAATTAGAGTGTATCCATTTCTCAACAGGTTATATGAAACTCTTGGTTTCCTCGGCTGAAAATGATGATGACCACAGCTTGAAATGTTCTCCTGTATGCCTTCTTATTATTGTCCATGCTGTTATAAATTAGATATCGTCCAACAGCAAGTGTGCTCTCCTCCCAAGAATATTGATCTTCAGGCTTTTGGCTTGTCATCATAAAACTGCTGCTTAAGATGGATGACTAGATGTTGTCTGGTTTAAAAATAATCGGTCCGTGTTTATCTCGGGATGGACTTCATCAAAGGGCATGTATTTGGTTGTTTTTCTTTGTAAATAATTAAGCAAGTAAAATAATAAAAATGCATTATTTTTGGGAAAAAATATTTCCTTCCCTCTGAGGTACCAGTGCTTTGTTTCTGAGAAGTTGCGCCACTGTGCCATAATCTATGTTGTAGTGTAGAGGCACAAATATGAAATCCATATAATGACTGTATTCTCTGCCAGAAACTATTGATCTGCAGACTTTGTCTTCTGTCTTGTCTATATAATGCTCCTCTTTAACAGAGAAGGTGCCATTGTCAGTATAAAAGTAGTGTTTCGCTGTCTCTACAGAGGGAACCTTTACATATTTTATATCCATAAAACTATGTTGGGTCCTTCTTCGGCTGTTATCAATGAATAGAAAAGATTCTACATTTTGGGATGACGTTATAGTCCTTTAGAATGGCATTCATTTAATCCTGATGTTGACAACATTAGATCCTCAATAAAAGCAATGTGTAAGGATGAGAATTTGTTTGTTTGTCACCTTAAATATGTAGAAATGTAGGACAAAACTTATACATTCTGTAGCTCAGTGGATGGATGAATGGAAGACAGAAGGAGTTAGGTATCCAGGGCTGGAGCGAGTAAGACATGAGACATATTTCTTTACATATTAATTTGTAGCCCTTGGCTTGGAACTAAGTCAAAGTGAATTTAACATCATTTCACAAAAGTTACAATTTAATGTCATGTCGCTCATACTGAACACCTCTTACGAATGCAAAACAAGTCTTCAATTTCTTAGCTTGTCAATTTCTTTCATTCATTTAATATACACTAGTCATTGTATAAATTCTACCGCTTGCTTTAAGATGCTCTTGCTTTTCTCTGTAAGAAAGACTCTAAAAACTCTTGCAGTACTGAAACATTCATTCAAGAGTTTTCTTCTCCTGAGGTTATTACTGTAAATGGCTTAAATGTGAAATGTCAGTGTAAGGTATTGGGTGGTAGATTTCTCCCTAATTACACAGCTCATAAAAGCTTATTATTGGCATTTACCTTCCATCACCCTGTAGGTATCACTGCATTGTACTGCAGATAGCCCTGAGCAATGTCAGAAAAAAATACACCTTATGTTTTTTATCTAGTATGTATTCCTCATTTCCTCAGATGCTTCCTTTGTTTTGTCCTTTATCTGCAGGTAATGAGAACCTTGCAATATTTCTTCTGTGTTTCTGTGGTTGTCTGGAGGATGTCTCAGCCACTAGATGGTTGTTATTCAGACTAATGGGTGAGAAGCAATTGCAAGTCTGAAAGTTTTATGTGTGTGTGTGTGTGCTGGAGGAGAGGTAGTTATGCGTTTGTATGTTCAAAATATGCATAGGTGACTGGGTGTGTTTTTATATGGCGTGCAGTGTGCAGTGACAATAAAATCAGTAGTAGGTTTATCTGTAAGCATCCATTCTTTCTGTCATGTGAAATACAAGCAGCCGGTCTAGAGACATACTGAGAGAGGTAGAGAAGAGGGGAGGGAGGGAGAGGGATGAGAGAAATATGGGAGCGAGCAAATGCATTGAAAACAATACCAGATAAACAAAGCAAGCTAAGATATTAGTTTGGAAAGTATTATACTGCTTGGGCCACATATTTCCTACCCTGCTATGCAAATTAGCCGCATTTGAATTTGAAATATAAACAAGAAATGAGGAGTTATGCAGAGTACGCACATGATTGAGAGGGCTTTCTAAATGCACAGAAACACAAATGAAATGAACCAGAGAGAGACAGGGATAGCTGCAGAGGAAGATGCAAGGATGCAGAAGCTGATATACTGTGAAGAGTAATGCTGATAAAGGAGGGGCCGTCTTAAAGAGATTTATGGAGAGGTCTGCACATAGAAAGAGAGAGGTTCGACAGACGGAGTGAGCAATTAAGAACCAGTAAAAAACATTGAGATGTACACCAAAAATAATAAAACATATGGAGATGCTGAGAGAACAAGCAAGGGGGAGGCAACAAGAGGTAGAGGTAGAGGTAGAGGAAGTCCCAGGAGACCTATTGTATCTGATGTGTGGTGATGATGCACCATGCCGCTGGTCCCCTCCTCTCATTAAAGCTTTATGAAGCAAGCTTAGCACACATTTTATTACAATGACGCCACTGTCTGGCACATTCCAGCCTTGCGGCTGGGTGGTGGTGGTGGAGTGGGTTGCAGCGAAACAAGCCCATCGAGACGCACATCAGAAAGAGAAACAAGGGAGAAAGAAAGGATGAGAGAGTTGGAGAGGCAAAGCAAGGATCAGAAGGCATAGGCAGAAAATAAGGGAATAAGGGAGTGACGAAGTAAAGGATAGGGGAGAGCAACATAGGAAGAGAGAGCAGATGAATGGAGAATGAGATATACATAGAGGTTTTTCAATGTGCCCTGGACCTGTGTTTATGTCTGTACAGTTGCAGATGTCTTGGTATTGTTTGAAAACGGAACGGTTTGGGATTAATGCTATCAATATTTCCTTAGGTTTTGATGGAGACCTAGGAGAAAGGTGAAAAATGAAATATGCAGAGAGTGATGTCACATCTAGGCCAGTAGTTTTAGTAAAGTTTCAGAAAAAGTCTTAAACTGGCTTGGGAGCAGCACTCAAGATTGCTACACATTATGAATGATCACATGTGCAATGCTTTCTTTTTGTTCTGCTACTTTCCTTTTTTTCCCCCTCACTCTGTACTCAAAAACAGCCAATCTCAAAAACACAAATTCATCTAAAAGCAAGTAAATTATATTTTCCATGGCTCTGCTGTCAAAGAAATTCAATTGTGTTTTGATTCCCCTTTGCCCCTAGACTGTAAAATTTCTCTCAGCCAAGAGCCATCAGATCGGTCAGGTGTCATCGAAAATTAACGCCAAGTATAATTTTCCCTGTGTGTGTCAGTATGACTATATACACGTATTTGACCAAACTGTCTTTGCTTGCTGTTCGCTTCAACCCCTGTTATTTTGCTGTTATTTTGATTTTTGATTTGTTCACATCCTCTGAGCATTAATTATGATGTCGACTTAAATGCTATAGCGTAAATATCTTTGTACATTCTGCTGTCGCGTTGACATACCGCACCTGTCATTTAGACGTTTATCACACACAGTCTCATCTCTATAACCATCTTTCATGTTGTTATATGCACTAAAGTATCAAATAAAACCTGGAAATGCTTCAAAACTCAAATTGGAAGACACTAAATATGTTGACTCTGAGGACACCATGACTCAGCTCCTGCTGAATGACGCATGCTAAGTAGGCTACATAGTATGCTAGTTCTCTGAATTGAAGACATTTAGCTCCTGTTATAATCGGAGACTAAATCCCTGCCTTATCGCCTCCTGGGTGCAGAGGCCTCGGCTTTGTTTAATTGCCACAAGCTGAACCGTCAAAGCTGCATCTCCCTCAGTGTTTACCCCCACTGAGGCTTATAGCTGATAATGGAATTACTCTGAGTCCCAGGAGGAGAGAGAGAGGGAAGAACAGAAAGAGGGGTAAAGAGGAGGCAGTCATAGAGGGAGAGTGGGAGAGCAGAGAAAGGAAAGTGGATGGTGGAAGCTGAAAGAGGACATGAAAATGGAAGAAAGAGAAAAAAGGTGTGAGATGCACAAGGAGATCAAAAGAGGGAGAGAAAGGGGTTACAGAGTGATGTCCAGCCGTTGCCAAAAGCAAAGTCTGCAGTATTACTGTTTACTTTCAGTATGCCGTATCACATGGTGGGGAATGAATTATGATGCAGCATACAGCTGAAGCTCAAAATGTGCTTTCCTGAAAGAAGGATGAATGGGGCTGAAGAGAGGAAATGGGCGGATGAAAAAGAATGTGGACGGACAAGGAGAAACGTTTAGGAGTGTAAAAAAGAAAACACACTTTTAGACACTTGACTCACTGAATTCTTGTGCACATTTCGGTTGATTTGTCAGAATGTGCAGGACTCACTGATTCCCCACACTATTTTTGTTCAAACACGGTTTCGGTAGGGCCGTATAGATGAACAACAAACCGAAGCCAGAAGAGAGATTTTTGCTGAAGTGAGATAGCAGAGGACATGCATTTCACTCGCTTCTCTGTCATGGATGAAAGCTTCAGGGTATTTGAAGACTGAGTTGCAGCGTTGTAGTGGAAAATGACTTCACATCTGAAGTGAGCTCGCAGCTTGGTCAAGGGTTTTGTTATGTGTGTAAGTGTGTGTGTGTGTGTGTGCATGGATGGATCTTAAGGATTTTAAGCTTTCAGCAGGTGGGGTTATTTGACTGTAATTTCCCTAACAACTGTATAAGCAACCATGCCAGCTTTGGCTAGTGGGAATGATTTTGTGTTAGTCAGACATTTTGAAAATTGCTTGCCAGGGGCTTATAGGGTAGTCTGATTTCCATTCATATTCGTACAAATGTGTCTGCTCACACTCATAACTACATGTATGTGATATGGCAGAGAGGGATTTTGCTTTTGGTGCCTTTGTTGTTTTGGGTAAAATAAAAGTTGTTTTTCAGAGGAAACTCGACAGGACAGATCTAAAAATGACTGACTCTCTTATATTTGTCTCAGTTTCATCTTGTTGTTTTGGTAAACTCGTCACTCTTGTGGGTGCTCACAGACCACTCAAAGAGTGTTGTTTGTGAGTCTAATTAGGAGTGGGAAGGTATAGCTGACACAAGCTAAAGCTGTCGGGTCATTAAAATGGTTGACATGTCTAACCAGATTCTACAGTGTGAATTTAATTAAGGACCGTATGTCTTTCTCTCTTTCCCTCTCTTAGTTGCTCTTTTATACTCTGTTCACTTGCAAAATCAATGCAAGGCTTTCAAAAACATTGTCACTGAGTATACTTTCTGTCAATGTTCCCTAATTTGTCTCCATTCACCCTCTTTCTACCTCCCTCTAATCCCAACAACACACCTTCCTCCATTTATCCTCTCCTTTCTCTTTCATTTCTTTCTCCCCTCTTCCTTCCTCACATCAGTCTGTTCTCAGTATTCAAGGGGAGTCTTCGCTATCTTCGGCCTTTATGACAAGCGCTCAGTGAACACACTGACGTCATTCTGTGGGGCCCTGCACATCAGCCTAGTGACGCCCAGCTTCCCCACTGAAGGAGAGGGCCAGTTCACCCTGCAGCTCAGGCCGTCCATCAGAGGGGCTTTGCTGTCACTGTTGGACCACTATGACTGGAGCCGATTTGTCTTCCTCTATGATACAGACAGAGGTGAATATGCAAATGCATGTACATACAAGTACACTAACAAGGTATATGAAGAGCTGTGTGTACCAAATCTCAAACTATTTAATTGCCTTAAATGTTTTTTTGTTTTTTTTTTTTGGGGGGGGGGGGGTTACCAATAAATGAATGATTTTTTTAAGCTTCTGGGAAAAGTTTTTTGCAGTTATCTTTTGGACCCTTAAGCTGTTTCTTTTATAGAGTACAAATAGAGTACAAATACAAACATATTAGTCATTACTGATCACTGGGTCCAGGGATTAAGGGAAATAATATGCTAGAGAAGAGTGAGTGGAGTAGACTAGAGTGAGTTTCAGTATATGATTTTGATGGTAGATTTATTTAATTCTACCAGGTACCATCAAAGTGCAGCAATTGGCATCACATTGTTGTTACCAAGACATCGCTGCACCACCTCTCATCTGTTTTCTCCTCCATTTTCTTTCCTTGTTGGTTTTTCAGTGAAAGGTCAAAGAGGGCTTTGGGGAAAATATGCAAAAGAGGCTGTAACTCAGTATTATAGTCTACACTCACTGTATACTAGAACAGTCCAAATAACTGTAACTGAAGACGCATTGTGTCTTTATGGTACCATCAGAGATTCATAAACTCTGCTGTGATAATAAGAGGTAATGGGTAGATCTGTTGTTTTCTGTCTCTGTGACTATATTCAAAACTCAGTTATGGAAGATTAAAATAGATTTCTAAATTACTCTGGTTCAAAACACTTTTTTGCATGGAGAATTATTCATTAATTTGGGTTCAGTTTGCAGAATGCCATGATGAAAACACTATTATAATACCATAAAGTCATAATCATCTCTTTAAAAGGCTATTTGGTGTTATTTGGGATTATTTTGCCTTAATTTAACTCCCAAATGTTGCCCTGTGTGGCAGAAGTCAACTCAGTCTTATGTCAAAAGCTTGTAGAAGCACAAAGGCTGTGCCATTAGAAACCACACTGTCCTGATGAAATAATACAGCTGCAGAAGCAGGGCTATGATTTTAGCCAGAAACCAGGGTTTGGCCTCAAATCTTGCAGCATTCATCTACCTTTAATTTAACAATCCAATCATGCAGTGCATGTAAATTAGTGGAGCAGGCACAGCTGACACCCTCAGCCCCTAACCTGTCATAGGAATGCTTGGCACATTATCTCTTTCTCTCTCACACACACACATCCACACACAGTTCCCTGCCACAGGGACAGAAACACAGGTCAAACATGACGCAGAGTCCCCAGACCACGGTATAGTGGCGTGTTAGGGAATCAGTGAGCTTCACTGTGTATGTATGTGTGTGTTTGTGTGTGTGTGTGTGTGTGTGTGTGTGTGTGTGTGTGTGTGTGTGTGTGTGTGTGTGTGTGTGTGTGTGTGTGTGTGCTCTCGCTGTGCCTCTGTCAGCCTCCCTCTGGTCCAGGTTGTCTGGGTTAGTACCCAGGGGGAGCAGAGGAAGAAAGAGGAGAGACAAGGGCAGGAGCAGGAGAGACAGGTTAGGTGAGTTGAGCTGGTGGAGCAGTCAAAAAGAGAGAGAAGAGGAAAGACAGGTGCAAGACAAGGGAGGAGGAGACAAAGAAAGTGACAGGGGAAGACACAGGAGGATGGGACAGGTGGATGGGAGGCAGTGGAGGGAGGCAGATTGGAGAGTACAGAAGGGGCAGAAAGGAGGAGAACAAACAGGATCACAAGCCTCTAGGGATATACAGTAGCATATAGCAGTAATAGGAGGGGGCGGAGAGTGAGAGAATAGGGGGAAAGGAGGGAGAAATGGAGCGAAGGATAGATGCGTAGAGTTTGGGCTGTGCTCACCCGTGACTTGGCCAAGGCAGGGCCCTTCATTATAAGCTCCCATCAGGCCCTGCTGCCGGTAATGTGCTGGAAAATGGGCAGTAATGCTGTGATCTGTTTTATGCTCCCTGCTCTGCTGTACTACACAGACAGCCTGCTGACACACACACACACACACACACACACACACACACACACACACACATACACATACACATATACAAACAGAGGTATGTCCAGAGGCTTACATACATGCATTCAAAGACAAATGCATACACACACTTACAAAGATGCTCATAAATTCACATACAGAAGATTAATGTATGTACAGATGGTACAATCAAAACACATACACACAAACAATGCACAGACAAGTGCAACCCTTAACACACGCACATTGATTTAGGTGCAGACACACTTATTTACAACATCACTTGTGAAGCTGGAAAGCTGAAAACGCATTCTCATAACCACATATAAAGACAGTTTTTGCAGTCTAAACCACAACAGTGAATATATACACAAGCATAACACACACCAAGATTACAGAGGCTTCAGATGTGCTTTTTGTTTCAACTCAAACAGTAAAGAGATACCTCCACAAAAGGATTACAATTTGCATTGTAGCACTGCAGTGTGTCTATTCACATCACTGTGTTTTTCATGCAGACGTGTGTGTAGCTGTGGTTTTTAGTGTGTGTGTGTGTGTGTGTGTGTGTGTGTGTGTGTGCATGTGACTTTTTTTTTACCGAAGTCCTATCCTAGCTCAGCAAAGAGTTAACAACATAATTGGGAGTTTGATAGAGATTAGAAAGATTATTGTGATGAGAAATGTGTGCCAATATTATGAAGGATTATAACAGTGATAATTGAGTTGTCTCTCATTATTCTCATATTTCCTCTTTTTTTGACCCATCTAGACAGTTGTTTAATGTAATACACCGTAATTCACTGTCACTTGTGTTGCCAACTGCTGCTCATACGGATCATACTACCTTTAAAATTTCACCCAATCCCATCCAAAATATCACACTGAGAGGTATCCTTGCCCTATTCAAAACTGCACTCCATCATTTTGTAAAGAAAAGACTATATTTTCTTCTTTTTTGCTAGGCTATAAAATGGATACCTGGATTTGTGTTCCCAGAGAAGTTGCAATTTCAGTAAAGTGTCACTGTTAAAAGT
The DNA here is from genome assembly GCA_029490765.1 of Euthynnus affinis. NCBI lineage: Eukaryota > Metazoa > Chordata > Actinopteri > Scombriformes > Scombridae > Euthynnus > Euthynnus affinis. Next base: position 19,239,042 of record CM055845.1, on the reverse strand, counting down.
ATCATTCACAATGAAAGTGACAGTCTATTGTTTTAGCACATAACTGTCTCCTGATAAACTTGGTGGGTTGGTCAAGAGAGGAGTCTTGCTTGGGATGCTAAGTGCTTTACCCTCTACTTCTGAAGAGAAGACATCAGGGTATTGCTTTGGTAAATGAGATGGGCTTGTGAATCTGCTAGAAAATAATGCACACCTGCAAACACTTTGCTGATTTCAGCATTTTGTGCAGACACATTGCAGTAACTGAGATTGAATAAAAGATTTTCTAAATACTGCTGGGAATTTTTGGCTTTAAGCATTACAGCAAAAATGGCAAAATATAATTACTCCATGTCCCATGTACACCTTTTTCTGACCTGTTAATTCTTTGTTTTTTTTTCCTTCCTTACTCTCTGTTGTCTAGGTTATGCAATACTGCAGGCAATTATGGAAAGAGCGGGGCAGAATGGCTGGCAGGTCAGGGCACACACAAACACATCCCTGGATACAGGCCAAAAAAACACACACACTATAATACGCATGATCTTGTGCAGCCTACATATGTAGCTTGCGCAACCACACATACACAGAGTGCATACACATATTTACACTTTGGTTTTTGTTAATTCCTCACACAGCATTGTCAAGTTACTTGTGTGACCTTGTTCCTACATGCATTTTTTTTGTGTGTGCTTACATATTTCCTGTGAATACATGCATGTGTATTAATCCAGGTGAGCGCGATCTGTGTGGAGAGTTTCAATGAGGCAGCATATCGCCGACTCTTGGAGGACCTGGATCGACGTCAGGAGCGGAAATATGTCATTGACCTGGAACCTGAAAGACTACAGAGCATCCTAGAACAGGTAATATTATTAATACACAACATTAACCATAATGATGCAACACACAGTATAATAAAAGCATACTAGTACTAGAGTCAGGAAAGTAATCAGGCATGTAAACCCACCTAACTTCATGAAATGTGTTTTAAAATAACAGTAGTGGCTATTTACTACTGTATCATACATTGCATTACTAAACTCTGCATGGTCCCTAGATACAATGCATAACAAGATAAAAAGATCACTATTAGCTGACTGCAGGTGCATGAAGATATGTGACACTGATCTGGAACCTGAGGAACCCTGCAGCATTTTAGATCATGAGATAATGCTTTAATGGAGGCCACAGCATAGTTTTATTTGGCACTGAGATTACTACAGACAGAAAGGGCAGAGATTACATCACTGACCTGAACTTAATAGCACTTAACGCTTGATAATAAGGTTTAACCTCACCATAATGACACACAGTTATTACCTGAAACTACAGTCAACAGAGTAGACTGTTGTTTCAATCTTTAAGTGGTTAAAACCACCCTGTGATAAACTTTTATAACAATTACAGTCAGTTATTACCAATTATTATAGTATCCCATAATGTTTTATTCACTGTATTACTGGTGTCTGTCTGCCTGCTGTCTGCATCAGTCAGCTAGTTGTAACAGCGTTCCTTATGATTTCTGATATCTAGACAGAAAACAAGAATTGAGTTTTTCCCTGAAGTTCATGGCGCAGAATGAAAAATGTGACATCCCCAAACAGATACGTCAGTGTGTGTTGTTGCAGTAAACACATCGTACTGTCCACTCAGATACATAATTCAAACACAAACACACAGAGTGTATGAAGGCACACACTCTGACACCTTACGCTTGTCCAAGTTCATTAGATTATCCGTCTTGCTTGATGGTTGAGACTTGAGCTCTGACAGGTGGCGCAGCTATGTGTGTTTGCATGCGCATGTGTGTGTGTGTGTGTGTGTATGCCCTTTGACTCAGGTTTCGGTGTAACATCCCATTGGTTCTGCCACCTGTCATCACATCTGATCTTCTGTCTCCACATCTGACAAATTCAATGACACACAAAGTTAAATACACACACACACACACACACACACACACGCACACACAGACACAGACATAATCACACACAAACGCATAAACACATTGCCCAGATGCATGCTTACCAGTAATACATAAAGATATAAAAACATGCTACAGGCAAATAAACATACATACACACCAGCTTTTAAAGGTATCTATGTATACAGCTACACACAAACACACACTAGCAGCAACATACCAGACAGACTGTTTCTTAATTGGCTTCTGTGGTGAGTGAACAGACAGACGGAGACACACACACACACACACACACATCAGTGTATGCTAAGACAGGGCATACAGACACAAACACACACACTCGTCACAGTGGGCTCTGCAGTGCTGGCATTGGCTGCCGACCCCTCTGAGAGACAGAGACTGCTCTGTTTGTCTGCTCCTGCCAGCTGTGTTGCATGTGTGTGTGTGTGTTAGTGCATCTGTCTGTGTCAGTATATAACCGCTGATATGTGTGGGTAGGACAGACAGAAAGAGAATTTATTAATTAAGCTGATGCGCTATGTTAATATGAAGATGATACTCTTTTATTTGTCCAGAAAACATGAATCACTACATTCTACTGTTAAAATGTAAAATAATCATACAAATATTACATAATTTGGATCTGGGCACACTTTTTCCCAGTAAATTAATCACCATGCCATCAGGAACAAGCTGGTTTAGAGAGCTCTACTCTAGAAAACACTATTGAAGCTCTATAAATGTTCTAAGAGGCTACAGAGTCTGACCCAGGGGCCTGTTTTACCAAATGTGTAATATGTAAGCTGTGGTTTAATTTCATTTGGACACATTTAAGTTATTAACAAAGCACCATGCTTGCGACCCACACATGAGCATACATGAGGACTGTAGGACTCGCAATTTGCAAGTGATGATGTTTTTTGAAGTAGGCCCCGGAACAGTACCAAGGACAAGTGAAGTCCTCAGAGTCACAGTCCTCCCTTTGCATTTCATCAGCATAATAAAATAACCACAGCTGCTTTTTGGGAAGACAAGGGAGCTGCAGTTGGAAGGAAGGTTCCTGTATTTGTAGTCTAACTTCATAGCCTGTTTTGTCACTCATGCAATATCAGTGGATAGCATGCTAACAATGTTTTCCCTTTCTTTGTTTCTCTCTCTCCAGGCTGTCAGTGTGGGCAAACATGTAAAAGGCTACCATTACATCATAGCAAACCTGGTAAGACCTCTTAATGGCATTGCTGCTGGCTGTTATTTTGAGACATGTTTGCTACAGTGATTGTGTAACATCTTGTTTTGATATTGCACATGAGGATAATTCAATTTCTAATATGTTAGAGAGAGAAGACAGCAAGGTGTTCGGCAAAAGCACACACATCATCATCATCAAGAAAAGAAAAGAAAAGCCTTAAGAATTCAGGATGACATGACACACACAATCAAGATCTATTGTACATTTATTAGCAGAAAAACAAACACATTGTTCTTCTAATAATTCCGTACTAATATGTGATCTGATTATTAGATGAGAAAGTCATTGTATATTATCACTTGTCTCCCTTCAGCAAAGTTATAGCCATGTCAGTAAATTAAGTATTGCTTCAGCTTTAAATCCTTAAAATCTGCTCCACAGCTTTTCTCACCGGGACGGTGAAAAAGGGGCCAGTGAGCTCAGGTCAAGCTAGATAGGCTCTCAGAGCTTTTAGCAATTAGCATCCATCAACCCAGGATAACCCTCGCATGTCTTTACCTCTGTCTCTGGCCCTTTCCCAAATGAATCCCTCTTCACGACCACTTCACCACAAAGTGTCATTCTGAATGAAGTCACACTTGCAGCAGTGTAAGCCACTCCATATTAAGCAGAGGTATAAATAGTCAGATAAACTATGTGTATGTGGTGTATAACAGGTCAGCTGAGGTGCACATGCTCTATGAGAAGGTTTTGAAGTCCATTTCTATGCTCCATTAACTGGTTTGGGAGGGAGCTCAAGTATAGACCCTCATGTTTCTCTTTTTTCCATCTTTCTGTATTTTTTTGTGCGGTTGCATCATCTGTCCTTTTCAGGGTTTTAAAGACATATCTCTAGAGAGGTTCATGCATGGCGGGGCCAATGTGACTGGTTTCCAGCTGGTGGACTTCAGCAAGCCTATAGTCATTAAACTGATGCAGCGCTGGAACAAACTTGATCAGAGGGAATACCCTGGATCTGAAAGCCCACCTAAGGTAATGAAAACATACATACTGGTGTTGGGGCTTGGTTGCAAGTTTGGCTATCAGAAGTAATTAATGATTATCAAAGATAATTATTAATTATTAAAATCAATAAAATTATTAATAAAAATTAATAATAACGGGGCACCACCCTGGAATCAGGGAAAAGGATAGCCAATTCAGTCTCAAGGTAACTAATCTATGATTTTGGGACTTTGTTTAATAATTATCTTAATAACTATATACAAAATCACTACATCAATAGATAGTTATGGTTGAAGGATTTGGAGTTCTTTGCAGAGCAGAGGTTGGCAAAACTCATTCTTGTGCAACATTAAAACAGACAACAGGTAGATCCAAAAGAATTTATTTAACAAAAAGGGTAAAAGCAAAACACACAATACTAATCTAGCTGAGCGTACTTATATACAAGTGTGAGTGTGTGTGTGTGTGTGTGTGTGCTGGGAAGACAATGGTAAGATGGCTGCAGTCACCTGGTGACTGAGCACACGGCATGCAGACACTTTGGCTGATAAAAGGAACTACAGAGATGAAAGGCCAGACCATGTGGTGTCGTAAACCACATGTGATGCCTGAACCAAAGTTTGTAAAACCAGGTTTTAAACCTTATAACTGTGTAATTCTCTATTCAAGCCAATTGGCGAAAGCTAAAGGTGCCAGGTTAAGAAGAGGTTAGTTGCATGCAAGGCCTAGTTACTGGATGTAACCTGTGTTGACATGCTAACATTAGCCTAGCGGTGTAGCTATGCTGTAACCTGACTGTAGACAACAAAGACATCACAACAACAGTTAAATGTTAACCTTAGCCAAATCAATACATGTGCTGTACATTGATTAAGTTAAACATTCTTGCTTAGCCGTGCTATGCTCCACTGTGTTGCTAGGCTATGCCCAGTTGTTACCAGTCCTTGGGAGGAAGAGATGCTTTGTGGTGTGCTGCTTCTTAGCCGGGGAATCCGTGGATGGGTCAGGCTGAGAAGGCTTTGGCTCTGAAGCTGCAGATGCAGGTGTTGCTGGGGAGACAGCACTCCAGTTGTGCAGAGGGCCCAGGTCACTCCTTTGTTGGTTAGCGAAAGCTAACTCTGTCCTGTGGCTCTTGTCCTTGTTAAAACTAGCTAGCAGACTTGTGTGGTAGCTGCTGGCACATGGAAACTTGGTTTCTGAATCTTAGGCAGGCTCTTGCGTCTTCTGCCGTAAAGAAAAGTGTGTGTGTCTACTGTGAGCAGGCCACACAAGAGAGCAGAAAGCTGCTCCAGCAACTGCTGCTGGAGGTGTGAAAGAGCAGGAGCTGCTCCTTCCACAGCTGTGGGGGAGAAGAGCAAGGAGCTGCTCCAGCAGCTCCAGGAGAAAAGAGAGAAGAGAGATAAGAGGGGAACCTCTGGTTTTGATAACCTGGATCCATGGGTGGGGCTTCACACTTGTGTGTGAACCCCCAGGGCTCAGGTTTCTTGGGGTCTTTCAAACATGTGGTAAACTGTGGTCACATGCTGTCCCAACATCCCCCCTTTGGTCCTAGGATTGCACCTGACGTGTGATCCTGGGAGCACAAACATACATGTACTGTATGGTCCACAGTTGAAAGGGTTCATTTGTCAGTTCATTCATGTTTGTAACATCTGGGCAGTGGTTGACACTATCTAACTTGGCTAAGCAAGAACAGTCAGAGTTACAAAACAAAACATGATAGACAACAACAAAGCATAGTCCTAAATAACATAACATGTTTCTCATTACTCTTTGGGGGTTAGTGAGAACAGGAATGTTAGTGGTGTAACTTTGTTAAGGTGAGATGCAGAGAGGATGGCACCGAAATGATAAAGCCATTGCTGGAGTGTCCAAGAGTGTTTGTTGTTTCACTCATTGGATCTGATGACAATACTGACTACTCAAAGTAGTTTTCAGTCTGATCTTGGCAGACTTTACAATTTTGTCCTTCAGGCAGGTGTTGCTGCAGAAGGATGTCATCACAAATTCCAAAAATCCCAAAGTCCTAATGGCTGTATCATTGTTAATGTCCTAAACTTGGTGGGTGAGGACGTGTGTACAACTACTTCTGAAAGTACATAATGGAGTGTCCTAAGCTAGATTTTGCAAAGTTTTCCTATTGACAAAATACTACCAAGGAGCTGATCCAATTGTACTTGTAAAGCAGGACAGTGGTGTCTGAGTTGAATCCCAATTTAGGCTTTTCTCAACTAATAGCAGGCTGTCTGGCTATTACTGAATTGAGAATAACTAAGGTTGCTTTTGTTGCTAACAAACCCAAGTTTGCCTATGTAACTGCAGAAAACAAAGCACTGGTAACTGTCTCACTGTCAGTACAGGGGTGGACTGTGTTGTTAGCTAGACCTGTGAGCAGCGAGCTCTAGAGCTCTTGTGCCTTATGTTTTTAACCTGTGGCTCAGGGCTGTAACGCTCCATGTAGCCAGAGGGAGAGAGACATTCAGAGGAGCTGTCACTGTCGAATGGATGGTGATCATGTACTGAACTGTGATCAGAGATGCTGTGGTCATCATCTGATCTGTCCATTATCTGGTCACACATCTGGGCCACAATCTCTGCGTATGGCCTTCTAACGCTTCGACTGTGTGAATGTCTATCTCGACGCAGTTGATGGACACGGCGGTTACGCTCTGTGTCCCTATGCTGCCTCTTGTCACCCCCCTTTGGGCTGTTGTGAGGGTGATCTTTTGAGGTAGCAGACCTGTATGACACTTCAGCGTTTGAGCTGACAGGCTCAGTTGTTTTCTCTCCTGCTTTGGACTTGACAACAGTTTCCCAAGCCACCTGTGTCATTTTTCTTATCTCATGCAGGGAGGTGTTACCTTTGTGTGTCATCAGTACAACGTGAGGGCGTACACATGGGTGAAGGTTCTGCAAGAATAAAGACTTGAAGGTGGGGTTTTCTTCTAAGCCTGGTGCATTCTTGCCGTGGAAGTACGCATGCCTCAAACGTTGGTAATATTCCCTAGGATGCTCACGACGGGAATGTTTAACTTGGAGGGCTGCAACCACACCTGCAGTCTCGTCAGCAGTAAAAGAGAATTCTTCTACAAGTGCTTGACGGAGCTCCTGATAGTCATTTCTGACTCTGGAAGGTTGTGATTGTATAAACCTGCGTACAGCTTTAGAGCTGGTTTTCCACACAAGTTTAACTTTCTCACCTTGGGTTGCATGGGGCAAGTCAACTAGATTGTATTCTAGTTCCCTAAAGTAATCTTCAATGTGATGATTACTGTTGTCTGGGTCGAAATGATCAATGTCCTTAGCTATGAACTCGAGCACTTCAAGGCGGGGACACTGTGGAGTCATTTCTGGCAAAGAAGAGACTAAACTAGCACTACCATGGACCTGTGCATCACGTACTACAGTTCTCTCTTGTTGAAGAACAGGGGCTGAACAACTATTGTCACTTTCCTTGTAGTGCAGAGGAGAGGCTGAATAGTTCTGGAATGTTCTAGTCCCCCCTTCGGAAGGATGAGCACGGATGAAGTTGTCATGTATCAGTGGCTGGGAAAAACACTGGGCAGGATATCTTCTAAAAGATAAACTACACGTCTCTTCAATGTCTGTTTCAGAGAGATTGGGAGTCAGGTAGCTGTTAGCTTGGTCTCTCAGTGGAGGCTGAGAAGCTGACTTCATTCCCAAGAACTTAGGTTCGGTAGGGAATTGTTCCAATCTTCTGGGTGGAGAGGGCGTTAACCTTCCACTATGGGAGGAATGTGAATCAGAATATCCAGAATCACATTGGCTGAAAGCCTGAAGTGGGGCAGGACGTTCTAACCTAAGCCTTAACACTTCCTCCTTGTGTGAGCAGAGGTCTAACTCTGCTGAGTGTAGGTCTTCTAGATAGCGCATGGCTTTTTTATTGCCCATCTGAACCTCGTGGAGGAGGCAAGCATTTTGCGCTCTAAGGAAATCTACCTCCTTCTCTAGGGCTGCTTTGCTCTGACAGGCAAGGCTGGTTTGTCTGTGGAAGTTCAGAAGCAAGCATAACAATGGATCTTTGGATGCGGTCTGTGCACCATTCCTGTCTTTGAGTAGCGAGTCCATCTCTTTCCTGCACTCACTGAAATTCAACCTGCTGATGAATTCTGGGTAGCCGGGTTCTAGGCTCTGTGCTAGGGAAGAGATAAACTGCTCTACACAGGGGTTCTCCATTGTTGTCTCTGGAACGGAGGGTTAGATTAACAGTTGACTAGTACAACAAACAATGTGGTTGGCTATGGTGTTGCGTGGCAAACACTTGGTAGTGTAGTTTGGGTAGTACACTAGCCTAACCAAACACGGAGGTGGCCTACACTATGAGGAGTAGCTTCCTGTGGAGGAGGGGTAGCTACGGCACCGTCAAGTGGCTCTGTTGGGCACAACGGATTTAAACATGCACTAACTGAGATGCAGGGCAGTAACAGTTAGAGGAATGTTTCTTAAAGTTGACTCAAGCTGGAATGCATGGCAGTAACAGCTAGAGAATAACTTTTAAGTTTCACAGGGCTGGTAGCACGCTGTGGCTCTATCTCACAGGCTCTATCTCTTACTTAGCTGGAATGCATGGCAGTAACAGCCAGGTACAAGCTCTCTATGTGTCACAGGGCCAGTGGCACACTGTGATTTAAATAACAAGGGGAGCACTAATTCTGACAGCTTGACTAGATGGCATTGAATGTGTGCTATTCAAATGCTAAATTGAAATTCTCACAATTTCTACAGAGTTAGTTCAACCTGAGTGGCTAGCAGCAACAGCAAACTCTTAATGTAACACTGAAGGCTTAAATCAGTAGTTACCAATAACTCAAGATTTAGGTTATTAATTGTCTTCACTAAATTTGATTTTGAAAATCAAATCTCACCACACTTACTTGTTTGCAAGTACAGCTAGATATCTACTCCTGTGGCAGACTAGTTATGTTAAAAATAAAGACTTTTGGATAGTCTAAAGTTTTAGATTCCAGAATTTTGGTACTGGCCAAAATTATGCTGAAATTAATATTGCACAATTATGAATAATTGCCAACGATACTCTGCCTCACACGGGGCACCATTTTGTTGGGGCTTGGTTGCAAGTTTGGCTATCAGAAGTAATTAATGATTATCAAAGATAATTATTAATTATTAAAATCAATAAAATTATTAATAAAAATTAATAATAACGGGGCACCACCCTGGAATCAGGGAAAAGGATAGCCAATTCAGTCTCAAGGTAACTAATCTATGATTTTGGGACTTTGTTTAATAATTATCTTAATAACTATATACAAAATCACTACATCAATAGATAGTTATGGTTGAAGGATTTGGAGTTCTTTGCAGAGCAGAGGTTGGCAAAACTCATTCTTGTGCAACATTAAAACAGACAACAGGTAGATCCAAAAGAATTTATTTAACAAAAAGGGTAAAAGCAAAACACACAATACTAATCTAGCTGAGCGTACTTATATACAAGTGTGAGTGTGTGTGTGTGTGTGTGTGTGCTGGGAAGACAATGGTAAGATGGCTGCAGTCACCTGGTGACTGAGCACACGGCATGCAGACACTTTGGCTGATAAAAGGAACTACAGAGATGAAAGGCCAGACCATGTGGTGTCGTAAACCACATGTGATGCCTGAACCAAAGTTTGTAAAACCAGGTTTTAAACCTTATAACTGTGTAATTCTCTATTCAAGCCAATTGGCGAAAGCTAAAGGTGCCAGGTTAAGAAGAGGTTAGTTGCATGCAAGGCCTAGTTACTGGATGTAACCTGTGTTGACATGCTAACATTAGCCTAGCGGTGTAGCTATGCTGTAACCTGACTGTAGACAACAAAGACATCACAACAACAGTTAAATGTTAACCTTAGCCAAATCAATACATGTGCTGTACATTGATTAAGTTAAACATTCTTGCTTAGCCGTGCTATGCTCCACTGTGTTGCTAGGCTATGCCCAGTTGTTACCAGTCCTTGGGAGGAAGAGATGCTTTGTGGTGTGCTGCTTCTTAGCCGGGGAATCCGTGGATGGGTCAGGCTGAGAAGGCTTTGGCTCTGAAGCTGCAGATGCAGGTGTTGCTGGGGAGACAGCACTCCAGTTGTGCAGAGGGCCCAGGTCACTCCTTTGTTGGTTAGCGAAAGCTAACTCTGTCCTGTGGCTCTTGTCCTTGTTAAAACTAGCTAGCAGACTTGTGTGGTAGCTGCTGGCACATGGAAACTTGGTTTCTGAATCTTAGGCAGGCTCTTGCGTCTTCTGCCGTAAAGAAAAGTGTGTGTGTCTACTGTGAGCAGGCCACACAAGAGAGCAGAAAGCTGCTCCAGCAACTGCTGCTGGAGGTGTGAAAGAGCAGGAGCTGCTCCTTCCACAGCTGTGGGGGAGAAGAGCAAGGAGCTGCTCCAGCAGCTCCAGGAGAAAAGAGAGAAGAGAGATAAGAGGGGAACCTCTGGTTTTGATAACCTGGATCCATGGGTGGGGCTTCACACTTGTGTGTGAACCCCCAGGGCTCAGGTTTCTTGGGGTCTTTCAAACATGTGGTAAACTGTGGTCACATGCTGTCCCAACACTGGTACATACCCTAGAATATATAGATTGCAATCCTGTATCTGCAGTGTCATCAATGTGTTATCCTGCTCCGACCTTTAGCTAAATCTCTGTACACACCAGTGCATACAGTACACCAAGAAATTCTGCACTGAGACACAAAAATGTTGTGCACACAATCATGCACACATCTTTTGTTGCAGTGGTGGCAGTGGTGCAAACATTGTATTCAGAATCCAAATGAACAGCTTCGTCAATCAGGTGTCCACTGAGTACTATGCACTGCATTTCCTGCATTTGCTAAAACCTCTTAGTCAATCTGTGTCTGTGGGGGAGGTGAATTGGCTGATCCTACTATGACTGAGTAGATTCGACAGTGTTTCTGTGTCAGGCATACAGATTTTGTTCTCTTATTTCCTTCCTATCTGCCCTTCTCACTTCTTTCCTCTCATCATTTCATTTTCTGTGTTTCCTGTCTTTTCTCTCTGTATTGACCATTCTCAGTGTCTATTATCTCTCACTATCCATGTCCCTTTCTCCATCACATCAGTTCACATTCAGTCGTTATCCCTCTCCTGTACTCCTTCAACACACCTCTATTGACAAGGTACTGACCGGTAGCCAATCACGGTTGATTTGTGCATACATTAACTAGAAATATGTCCACCTACCCATTAAAAATACATAATGCTGCAGCTTTCTGTCCCTTGCTCTATGGCTCACACACACATGCATCCAGACACTCTCAGAGGACACACACACACACACTCACTGTAGTATCTCTAAAAAGGGATGCTGTGTATAAGTCAACAACACAAATATATATTGATAGTCATATTGTTTCATTATTGGCATGTCATTTTTCACCCAGGGACCAGCGTTAATTGACTAATCATCATTCTCAGATTGACCTGATGAAATCCTCATTAGCTGCATCAATTTTTCCTCCCCAGTTTGCAAAACGTTTAGTGTGTTAATGGATATATATGTGCGCATGTTGACAGACAGGCAGAGTGAACATGCTTAGAAAGATTAAATAAAGGTAAACACAGCTGCTGGCATTCTCAATTAACTTTGTAGATATAATTTGTTAAAGCCCTTCCAAATGTTCTCTTCCCCTTGCAACCACAAAAAAGTCTTACCTAAGCCTTTTGCAAACAAGGAAATGCAACTATATTATTGATTTAAAACAATAACAGAAAACTAGATATCTCCAGTGACAACAGATACCTCCAAACTGCTCGAGGCTAATTGGTGCTGTGTAAAAACTGAGCTCAGTTAGCCTTGGGCTAACTCATAGCCTCAGGCCAAGTAGAACTCTGGTCTAATAATGTGCAGTGTGAGACTGGAGACTGGATTTGAGTTAGCTACTTTTGGCCATCAATGTAAATCTCTTAACCCAGTGACTCTCAGCTGGTGTGCCTTGAAATGAGCTCTGATGTGGCTGGAGATTTTGTTGAAATGTAATGAAAATGATCAGTGACCTGGCAAAGTAATATGTTAACATCGAAATTAAGCCACATGGCTTACAATCACACATATCTTCTCCAAGTTAAAGCCATTTGGGCCTTCTCCATTTCATTTTTTTCACACACTTACCCAAATTACATGATTAGAATATAAATTGCTTTACAGTATGTTAGCATAATTAGCAGATAATGGACTGCCTTTATGAATATTTGTCCACATGTAAAACATTTCATGTTTGTCACAAGCCAGTACAAAGATCAAAATATGAATTAAATATGCATGTCCTAATTGTTTAAAAGCTGCTATCTTAATTTTTCATTTGAGTTTCTCATCTCATTTGAAGAGAAAAATTGAATGAAAAGCTTTGTGTTTTTCAGTGTGTCATTAACCCTGCCTCTGCTACATTATGTTCAGTGTGTGTATTCAGTAATTACTTGATGTCATTAAAAAACAGAAACATGTATGCAGTCTTTCCAAACCATCACATATACAATGAGTGCTGTATATTGTCCTATTAAGCTGCATAAATGCATGGGGCTAATGGCCACTTGCATCTCCTCTTAAACTTTGGACAAAACAACAGACCTGTGCTGTCCTAGTCTAACACTAGCAACTTGCTCTAATGGTGCTCAACTTTTGTGTCCTTATGTTGTGTGTTATGTGTTAGTAGTTTGTGTTGTTGAACAAGTCTGTATTGTTGAGATTTTTTAGTCAAAACCACATAGTGGCACTAGTGAAAAATTTAGATTCATTCTCTTGGAACTAGGAATTTCATGACAATCAAGCGGATAACTCCAGGTCTGAAAAGTTAAGCCAATGCAGAAGTGCCTTAAAACTGCATTCTTTCAAAAGGCCAACAGTGGTGACTCTACTGGCTGCAAAAATAAGTCCAGTTGTATGGAAGTCTATCAGAAAGTGACCCTACTTCTCACTTGATTTGTTACCTCAGTAAACTCATTTAGTAGTTTCAAGTCTTCTTCAATACAGCATGAGCTTCATTTTGTAAATTATGGTCCCTTTTAAATTAAAATAGATGATAAAATAGGCTATGTTTTAGAGTGTGACTACCTTGTCATTGACAAGCTGCTACCATGGTGACAATCTTGATTATGTAACATAAACATTGCATAACCCCACATTCACATGGTATAGGCGTATCTGTGTTTTCAGTTCATAAAGAAGTTCAGTGCTTGGGTGTAGTAAAAAACCCTCAGTCTGCTGTTTAGTTTTTCCAGTAAGTACATTTTGTTTTATTGGTTTTAGGCCTGTTTTTCGCTAGCAAAATATCTGCATTAGCATTAGCAGTTAACCATAGACTCTAAATGCACCATGCTAACCAAGCTAGCAGCTAGTCCTAGGATCAGCTACACTCTCTGGTCCAAATATGGTATTTTTTGGCTCAAAAACTCAAAGATGGCTGTGTTCAAATTACTAAACTCAAAGCTTCAAAACATGGATGTTGGATACCGGACTGAAAATGGTGCCCATTCAGTCCAGTAAGCGTTGCTCAGCTGGAAAATACGCCAAAAAAAGGTTTCTAGCTTTCAGGTTTGCCTCTGCATTGTGCAGCCCACTGAATATGCGTAATAGAGTTTCTCCCACTGGCCCTGCCTGCAAGTTCCCGATCAAGCCCACAAACTTTAAATTGTGATGACATCACAGATTTTCAAATCATCTTTCTTGGCTTGTGGAAAGTTTCACTAATATAAGACCTCCATGGATCAAAAATTCAAAATATACAGTCATAAATGACCTTGTCTGCAGATTGAGTTGTCCTGTTTACAGACATCTCTTTTACAATGGTGGTCTATGAGGAAAATGATTTTGGGACGCAGTGTTATTTTTCATTGCAATACTGCGAGTGGCCACTAGGAAAATTGTCTGTGAGACTGAGCAGCGGAGCCCTATCCTGCTCCTATTATACATCCGTGTTTCAAAATGGCAGTATTTTTTTTTTTTACAGTCTATGATGACAATCTATTAAATAGTGACTAACAGACTGACCAACTGACAGAGAAATAAATAAATGAATAAAAGATTTAGGCTAAAACTCCCCATGCTCAATATTGCTTTACCTCACTCAGGTCAGTTCACTCATAAAAGTCATTGTAAGTATGAAAGCTGTAAAGCATGCATGCAGATATGTATGTTCTAAATGCACTGTATACATTTTTTATAGATGGTAGTTTCTGTGTGAAAAGTGGCACATGCTTTCTTTTTTTGTGCATAAATCATTTATGAATCTGGCCATTAGTTTGATATAAATGTTAAAGTAACTTGCATTGTACGATTTAGAAAACTTGAGGATCCAGATTTCTAGAGAAAATCTTTTTGGACTTGATGGCTTTTAGCTGAACTCAGCTAAGAGTATTGGTTTTCAAAAACACCAAATTCTCAGTAATAGTTTCAGGACCAATTGAAATCTTTCTTTGCCCCAAAGGTGTTTCTGTCCTGCCTGTGACAGAAACAAAAAACAGAATGCTAGTTGGCTCCGTTTTGTAGTTGTTTTCTCCTTGATTTGGATTCTATAGTCCCTATCTGTCAGTCACACACCTAAAGGCTTCTTTGGTTTCAAAGGGGAGAGATGAAAGGAGGATGACATGGTTGTGCACTGCAGCCTCCCAAAACACGCCTTGTGGGATACAAATCAAGAGATGTCAGTAAGAGAGAAAACTACCTGCAGAGGCATGGAGAGGATCCACAGAGTTCCTCAGCTGACTTCCCTCTTTCCTCCCATTTTCATCTCTCCACTTGTTTCTGCCATGATGTGATGGCAGCCTGCTGTGTGTTTGACTGCCTCTGTCTATGCGATGCTGTGTGTGTCTCTGTGTGGGCTGGGTGGGTGTGTTGCTGCTGAGTATGTGATGTTGTTCCCTGCTGCGCCACGTCTTACCTGTAATGAATTTGTCAAATAACCTGTCAAGATTACCACAGCTTTTAAGCTTTTCATTAGAGAACAGATATTGATCACCTCTCACCCTTTCTGTTTTTTCTGCTCGCATTTCAAAGGCCCCTTAAATCATTGTATTTCTTAATTTACTCCAACTCACTTTATCTTTTCCTGTTTTGGAATATAACCTATTATAACCATGTCTATAAATCTTGGGAATCAACATTTCACCATCAAAGGGAATTCCCTGACAAAGTGAATTTAATTAGCAGGTTTACAGTATGATTTAAATATCTTTTGATTTAATTTTAATGGTTTTAAGATCATGTCCAGTGACTGTATTTGAAGACTATAAGCCTGTCTAAAGCTGGCACATTTACAGTGATGTTACATTTACAGTGGTGTTGATTGATGTTCACTAGTGTTAACTGTGGAAATCAAATAAAAGTCAGAGTGGTACGGTAGATTTAGGCACTGGTCAGCATATTTGCATATTGGCTAGGTTAGTTCATATGGGGTTAATATGGTTTGTGGCCTAATGTAACAATTCAGTTGTTGTCTGAGCTTATATTGGTTCTCATTTTAGACTTAAAATACATTAGCACATAATTAGCAACATTAGTTTATTCTGTTTAAGCTTTGTAAATCACATATAGGATCTTTTTAACCCAGTTGTGTATCAGAACACATACAGTCCTGTAGAGTAATTCATTGAAAAAAATATTTAGATGTTTTCTGCAAATGGCACTGGCTGCCAAGCAGCTCAGAAGAATTCAACAGTGATTCTGTTGTACTTTAGTTTTCTAGCATTGGAATGAATGGCTTAAAATACTGATAAGGACATTGTTTTTAAAATCTGTCACTTTAATGTAAGTAATTGTAATTGTTCCTTCACCCTTGAACGTTTAAAGAAATCAAATCACATGACTGTAAACCCTTATCACTGGCAAGTGTATTGACTATACATAAATGCAGCAGACAACAACTAAATTTAAGATGTTTTCTAATGCTGTTACAGGTTTGTTCATAAATATGTAGGGCCATATCTTCATTGACATTAACAAACACTGTAAATACTCATCTTTAACTTTATATATATATATATATATATATATATATATATATACATATATAGTTAATATATATTATTAGTCTGTCCCTATAAGATCTATGAAAAATAATAATTTCAAACTCCTCAAAGATAGGATAACATTTTCTTTCTTTCTGTCTCCTTCCTCTCTCTGTTTTTGTTCTCCATTCATTAGTATACCTCATCTTTAACATATGATGGAGTCCTCGTGATGGCCGAAGCCTTCCGCACTCTTCGCCGTCAGAAAATTGATATCAGTCGACGTGGCAATGCTGGTGACTGCCTGGCCAATCCTGCTGCTCCCTGGAACCAAGGAATAGACATGGAGCGGGCACTCAAACAGGTTGGTACACACTTGACTTTGTTTCATTTAGTGTAGACACACATACTCAAAAGCACTCAGACAGATGTTCACAAATACACACAACACACGAAAACACAGTCAGCAAAACAGCTGGCACAAAATAATTGAAAATGTTCCAGGAATCTGTGCCCACATTTATGTGTTTTACATTTTTTAGACCTTGAGGGAGTCCCCACAAGAGAACAGACACAACACACTGTACTGCTTTTTTTGTAAGGACATTGTATTGCCTTCATTCAGTTCTCAGGGATGCACTTGAACATTACCAGTAGCCACTACATGTCATACCCGGTAGTCAATGTTAACGTTAACCTTAAAACCAAATCTTAACCCTTAAATATGTTCTTAACATTTTTATCTCTTTAATATCATGAATATACTTTATAGCACATATACACACACCCACTAGATTATTTTTAATAGAGCTAAAGGTATGCAGTGTTTTGCTAAATATCTTAATATATGTTTCATATTCTTTAAAGTGGTGACACAAAAAGGTGTTATCTAACAAACTGTCGTCTTCAATATGAGTCATACAGTGGGAAAAACTTATTGATGCTACATTTAATTAAATGTCCTTGCTATTATTTTTGCTATAAATCCAGGTGCGCATTCAGGGCCTGACAGGGAATATTCAGTTTGATCACTACGGTCGGAGGGTCAACTACACCATGGACGTGTTTGAACTGAAGAGCAATGGACCACGCAAGGTAAGCTCACCGCATTTCTTAGAAACAAAGATAAACAACACTTTGAAATCAAAATCAAGTCCTTCAAATCAAACAACCAAATACGTTCTTTGACCATGCATTCCAGAACGATACATAGAAGCTTTGTCCGATCTGTCAACAGTGATCAGAAGGACAACATAATTTGTCTTGTCCAAAACTGGTACAAATCACTGTTAAAAAAGAATTATGTTTTATAATGTGGCATTGCTGTGGTTAAGGTCTGGTTAGATTTAGGCACAAAAATAATTGGTTAAGTCAAAACGATTACTTTGTTAAGGATAGAAAAACCTGTGGTGTGGGTTTAAGATACTACTTCCTTAAGGTTAGACTTTGGTTGTCATGGCTACAATAATAATCACAGGAATGATTTTTTTTTTCAAAAACTGTCCTGACTCGCTGTTTGAAATGTGACTTGTGGCCGGACATAGGAAATGAACGTCCCCATTCATCCCACCTCCACTGTATGAGTTAATTTGTCTACATATAGAGATGTTAACTCAACTCAATTACTATGGCCACAGGATAGCATCTGTTGTAACTATGTCATTTTTGGGTGACTGATATTACCCTCTTCGTATTGTTTTTCTTGGCTGGACAGTCTCATTTTATGACATATTTTCTGAAATACAGCTTGAAAATTGTTAAAAGTCAGAACTCAAAGTGGTTGGTGGTGGTTAAGCTGTGACACTGAAAAGAAAAAAAATACAACTGTGTGGAAACCAGTTTTCATCATTTTAGCAGGGAAGTTCTTATTATTTAATTACCACTGACATTAGAGACATTAGACACTGGCTCCCTTTTACTGTGTAAGAATAATTTGTGTAGTTTTCATTTTTGTTGTTTTAACCCACATGATGGTTCATTGTTTAAATATTAATTTAATTTCTGCATCATTATCTCCATAATTCTTAATTAATAACTGTCTTACTGTAGTTATAAATATCTTTGCATAACTGCTATTGAACTGTTACAGCTTTTGCTTTTGTGCATTGGAGTGCAGCTCTCAGATGACCTAGGGGCACATATAGCTTTGCAGTGATGTAAATAGGGAAGGTTTGAACATAATCTTTCTTCATAATGGCAAAAACTAGGAAGTTAAGGCTCAGGTTGAAAGTACTCATAATTTGTCTTGTCGGAAAAAGTATACATATAGCACCTATAATAAAGATATAAAACTATGTTCCAGCTTCTCAAGTGTTCCTTTGACAGCAGTATGTGTTTATTGAAGGTTCTTGGCTCACACACCATATCTCTCAATATCTTCTGCAGTTCCAATGGGAAATTTGCTGGCGTGAGCTCACTCTGTTGACTCATTTTTTATTCCTTCTGTTCTTTTCTTTCAATTTCACATATTTTTTAATGTATATTTTATTTGTGTTTGTCTCTATCTTGATTTTATTGTAATCACCTTAGATTTGATTTCTGTATGAACTGTGCTATAAAGACCTTTATCACTCTCATTCTCTGTCTTTTTTCCCCTGTGTTTCCCTCAGATTGGTTACTGGAATGACATAGACAAACTTGTGTTGGTCCAGAATGAAAATGCTCTGTCCAATGACAGCTCGGCGATGGAGAACCGAACTGTGGTCGTGACGACCATCATGGTAATGTACCCCATGAATGCTTTAATTTCTTCATAGTTTAGGTGCTGTTTTGAGATTTGGGCAAAGCTGTCCAACACAATGACAATCGGTCTTTCCTATTCCACAATCTAATTTCACCAAAACTTTGCTCACACCTGATTTTCCAACTGTTACCCAATGTAACAGGTGCTGGATGAAAATATACTTTTTTCCTTATTTTTCAAGCAAGATCAGGTACATATGCAAAGGAAAGAGAAAACGGAAATGGTTTTCTAAGAAGATGGATTTGACAGCATAGGATAAAAAACATAGCAATCATGAATGGGATGAGCAGATTATTACAACATTTTGGTGACAATTAGGGTTATTAAGTTTGATCAGATACTACTGACAAGCACTAGATACATTAAAAACCAGTATGCCACATGACCTTGTGACAGTGACTGCTGGCACTGCACAAGGGTTTAACCAAGAGCTGTAGACTGGAGTTTATTTCCCTTAATGGCATAATAGGATGCAGTCATTGTCAGAAAGCCAGTTGATGAAGTATAGAAGCACTGTCATTTGGCAGACTTTTGTTAATGTTGAAGAAAAATCAGCTTTGAGCTGGATGAGCTGTATGAGTTGAAAAGAGCACTCAGAGAATGGCCACAAGGGAGTGGCACTTGATTACACTAATGTCTCATTAGTAGGCAAATCTAAAACTGACTTCAGATTACCATTTAGAAGTGACCTCAGTCCAGTTCCTTCACATAGACACCAGTCTGTGGCCAGTTTAATTATTCCTCTTTCTTCCACAAACAAGAATAAAGGGGGGGGGGGGGGGGGTAATCGGTAGATTTGTGCACATCCTCTGCTTACATTTGATTTCACTTCACCCATCTGCAGCCTTTTTATGTTGACCATCCTCTTCCTGTAAATGCAATCAGTTTAATTCAATTGGGCATGCAAAATGATGTGAAAGCAACTCAAAAGACTAATTTCAGCCCAAAGATAAAACAAGCCCCAGATGCTTGTGCTTCAGCAATTCACTCTTTTGTTTTGAGCCACATTTATTCATCCAGCCAACTCTTTAATATGACCAAATCATCTGTAGTGTACTTACTGAAGTGTCATACTGTGAAGAAATATGTAAAAATGGAAGAAAAAAAAACAATCAAAGATCTTGCCTGTATAGTACAGTGAGTCTAGAATGCCTCCAGTGGCTGGAAGTGGAAGTAACCAGTCAGGTCTGCAGAGAGGAAAACAACCACATACACTGCTGGAAAGAGTTCAGAAAAATGAATTCAGCTGGACTAAATGTCCCCAGTGACAGCCCCGCCTCCAGACATGCACACTTCAACTGGCAATGTATTAAACCCCAGTGCAGTGTGTGCTGCGGTGCCTACAGCCAGGCTCAAGACAAGCAAATGAAAACACATTAACACAATCAAATATATAACAGGACAAGTTCTTAATCAGTGACAAAATCCTATTTTGAATATGCGTATATTATGTTAATGTACCATTACTGTTAAAATCTATCTATCTATGTCTGTTGCTGTTGTTGTTCCTATGGCTGTTGGGCTTGTGTTTCTAATAACATTTATTTTGTGTGGTTGTAAAAGTGTGAAAAATAGAGTGTGGCATTACCGTATACGTCTTTTCGATGTTTGTTCCTTCCTCTTCCTCTCTCTCACTGCACCTGTTTCACTATCCCTCTTAAACTCCTCTCATCTCTATACCCCCCCCCCCCCCCCCCCCCCCCCCCCCCCCCCCCACTTCACCTCCTTCATATTTCTCTGTGGATGGTGACCTCAGCAGACCTTGGCTAACGTTAGCTCAGCCACCTCCTCCTTTTTGCAGCCTCTGATGATGAGGAAGCCTCTGCTGTGACAGTGATGCCGGGTCTGCAGACAGAGCAACAGACTGAAACACAGACTCACCTGAGTCGCAGACCTTCAGGAAAGACAGAGGACACACAGACTGATAGACTGAGTGTCTCCAAAGCTCTGTACATTTATTGTTTTTGTCATGAATATGTTTTTCTTTGTGTATTTTTTTTTGGATGTTTGTTAGAAAAGGTGATTTTTATGTTATAAAATTATTGATTTTCTTAGATGTGGTGTATTAACACAGCAACAAAGAGAGGGACTATATGGATGAAGTGGAGAATCAAAACTTCAGTGTTGAAGTCAGTGTGTCAATGTTCAATGAGCCTGTGTGACACTGGGATGTCTTGCTCATTGTGTTTCTGCCTTCCCTCCTTTTCGAGGACCCTACAATCATGACCACCTTTCTTTATTCTTTTTAAAATATTTTACCTCTTTGTTTCAAGATAACATGAGGGAGGAAAGGTCTACCTCCATCTTGATCTTTCTGTTCCATCACTTTTTAAATCTACTCAGCTATGACTGCTCACTCAACTTTCCTCCGGTGTATTTCATTTCCTCTGAGAGGAGGTATGACGGCCTACGCCTGAATGGAAGGGTGATGTTAAGATGTTTAGTATTCTTTCAGTTTAAGGTATTCAGCGCTCTGGGTTTTTGTCTGTCAAGAGACAATGACTTTTTAACTTGTTACTTTCATATTGGCATTGTAATTGATTTTTAACATTAAATGTGTGAAAGTATAGCATGTTGCAAAAAGATAAAAATACAGCTTTAACTCACCATACACTGATGTTGCATTATCACCATCCAACTGACAAATCAAAAGTGATATATGCATCCATTTACAGACATACCTAGCTGCTGCCATGTGGGTCATTCATACATGCAAGCTCTTAAGCCTTCACACAATAAGAACCACATGAATGCACACATACGGATATACACAAACAGCCTGTATGTGCAACATAAGTGCATCAATGAAGATTGATTGTTAAACCTGGTGGCATTTGCCTTTATTAGTATGCTCCTGCTGTATTTGTTACTTATAACATACAGTAGCCCCTGATGACATGACATTCTTTCATTTATGCTTTTTTTTCTCCCTTGGCCTTAGATTAATAGATTAGATTATAAGCAGACAGTTGACCTTTAATTTGCCTCTCTGTGTATTTGATACATTTCATATTGGATGATGGATGGAGTTCTGCCACTCTTATAAAAATGTGCAACATGCTTATTCAGCCAGTGCTCAGGGGCAGCACATAGAGTGCTGAAGAAAGATTGTACAGACCTCTCACTGCTAAACTGTGTCCCATGGTGTGTTTATAAATAAGAAGTGAATGTTCTTATCCCAAAAGGCTTTTTATCAGGATAAGTAAGGAGATGCAGGGCACTCAAAGAGCTGCAGATGGGAAATTGACATGAGCCAGGTGAAGTAATTATGGAAATAAGGAAACTCAATTTTTTGAAAATATTGACCTTGGAAAAATATATAATAGAATACAGTCAACCAAAATGATGGTGAAAAATGTGCTTGCTGGCTGACTGGCTGGTGACTCTGTAACATGTTTGGTTAGACTAACTGCAAGGTTTTTTTTTAGCTGATTGATTAATTACCTGTTGGAGTGACATACCTAGGATCTTATTGACTTGTGAGAGTATTTGTGGAAATTTGGCTTACTGACAGGCTGGGAGAAAAGCTGGTAAAAACTTGCAGGTTGACTCAGTGACAAACCAAATGGCTGACTGACTGTCAACTGGTCACTGAATAACTGATCGAAAGACTGACCAACTGCTGAACTGGCTTGCTCTTTTGGCTGAATAGCTTGAAGATAATCATGCTGACTCATTGGCCAAATATGTGATTGGGTAGATGATTATGTACTCTAATTGCTGTAATTCATTAATAAATGGATTGATTGACCAACTGAAAGACTGACACAGGCTGTGACTAACTGACTGGCTGGCTTGCCTCTCTGGCCATTCCAATGGATGGCTCTCAGGCTGATTAAATCTCTCAGTAGTTAGCTAACTTGTTACGTGACAGTCTGGCTTTTGAAATGCTGAACTGTTTGAGCGTTTGGTTGGCAGACTGAATGAGTGACTGGACAGTTAGGTGACTGTCCAGTTGGGTCCCTGTTTCCTTCAGTGGCTGGCTAACTGGCTTACATAGTAAGTCCTGTCTGCCTTTTTGGCTCCAATGTGAAGTGTTTCATGTTTTATCAGCCTGAACCATTTGCTTCTACAAAGCTGTTCTCCCTCTTTTGCCCACCAATTTTCCTGCTTCATGTCTGTCTTTTCAGCCCATCCCCCTCTCATTCTGTCTCTCTTCCTCTCCATTTTTCACTTTGTCATATTCCCTCTTTCCCTTTATCTCTCCTTCACATGTTCCTACTTTATGTTTCTATCTATCCTCATTCTCCCTGTAGCTATCTCTGTTTGTATTCTGATCTGCCCCTTCATCTTTCTTCTGTAGTTTCATGCAGCCAATACACCCCACATCCCTCATCCTCATACATATTTCCTCCTATTTATCTTACCCATGTCCTTGCTTTCGATCCATTCAGCCTCTTGATCTTTGCTCCCATTTCCTCCCTCTCACTCTCTTCTGTCCCCTTTTCACCTTCCCTTTCTTTCCATGTATGATAGGACTCGTAATGCCACATTAGGCTACACCCAAACATGATGCTACCTTCCCAGCAGTAAATACACATACTAGCATGCAGAACACACACACGCACACACACACACAAACACTGGCATTACTACACAACAAGACAAAGGTGTCTGGGGCAAACTGATAACAAACCTTAAGGAGACTTTAAAGTGAAACAGTGCCACTGTTGGCAGAGCTCCCTGTGTGTGCATCTGTGTGTGTGTGTGTGTGTGTGTGTGTGTGTGTGTGTGTGTGTGTGTGAGTTTATGTATAGTTGCTTACATAATACCAAATTAACTCAACAAAATAGACTGCTCTGATTTCAAACACTCAACCTCCTGACATGATAAACCTGGCAGTAATTTGTTGGAGGAGGCAAGTGAGATGGTTATGTTGTCCTTGTTAACACAAATTAAGAAAGTGATTCTCCTTGAGGATCAATGATTTGAGATTAAATGAAAAGTGAGGCGAAACAACATTGTTACACTTTTTGAGGGACAATTCCTGATAAGACAATCTTCCAGTAAGTGACTCAATCATCTATTAGGGTAATTTTGGGTCAAAAATCAATACAAAGCACATTTTTGTGCTTCTAATCCACCTGGACTTTGAAAGAAAGAAGCATATTTTCCAAAATGTTGGATTATTCCGTCAAAAACTAGTATACTTTGATATCTCTTTGATTATTTGCCCTGCAATCTATTGTATTGGAAATCATTTTGCTTTTTTGTCTCAACTCAGAAATGAAAATAGAATTGCTGAATGCAGTGAATTAGATTACTGTAGTGCTTATCCTCTCAGTCCGTTAGATGTATAGATGAAAATGCTGATGCAAAGCTGGCTTAATTTAAATGTCTAAGATGCTTGAATTTGTGTTTCACTGTATCCAAAACCAGTCTGCACAGTACTACAGTGATATTTAATGGATTTAATCATGTCCACTTGCTTAAATATCTCCTCACTATTTTACTTTGATTTTGTAGAAAGTTTCATGTGTCAGATTTTTCATGTTGTCAGCTTGGTGTAATTCACCTGAAAACTGGATCTAATTGTCTCTGCCATAAAATAAGCCTCACACACATGTTTCCTGACAAACTGTAACGTCACATTTCTGTCAACATTATTTGATGTGTTTCTATTCATGAACCAGAGCTGAGGACAAAATCACGCAATGTTAGAAACCATCAGGTTTGTAATTTCTGTGTAATGTCATGAATGTAATAATGGAAACTGAATTATACTAAAAAGTGTCAGTGGTTTGCATCACACGATGATGTGAGCAATAAAATTAGACATAGACAGTAATTGGGTTACACTGGTACAACAACAACGCTGGTATTCACCTTTTCAGTTCTCATCCTCATGTCCTCTAGTGTTTGTCCCTGTTACTGAGCAGTCACGATGGCTTTGTTGATCTATTAAAGGGAATATTTTTGAAACTGTTTTGCTGTTCATTAACATTAGGATTCATGTTGAGTCAATGGAATAAGCACCCCAGGACTTGCTAATGTCTCCGATAATGACATTTTAAGAGAAACATTTTTGTATGTTCTGACATTGAGCACAATAGGACACACTCTTCTTCATTTTGGTGATAATGTCAATGGTGATAAAAGTATAAAATGTTCACCAAAAATAAGAGCTGAATTTATGTGTTTGGTTTTGGCGTAAATGTATTTTATTGTAACAAATCTTATACTGATGGCTGAATAATGTTTTGTTGAAAATGTGATGATGCAATGCTTGGGGTGTTTTTTGTTTTAAAGTGTGTGTTCTCTGTCATCTATCATGTAGATCTAACACACTATTCTTATCGTATTCTTTTATATTTGATGCTATGTGTTTATTTACAAAGGAATTGACATATGCAAATCCCTGTGAATGTTTCTGACAACTGCTGGAAAGGACATTTTGACATTTACAAACTATCCAACAGGAAGACCTATAAGATGAAGACCTCACTTTTTGGTTTAGAAAAATACATTTAAATACACTTAAGTACATTATTTACATACATTATTTTCTTTATTAATTACAAATTTCCATGACTACATCAAGGTAGACGCACAATTAACCTTATGCTTAATGAATATCCTCGCAAAAATGTTTTTCCATATTTTACCTTTACAAAATTACTGCTGTAGTACTGGGTTTTGTTTTAAGCTCATTGATTACTCAAAAGAAAAGAGAATTAATTAATAAATCCAGCTGCCCTCTGTGGGTTTGTTGTGAGATTTTTAATCTCTCTTTCTGCCTGTTTCTCATCCAGACTTGTTTTCACTGTAATTCAATATCCTGGACTGAGTTGATTGAATTGTTCTGTCAATTGCATCCAAATCTGTCTCGCTTTGATTTCATTGCTCATTTGACCCCTTTTAAAACATGTCCATCTAAAATGCTCTGTGATTACACTGCTCTTATTGTCAATGTGGATCAATTTCCTGAATGAAGAATTATATTCAAATATATGTTATCATTTTTTATTGTGTTTTATGATCTTCATAAACCATTTCATAGCTTGGGAGTGTTGGATATTATAAAAGCCTGTTTGGTTAATTATGTTAGATTAGTCTTTGATTAAAAGAGGTTTGATAGCATTTTAATAGGCTTGGTTTCAGTTGGATTACAGGGTGAGCAGCCTCAGGCATAATACCATAACTCACTGCTCCTGATGGATGCGCTGTCACTCAAACATCTGTGTGTGTTTTGTTTCAGTGTGAATATTCTAGGTGTGTGCATGCTTCTCTGTGCTCATGTGAGTGTGTGTGTGTGTGTGTCATTCCTACAGTAGCACATGCCAGTAAAATGCATCTGCTATCTCCATACACAGCATTAAACTCTCTTTGCTTTCATCGGTGTTAACTCTATGTGCAAAAATCATTCTACCTCTTACAACACATTACCAAAACAGCAGTGTATTCTCTTTTTCTTCTATCTCCCGTCAGGTGCAGGTCCCAGCGTGTAGGGTCAGATGAAGGAATAAAACAAGGCTAAGAGAAGTCATAAACACAAGATGTAAAACATATTCCTCAGATATCACCTTTTAAAAAAACAGCTGTAATATCTTACCCTTTTTATAAACTGTTTTTTTATAAACTGTTTTTTCAGGCTGTTGGGTTTTCCTGACAAGATGATTTGCCTGTTAGACATTTATCTCCTTAACGATGTGCACATGCAGTATGTTATGATTTTGATGTTATGATTCTGCTTTTATATAGGTTTGTTCCAGATTAATTTGTCAAAGCAGAATTGAATTATGTGCTGTGTCCCTCTGGGTAATATTTAAAAAAAGTAATATAAGTTTCTTTTCAAAATGTATGAACCTATATTTTTTCACAGGAATAATTTTCATTGGTCTTTGTATGTGTTTTCCCTGGTACAGTGGTTACAACAAACCTGTCAAGCTTTCTTTTGCCTTGTTTTTATCATCACTGCTGTCACATTCCTCCAAACAGTTGTGTCTCTCTCCCCTTATGCTGGTTTTGTAGGAGGGTCCCTACGTGATGCTGAAGAAGAACTGGGAGTTATATGAAGGCAATGACCAGTATGAAGGATACTGTGTGGACCTGGCCTCAGAGATTGCCAAACACATCGGAATTAAATACAAGATCTCTATCGTACCAGATGGGAAATATGGAGCCAGGGATCCAGAGACGAAGATATGGAATGGGATGGTTGGAGAGCTTGTTTACGGGGTAAGAGTGGGTGAATAATATTCAGACATTCAGATCGAATATTTCCCAGATGAGAAGATGCAGCCTTCAAATTTCTTGTTTTCTCTAAGCAGCAGCCAAAAACCTATAGATAACCAAATAAATTCAATTAAGTGATTTCATTTAATTTTGTGTAGATTGACTACTCAATTAATCAAGCAATGAATCTGGACTTGTTTAATAATGATCTGCACACAATAACAAACAATAATAATAATTGCATGGTCTTCAAATTACTCCGTAATGACAATGTACAATGCAAAAGAGAGGATAATGTCATGTAATGCAATCCAGTATAACATCACCACAAATTATGGAAAGTCAATGCAGTCTTAACAAAACTTGAATGTCGGAATCCTCTTAAAGGTAGTAGAGTGTATACTGCAGGGATATTAAATTTCATTAAGTGCTCCTGCTATTGTGATCCCATCACGGGCCATTACACAATAGCTGAGAAATGCTAAAAATAACTTATTGCAGTACATAAACTTATCTAGAGCTCTTCCTCTTTATAGTCGCCATGTCTGTTTCCTGCCAAGATGCTGGGTCTCAAAGCGTTCACTTATTCCTTAAGAATTTGGCAGGCGGGCTAATTATGCCATTGACCGCCATGCACAGTCTGAGATTTAACATTGCCTGCTTTTCAAACTTTATCAACATGCAGAAGACAATGTCAGTCGTCACTTTGCGGAAGAGTGAAAGTGGAGACATTGCTGCAGAACAGCAACAGAATTAATTAGCCTCCAGAATCCGTAGTGGAAGGTGACACAGCAGAACCGCCGCATTGACTAATCATGTTTGATTTGTTCCAAACACTGGCAGTCCTTTTTGATGAATCTTCTGCCACGTAAGAAGAAATACATTTGTAAGATTTCAGCACTTTGTCCTCTAGCTCACTTCTCGATTGCTTCTATATCTTTGTGTCCCTAACTCTCAGTTTATCTTTGTGACTTTCTTTTCTCTCATGTTGTGTACTTCTGTCACCAGCTTTCTAATTTATTTCATCTATCTGTCTGTGTTGTGTTGTGGGTCTTGATTTACCTCTGCCCTCTCCTCCTCTGGTTTTATTCCGTGTCAATTCTGATTCCCTCGTCTTTCTTTTCCTGTTTATTCTCTTTGCATTGTAACATCTTTACTCCTTGTAGAACTTGTTTGATATGCAGTCATTGTAGCTTCCTTTTCAGTTAAGACTGCAGATGTTGTTTAGACACATGCAGCTATTCAGACACAGATACCCATTGTGCTGAATGAATAATGCTTTCAACTCAGATTTGACAGATTTTGAATGTGTGTGTGTGTGTGTGTGTGTGTGTATATATACTTGTGCACATGCAAATGTTAGTGAGACCTTGCTCACTACTTTATATTCTGGCAGTGTCGCTGTCATGCCTGTGTATGAATTACTTCTCTGTCATTCCACTGGTTTCCCTCTCTCTTACCTGTCTCTTTAAACCCTTTCTCACTCTCTCATGCAGTACTAATTCCCCCCCTTTGCCTCCACTCGTCCATTCTTCCCTATCTTCCCTATCTATTAACTCCTGGCACATCCTGCAAGAGAGTGCATGCCTCCCAAACATACTAAAACATCCCCTTGCAAGAAGGATTCAGTGGTTACAATAAGTGTATTCTCCTAGTTATTGGAACAGCAGAGAGAGTTTTACAAAAAGATGTTACTTCAGCAGCAGGGATTTTTTAAAGCTTTTTTCAGCTGATCATGGATGAAACTAACAAAATACTGGATGGTGCATTATTAGAGATGTACAGGACCAGTTTGGAATTCACTCAAGATAAGTCTGATGAGACAAGAAGGGGATACAAGGAGACTGAAACAAAGATAAAGTCATTTGAAAACAACATAATGAATTCTCAGCAGGAAATGCATGAAATGTTTACCAAGCTGAACTATAGTAAAAATCAGTGCAGAAGGACAAATATTTTAGTTGATGGGATTGCAGATGAGAAAGAAGAGTGAATCAGAGACGAGTATTCAACAAATGCTCTCAAGCAACCTGGGACTAGATGGCATAATATGAATACTGAGCGTGCCCACAGAATTGGTCAATACCAGGTGGGGAGAAAACCTAGGAAAATTGTTGTAATACTTTAAAGACTTTAAAGACAGAGTATTCTATCTTCTGCCAATAAATTAAAGGCCACACAAATCTATATAAATTAAGACTTCTCAGAAGCTGTGTAACTGAGGAGAAAAGAGCTGCTGCCCAAGTTGAAAGCTGACTGAGAAAGAGGTGACAAAGCCAACCTGAAGTATAAGCTGGTCATCACACCCTGCACTTCAAGGTTCAACTCCTCTTTTTTATCTTTTAAGGATTTTATGTCTTATATTTTACATATTTACATTTATATTTTTATGCTGTTTTTGTTTATGTGTCCAAATAACAAAACTATATCTTGGTTATTAAGTTTGCCAAGGAATTTGGTTTGGTATTAGTTCACTTAAATATATGTAGCCTCAGGAACAAGGTCCATTAGATTACCAGGATCTGCTCGTGTTCTAGCACCATCAGAAACACACCTGGAGTCTACTTACAACTACACTTACTACTAACTTACTATAGAGAAAGGTATAGATACTGTGGTGGAGTTGCTTTTTATGTTCAGGAATACATTTAATTTCCTTTAACAAGATAGACTAAAATGCCCAAGTCTGGGGTTAGGAATGTTTACCGCAGGTTATATAAAAGATTTAATGCAGACTCATTTGTTAATTATATTAAAGATTTAAAGTGGTCTGATGTATGTCTGGAAAATGATATACCCATTGCATACGTTTCCTGACATATATCAGACCACTTTAAATCTTAAATCTTTAAATCTTAAACATCATTAACAAATGAATGAAAAATTCTTGGATAAATCAGTGAGGTGGGTGGATGAGAATGCTCCACTTAGAAAAAGTTCTGTAAAGGGAAGTAGTGCACCATGAGCTGACGATGAATTGAGATCTTTAATGTTTCAAAGTAACAAAGCCAAGGTAGCTGTTCATAAATCAGGGCACTTTTTAGATAAACTAAGAAACAAGGTTACCAAGATAAATTTCATCAAAAAGACAAAAAATATTTAAAAAAATCATAGCTCTGTAAATGATAGTAAAAAAAAAAAGGAAAACTTTTTATTCCGTAAGAAGTCACACAATTCTAAGTATGTGGAAAAGTATGTGGAACGTGCAGTACATCACCAGGTCATGTGATGTAGCTACTTTAATAATTTATTTATAGGCAGCTTAAGATGTTGCATGCAATTAGAAGAGGTCAATCTAACATGCAACAGTGTATTATGAGGGCTAAAGTAGTGTTTATGTTGATCAATGGTTAACATATAATGATAACAAGAAACTAGATTTAACTGCACCTATTGCAAAGTTCAAATGTTATGGTTTTTCACCCCTAGCTCTTGTTTGGATAAAGAATTCATTCTCTGGTAGAACACAGCATTTTTCAAAGGAGTTTTTTCTGACATGACAGCAAAAAAATGTATTGTTGTGTTGCTCAAGGAAGTTGCTTGGGTCCACTTTTATTATAAATGACTTAGCGTATGTTGTTAAAATGCTGATGTAGCTATGTATGCTGATGACTCAGTTTTGTTCTGTGCATCACCAACTTCAGTGGAGCTGAGAGAGATTCTACATGTTCAGTTGCATATAATTACCAAATAGGTGAGAACAAACACGTTAGTACTAAACATTGCCAAAACTAAAAGTATTGTATTTGTCTCTATATAAGTATAGAGAGGGGTAGGACTAGAAAAGTTCTTTACTTTATCCTACGCTCTTTTCAAACATTATTTTTATTGCTTACTGAAAGTTTGCTGTTATTTTTGTTTTGTTTCACTGCCTTTATATTGTGATTTTATATTATAAAATTATATATATATGTATATGTATATGTATATATGTATATATGTATATATGTATGTGTATGTATATATATATATATATATATTATAATTTGTTATTTTACCCTGATTGTTTTTATTTTCTTTTTGTTGCTGTGTCTTTGTGAAAATTTTGATTTTGTCTTTGATAAATGTAGAGTTATTTCATTTATTTTCTGATCTTTATATTTTGCCTTTTTGTTTTATTCATTTTAATTATTGTTTGTTTTTATTGTTGTTTTTGTGTGGATCCGAGGAAGACTAGTACCACTTTGTGGAAGCTAATGGGAATCTAAATAAAGAATAAAGAATCTTGCTCCTGCTTCAAAATCCACTGATCCTTTACTGTGCTTGTCTACTTTACCTGCCCCTTGTGTTTCAATTGTCCCTCCTCTGTCCTTTATCTTTCTCCTCAGACACTTTCTGCAGAAAATGGAGATTGCAGACAATTCTTACTCACCATCATTAACCTGTTTGAAATACAATAAATCAGTTGCACTAGAATATAGTAAATTAAGCACATATTCAACAACCCCTCTTTTCTTGCAGAAAGCAGAAATTGCTGTTGCCCCACTGACCATCACTCTGGTGAGAGAGGAGGTGATTGACTTCTCAAAGCCTTTTATGTCTCTGGGGATTTCCATCATGATCAAGAAGCCCCAGAAGTCAAAACCAGGTGTTTTCTCTTTCCTGGACCCACTGGCCTACGAGATCTGGATGTGCATAGTGTTCGCTTACATCGGAGTCAGTGTTGTGCTGTTTTTGGTGAGTGATGTAGATTTTTAAAAAGTTAGCGCATGAGTTGGGTTGCAGGCCTGTAACAGCTGGAAGAGATTTGAGGGTTAGGATTTAGAGATGATAGAACAGATCTCGTATTTAGATCACACTCTAGACAAATATCTGAAGCAGTGGGCTACTGCTCACAGTGTCTCGTCTTCTTCTAGTGGCTGTTACTGATGGATAATCTTTTCTTGTTATAAAATAACTAGTGATTGTGAGTGATCATGTATCATGTTGTTTCCTCGGGTACACCATGTGTATGTTTTCAGGATTTTTTAAAGTTCCTCAATCAATTCATGCAGTTAATATTTTGGTTTCAAATAGGGCACTTTCCCCTTTATCCCCTTTAACAAATACATAATACAACGTATTTAAAATACGCAAGTTCATATTGTCAGGATTGAGTAATTAGACATAATCCTTACAACACAGACATTAGTGTCTGCATATTCAGAGATTTTTTGTATCTGTCAGATCAAATTACCCTCCAAGGTTTTGTTTGTATTATTTGTCATACATTTTTTCCTTTGTTTATTTGTTACGTCAGATTTTATCAGAATAGCATTTGCATTTCATGTACCTAAGATGAGTCTTTTTCCTTTATGGTCCTTCAAATGATCTCTGATACATTTTTTCTTCTGCTGTCTCAGGTGAGTCGCTTCAGTCCATATGAGTGGCATGCTGAGGAACCAGAGGAGGGTACCGCAGAGCAGGGCCCCACTGACCAACCTCCAAACGAGTTTGGCATCTTCAACTCTCTCTGGTTCTCACTGGGAGCATTCATGCAACAGGGCTGCGACATCTCACCACGGTGAGGGAGGGAAATGAAGTGTGTGAGGCAAATAGAGTGCATCTGTGTACGAGTGTGCATCAGACTGAGAGGGTAAGAGATAGTATTTGAGTCTGTATGCAGGATGCGTTCATAAGAGTGTGTGGGTCGGGGATAGTGTATGTGTCTAACTGTCTGTAATGTCAGAGTGCTGTGGTATTAGGCTGTGGTGATTCAGACTGTTGACAATGTGAATCACCTCTCTTCGCACTTTTCTCACTTTAGCACTGAACTGGACTGCGACTCCAGGACACTGTGTGTTACAGGATGATGGAAATACACATACAGATATGCACACACAAGAAACATAAAAGTGTGAAGAAAACACCTGCACACAGTCCAGTGGTCATGTCCATATGGGTGTGCTATGGTGGAGGATTTAGCAGTTTGCTAGGTGTGTATGAATGTTTAATGCACTGCCAAAGAGGCAGAGTCCAGCTGTATTTTTAGAATATTTATAAGAATATGGCATTTTATTATTGATAACCTGAGAATGCAGTTTAGTGAAATATTCATGGCCATCATCCTCAAAACCTTTAGGGAGCAAATCTGAGGAGAGAGGGAGCAGCAGGGAGAGCTTCACACCAAAACAAACGATAGAAAAGAGTGATAGACGATGAGTAGCATGAAGGAAAAAGTGTGAGCGGTTGCGCAAAATGTGTGTGTTTGCTTGAAAAAATAATACAAACTGATGGCAAGTATGTTAATAGCCACTTCACACTCTGTTATAGAGGTGGAGACAAAGTGGTCAGTACTGTGCTTTAGGACAAAGACAAATAGTCACAATTTCTGATATACATTTTAATTATGGCATTTTTTTTGCCTTAACATGCCTTTTCTAAGAAATAGGGTCTATCTTGTGTCCTATACACTGACATATGATAATATATACATATACATATGTGTATATATACATTTGTATATGTATATATTGTGCATTATATATTTATTTGTGTATGAAAAGATTGTTTATATCTGTAACGCCTGAAGGGATAAGCCCCTTGTTAATCTTAACATGAATTTATGACATAAACATTGAATCTTTCTCATCTCCATGTCTTTTCCTCTGCTTTCAAACCTAGTTTTACACCTAGTATCTCTAAACATTTCCACTGCATTACCATTAGCATTTCACTTTTGGGAAAAGAACAAAAGTTGTACATCAGTGGCCCAACTTCACTTTCTTCCTCCTCCTCTTTTGCTTTTCTGCCCTTCTCTTTCGCGCTTTCTCTTTTTCCTCTCTCCTCAGCTCTCCAGCACCTGTCGTCTCCCACTCCTCCCCACTTTAGTGTGAGTGACAGGCCAATTCTAGCTCCAACACAGAAGATGGAAATCACTCACACCAGCTGCATGCACCCACATTCACACGCACAAACACACAGGATGTGCACAAGAATACACAAAAACACACACACGTCACACACTGACATTGCATACACACACATGCAGAAAAACACCCAGCATGCACTTTCACAACAATCCAACACACACATGCAGAGCTCTCGATCACTTGTAGGTCTTGTTATAGATGTGTGTGCATAAGCTACAGCTGTCATAGCGATAATGTGATACTTAACATGAAGTCAGTGTTCGTCATATAATTCACCCGGTCCTGTCACTTCCAATACAGCACAACTCCTCTAAAGGCCAGGATTACTGCAGTCATAAATGCCAGATTATATTCTTACAATGAGCAAAAACTGTCACTTGT
Organism: Euthynnus affinis; assembly: GCA_029490765.1. Taxonomy (NCBI): domain Eukaryota; kingdom Metazoa; phylum Chordata; class Actinopteri; order Scombriformes; family Scombridae; genus Euthynnus; species Euthynnus affinis. The sequence continues at coordinate 19,204,820 of CM055845.1, read as the reverse complement.
ATACTTTTTATTCTTTCATCTTCTCCTATTTTCAGATAATAGAAGTTTCAATGCAAACGTGAGCCTCAAAAGGCAGGTCATATCATGTGAACAACATGAGATCTAATGTAGCACAATTTCAGTCACAAGATCTTTCTGATTTATGTAAGTATGCTGCAGATTTGAAGATGCATGGAACTTAATAGTAATATTTGCAATATAGAGACATACTAGCTAGCATAAGGTGAATTACTGCTTCCTAAAGAGGAAGAGGAGGTTGTGGTGAAGGATAGAGTGATAGGCAGGAACAAACAGCGGGATACAGTAGGAATATGCAAAACGATAAAGTGCCAAAGTTAGCATTCATTTTTGTATTATTTTTTTAACCACAGAAATCGCTACAATACTGTTTGGCCAGCCATCGGATTCTGTCTGAGAATGTGAATTGAGCTGCTGATTTCAGACATCAATATATGTGTCCCTGTCAATAACTGGTTGGTTTTGTTTGTGTCTGAGCCTCTGGTGGCTGTTGTTGTGGCTGGACGCAGGCACCTTACTGGAGAGGCTTCGTACCACCCGGAAACACATGGATGGAGATGCGCTGAGACACAGACCTATTTCACAGGGTTTTAACTGCTGCAGCTCCTGTCATGAACCACTGTCGCTTCTAACATGAAAGAATGACTCCAGCTATTATTTTAAACCTTTACATGGTGATTTGTTTGAAGCATGGCTCTCACTGCACAGGTTTTGTTAACAAACTTTATTTATGCATCCAGTTCAGCTGTCACTCGGCAGCAGGGACCGGCTGCATTTTATAGTTCTGATAAAAAGTGGAAGTGATACCTGAAACAGAACTTTGCTTTGTGCATATTCTACTCTAACACCTGTTACAGGTATAACTGATACAATGATAAAGATAATTACATGTTAGATTTACATAAAATAAAGCTAACACGTTCATTGACAGTGCTCTTACATACAAGTATTGACAGTGTGTGACTTGAGTTAGTTTCATATTCTTTGATTCTTTGATGTTGTGATTGAAGTTGAAAATTACACATTATCTATCAATAGTGTCACAGTAATGTATAATAGATCTGTCTGTCCTATCTGTCTGTAGTATTCTGGCAGAACTTAGCATGATTACCAACTTAATTATTTCCCAGATTTTGTATTAGTTACCATAGTCTCTATGTAGAAATGTATGTAGAAATGCAGGAAATGGAATTAACTGAAAATGATAAACCAAAACCAGTATGCAATTCCTTAACTCTCATATTGACATGTTTTTTAATTAGCCTATATACTACAACAGCATAACAGAATTCCTGAAATTCAGTAATGGTTTTTGGTTTTTGTGATTTTCAGTGACCCCATCTGGCCACCCCTATGAAAGATTTATGGGGGAGCCACTGCCCAGACAGTGTCCTCCCAGTCCTCTGGGCAAAAAGGCAGGTGGGGGTTAAGTTGCCTTTCATTCAGTGTTTGGTGGCCTGGCCTGAGGTAGAACATGAAGTTTATTTGGCTGTTCGGTGAAAACTGACTGACCAGTAAGGCTTTGAAAATCACACCAGAAGAAAACCCATTCAAGTCAATGGGGGAAAATAAATTAAATTAGATACAAAGAGTACAAGCACACTGTAATCAACAAACTATAGGTTTTCCTCAGGTCTTCTTTTGCTTGAGGAAGACTGGTCATTGGTTGAAACACTGCAAATAAATAAAAGAGAGTCATGATTCAGTGTGGGGGTACTCCTTGTGTGAAGAAAAACATGTCCCACTTATTTGGTGACCCTGCCCTTATTTGGTGCCCTATGTGGCCTTTGCCACAGGCCTCCCCTGACTAAAGCATCCATCCCAGAAACCAACAGTACTTCTAAGTGTTTCTCAAGTCGTGCTCCTATTCTTAAATGTCACACATTCCTGTCTTGGCACACACATACCCAGCACTCTATGCAATACAGCAGTCTATTTAATCTGTCATGCTCTGCTCACTCTTTTGTTCTTCCTAAACTGCCACTGATATAGTGCTCATCATGAGCATCAGTGCATCACCACTGCTCCTGCTAGCATATAGCATTTAATCAACATCATCTCCACCTCAGAATACACCTGTAGCTGCTGATTGTATTGAAGGAATCTGAAAAAGGGGAAATTTGTAATCATCACGCCCTAATCTCTCTAAGTACAGGCTTAAGTGTACGCTGCAGGGGCTGATGAGCCTTGAATGATGTGCCTAGATGGTAACATTAACCATACCTTGTATTTACATATTAATTCAACCATTTCACATAAACTGACTGGTTGAAATACCTAAGTAGCCATTTATGGTCATGAAAGAAAAAGTATAAATATATTAATAATATAATAATATATAATATAATAATACAATTCAAAATAGTAATCTAAAAGTACATTTCCTTAATTAGATTTTGATGAAGGAATGAAATAAACAGACTTTATGCCATAAAACCATATAAAGGATGAGCTTCCACTGTGACACCATGATCTGCCAAAACATTAGATCATGGCCTTAAAAAAGGAGATGTGTCATGCATATCACTAGGCCATATCATATTTTTCCATCCCCTCAGTACATTTCCTCTAATCTAGCATTCCCTTGTTCACCTTTGTAGGGTTGGCAAAGACACTATGCTAATTTCACTCACAACCGACAGCAGGAATGTGCAAAAAGCCTATCATAAGATTTACTCTCATACACAAGTTTCCTTCTAACTGATATAACTGACTTTTTAATCATTTACTTTTAGTACTACTTTAAGAATATATTGTGGGTTGTTACTGAAAATATGTGTATGTTTGTAGGCCTATCTACCCTCTATTGGAGGCATAGCAATGTGTGCAAGCAACACATTCAACCAATTTTAATTAACCATAAAGGAGAACATTTCTCACTAGTGTCTCTACTTGAGTTGTACTCACAGATCAAATCCACAGGGTCTCAATTATTACTAATTACTCTTCTGTGTGGTGTGTTGATTTAGGCCAATAAGGTAGATGTAATTTTACATTGAAGTCATATGTAATGGAGCCTTTGCTTTTGCTTCAATGATGACGTAAAATTCTTAAAAGCGTGAAAGAGATGGGAATAATGAAAAATTAAATGTTACTGATTTTAAAAATAGGCCTGCTTATTCAGTTTTCTTGTCCATTGACTGAAAATGCATCAACTGAGCTGATATTAATTGAGTCCTTAATAGAAATTTGAAAGCAATAATAACAAGTGCAATTCATTTTATTATGTGTATTGTTTTTATACACTAGTCCTCTGATAATTTGGTATGAACAGATGATAATTTATGCTATCCACTTCCTTTTCTGAAAGTATCTGAAAATAATTGTGTGCTTTGTAGTGAGTCAGCTGCTCCATTTCCAAGTTTGTTTGTTTCCAAATCTCTTCATAATGTATCTAGTCTAATATGGCTACCGACTACTACCTATGGCTTACGCATCATCCAGTGAAAAAAGCACTTCCCCTTATGCGTCACTAGCAAGTTGACAGACACCAGCAGCAACTCAACTCTGTCAGAGGCAGCACTATTTTCCTGCACGTAACATACTTTTTCCATCTTCCAAACGTCTGTGCTGACCATGGGATGCTCATACTTGTGCTGGTTTTATCCTCCCTCTCCTCTATCCCGCCACTTGTATCGTCTCTAGCTAGTCAGCAGGGATCAGAGTATTGAAGTTGACATTTACTGTGAAGCTAGGAATAAAGAGAAGGAGACAGCCTCTACGGGAAGAGGTTTTCTTACAGACTGGTTGAATGCTGAGACATCTATTGTATATGGTTTTGTCTGAGTGTGTGTGTGTGTGTGTGTGTGTGTGTGTGTGTGTGTGTATTTATATATGCTCTTCCTTCTGCCTGATCGGCTGTTTGCAGTGTCTTTGTGTTTGTCTTTCGAAAGTACAATACTCTTCTGTCTTATAACCTTCATGGGCATCTGTTGGTCAGCTGGTCCATGTGTTCAACACTGGTTGTTTTGACTTTATACACTGTGTATGTGTGTGTCAGACAGTGTGCATTGTGTATTGAGTTGCCATAGTACGGTTGGTCCATTGGTATGCTGTGCGGGTCCCTCGCTCCCTGCTGCAGTCATCTCTGCAGTCTGGGAGACACAGTACAACACACACTCCTATTCAACTCTCCTACTCTCACTCTGTCTCCTTTACTTTGCTCTATCTATCTATTGATCAATCTATCTATACTGTGCATATCTGTCTATCCTTGTTCTTCTGATTTCTCTTCATCTTTCCTTTTTTCTTTCTGTCTCACTTATCTCTTTTCCTCCCTTCTTGTTCGTCTCCTCACGTTGTCTTCCTCTCTGGATGTTTGAGAGGCTCTTCCTGCTGCTTTGCAGTCTAATCATCAAGTTATTTAATTTGGTAATTGGCATTTCCCTAAACTATAAATTACAGCACACACGTGTGCGGTCTGCATGGTCATGACAACTAACTCTTCACTTTTTTCTCTGAGGAGCTAACGCACTGACTTGTGATTCCTTCTCCTTTCCGATCAAGCAGAAGGTAAAGGCTGGCAGGTGACATGAAGACATTTACACACACTCACACACACGTTGTCAGCATGACCTTGACATGCCATTTGCACCACCTACCTGTCATTTTTCAGCCCAGGATATTGGGCTTTTAATGTTAGTGATTGGCCTGGTCACCGCACAAAGCTTGGGAACACAGTGATGGACAGTTAGGTGATGGAACTAGAATTTTTAAAGAGTGGAAATGGTTAAATGGCAGAAAAGTGACAGGGTGTACACTGAGGAAGGACCAGGAGCAAGTGCAGGAGAGGGGGGAGAGGTAAACTGATCACCAGTGAACATCTCAGAGGGATTGGATCTGTCTCTGTCAATAAACATCTGAAATTACAGCGCTCTTCTCTTGTGTGTGAGTGTCTATGTGTGAGTGTGCGCGTCTGCCGCTGGGTGAGGGCACTTGTGCACTTCTCTGCATTTAGCCCTGAGTGAGTGTGTGTTTGTATGTGTATGAGTGTCATGTGTAAGTATTGAGTAAATGGCCATGGGTGTGCTGAATAGTTAATGGTGGCAACAGATCCAGCTAATGGCATGACTAAATACAGTGGAGCACTGAAGCTTACTGACTAATTAATGATTAGTCTTAAGCCACTGATTAGAATCCAGTCGTAGTGACTGACTTTGTTTATGAAATAGTTTTTAGAAATCCTCTGAATAATCTTCTTGCTGTTCCTCTCCCTGGCTGTCTCATATCTCTCCTGCTTCACTTTTATGATCCCTGTTATTATTTTATTTTATTCTGCTTTTCATTATCTGTCTGCTGTACCTAATCTTTAATCTATTAATCTGATTTTCTTTCACATGTTGCCCTCACACCCTTTCTTCTGCCTTCATCTAATCTTTCCGCCTGGTTCACTCAGTCTGTCAGTTCACATTATTTCACACTTGTAGTCCTTATAAGAGAGATAAAAGATATGAAACACAAGAAGAAATATGCTCTATCTATATGTATTTCTCATTGTCTTTCTGTTCTTTATGGTGCACTTATCAAACATTCATGCATTACTTGATTGCCAAAACATCAGCTGGTGGGCATATACTCTACCTTTGTTAACATGTCTGCCACCATCGCTGGTGTCCTGTTTGCTCCCCAGTTGCTTCACAGCAACTAATAATGTGCAGAATTTTCCCTGTCTGCATTTCTTCAACAAAAAAGAAGATGGGTTTTTAACAAACTCATGATTTTTGAATGCATTTCACTCTTGATTTGCCTGGTGCTTCCAAATAAGTTTGAAAAATTGACAAAAATGGACATTTTTCTTGAAGGAAGTACAAAACTATTATTTGTTTGAATACTTATGTCATGTGTCATTTTCCTGTTGTAAGTAATCATTCTTTCTTTTTCCTTTTCATGGTTGTTATGTAGAAATATACAAAATGTCCTCAATTATGCCAGGCAATTTTAAATAATTTTTAGGAAAATAAGATAGATGCATAGATAGGAGTTGTAATATCAATTTGTACACAAACTGTATGTGCACAAAAAAACAACACATAAAGAGTGAGAAACACAACAATCCAGCACTAGCTCACTCAGTTGTTGTTTGTGTCTGTCTTTCTGATTGCCTTTGTGTGTTTGGATGTGTCAGCATCAATCTGTTTATGAGCGTTTATGTGCATAGGCATATTTTTCCTGTGTCTATGTATTTGTGTGTGTGTGTGTGTGTTTGCATGTCTTTGTTATAGCCATTTCATCAACAGGTTTTTTTCTGTCCAGATGATTGTGATTACTGTCACCACACAATTGAACCACAGGGTACATAATTGTCTTCTATTACTTCATCCAAAATTATATGCGCACACACACGCACACACACTCACAGGTTGTCCTAGGTCTCTTATGGGGACATTACATATACTTACATCCATTTCCTGGAGACTTACCCTAACCCTAATCATCATCACTACCTTAACCTTAACCTAAGCATAACCTTAACCACTGACCCAAAAATTTAATTTTACCAATTAGGGACATAGATTTGCCCATAATTGGTCCCCAATCTGCTGGTCTTCAGTCAGAAATGTGTCACCAAAAGTAGCCTATGGCAGACACAAACACACACACACACGCACACATACATACACAAAATAGGTGAGAAAACCCAGATGCATTGGATGAAAAGAAACTGCATAGTTCAGAAATGTGTTTGTGTGTATGTGTGTGTGTGTGTGTGTGTGTGTGTGTGTGTGTGTGTGTGTGTGTGTGTGTGTGTGTGTGTGTGTGTGTGTGTAAGAGACAAAGAACAGAATGCCATTAATCTTTCACACTGAGGATTGGGGAGGCAATCTGTTGGCTATCATAGATGATACATGACCCGCTATAGAATGATTCACCTGTTGCGTACCAACACACACAACACAACTGCACACACAGGCGATACACACATTCATACTGCCACAAACACACACACACAATCACACAGACATGTCACATAAAGAATCAAGGACGTCACTCCCAAAGCTCACCCATCAACACAAAATGCTCTCATACAGCAGAGATGTGTGTACATGTGAACACACACACTTATACACATGCATGCATGCACGTTCTCATACATTGTCTCACCTGAATCAAACATGCTCCATTGACCTCCAGTAAGTAAACATGTTCTTCAACTTGGTACAAGGCCAAATGCAGGTTAATACCACCCTCTTTCATTTTCTCTCTCTCTCACATACACACACACCTGATTTCCTGAGTAACCTGATTTCATGCATTAGGGCAGGCATTTTTTTGTTATATTTGTTGAAATTCTCTTTACATCTGGACAGTAATCAATAAATCAAATGCTTTGATAATAAAAAGAAAAAAATCCAGTATCTGTAGCTGTCACAGGCGTGTAATAAGCCCGTCCAATCATTTCATTCAGCCTGCATGAAGTGATTGAATGGCTGACCTGTCTGTCTACCTGTGTGCATTCTGCCCATGCACTCATTGCACATAACCAGAGTGTTCAAAACAGAAAGTTTGGAGGCCAGAGGAGCATTGGGATACCGATGGATAGGAAGTGACAGGACTGCATGAATTACAGAAGGAGAAAGAAAAAAGATGGGGATATCAACAGAAAGCATCGGACTATTGCCTGTAGTGCAGGGGAAACTGAACAGCGCATAATCTTATCAACAACGCCGGGGCGTGAGACTTTCAATGAAAGTGAACTCGGCTCCCAGAAGTGAAACGCGATATCACTCAAATTCAAGCAGGGAGATCGGACACTCATTACTTCTGTGGCAGACTTCAAACAGATGAGAGGCGGTCCTGTTTACTAAAGGTTGTTGTGCCTCAAGAGGAAGTTGTGCGTGTGAGTGCGTGCAGTAACTGTTCTCTTGTGTGCACATATGAAGCACATGCATATGCCCGTGGGAGAGGCTTAGGACAGAGAGGGGAGGGAGGCGACAGCTGCAGGAGGAGGGCTGTGTTTTCAAATTCTGGCTTTTTTATTGTCTTTTCCAGATAATTGCCTACCCCAGCTTTAAGAGAAATCTGTTTAGTGGGTTGATTTCTGCAGAAGAAGTCTGATTAATTGGGTTAGAGTTAAGCTTTATAAGGTTTGTTACAGAGTTTAGTTTAACTGTTTCCATTTATGCACATACAAAAACCTACTTGTAGCTTTATGCTGTTGTAGCCAAACTCCCGTCCAATATCAGGGTACAATCTGCCAACTTATAATTAGGGGCACTAAATAAGTTCATTTTCACAGCTGAACAGTTGGTTGTTTGTAAAATTGTATGTCTTCGCATTACAGTCTGTCCTCTCATGACATGAGTCCAAAGACTTATAAAAAATTGTGTGAAGCTTATCTCGAATTTGCGTGGGCATTCCTCCTGAGCTCTGGATTTCTCCCACATCATAACTCATTTTAGTCATTATGAATACCTCAGTCACTGCTGCTGTCTAAAGCACTGGCCTCAGAACTAGGGTTGGTCCCCAGGCTCTGCACTGTGGCTGCTCAATGATCCTAACATTTAGAATACTGTAGGTCAAACACAGGACAAATCTCAGAAGAGAGATCAAGACGGTGTAATTTAAACTAAAAGTAAACATATTCTATCCATGTTTAGTCATTCAAAAATCAATGCCTGCGCCTGTTCTCAGGCTCAGCAGGATCATGAGACAGAAGCAGTGTGTTAGTCATATTTTGGAGAAAATATAATTGTTTGAAGCATACTTAGCATAAGTGAAGACATGCTGCTCTTCACTGTCTTCCTTTTTTCTATCTGCACTCCTGTCATCCTCTTTTGTTTTGCCTTGTTTGTTATTCAACTCCCTCTCTCTGTTTGGATGTCCGCTCAGTTCACACACTCACTCCATCAGGTCAGATTAAAATGATGTCACAGCTTGTTTACCAGCTAACCAATTATATCACACGTCCCTTTTGGCCTCTGTAGGAGACCTATGAAAATGAGTTTCTAAACGTGCATCATCCACGTTCCTACACATAAGTCATCATCACATTATCATTGTCATCAGCAGTGTTTATTATGTGAACGTTTCTTGTACATTGCTTATGAAAGTCACCGTTTTCAGTACAGATCAAATGTGCCGGATTTTGAACAGCAGCGGAATGCACAGTTGTTCCGAAAGGTGACAATTTATGCCGAGTCAGGCGTCACTGCACCTCGGCTCTCTTGCTCCTGTTTTCTCTCTTCAGCACACGCTCATTAAAACGCAGTCCACCCTAAAGATAACTCACATATCACTGCTGTGGAATCAACAAACAGCTACCTGTCCAAGAAATGTGTTTTGCAACTCTGTGCAAGAAGGAACATCACCAAATTTGTGTTGACTATGAATTTTCTGCTTATGATTTTGTCAGGATTTTTGCAGAAGTACAAAACACCATGAGAAGTGAACAATGTAGTACATATCTATAGATTATTGAGGGTTTTTTGTTTGTTTTTGTTTTGTTTTAGAAACATTCCAGTTTGTCTAATAGCTTTAAGGTAACTGTGTGAAGAAACCACAGTAGTGGCAAGGATATTTGTATCCCCAGTTTTTTTGCTTATTTAGTGAAGAGGTATTCATATTGACTGCGAATGTTCTCTTGAACTACACATTTTTGTGTGTGTGTTTTTTGTTTTTTTTTTTAGCACAGATTAGGTGAGGCCTGAAAGAGAAATCCTAGAAAACATCTTCCTTTTCATTCTCTGTGCATGTGATGGCTCTTTTACATGTTCAAATCTTTATGAAAGCTGAGGAACTTTCCCAATATCCTTTTCACTTCCTTTCTCTTTCTAAAGCGTGGATTTTGATGTTTGTGCCCATTAGAATTTCAATATCTTTCAGTGACTGCAGTGCTTAAAAGAAAACTTAACATTTTGCTACCTTCTTCCTATCTCTTTCTCTAATGTGCTCATTCTTGCTTGCTCTCACACCCTTTGCTCAGTGAAAAAACAAGTTCATGCAAACAAAATGAATTGCCACTTACTTTGATGCTCTTGCTCACAATTGTTAGATAAAGGGAGTAAACATGGAGAAAGAGAAAAGAGGGCGTGAGGATGTGAGGGATGGAGGAGCGCCCAGATTACAATCTGTTTCATGTAGCCTTCGTTATTGTGTGTGCTGAACTGGTTCGAGGGTTGAAAGACAATTACTTGGCAATACTGTCAGTTGCACAGTCATGCACACAGTGGTGTCGGAAATGCGGTATGTTTCATATCTCTGACTCAGGAATTAATTATGTTTCCTTCTCTGTTTTTCTCTCTGCTAATCCTCATTGCTCTGTTTTCTTCTTGTATTCTTATTATCTCTTTTCCTTCACCCTCTTTCCTTCATTCGCTTTCACTCACCTTCCTGCCCATTTTTCATCTCCTGCATCTTGTCATCTGCCTTCTTTTGCGATCTTCCACTTCTTCCTCACTCCCCAACTCTTTTTTTTGCCTTTGCTCACCTCCATATGTCTTCTCTGCAGGTCTCTGTCTGGACGTATTGTTGGAGGTGTGTGGTGGTTCTTCACCCTTATCATCATCTCCTCTTACACGGCCAACCTGGCTGCCTTCCTCACTGTGGAGAGGATGGTTTCCCCCATAGAGAGTGCAGAGGACTTGGCCAAACAGACAGAGATAGCATACGGGACACTGGACTCGGGATCTACTAAGGAGTTCTTCCGGGTATGGACCCAACATGATCTACTCATTTACTTGATTCCTTGAGAATTATCAGGCTTTTGCTAATGTTAAGTCAAGTTCATTTTCTACTGAACTGAGACTGCAGTACAGCCAAACTATTTTCACTCTGCTGTTCATTAGAAACACATATTCACAGAAACAAACTTTTTAAAGAATCAGAAGGTTTCAAGGATACCATTAGAATTTACAGAGAAATGTACATAAACTGATCTTCATGACATCTAGATTGTTTGCCAAATAGGCCAGAAGAAGTTTAAAGGTACGTCTGGGAGTCTCTGAGCACTAGTTGAGCAGTGGAGCAATATTTTAATGACTGGCTGCCCATTTTGTTTGTATGTAACACACACCCACAAGCACACATAGATGCAACACACTTTAATGTGAATAGTTTCTTGTTATTCTATTTACTGACAGAAGTGCACTTGCAAAAAGGGGAAAAGAGGAATACTAAATCTGCAAAAATTCTCTTTCCAAATGTTTTATGAGGAAGAATATACATTTAACATGTTTGTTAGGCCTGAATGCACTGAATGATTGATTAATGATTGAATGATGATGATTTAAATATTTATATGTCTTTTGTTCTTCTTTAAGAGGCTATGGTTTAGATACTGTATGATGATGTACACGAATTTGCATTTATCTAAAATAATGCACTCTGCAGAGTGATGAACAACACTCTGCTTTGATTTGTGGTGTTTTCTTGGCCTCCATCCCATCCATTATTGCATTACAGCTTACTTGTAGTACAGAGTGGAGCGAGAAGCTTGGAAAAGGAAAAGGGAAAATCAAGGAGTGAGAGGCAAAGATCCAGTGGCAGCATATGAGGATTGGATAAAGTATAAAGACCACAGCTTTACAGACAACCACCACAATCTGGTTGCTTCTAAAAGCAAAATTGGGAGTAAGAGGAAGCAAATACGAGGGAGGTGTTGTCTCATTTAATGAATCCAGACAAAAGCCAAAATGCCAAAACTGAATTCTGGTCTGACTGTAGGTGGGACAAGGACAAGTGACTAATGACAGTATAAACCAATTTACAATAGTCCATGTGGGAGGTGATAAATGCATGTATGACTTTCTCCAGGTCTTGGATGGAGAGAAAGAAGATTTTAGAAATGACACTGAGCTGAAATGCCTGGTTTTCACTTTCTAGCTAATTTGTTTAGAAAACTTGATGGCAACATCAAACTTCACAGAAATGTTTTGGAGTAGCATACCGACTAAGAAAAAAAGTCAGCATGAGGTTTTGTACCTTTTGATTAACGTTCTGAAACCCTCCCCTATCATTATTAGAATGATTGTTTGTTTACCACACTCCTGTTGCATTTAATCACTCACCTACCCTGCCAGATAAAGCAATGATAATAGTAGTAATGATAGATAATAATAATAAAGAGTAGTGAAGTGGAGATGGACAACAGATGGGGGCCAAGGTAGAACAGAATATACTACAGTGAGCTGTACACAATATAATACAATAAAATAGTAAAGAGGAAGTGATAGCGGAGTGGCCCAGAGTAGACGTGAAGTGACTTCACCTATTGAGCCATTCACCCATGAGGATAGAAGTTACATAAGTACTCATATACACACATTAAAAGATAGACAAATACACAATGCTGATGAAGACAAAATTTTTGTGCAGACATGGGCAAAACACAGCATGTCCTCTCCAGAAAAACGATGGCATAGCATCTAAAACGACCTATAGTTACGTAAGAGTTACAGAGGCTGTCATAAGAATTTCTTCTTAATGACCTTTAAATCATGGAGACCAGATCCAGAGAATCAGAGTTTAAATTGACTTTATTTTCTTGTACAATAAGGAACATTTTACAATGCAACACACAAGTGGGGTTACAGAGAAAAGGCTCCTTGTGGAGCATTCACAGTTAGTTTATATACCTTACAATTGGGTGTTCTGATGTTTCCAGACACATTCCACAGATAGCATCACACATTACCTCAGCCTCCCAATTTATGGCCAGCTTAAGATGCTTCAATCAAGATGACATCTTCCTGACCTTTCTCTTAACCCTTTCTGACTCCCTCTAACATATGTTTGCTGACCTCCCACTGTTAATCTTAACTGGTGTTATTATCTATGCAAGTTACAGAACAAAACAGAAACCTTCATCATGACATGTCATTAGAGAAAGGGGCACACACTCAGTATAATCTTAATTTTTATAACAGACGCCATCTCTCTATAATAATTATGACCAGCAGAAGTGATGCAGTTCAGATGACATCTTTACTAGGTGACAAATTTCCATATTCAGAGGTGGTGGGTTGGGTGGATGGCTAGATAGACAGATAAAAGTAGACATAGCTGTTTGCTTTCCATTTCCAACTGCGAGTGTGACATTTCCAACCACGAGTCAGGACAGTTTGTTTTTTTTAAATCATAAGTACGATTGTTGTTATGTTTATTGTTGCTATGATAACAAAGGTAGCCAAACTTTAAGGAAGTAGTAACTTTAATACACACCACGTCTCAAGTGATCATTTTAACCCAAACCATGATCTTTCCCCCACCAAGTGTTTTTTGTGCCTAAACCTAACCAGACCACAGCATTGTCACACCGTAAAATGTAATTAGATCAAAGCTGCTGATACAGGCAGCATATCAGCATATGGCGACATATCAGAAAACATTTCTGTGGGAGAGATGGTACAATCAACCTATTTGGTCATATAATTATGAGGATGTTTCCGCAAAACAGCAGTGTCATCATATGTACAAAAACAAATCTTTGCCATCACATAGTCATGCTCTGTAAGAATATTCTGAATTGTTTGTGTGCTCATGCATTGTGTGCATGGATATATACCAATTTACAGTTGTGCTTTGTAAAGATGTGTGCACTAGTGAGTATATTTGGGGACTTGGGGGAGGAGGGGAGGTTGTAGCAGACAGTTTGTGCTTCTATGAGCGGCTCTGGCATCATCAACATAACGAGCGGGCTGAAATCTGTGGAGGGTGAAAAAGCAATTTACTCTCCCACAGCTGAGGGGGATTCGCCACCACCATTAATTATCTGTGTGTGTGTGTGTGTCTGTTTGTGTGTGTTTGTGTGAGCATGTGTATGTGCATTCATGTGTGTATCTAAGAATGCATGTATGCATATTCAGCCACATATGTGTGTCTATACATTGTGCTTGTGAGTGTGTGCAGCACATCTCCTGCAAGCAGATTTGTATGTCTATGTATATTGTTTTCCATAGCGTGGATGCCTGAAGGTGACTTGCAGCATCCATTTCCTCCTTCACAGCTTCACTCATTGTTAAAGAATCCGGAAAGAGTCACACCATATTGTCACACATCCATCCCTCCAAGGCCAGTCGCTGCTTTATATGTGCATTGTCATCATCATCTCTGTCTATCCCTTACACACATACACACACACACATTTTGCTGTGTCCAGGCAGAGAAATTGGTAGATGTAGAAAAATGTCTAAAAAAATATGGATGGAGGGATGAATGGATGGATTAAACTTGAATATGATAGAGGGCAGGGGGTGGGTCTTCTTTATCTATGATAGACTTTGGCAGACAGAAGGAGAATAAAAAGAGAAGGAACGAAGAGAGAAAGAAAGGGTAGAATGGAGAAAGGAGGGGCCCTGTGACATTATTATGGGATAGGTGTCCGTCATTCACTATCAACACGCTCACACACACACAGTGGATGAGTCCATAGCTTGTCGCTTGCAGAGCGACAGAATAACACTTTATCACCGGGAGAGGAAGAGAAGAAAGAAACAGGACGCTTGTGGAGGATGACAGTTTGACTCCTCTGCTCGTTATTTTCACTCTTCAGTACACACGTAAAAGCACACTGATTCAAACACACACACACACACAAATATAGATTGGTGCACAGTCTATATGCACATGCACAGACTCACATATGCATGGTATATACACAACATAACACAATACATCATACCAGACAGATGTCCTCTCAAAAGCTCTTCTGTTAGAGCAGGCCACTGAATTCATAACTGTGCAACGGATCACTACACCGCTGTTCCAGTCAGAAACTCATTTAAAGAAAAGATTGATGCTTGACTTGTCAAAGGAACCATACTGTTTAAATGTGGTTATAAATGTCATTATATGCCAGAGGATCAAAATGGATGATGGAAGACAAACCAACAGCAGTTTAATTTTATTCAAAGACTATAAGAGTGAAAATCAGCCTCAGCAGTTTACTATTCTTTGGAAAGAACTGGAGCAATAAATATAATTTATTAAAAAACACATAAAACAACATGTTAATACAATGTTTATACAAGCTTTTGTACTGTTGATTCCATAGTAAAAACATAGAAAAAACACTTTTCTAATCACTTAACTTTCCATCTTTTCTGTTCTCATATTACATTACATCTCAAATTTATCCCATTTGTCTCAGTGAGCATGGCATGTTAATTTGAATAATCAAATCTGTGGTTATAGAAGCTAATAACATTGCAGGTGTCTCTGAGATGTGAATGGCCATCCAGAAGGAGACACACAGCTTGGATGTGTTAACAATATACCAATCTTAAATGGATGGTTGGTGTTGTTGGGTATTTTTTCTTATTGTCAGCAAATTCCCTGAAAAAAATGAAAACCAATGATGTATTAGCTGGGCTCTAGTTTTCATTAAATGTTATTCAAATAGGAGTAATTAGCGATTCTTGTAAGTTTAATTGGTAGTTTTTGGGGGGACTATTCTCACCTGTGGATTTATACACATTTAGTGTGTATTTTATATTGTAGTAATTATAGCACTAGTGTGGTGTATGTTTGACTGAAAATAAACAGTGGCCACATTCATCATAATGAAGAAACATGTCAACTGTGTGGCCCAATTATGTGTTACTAATAGTTTCTGTACAGCTGTGGAGAGCAGAGGAATATGTCAGGCTTTGGCCACACAGACAACTTTTCAGTAAGATTAATTAATTGTTGGGTTTGGTCTTTTCATATGATTTGTTGACAATAAGATATCACCAGCCTTAAATATGTAGAATACTAAACTGAAAAAACAGAAAATGCTGAACTACATTTACTGAGCTACAACAGTGACAGTTTTGTCAAATTGCCTGAATCTTGTTTCGCTGGGTCAAATTGCACAAAAAAAATTAGGAAAAACTCTGTGTCCTTTGCTTGTAAGACCATAGCCATCCATGCTGCTCTTCCTTATCTACACCTGTCAAAGATTTAGACTATTGATTTATTACTATTTATAGTGCCTCACCCTGCACCATGTCTCCTCCTTTGGAAATCTTTTCCTCACTGAACTATGAAAACCATCATCTCTGAGAAAATCTGGTATTGTATGTTAACAATATGGTAGCCTATTATCTCTTAATTAAACTGTGCTCTCTCCCTTTACCCCCCTCCTCCATCCCAGAGGTCCAAAATAGCAGTATATGAGAAGATGTGGTCATACATGAAGTCTGCCGAGCCAACTGTCTTCACCAAAACCACAGCAGAGGGTGTGGCAAGGGTCCGCAAGTCCAAGGGGAAGTATGCCTTCCTCCTGGAGTCCACCATGAACGAGTACACGGAGCAGCGCAAGCCTTGCGATACCATGAAAGTCGGGGGGAACCTGGACTCCAAAGGATATGGAATTGCTACACCGAAAGGCTCACAGTTAAGGTGGGTGGAATAGTGTAACAATAGGAAACAGTAACAAAGCTCTTACTGTACTATTGCTGCGATATTCCACCTACCCTGCTGTGCCTTTTATACTACACCTAGATTAACCTGTCACTGCTGTTAGATGAAAACTTCCTCCAAATTCAAGAATTTAGATGCAACTGATATTTCTTTGCCACTGATGAGGCTGATGCATTAATATATCAATCAGTGGATGTTGACTGTCCTTCGTAAGAGTAAGGGGTTATAAGGATGACTCAAAAAATAGTACAGTAGTAACGTCTTACAATTTATTTATTTAGTGTTTAAGCTCAAAAACAAAGAAACATTTATCTGTTTTCACCCAACAGCAGCGATATAAACAAGTGTGTTAATTATGTAGATTGTATTTCATCATACTTCTTAATTTCTTTTTCTTTCTCATTCTGTCTGTCTCTCTCTGCTCTACTTTTCCTCACTCTCTTCTGCCATCTCTCTGTCAATTTAGAGCCGTTTAGTCCCATTGCTCTGTCCTGTGTCACAGTCATTTGTCCGTCCCTTAATGTCCATGTCCCTTAATGTCCATGTCCCTCCTTCCTTTCCTGTTACTCTTTCAATCACTCTATTTCTCCACAGGGCCACCTTACAGGTAACTGTCAATTTGTCTGCTGTCCCCTGTCTTTGTTCCTTTCATCCTCAGAGATGGTAGTCATAATGGTGATAATGATGATGATGATAATGATTATTATGACTACGATAAAAGAGATTTATTAACTGACCATGAGGAGGGGCAGATCCTCAGACTGCTGCCACTACGTCCAGAGCCACAAGGGGGAATTTATAGAGGAACAGGAAACTAAAAAGTGAGAAACAGAAAGTAGAGGGGCCGGACCAATGGGGGGATTAGAAAATAAACATAATATGGGATCCCACACCAAAAATCCAATCACAAATTCATAAGGAAATATTCCTTCAATCCCTTAAAACAATTAATTTTATTAGTAATTGAACAATGCCAAATTAAAACCCAAATCCAGAAGTAGTTTGTATTTAAAAAGATACAGGGCAGCAACCTTAATAAAGAGAGCATAAGATGGAAGGAATGAATGAGAAAGTAACTGAATCTAAGTCCATTTGTTTTTATTTTTCCCTCAGCGGACACTTGTTTATCTGGCTTGTTAACTTGCAGTCCCAATAGGTTTCACTGAGCAATACAAATAATTAATTTCTCAGGTAACCATGACAGCAGTATAGAGACTTTGTCATCACAATGTGCCAAGTGTCTACTGAGGGAAAATAACTGACTAAATTCAGAAATCAGTTGCTCTCTCTTCTGTCCCTCCATCTCTCTTTGTCAGCATTTCAGATTTGCCTCATGAAAGGCAAAACACAAGCAGCATGCCTCACATCCTGTCCTATAACTTTCCCCTGTGTGTGGTGCAAACAAGTCCCTCAAAACCCCAGTCACTATAGCTTATCCCATACTGCTTACGCAAAGGTTTTTCCGTTTATGAGGGAAAAGTGAAAGACAGCGGGTGGATAGGTCCTTTTTTAAGCCCCCACCCATCCAACCCCCCCAAAAAACACATTCCTGGGTCTATCCACGGTTGTCTCTGGCTTCTCTCAATCAGCGGAAACCCAATCCAGGTGCACACATGTGGCTGTGAGTGTGCATGTCAGGTGAGCCTGCCTCTTCTCTCACTGCACTTAATCACAGGCTTAATTTGACTTGATGATGTTGATGCGGAGAATGAATACTCTGTTGATTAAAATGAATGTTAGGGATGTATGATTAATGAAGTACAGCTATTTTTGATATGATTTTTGATATGACTCTTGATATGTTTGAACTGTTTTCATCCATACCTCTTACGTTAATGTGATTAGTCATGGCTTGTAGATTAGACCACCCCTGAGAACACTGTCTTTCTCTAAATCTCTTGAATATCTTTACTCAGAACATTTCTCCCTCTCCAAATTAGATACATTGCTAATTTTAATCATATTTAGGTAGAATTTTTATAAAAAAATGCAAATAGAAATAGCCAATAGATAATAATGTCTTTCATGGATAAACATTAGATTACAATCACATCTTGCACCTTGTTTAGTGGCACATTGCTAGTAGCCATTGAGTGAGAATAGTGCACTGCTTTTATTTACCTACCTGGTCCTGAATCAGTAACCTTCCACTCACACTACTGTAACAACACACTCCAAGATGAGATGGGACTTTCAGATAGGCAGGTGTACTGACAAAGGGGCAGACTAACAAACAAGCAGGCGGTGTCTACAGTGACCTTTTTGTTGAGATTAGCGTCGCTGATTACAGCATCTCACAAACAAAAGCGTGTTCAGCAGAGGGTGGTGGCAGGAGAAAAGGAGAACAGGAAAGTCGTTTACAGGTAGCTACAATTGGAGAGAGACATACCAGAGAAAACAGAGGAAGGACAAAATGCATTTTAGAAGGAACATTGTGGGAATAAATTTATAAAATCATTCAACTCCCACAGTCACTGACAGTTGACAGTGAACATTATTAGTCAAGTCAACCTTTATTGTCAATCCACAGTATGTGCAGCACATCCAGAGAAGTGAAATTTCATTCCTCCTGGGCTATGGTGTACCATATATAGACAAGAGATAAGTGGGCACAATAAATACAAAATATAAAATATACATAATAAAAAATACACACCTTACAAATTAAGGTGTGTACCATTACATACAGAATGGTACGGAAAGAGATAAACTATAAGGGAACATAGACAATGTACTGAGGCAATCAAGAGAGATATTTGTAAAGGCCATTGTTTTTATTTAGACTGAGTTTAGATTGTTTAGATTGAATCCATATTTTCTATCTTCCAGGCAGCCATTGTTTTCAGTTCAGTACAGTGCTCAACTCAAGGTGTAATCCAACACTGTGACCAGTCTTCTCTATTATTCTGTCATTTATGTTATTGGGACATTAGAAATTATGGATTCTTTAAAGTCTTCTGGGTGCCAGTGAGAAGCACATATATCTAAGATCTGAGAGTTTGTTGCTAAATGACATTGATAAGGTGAAGCATGTTGCTGAAAAGTCAAAACTAAAAGGCAGCAAAGCATATTCCTTTTGTTTAGAAAATGATACTCAAGTGTTGAGAGAACCTTTTTCTAAATAATCTATGCGGTAGGCTGCATTTAAAAAAAATAAAGATGACTAATCTACCTACCCCAAGTGGGTTTCAAGTACCTGCAAGTTTACTTTCATTGTACGGTAAAATAAATAGATGCCAGTGGCTGACATAGTGTGGAAAAACATTCACCTATTTAAAAAGTTATAATAAGCTTTAGAAAATTAACAGCTATAATGCAAAGAACAATTATAGTATTGATATTATTGATAGTAAATCAGCTAAAATCTGCACACAAAAAAACATTCATATGATCCTTAAACAGACACAGTCATACACCACATTTATTCATCACTTCCACATAGTAGCTGAACTCAGGTCCAGCTCCTCTTGTAATAAACATGCCAGATATACAGAGCTGAGTACATGTGCACACACAGCATGAATGTTTGATATTTAGCCTTGTGTCCCTGAAATTTATTTGGAGGTCAATCCCTTCAGGGGTGTGAGCAGGAGGCCTGTAGCTGCACAACCACACACGCACATGCATGTTGAGACTAGTAGGGAAGCAGCAAGAGAAGACAAGAGCATCATCAGCATGCTGCAGAGACCTGGTTAACACACTTTATACCAGCAATCTGACACTCACCGTGGAGCATTCTCTGTTAGTGCAGCCCAGTACAAGAAAGCGACAGGAGAAAGATACAGCAGAGCACAAAAATAACTGAAAATCGTTTTTTATAAAAATCAGAAAAAGTGAAACAAACAAAAATAAATTTGAAGTAGAAAGAAAATCAAAGAGAAAGAGTAAGACAGAGCATTGTCTTAGGTGCGTCCCTCCCCACTAACCCACCTTTGTGCCCTCAACCCTTTTGATTTCTCCTCCCTTTGCTCCTCATTTCCCTTCCCTTCTTCCTCCTGCCTGTGGTCTACGTCCATCTTGTCTGTCTGTCCCTCCATCCTCTGCTCTGACCAAACTATCTTATCTGTCCCCCCTTTTTTACTTTAAGAAACGCGGTCAACCTGGCCGTGCTAAAGCTCAACGAGCAGGGCCTGTTGGACAAATTGAAAAACAAGTGGTGGTATGACAAAGGAGAATGTGGCAGCGGGGGAGGGGATTCCAAGGTTAGCCCTCTCTGTCTGCCCACCCCACCACTAGGGGATGGGGGCCTTTCACCAGCTTGAAAGCCTGTGATGGCCCCCGTCCCAGAGTGTAATGCATGCATCTGCCCTGGCAAAGAGTCAAGGAACATACATAGTGACACCCTGAAATCTCCTGAGACACCCTGCGACTTCAAACATCGGCACAATGTTGCATCTATTGTCAGTGGTGTGTGCCTTTTTATATGAAAGGTTCAGATCCAATGACAAAGGTACAACACTTGAGCTTGTTGAGACACAGACATAAAAACTACAAAAATAGTAATTTTTGAAAGAAATCAATCGGCTATACTATTTGGAGGCCCAAAAGATAACCAAAATGTTTTCAAATGCATTTAAATATTTGTATACTAGATCAATTATTTGGAATTACCAGAAAATAAGGTTATTTTTCAATATCATGCAGAGAAATTCATTGTGGTTGAGTGCCTGCCAAGAGAAATCAAGCAAATCTCATAAAAATGTTTTCAAATATATTCTGTACCAATCTGGTCCTGCCTCGCAGAGTGTGAGGTAATGGGAAGAATGCTCGGTGATGGATAGATGCAAAAAGAGAGGAATTACTGTCAAGGTAGGAATATTCGCCCCCTAGTGGCCGCTCTGGGGAGAGGAGAGAGAAGAGGGAGAGACAAGATGCCAAGTGAGAATCCATTGCTCAAGAACATGACAGTTGAAACAGGTTTTAAAACGTTTAATGGAAAAACGAGACCCAAGTGAAATTGTAGCTCTCAGATTCCTTTAGGCTCAGGTTGACTTGGCAGAGGGGAGAATGAATAATTGATAGAAGCAGAATGCAATTACAGGATAAAGTTTCCTACATCTCTTGTTCATTTGTAGGGTTTCAGATATTATATTCTGAATCTTTTAGCTCAATTTTCATTTTTTGTGTTGAAGAGTAGTACAAATAATGGTTTCTACAGTATGCACTATGTATCTCTTTTTAATATCAAACATGTATACTACTTTGTTTTAACTTTTAATCCTGAAATAATTTATCAATTAGCAAAGTTCTAATTTGATGCTTTGGACTTTTATATAATAGCAGTGAATGTTTTGGAATTAAGTGATTCCTAAATTTAGAGCTGAAACCATTTTAAAGCCAGTCAAACTTCTTGCAAAATTTGAAGAATTTGCTCTGTGTTTTAAAAATTGTTTAAAAATTGTTTTATTTACAATACAGTGAAGAAATGTAGACGGAAAGTGAGATCTGATTGTAAGGAATTTACTTTGACCTCCAAAGCTTGAAGAGTTGAATCCTCAGCTCCACATCTATAGCTTGGTCTCCCAGTCGTAGCACAGTGCTGGCCCAACGTCAATAGTCCTGGCTTAACAGTACTTGCCTCTGGTTTAGTAAAGGTTCAGCTGGGGCAGTATGGGTGTGTTACCTGAAGTGACAAAGGTGGGTCCCACTCATATGTCTGTAGCTCGCCTTAGCTCCTTGCTCCCCCCAGCCCCTCCTCAACGAGCATACACACATGTACTCAGTGGGATCCATGCTAGGTCACTTGATCTGAACAAAAGTACCTTTCTATGTGACTGAGCTGTGCATATGCAAATGTGAAATACCCTAATAACATAAAATAACATGACCTATGATGTTATTTATGTTATTTTTACACGCGAAGAACCCCGGTAAACCTTGCAGTTTTGAAACTGAGCGAAGCAGGCGTCTTAGACAAACTGAAAAACAAATGGTGGTATGACAAGGGAGAATGTGGACCCAAGGACTCTGGAAGTAAGGTCAGTCTCACGCTGCTGCGGCCCACAGAACGCTAGCCTGAAACTCTCATCCTGAATACGCTCCAGATTACTGCAACTACTGTTTTAGTAATAGCATTTTAAACCCATTTCAATTAACTTGAAAAATACAGTATTTTGAATGTGCTCCACATTGAACTGAACTGTCCATTTAAACTACTTCCTTACAGCATTTTCGTATTTCTATTTTGATGGTGGACCACATTTACCTAAACATGCATCAGATTAAACTCAAATTCTTGTTCAGTTTCTGTAGCAATCTGTGGCAATCCCATCTCCATTACAGTTAGCATCAGAAAGATAAACTGTGATTACCATCAGACAGTTGTCACTTTCATGTTTTTACTTTGAACTCATACACTATTTTTGTTAGCCTGAAATTCACCCACCAGATGAGAGTACCACTGTCTCATTAGCAGTATTAGTATATCTTGTTAGAATCAGCTGACTATTGCTTTTATGATTGAGATTTAATCAGGACTAGGCTACCTATTTATTTCTATAACTTGGGAGAGTTGCTTGGTAATGCTTTATTTTACGGGTCCATCATTTAATAATCATTTCCTAGAAAGTTTCCTTTGTAATATTTTAGTAATTATAAGTAAAATAGAGGGCAGTGTTCATTATTTAGGCTAATACATATGAATTGATAGTGTAACCAGAGTCTCTTAGTCAGCCGAATATGGAGATGGTGATAAAACAATTCAATATATATGGAGAATAAAGTTCATTAATAATTACTTTAATCCTACAATCAACAACTTTTTATAGGCTTGAAACAACTCCACTGAGTTCTAACTAGAACTTTGTCTCTATTTTCCTCATAATTACATACTTTTGGTAAGGGTAAATTATGGACCTGTGAGATGAAGAATTACTGTATTTTATTATCATTTGCTATTGAGGTGCTACAGCTAATTTATACCCTTTATCTCCCCTGTTAAAAAAACATTTATTATAGTTATATTTCAGAGTATTAAAGAAATTTTTAGACAGGAACATTGTCAGGATTTTACAATGTAGAACATGGGCTAGATGTTTAGAATACACTACTGGAGCCTGTAAATTTCATTAAAACGCCAATGAAGTGTCATCACCACTCAGTTTAAAGCCTGCTCTATGATTTATTTGATTAAAAATATATATGTACTCTTTTTGACTTGTTAAATTAGATGTTGACTGATATCATTATGTTGTAGAAATGTGTTCTGTAGTTTTCATGACTGTTTAATTGTGTAGTACATGTATAGTATGTTGTAGCCATTGTGGTGACAATAGTAGTAATTGTAGTTGTAGAAATAGAATGTAATAATGATCATTTATAATTAAGAGACAAATTTTGCCATATTGTCAGTAGCATGGAATAGTACAGTAGTAACTCTATAACACCTAAATTTGTCTAATATTTTTTTCATATTTTTTTCAAGATCTCCATTTCTCTGTGTCTAACCCTGCGTACCCTATTTTCTCTGTCTGCTTTCTCCCCACTTCTTTACACTTCTTTACTCTCACGTTTCCTCTTACCCCTCCTTAATTTTCTCTTCCCTGTTACTTCTCTCCGTTATTCTCTCTTCCTCCCACCTCTCCATATTTACCCTTCACCTCCTACCCCGTCTGCCCTTCCATTCTTGATCACACCATTGTCTTCATCCATCATTGTTCTACTCCACATTTTTCCCTCTTCTTTTTTATCTTTTACCCTCCACCTTTGCTTCTCTTCCTCTTCCCCTACACCCATCCTCCAACTCCACAACAATGTGGCCTCAACTCTTCCTTCCTCTCCTACCTCATTCTTTGCCGAAACACGTCCCTCTCCCACTCTCCAGGACAAGTCGTCTCAGGCTCTGAGTCTGTCCAACGTAGCCGGGGTCTTCTACATCCTGGTGGGCGGCCTGGGCCTGGCCATGCTGGTGGCCCTGGTCGAGTTCTGCTACAAGTCACGGGCCGAAGCCAAGCGCATGAAGGTGGACCTTAGCCCCCCCCACTGCCCCAGCCCCTCCCCCAGCACCCAGAATCTAGCCACTTATAGGGAGGGGTACAACGTGTACGGCTCCGAGGGGGTCAAGATATAGGGGTAGGATTTAGAGGCTCCCATATAGGTGGGGTAATGGTGGTGTTGATCATGGTGGTGGTGCTGTAGATTATTGTATTGTCGATGTAGAGGCTGTCGCAGCAGCCCCACGCATACCGTGTTGTTCTTCATGTGGTCATGAGGATGTGGTCAAGCATTGTGGAACCAATGTAGCTTTTTATGTCTCGTGAAAGCTTATTTTGGCTGCTTTGTTTATTATTGGCCTCAATATTTTTCTTAGATTTTGGAGTTTTTGTTTGGTTGTTAATGTATGGTTAAGCCAGATTGGGGTTAGATTTCTGTGACTACAGATTTGGTTCCATCGTCTTTGGCTGCAGATGATGACGATGGTGATGATGATGATGATAATGATGATGATGATGATGATGATGATGATGATGACAGTGATGGTGATGCTCATGGCTGATGACTTGACTAGGCACCTGCATTGCAACAACAGTTAACAAAACAATAATGAAGCAGGGATGCACAACTCCATCATCAGGGGCTGATGTATTTAATACATTTTCTGTTTATATACTGTATAGGGCTGCTGCTTATTATTTTCATTAACAATTAATCCGCTAATTGTTTTCTCAATTAATCAATTCATTATTTGGTTCATAGATATAGTGAAATAGTGAAAAATACCCATCACTGTTTCCTGAACATTATTCGTTTTGTTCAAAACTCAAAGATGTACTGTTTACAGTCTATGGAGAGAAAAGCAACAAATCCTCACATCGTGTTTAGCATTTTAGCCAAAATGGTTGCTGATTACTTTTCTGTTGGCTCATCAATAATTGACTTTAATATTGTACACATAAAGTGCCTTTTGGACTTGTTTTATTAACACCAGCATCAGAATAATAATGAAATGAAAGAGACTTCCTGATATATTGGTTCTCATGGTAATCAGCATACATAAAAGTTAAGTATAAAAGTTTCATGTTCATTAATACTAAACCTGAATCTCAATGCTGAGATTTTCTTCTAATGTTTAAGTATTTTCTCAAACTATTTTAAGGTTGTAGAGATAGCCTACTTCACTATCCTGAGAGCAAAAGTTTGTTATGGAGTGCTTCTCATTAAATTGTGACTGCTTCCAGCTACAAGATAATTAGCTAGTGTGTGGACACCAATTTTCATCAATTTGGGTCTGACTAATACTTTTTCAGCCATAATGTGATAGACATCTCAAGGAGAAAAACACTCTAAGATATTCTTGATTTCAGTGTATGTCTAGTCTCGCAGTTTCTTAACAAGGCCTCACATTAATACCACTAGCACCACCACAAGGCCAGAGAAATGTAGGTGTGAAGTAATTTGTGAGGTGGGCATGAAAGCAGAAAATACACTGTGCCTGTTAAGGCCAGTTCCCACTGAGCCAATTCAAATTGATAAAGGATGTGTCTCGGCTTTTGACTTTAAATAGAGATTTAATCTTGTGAATTCAGGTAACATACTGGTTATTATCAGGGAGTTATTAGAGCAACAAATTCAATAGTAGGATGATTTACTTGTCCCCAGTAGCAGTTTTCAATTGCTTTTAATTTTGGTTTAGATACTAGTCAACCTGCAGCAATCAGTTGAATGTTTTAAGTTTTTTAAAATCCTGAATACCATCACAACCTATCAATGGTTTATCTCAAAAATATAGGTTATTAGTCAATCCTTTATCTGGGGAAATTGACTAATCTTAACTTCTAGTCTTGATAGCATCTGAACACAGTAGCTAATCAAAATAATTCTCTTGGTTATATTTAGATTAGCTGATACGCAGTCATGCATCCACATTTACTAGGTATTTTATTTCATATGTAAGTCAGGTAGGCCAGGAATAGAAGTATTTACTCTAAAAGTTCAATTTAGCAATAACAACCCAGGGTACACAAGTGATAATCATCTTGTGCACACATTAGCTAGTTTGCTCCTGTTGAATTGAGATTTCCCAGCTCTGGTGGCTCATAGCCCAGCACTGTTTCCCATCCACCTTTTATCTGTTTATGTGTTCATAAACTAGAGTTGTGCACCCCTGCTGTTGACGGTCCAAACAAGCACTTTGACTTATTCCAGCCCTGACAACTTCAAAACAGCCCAGTTATGGGGGAATAATTGATGAAGCAAACACTTCATATAGAACGGCTACTCAGTGATGTTGTAAAAGCATGATTCATGTTTATTGATGTAAAAGAGCAATTAACCGAAGTGAAAGGAAAGACTGGACTTCATTTTTGATGATCTGCTTAGAAGACCATTCAGTAGCATTTCATATTTGATAATCACCTTGAGATAATCGATCAGTCACTGACATGCAAAAGAAAAAACAGCTAAATACAGTACAATAAAAGTCAGCTGTTATCTGTACAAATAATATGATAATGGTGCCAACTTTAATGTACAGATAAACCATTTTGAGAGAAGACCATTTTGGATTACTCTCAAAAGCAACAGTGACTGTAGTCTGCTAGGAAAACTCTCTGGACCGTACTTATCTTGCTTTTATCTTTCCTGAAATTCACCCCAGATACTATACTTTTATAGTTGTCTATTCCATGTGCTTTACTTTTTAATTGAGCTGTATCTCAGTATGACAGCACTCATTAAAATGTTTTCCTCTGTTTCCAGTAGAGTAACACTTAACACTGTTGGCTGTGTGTTAATGTAGAGTAAGCTGTAGTGGTAGTAGTACATTTAAAAGCTTAATTTATACCAGTCTATATGCCCAAAAAGTTTATTTTCCAAGACTACAGTATAAAGACCAGTTTTTATAAGAAGAGCATCACATGGCTTCTTTTAAAATAAAGCTATAATGTAACATATCCATCCTGCTAAACTACAGTATCCAACCATGTTTCCTTTCCTTGCATAAATTACAGAGCTTTTTTGGATGGTGAATTATTTCTGCATAATACCCTCTGCAGTGCAAGTTCAGCATAAATTGGAGGAATTTTTAAAAATTTCAAAATCACAGCATAAGTAATACCAATTGAGATTATTGCTTAAAATGCACAGCTGTCACTCTGGAAAAAAATTGTCTCTCAGAGGTATTTTATCTGACAGTAGCTGCACAGTTCTAACTGAAACATCATAGAGTAGCCGGTCCCTGTGAAGCGTCACCCTACTCTGAGCAGTATAGTCAGTCACTCCCTCTTTATAAATTTGATACCCTGAAAGATAAATCACTCCTTTATGTTTTCCTTGTCTTTCCAAAATCACTTTCCAAAACCTATCCTTTTTAAATTCTCACCTGATTCTTTCTGATAACCCCAAAATGCATGATCACCTCAAATGCAGATGTCTACTACCCAAATCTTCTTGTCCACTTTGTACATGTTTGTTGGTTGTTGCCTGCTTTTACCTTTACTTTCGCCTTTAATAGAACGGTGTTAGCATTTGCACAGTGATAGAGATTTGAACATGTAGTTTGGGGTGCATTCACACCACGCCTGTTTGAACTAATTCAAATGAAGTCTATGGTATTTCTCCCTCTAGTTCAGTTTGTTTTGGACAGGGAGAGAAATGCTATTCGAACCTGGATGCACAACATATAAGCATCCTGAGATTATGTGAAAACTTAAATCCTGGGCCTTTTCTAAACATAGTGATGATTCATGCTGTGGTGAAACATGTACTCTGCAGCAAGCTCTCTACTGACAGGTCTGTTTTAATTTTATTTATAAAACCATTAATCTGCAGATATTTTTTGATTAATGATCAATTACTCATAAGTCCATAAAATGTCAGAAAACTATGAAAAATATTTGAATACCAAGGCGACGTCTTCAAATAGCTAGTCTTAAACCCTCCATAATACTATAAAACAGAGAAAAGCAGTGAATCCTCATATTTGAGAAACTGAGCAAATGTTTGGCATTCCTGCTTGAAATTACTTAAATGTTTAATCATTTATCAAAATGTTGATTAATTTGATGGTTGGTTAATCTATTGAAGTTGTTTCAGCATTACTTTTCTTATAATTAGGTAATAGGGATCTAAGCACAACTAAAAAAGACTGAAATGCAACAAATAAAAAGTTTTACATAATTGTTCCAACTATATGTGTGATTGCACCTTCAGACCTTTTTAATTGTTAGCATACTTGTGTTGATGGTATTTGTACAGGCACATGCATGTATGAGGGTGTTTTGTGCATGTGTGTGTGTCTTTAATCCAGTCGTTGCATTTATTGTATAGTTTCTATGTACATGAGATGATTTTTATTCACACAAAATCTCCACTCTGCCGTCTCCTCCCTGACCCACCTCTTTGTCCTCCTCTTCTCCTCTTCCTCCCCTCCAACTCTCCTCGTATAGCTGTCTTTTTCTGAAGCCATGCGAAACAAGGCCCGTCTGTCCATCACAGGAAGTGTGGGGGAGAATGGCCGCGTCCTGACGCCAGACTGCCCTAAAGCCGTGCATGCTGGCCACGCCTCTCTCCGACACCCCGGCCTTGCAGTGGTCTCTTCCGGACTGCCCTGAAAACCAAAAACACCTGCCGTGCCTTAACGACACACAAACATACAGACTTGGACAAGGACATGTGCTTACATACAATCTCACACATGTGCACAACATACACACACACACACACACACACACACATACACACACACACAAACATCCATATAGTTACAGAAACTCAAATACACATTCACATAAATCAGTACTCAGACACACATTTTTACACACTTGAACACACAAACACACACTACGTATCATCATCTCACTTTTCTGCTCTCACTGACTAATTTTACAAGAGACAAGTGAAATACAGCGGTGGAGTGAGCAGTGAGAAAAAAAAAAAAAACAACGGACAACTATACAACTATCACACTTGCCTGCAGCATTCATTTTAAAACATTTTTATTTTTTTTCAGAGGATACCATCCTGATATCGACAAACTGACAGGAAAGCCAGCACAGACTTACATGAAATGAACTACGAGCTGTGAAAACGACCACAAAACTGATCATGATGATGATAGTGATAAAGATGATGGCAACAAAAAGAGACAACCAAACAACTCTGTTCCTGCTCTGTCTTCATTGGACAACGTTGGCCGATAAGCCACACTCCTTGACAACGCCTTACTAAGACAAACATTGTTTTCATCATCATCATCATCGTGGTCATCGTCATCTTAACTTGCCTGCAAAGAGTGCCAGGTATATCACCCTTAGAAGACCAGAAAACTGTAAGCTTGAACGCTCGGTCTGTGCAAACCCTCTACTTTGCCATGGACTGTTCAAACTGAATGAAAATGCTTTCTTACTACGCATATAGAATGATTTCTCGCCCCAAACCAGCGAGAGAATCAGCCAATATAGAACAGAAGTAACCTCGAACACATATGTGTGGCTCATCTCGGCCATAGACTACACAGGGGTTTGTAAAAGAAGAAAAAAAAAACAGTAGTAGTAATTAACTAAAGTCCTTCATCAACATCATCATGACAGTAGAAATGCTAAATAGCAAACTGATGATTACTTTTTTTGCCAAGTGGCAAAGTTGAGGTTTGAGCTGTATATTCAGTGGTGAAAAGAAAAAATTAAACACATGGGCAGATCTCAAATGGCTACCTAACAAAGTGCTTCTCAACTTGAACACTAGGACCTTACAGAATTTTGGGAGTGAATGAGGAAATAGCAAAGCAAAAATTATGTTTAAAATATCTTGGGTAAAACTATTCAAATTTAGAAACACATTCAGACTCCAGGTCCTCTTGAATAATTAATGAATGAAAAGGTAAATCAGAGCTTGTTGTTCTTCACACATTTGCCTACAACTGAGTTTCCAGAGGACTGAACCATTTGTTTAAAGGGTCATAAGTCGAAAAGGTTGAGAACCACTGGTCTATGCTGTGCAATCTTTGTTTGACTTATACGTACAATTTCCAATTTCTTTCTAAGTGATGAATCTAATGAGCAGTTTGGGTGTCATTTGAGATCCTCGGTCTTTTTCCAGTGGCGGGGGAAAGTATCATATCAGAAAGCTTGCTTTTTAAAACTGTTGTAAATAACTGCGTAGCAAAACAGAACTCACCTGTCTTTTTTAATCATCTTAGATAACAATTCATTGCAATAATGAATATAAAAGAAAATGCCACTACTTGTAATTAAGATAAAATCTTTTTTATAAATCTACATATTATATATAATACAAATAAATATATATCTATACGTCTATAGAGAGCTATAGAAAACATTGATCACTGATTGTCAGAGGCCATGGCATACATTCTGTTATATGGCTGTTTTTGATAACTTGAGAGTATTAATATGCCACCGTCTCTGTGTGTCCTACCCAACACTGAATGTCCATCTGGCACTGACACGGACACACACGTACA
The DNA here is from genome assembly GCA_029490765.1 of Euthynnus affinis. Classification (NCBI taxonomy): domain Eukaryota; kingdom Metazoa; phylum Chordata; class Actinopteri; order Scombriformes; family Scombridae; genus Euthynnus; species Euthynnus affinis. The sequence continues at coordinate 19,174,042 of CM055845.1, read as the reverse complement.
GTAGAAACGCACGCACACATATTGTTGCATACACAGGGTCAGTTCAGAGTGATCACTCCAGCACCATGAGAGGTTCTGATTATTTTATTTTGCCCCATGTCTGTCTGATGCTCCATTAGTTTATTCACTGCTTTTCTTTGTCTACTGGTGTTTTTACCCCAAAATCTGTTGGTGCAGGTTCCGGTATTCAATACTGAAGCTGATGCAATGAGAACATTTTTGTGGAGGTCTCTAGAGAGGATGGGCTGCCGTGACAACTGTACTGTGGTGAAACAATCCTGTCTGACATTTCAGGGGAGTGTAGCATTTGTGTTGCATTCAATATAGCCTCAGCACTTTTTGTCATTTGTCTTCTCATCCAGATATAAATCAGCTACAGATTGAATTCCCAACACAGGCTCTACCTGAAGGGGGTTTGCACTTTTTGGGGAGATTATTGGACCCATCATGCTCAGCAAGAGCAATCAATCTCAGAAAATTGTTCAAATCTGTTATATATTGTATGGTAGCCTGCTATCATCCATTCACCACTGGCTTAGGGGATATGGTGCATCACATTGATATCTGAGAAACAATTAGAAGGGGAAAAATATATTTCTATTAGTGCTGTTTTATGTCTTTTTGTTAGAATACAAGTTTAGCATGATGATGATGCTTACAGAGGGACTGTGTCATAATACAGAATGCTACTGTATGTGTTTTATGCCCTGTTCACCTCTCCTTTTCTTCCTTGTCCTGTGTATTATTTTTTTTTTTATTATTCTACTTTCTCTGTGGCATTGCCTCTGTCCCACCTCTCAAATATGGTTCCTTCTCTTGTTCTGTCTTCCCCTCCCCTCTGCTTTCATCTCTCCTTCAGTCCCCACTGTAAGACAGAACTTTCTGTACAAAGTGCATCTCAACAGTGACAAACGGTGATATTTTCTGCCTGGACACACTGCAAAATAATGGGATAGAGATGAATTGAGAACTGAAGACACCAATTGACAATCTGAGTTTCTTCGTTCTGAACATTACATACCTTTTATGCTCTAACCTTTAACATTTCATAAAAAATATTCTTGATCTCTTTTTAAAAAGTCAAGTTTTTGTTAAACTCATCAAAGTACATCATCATGTGTCAGTCCTGCATCAAATGTATTCAAGTAGAACTCATCAGACAAACACATGAATATAAAAATATTTCAAACAGCTGATTAAAACAACCCTGTTATGGCTGAAAAGAACAAGATAGACATTTTCCAAACACTTCCTCTCAGTCCAGGGAATCAATGCAGCACTACATGTGAGAAATGATGGATTTCTACAGTGGATACATTTCTGAAGAGATAGTTAATACTGATCTAGCTCTCACCAGACCTGACACACCAGGCAGTTAAACTGAACATGATACTGTTTATTTCTTCACAACCTCACATAAGATTTCATGCGTAGACAGCGAAAAGCAGACTGCTGGGCTGTCAACACTCTGGCTTTAACACTCTGTTTCTTTCTTCCTTTGTTTCTTTCTTTCCATTTGGTTTCTTTTTCTAGTAAAACATCAATGCTGAACCTACTCTCTCTGTGTGGTTATTAAGTGAAAGCATAGAAGTCATGTTATTCACCGTATGGGATTGACATCTTCTCTTTTTTTGTTTTTTTGTTTTAACAATACAATGCTTATACCAAGATAAAATCAATCACAAACATGACACATTTTTTTTAAAGCACACACAAAGTAAATGCTGTAAAAATCTCTGTCTCACTATGTAGAAATGTTAAGGTCTTTTAAATGTGACACTGTGTGGTAAATAGTAAATACTTATATCTACTAAACCAGTTAGATATGATATTCTTTACCTTTAATGGCATAAAACAGTTCTACCAAATTTTGTACTAAACCTAATTCTACAAGTTTTCCCTTCCAACAAGGCACTGGTATAAACACAGGATTGGCAGATATCAAGCTTGACTAATCTGTTAGTTATAAATGTGATCACAGATTTTCAAGACAGTCTGACAGATGTCCAGGCCTATGAAAGAAAGAAATTACAGTCGTTTACAGACTATTAATTCCTTTATTGTTAGATTTTGTAAGAAAAGAAATACAGCCATCTGACTACTTTTTTCTTTAATGTAACTAGCAGATAAATCATGTTAAATCAATGCTAATTATTACAGTAATATGAAGAAACACCTATTATTTAAGTACTATCAGGTACCAAGATATAGTAACTCCATTCAGATGGTGCTTAAGGATCCCAGGCTGATCTCACTTTAGGACATCTGGACATCTCTGATACCACTGACAGTGGGTTAGTGTCATATGGCTGGCAGTGAAATTTATTTTAAAAGCAACAAAGTTTGTCCAACAAGTACTGCCAAAACCTCTTGCAGCATCAGCAGTATCACCAGAGACTGTAAAACAAGGAAAAATGTGAGAAAAGAATACTCATGTGTAACATTACAACACAATATAATGCCTTAATTAAATTACAGAAAACCTTATTTACGGTGATAAACAAGACCAAGAGTCCAGAGGTTAGCTAATGTCAGCATGCTAATATAACAGTGAATATGCTGTGTGAATATGCTGATAATTATTTAGCATGTATAATGTTTACTTAATAATTAGCATGCTCAAATTTGCTAATTAGCACTAAGCACTAATTACAGCTGGTGATGGGGATGTCAGTTTGTAAGTATTTAGCCATGAACCAAAATGTTTTGACCTTTTGATTGCGCTAGAGGAAAAATCAGGGGATCGCTAAAGTGATTAAAATTCATCCAATTGGAGGACATTAATGTGTGTACCAAAGTCTGTGGCAATTCATCCAATAGTTGTTAAGATATTTCACTCAAAACCACAGATGTCAATCTCTTGGTGGTGAGAGTATAGAGTAAGTCTAAGACTAAGTCTAAAACTAAGTCATTATCCTCTGGGGACCATATGTGCAGAAAATTACTTGTCAACCCATCCAGCAGTAGTTGAGATATTTTAGCCTGGGCCAATTGATCAACCCAAAATGCTGTCCCTAAAGCCACGCTGCTGGTATAGTTTTAATTTTCCTGAGAAATTCAAAATTAGTCATAAGCCTGGGTGAACCTTTTTATTGTTGTTGCACCCAATGGGGACTCAGCTATGGTAAGGTATTTAACAACAAAGCAAATTCCAGTCACAGCAAGTATTCCAATCAATTACTCAGTGGCTTTAATGTCTTCAAGAACATTTGAATTTTTAAGACTTACCAGAGGTTTTCATCTGCGTGTGTGAAGCCCTGAGCTGCTGCTGTTGCAGATGAGCAGTTATGGGGTTAAAAATTTCCTGCTGTGATTTTGTCATTTGGGCTCCTTTTTTCAATCCATGGGGGACCTAACACTGTTAATGCAGAGCCATCACTGACAAGCATTTCCCATTATTTCCCATCTCACCCTCTCTCACAGACACACACACACACACACACACATATCATGCTGGGTTATTACAAACAAGTATTTCCCATTTACCCGAAGATGAAGCAGAATGACAATTTTGAGACGCCTCTGCCACCCTTTTAACCTTGCACCTTCACGTGCAAATACACACATGCACACACACCTTCAGCCTGCCTCTCATCATTATTACAGAGTGAAAGCAGCCTTTTCACCTTTTTATTTTCATTGGCTCATTTCATCTCCTGTTTCTCAGTCTCCATCTTTCTCTCTCTCAGCTCTACATTATCTCCCGTTCTGTCCCGCCCCTCCTCATTTTTCTCCTCTCTTCTCACTCTGCGTTTCTCCGCTCCCTCTCTTTACCCTCCCTCCCCTTGTCATACTTCATTTCTCCATTTTTTTGCATCTGTCTCACAAGGGAATTCATCTCAAACCCCGATTTCTCATCTGCAGCTCTTTTCCTATCATGACCACCTCCTCTGCTGTCACTTTTTTCTTTGAGGTGTCTCTCCAGATCAGATAGGAAATTAAATTGCACCAACACATTCAGTTCACACAGGCAAGTCATCCCTTTACTGTTGTGTTGTTGTTGCTGCTGCTGCTGGTTCTGTGGTGTATTTATTTCAAGACTGCTGAGAAGTGTGTTTACTAACACAAACTATTGATCTATGGTCATACAGACGAGACATAACGTCACAACGAATATCTCTCCTCCCATACACACATGCATAAATGAAGCTGTGATTCTAATGACTGAATTAATACAAATGCAATTTTCTTGTTAAATTAGGAATAGATAAGGCTTTTATTGTTTTTTTATTTTCATCTGGAAGGTGTGACTTAAACATTTTAATTTTGATTAAACGTGAATCAAATAAAACTGATTACAAATTGAAGGCAAAGGGATTTGTTTCTGAATGATTGCTGTAGATCTTTTCTTTCATCATACTGAACACTGATTCTCAGGCTCAGGTCAAGCTAAAAAAAAAAGGCTAATGCTAGTCACCCTCTCTTTACTGCAAAGAAATAATTAAAGTTCACTTTTTGAAAAGCAGCACATCTGCAGAGTGCTTTATAAAACTACTGACAGCCTCTTAAATCTCTTGCCCAATGGCTTCAACAATATCACTTCCTCTCCTAAATGTGATTAGTCTGCTGAATATTTCAAAGAGTAGATAACAACATGTATGTTATCTGAAAGCCTTAAACATATCTTGCCCATCCACTCTGTGTCAGAATATACAACTGACATGGCCCAATCTGAAGGGGCTGACACTGAGCTGCTGCACAAAGTAGACCTCATGCCTTCATGGTCTTTGATTCAGCTAACACTCTCAAACTTCTCAAAGTTCACCAGAAATTTGTTTATTACAGTATCTTGAAAAGACCAGAATCCTGATTAAATGTGGATACATCCACCACACACTTTCACGCTCTGGAGACACACCTTGCTACCTTGGACCTGGGAAGAGCAGTGTAAGTACTGCTTACTTTAGCTAAATTGTGCTAAAGGGACAGGTATCACAATCAAGTGACATTGAACTTATCAAAATATTATTACTGACAATAGTCTGACTCAGTGTGAGTAGGGAGCCAGGAGGAGCAGGAGGTGAATCTTCAAATCTTATTACCAGGGTAATAATTTCCAAGATGACCACCAACACACTTATTATAGGGCAAGAATTTATCGATTGAGACCATAATGACTTGTGAAAGAGAAATATTGAAAGAGCATTTCTGGAGAGAAGTTGACGCTTTTTGAATGGCAGTCAATTGGAGCCAGAACCTCGTGGTCATCAGTGGCATTGCACTTTAAGTACTTCAGCCTCAAGCCGTGGTAGTTACCACTTGATCCACCCCAATGAGGGTAGACTAAACACCTCTTTGTATATCGCCATAAAAATCAACAGCACCACAAACTGTTGTCCCCAAAATGCCCACAAAGTTAAATCAACTGTCATGACCCAGCTCATGAGCCATAACAAAAAAGGGAAGATACACAGTTTTGAAATGACATGTGTACAAGTTTATTACTCAAAATAAAATAAAAAAAGAGGGTGTTATATTACGTAAACCCTAAACTAGTAACACGGCTGAACCCAACCTGACAAAAACATGGTGATGGAGGAATGGAGAGAGAGAGCAGACTGGAACAGTCCATTTTAGCTATGTGTAGCTAATAAAATGGCAATTGAGTGTATTGTCAGTGCTATACAGATGATGCACAACTATATGTTTCAGTGTCACCTACTGATGTAATCCTCTTCGGTATTAAAGTTATTTGTAGTGATGATTATGTTTTATTGCCCGCTTATATAAAATAAAACATAAATATAAAATGTAGACATGCATTTTGGATTTGATCCTAAACAATGAAGCCTATTACCAGGACTTTCTTCAATCTAAACCCCTTATAAACTGCAGTTTGTTCAAAATTCAGCAGCAAGCCTGCTTACAAAGACTTAAAATCATCCATTAGGTCCATACACTGTTTTTTAAACCTCAAAACACCTGTCCAAGGTGAGTTGAATCAAGGGCAACAGTTGACCTTGATTCAACTCTCCTTGGATAGCCAGCTGGATGACTGAGAATCTTCACAGCCTTAAAACACATGGTTATACTGACTGTCAGACATGCTTTTAAGGTATTTCCCCCCAAAGCCCTCTCAAATCCTTGGATACAGACCTGTGAGCTGTGCCCACAGTGAGATCTGTGACCTATGAGCTGGCAGCTTTTAGTTTTTATCATCCTGATCTGTCAGATGATCTGAGGGTGTCAGTCTGTGGACATTTGAGACTACTATACTGTATTTTGACATCTTGTTCTCTAACCCTTTATATTTTTTATTTTTCACTCTCACCTTGAAGCACTCTGAGCTGTAATATAGTGCAGATGGTGCTAAACCTGATTTGATTTTAGATTACTCTATAGGATACTATACTTTACTAATAGGTAAAGTAGGCTGTTATAAATGTGGATTTAAGTATAAATCTTTATACAGTATCACAGATGAAACGTTGTAGTTTTTTTCCCCACACAGTAGTTGCTCAAGTCACTGTATGCCTCCGGTGCTGAGGAACCCTTTCATAATAGTACAGTGGATTTTCACACCAGTTCTAAATCCAGACAGAGCTAAAGAACTGCCTTTTATATAAGCTTTCATCACACAGGAAGACAACAAAATAACCTTCAGATGAAAAAATAAATGAGTCTTTGCGATTTGATCTGCCTGCCTTGAGCCTGTGAGTGCGTGTGTTTGGGGTCTGTAGGAGCTCAAGTGATGTTAAGAGTTTAAGAAAGCTCACTTATGGATTTATACATCAGGGACTTGCCACCATTATTGTCTCTGTTTAGAGTGTGTGATCCAGTTTTGTGGATGGACTGTGCTTTCACGCTACTGATAAACATTTTAAATGTCAAATGCAATAATAACAATAATATAACAGGAGTGTCACTGGGTTACATCAGTTTTGCCGAAATCCTAAAAAGTCAACTCTTTAGAGAGGCAGGGTTGGTGTTATGCTTTCAAAGTGATTTTTAACGCCTGTCTCTTCTTATTGTCCCACATTGATCTGGATTCCCTGATGGGCTTCCCGAGGAGCATCAATATAGATGAGACAAAAATAAGATTTAGAAATATCTCGTTTTCTTTAAATGTTATTCTTCAATAGACAATTCTAAGAGCATAAAGGTGTGAGGGAGACCACAGAGGCTGATTGTCAAAAGCAATAAAACTTGAATATCTAGAACAGCTTTCATTTGTCTGAAAGCCACAATTCTTCTCATCAACCAACTTTATTTACAAACAGCACACATATCATGTAAAAAAAATTGAGACTAAGTAAGAAACCATTTTTAAAAAGTATAAATACACGTCTTAATGATGTGCAGATCAGCTCTGATGTCATCAGAATCAGATGTATGCATAAATCATCCACCCACCACCCACCACCCATCTGAATAAATTATTTTATCAGATTTAGAGACCCTCATCCAATCACACATTATAATTATTTCTCAGTAGGATATATGTAAGCATGATGATATGGTAACTGAATAAGCTGGTTTTGAATGAATAAACATTTATTTAAAGTAAAAGTTCCTCTTTTTTGGTGAAACGAAAATGTCAAAAGATATTTCCTGTGGACATCTCTGTGGTTGTGATTCCTGCCCTAAGCACATATCAGAGTATGTGTGTGTGTGTGTGTGTGTGTGTGTGTGTGTGTGTGTGTGTGTGTGTGTGTGTGTCTGTTTATCCCATGAGGGTCCAACTGCAGCACCTCAAACCTCCCTCCTCACACCTCTCCCCTCAGGCTCCTCACATGCAGGGATTATCATACCCTGCTGGTCAGAGGATGTATTGCAGAACATCATACCCCTCTCATGTAGGTACTGTATAATTTCAGGAGATTAGGGCAATAATTCCAGCAAGAGAAAGCCAAAATCTGCAGCCAAAATCTCCATATGGTTCACACCCAAAAAGCTCTTAAATCCAATTTAACCTTTGACCCTGAATAGACCCTACAATGATGGAAGTTATTTTTAGGAGGAAAATTAGGTCAAATTTAAGTTTAAAAGGAAGTTAAATATGTACAGTGGTTTTATTCAAATTAAGGATTTACACTGGAAATAAAGACTAAAACATTCTGTCTTCAATTTGTCATATACAGAGATAAAATAACATTTATCTCAGGGGCTGGTTGATGTTTTCTGGCACCTCTGACACAAACATTTGTTTTTCTCTGGAGACACACATATTTCTGTCAGGCCTGATGTTCCTCTGTGAGTCCTAAACAGCAGCAGGAAGGAGCCAGTTAATGATCAAATTCACTTTGATTTTACAAAATGGGAACAACCTGCAGAGTTCAGCACAACCAGCCGATGTGAAGGGCTGAAAACCCTGCAGCTGACAGATCCCTTCATCCTCCCTGTTTGCACTGATCCTGCCTCAGGCTGCACGAAATCACTTCTTATCGCACAAATGTGAAGCCTCTTTCGCACACAGAGTCCCATAAACAATGTGTCAAACTATCACAGCTTTAAGTCTTTTCTGCTCATGTTTCCCACATGTGCTCATCTCTCTCTGGAGCTACACTGAAAGGAAAGCATGTCAGTGAGTGTGACCACAGTTGGAAAGTTTGAGGACAAAGAAAACAAAAAATAACGGTTAACCAATAAGTTGACATGTCTACAGCTGGGCTCAAATTTACGCAAATTTGTTCAGAAATAGATTTTGGAGGTGATGAAATTAGTGAAAGTTTCCATACTTCATTCAACAAAAGCCTACTACTCATGCTCAAACCCCATTGACTGAGAGAACTAGGGGCCTCAAGAGGGAGGTCTGCAGTTGTTTATCCACACATCTGCATATTAGGGCTGTCTCTCCAGTATGTGTGTGTGTGTGTGTGTGGATGTGTATGTTTGTGCACCCATCTCCCCTTCTTCTTCTCCGTATGTGTTCGTAATCGCGTATGTGGAAGGAGAATATGGGCGTGTGTGTGCCTTGTCAAATATCATAAGATTAGTGTATGCTGCCTCTGTCTGCCTGCAGCTCTCCCACTGTCTTTTTTGCTCCATTGCTGTTTAAGACAAATGGACCCCGCAATGAGAGTCTAATCTGCTAATTCATGCCTGATGAAAAACAAAGCTTTAACTATGTTCACATTTTAGAGAATGTAATTAATATTTTCCTCATTAATTATGTATTATTTCACCCATCCACTATTATTCAGAATGTTAATTTTTACGACATGGCTCGCCCCATCCACAGATTAACCAAAGTGCCCACAGATATAACTGTGATCTGTGCATCGCTAACACGTATATATGACATCACATGATACATTTATAATACATTACAAGAAGAACATATTGGAGAAGAGTTGTTGCAAACCCAAGAATATAAGAAGAAGCTAATATCCTTTCAACAACATTTTGAATTCTTTTGGTCTAACAGTCTGTCTGTGTAGGTACAAGAACACACGCACAAGATCCAGGGACCTCTGGCCCAAAGGCATGAGGGATGTCAGTGGAGAGATATTGTCAGAGACACTGAATAAAACTAAAAACCCAACCACTAGTAAGGGAAAATGGACAATGGAATTAATGACTTTCTTTTTATTTTCAGACACAAACAGACTGCCCTAACCACTCTCCACTCACACTATCTCTAAAGTCATAAATTTTAAACTTATGAGTGTGTCCCTCTCCTCTCCTCATTTTATTCACTACTAAAATAATTAAAATTGTATATTTTGACTTGTCTAACTGATGTTAACCGTTATTGTGTTTCAAAACAAATTCATTATTTTCATATTATGGAAAATTCAAGCTCTGCTTCAAAATCTGTTAATTTATATAGTACCACATGAGTGTATTTGATATTAATCAGTGTACATGTATTATTCAGCTATGATTTGAGTACCAAGATCATGTAGACCCTTTTTAGTTCTTACAGATTAGAAAATGAACAGGGCCAGAGCTTTATACTCTGCTGCTAGCTGTCCCTGACAGCATAGCCATGTATGGTAATTATCGTATTTGTGCGATAATTTTGCCATCTGTACGTTGTGTGATCAATAATGAAAAAAGTCCCATAAGGAATGATTTTGTTTACTATTACGGCCTTTAGTTTATTGAACAGCTATGCTTTTGTTTTTGTCATTTGTCATTTTTTTAATGAGTCCTGAAAGACCAAACCCTTCTACACATCATATAACTACATCAGCAATTTTAAAATGTTTTTAAACATGGCTAGATTTGTATCCAGACAAAAAGTCCAAAAGTCATTTGTCTCAATAAATACGTGTTTTCTGAAATTACACATTTAGGCCTATTTGTTCTCTTGGTTATGACTCACATACAATAATTTTCCACAAAATATGATCATTTTAAACCTCTGGTTTGATACTTTAATATTTCCCATCTGGCAATGTCGGTCCCTGCAGCAGGCAGTAGCTCAGTTTTCTCTCGGCCCTGGCAGCTGTCTATGTGACCTCTCCCGGTCCAGGTCAACACGACTGCTGATGGCTTTTTTTCCCGGTAAATGTGTGTGGGGTTGCCAACTTCCACTGGTAGAAATACACAACAGATGCAGATGGATAGTGGTGGGGTTGTTTTGTTGAAGTGTGTTTTGCTCAATAGTAACTAGTAAGTTTTATTGTGTGAGGGACAGATTAAACCTAAAGCCAAATATTCACCTGTGCTTACTAGTGTTTGCAGCTACCAACATCTTTGAAACTGCTCATTCTGCAAACAAACTTCAGATCAGTCATGAAAGTGCAACATACTAAAGCACCCCGTGTAAACAGCACTAAAATCATTTGCTCAAAGCCCCAAACAAAAAGCTACATTAGTCAGCAATGCAGTGACAGTTCATTCAAAGCTTACATGAGAGTTTGCACTTTCACCACATTTTCAGATTGGACCTCAGAGAAAAGGACTTTTGCCATTTAATCAGCATTACTGAACAAACACTGGATAGTATCTCCTGGATCATAAGCAGCACTGTGTGGCTTCACGGAGTATAAGTGACAAAACAGGTGAATATGGTCTTCATATGTTTCAAGCCTTAAAAGAAAGCTTGCACTGACATAATTACTGATTACTTTGAATCTTATTTCAGAAATCTGTTGGGAAACATTGATGGGCTGCAGGAGGTTGAAACAGACAGCAAATGGAAAAACAACAAACACTCATTCAGTCAAACTTTCTACAACATTCAGTGTTATGTTTATAATGATGACTATTAAAGGAGAAAATATTAAGTTACTGATTCTTGTCGGAGAGACTTGTATAAAATGAAGAGGATGGGTGACAAACACCATTTTTTGTACCAAGAAGGACAACAACCAATGAACAGAGAGATACATCAGGAGAACTGGTGATAGAAAGAGCAACAGGGAAGTGAAAAGCTGGAAGGCAAAGAAGGAGGACACCACAACGATGAACAAAAGACACGTATTTGGAAAAGATTTGGAAAAAAAAAAAAACGTATTGATTTCTAATGCCATCTCGTATTTCTATGAAATGCTTTACTCATGTGTCACAATCAAATAATGTTAAAATATCTTCATTTGCTTTTCCAAGCAAATATTGATATATCTGATTGTTTGCAATTAAATCAGCATATATATATTCCTGCCACCCCTTAAAGTCTCTATGCCACCCTATGAATATTTCTCTAGATCTGCCCCTGAAAATTAAGGTATTGATTTTATTCTATATTTATTTGGTTAACACTGACAACAGAAATGAGTGAGTATCCAATAGCAAGTGCGTATAAGATAAGAATAAAATGATTTCCCTTTTAGTTGAAGGCCAGCTCTCGTTCTCCACACAACGTTATTAATTATTAATCCAAGGTGTTCCCCCAAAAGAGCACCAAGGATACTATTTCTTCCAAAACATGCCTCCTAGACTATAAGAAATTTTACAACTTTTGGCTGGTGCTTGCTGGCTGCTGCTTCTGCTTCTCTCTTTTTTTCACCCACCCTTGCTGTGATGGCCTGTTTGTTGCATTTTGGGCATTGTCCCTTTTTATTCAGGCCAGAAGCTTGAGAAAAGACACTTTCAACTAAGAAGAAAGACTGAAAAGACGCCTAAAGCTACAGACCAAGTACCATTAGCCATTGCACCCTATTTGCTGTATAAATAGGATAATACAAAAATAATAGATTAATTATTTTTGTATTATCCTTTTTATCATGGAGTTAAACTTTTCTCTTTCTTTTTTAGACTTGTCAAGACTTCTTGGTAGTTAGAGCTCCAGCTTCAACTCTCCAGCCTGCCTTTGAACACACCAAGACAGGAACACACAGCCCTGCTGTGTGTTTGCTGTGTGGCTCGTTTGAGACTGTCTAATGTTGGATTCACTCTCCTGGGAAGTCTTGCACCAAAGTGCTCCACTGAACCAATGCGGTTCTCATCTGGCTGTCACCTCAGCCCCCCCAAAGATCACAGAATCTGTGTCGCCATGCTGTACTGTCCGGGGAGTTCATCTCATCATCAGCCCTCCATCAAAAGACAGTAGAAACTAACCCGCTTCTATAGGTTCTGTTTGAGAGTTGATGCAAAGAGCTGTGACATTTTTATGGTTTTATTGGCCCGCCTCAGTGTGCTTTTGACTCATTTTTGATAACATTCTTTCTTTCATTCATTTATTCTGTTGACAACTTGTTAAATTCACCCATTCATTCATGCATTCATTCTAGTTGTATATATGCTTAGTGTTCCCTAGTCTTCCCTTTTCCTCAGTAGTTCAATAAACATCTTGATTTATCGCCAGGTTGTATTTGTGTATTCCTCTACAACAGAGATGAAGCTCCCTGTATTCAGAGTTCACTACCTTAACATATGACTGATTCATTTGATGTATACAATTCTCTTCCTACTTAATTGATTCATGGAGGTGGTGCCACTTTCAATCGAACGAGTGCATAAAATTAATTTCCAGGTGTAGTAACCCCTACATTGAAAACATAGCCATATAGCAATATTTCACTTTGCACACTTTATTTTCCCACATGCTCACCATCACGGTCATTGTAACACAAGCACAGACAGCAAGACATATAAATAGCATTAAAAAAAATAACAGTTTGTTTTTTTGAATGTTAAATCTTAAAAGTAAGCACCCATGCTGTAGATTAATTAGCACTGATTTGGTGCACAAAAGCAGAATAAGACATCATGATCCCATTTTTTTTATTTTTTACACTTCACATACTGTATGTGTTGCTACATTGCTACTCCTGCATTTATGTTTTTACTATTTTTATTATCAATTTTATGAATAAAATATATTTTCAGGGCTAGCCAGCTATATATGTGTGCTAATCAACCTGCCAAACAAAAACAAGATTTTATTATCATGGCATCTTTTCTGTCCTGTCACATTTGTTTTTATAAAGGCATCATAAGGCACTGCTTTATCATGATAGTCATCACTATGCCAGCCCTTCATCTCAAGTATTCTCCTTGGTCAAATCCTGATAAGGAATGACCATTTAAGTGCCCAACACCTTCCTTAAGGGTATGTGTGGGAAACTTGAGGAACAGCTGCTGCTCAGGGAACAGCGGCTGATGTAAAGCCAAGTGTTCTGTTTGTTTCAGTATTCAAAGCACCCTGGAAGTTGGTGAAAATCAAATGCTTCCCATGTAGCCCATGTAGCTATGGTCTTGACTGACTGATCTTTGTCCTTCTCCTTCTCTCTTCTCATTTTTTCTCAGTGGCCCTGATGATCCTTGTGCAGCTGCATTCTCTCTTTCTCCACTTGGAGGCGCTCTCTTTCAATCTGCAGTCTGCCTGCCTCAAATCTGAAAAACTGCAGTCTCTCTTTCTCTAGCTGCAGTCTCTCCTTCTCCAGTTTTATCCGTTCTGTCTCCAGATCCGCCACTGGCATCCACCCTGCACCTTGCTTCTCTCTCTCCCTCTGTGCGTCATGAGTGGAGGTTAAAGATGACGTGGAGGATGAGGGTGGGCCTTGTTGTGGTGGCAGGTTAAAAGAAGAGTCGACATGCTCCGTTTGGCTGAGGAGCACAAGCCTCAGTCTCTCTCTCTCTACCTGTAACCTCTCTCTCTCCAGCTGCAGCCGCTCCCGCTCTACCTCCATCTGACGGAGTCGCTCCTTCTCCACCACCAACCGCTCTTTCTCCACTACCAGGCGTTCAGTTTCCACAGCCAGACGCTGTTTCTCCAGCTCCAGACGTTGTTTTTCAACAGCAACCAGAAACCCAGCTCCCGTGTTCTCATGACTGGATAGTCCACCCAGAGCATGAGTCGGTGTCCCCATCAGGCCACCAACTGGCGGCAGGTCTCGGCTGGTGGTGGAGGTTGGAGCTTTAGAGGAGCTGAGCATCACCAAGTCGTTGTGGGAGTAGACATCAGCGATGTGCCCCTCGCTACGTGACTCAATGTCACTGAGGAGGGAGGGAATATCATCTTCATCTAATTCCCCATCTCCATCTCCCACATCACCATCACCATCGCCGTCCAGCTAGAGCAAGAGAGTCAGGTCATTAAATAAGTACTAACGCATAATTCAAAGGTAGTTAAGGTTAGTTTCCTAAACTATTTACACTCAAGAAGACTCTAACTGATGCTCTCATGTGCTTAGCTGATCATGTCATGAAACACAATGATCTGGTCTGTCACACAAAATTTGCATTTTTTTGTTCTATTGCCACTGTAATAAGATGAGGTGGAATTATTGTGGAAGATTGTAATAAATTGACAGATATCACAGGAGAGTAGCTCTTAATGCAATCACAAAAAGTATTCAAATGCCAATTTTGAATTGAAACTACACTCTCATTAATATTGAGACTATGTTCTTAATTTCAAATCTCTACCATGTGTACCTACATGAGCCCAATCAAAAGACTGGATTAACAAGAGCCACTTGAGCGACATAATGTGCTGGTATGATCACTGTAACATATTAAACAGAGCTAGCTCTGCTGATGAGGACATTAATTAAGCTAATTATGACATTAGCAAATACTTGCTGCTTGTTTTCTCATAACATGAGTGGATTTAATACAAGCTCTGTATCTTAAAGCAACAATGTGTTTGATGAAGTATGTTTGTCCTCATTTATATGCAAATTTATATAAATCACTCTATAATGTGATGTATAGAGGGAACCTGTGCTGTAACAATAAAGCTTTGGTCGTGTTTTCTTCTTGAGTGGACTTTATCTGCACAGACAGACACTACTGGTGTACCATGTTGATATTTCTTACTCTGTATTCACCAATATCATCTTCCATCTTCACACCCAGTGGCACCATCACAGCCTGCCCGCTTGGCTCGCCGAGAGCCGCCAGCTCTGGCCAGTCGCAGTGACAGTCCTTTGGGAAGCCTGAGAGGTCTAGCAGCTGGTCACACCCAGATCCCAGATAGGCCGCTTCATTCTCGGGGGAGGATGGATCACACTCTGTCTTCAGGGCCAAAGAGGAGGAGGAGGACGAGGAGAGAGAGAGCTCAGCCTGAAGCTGTTTTCTCTTCATCAGTGCACGCCAGTCCAGGTAACGGCGCTTCACCTGCAGAGGGAATGGAAAAGGAAAGGAACTAGATTTCTATTTTTCTGACAGAACACTAAGAAACAAAGACTGGAAGAATATAAAAGTGTGATTTGAACACAAACAGACCTCAGCAGCAGTGCGCAGCTCCCCCTCCCCCAGTGAGTTGACGCCTCGTGCCACTTCCTCCCATGCCTGTCTCTTCAGCTCATTAATGGCCGTGTTCTGTTCAGAAACACAGAGGAGAGAAAAAGAAGAAAAATAAACAATTAAGACTCTTTTATTCTAACAATTCTAGACAAGCCTTTTTTATGTCAGTGTGCTGCTGTGGTAGATTAAGATGTTCATTTAAGTCTGCAGAGTGGTGTGAGCCATGCAGAGCAAAAATAATGCAAATGCCACTTTTCCATAGGACATAACAAAGCTGCCATGTCTGTAAAACAGATCTATCCTCCTGAGTATAACCAAGTAGATACCGGATTTTTGATGGCAATACCGGTATCATTGTTTTCATAAACGCATGGTTTAGACATGTCTAGTAAGAATCCCTTACATCTGTTTAGTAAAGAATTGTGACCAAGATATACACATATACTGAGTGAGACATTTGACAATTGAATACTAAATTTGTTGATGCATGCATGCATGCTTTTGGTTGTGACTTGATTTTTGCTGAGCATGTTAGTTAATCATATCAAGTCCCTCTGATGTATATATTTGACTTGACTTGTATATTACATATATTTATCAAATTCTATTGTACTTTATTGAATGGTGCTTTTTTGTCAATAAAGGTGAGTGCACATTTACTTACATTAAACAGCTGGTTTAAAAACATATTTAGCATATTTAAAGGATAGATCTTTCAGTTTTTCAAGTCTGTCTTAAAACAACAGTCAGGTGTCCACATGAACACTGAAAGAGGATTGCCTGTTGTAATCATTCCTCCTCCTCCTCCTCCCATATTGGCTAATAACAGATCCCCTTCAAATGTGCTTCAAATGTAAGTGATGAGGCGCCAAAATCCACTGTCACTGTGTCCACACAGCCATTTTGTACAAAAATGCATTTAAAAGTTTATCTGAAACTTATACAAGGCTTCGGGAGTCTGAAGTTATCATATCAAGTGGATATCTGCTACATTTAGTGGTATAGTTAGTACAGTAACATAAAGATGCAACTTTAAACCTTTAAAAATATATTTACTTGTGGATTTTGGTCCCCATCACTTACATTGTAAGTCCATTATAAAGGGATCTTTTAATGTCCAGCATGAACAGGAGGAATGATTATGGCAAGAAAACACACTTTTTAATAGTTAATTTGGGTAACCGACTGTTGTTTCAAGACAGACTTGAAAAACTGTGAACAAGAGGTTACAAAAGACATGGAAAAAGATGGTAATTGGACAGGACAGACACGTTAGTTAATTGGTTCGTGCTGTACTTCTGCCCAACTCAGCCCACACAGAAAATAAGTGCTTTGTCTACACTTTTTCACAATGAATGAGTGTGTGAGTAGCACTTGAAAAAAGAACAGCTTGTACTTGCAGAATATCTTGCACTACACTAGTGGTTAAGTATTGTTTTTGATGACATAACATTGTAGTATTTGTCATATTCTGAGACATACTATTGTCATTAATATGCATGATTAGAGAGAAGAGAAGAAGAGAAGGGGAAGATCTACACCTGCTGCCTGGAGAACAAAACGTCCTTCCTCTTGTGGATCTCCCTGATGAGAGTCTGCGTCTCTTTCACACTGTAGTTACTCTTTCTCTTCCTCTTCAGATGCTTCACCTGCAGGAAATCCAGCTTGGCAGTGAGGAGGGGACAGAACCCCAGAAACACAGACAAGAGAATCAGAAACAGTAGATGAAGAGAAGACAGAGGAAACACAGATAGTTATGGAAGGAGAAATCAGCAAAAAATAAAAGAGGAATGAATCAGAAAAGAGAGGGAAAATGGAAACAAGGGTACAGAGAAAGATCACAGGTCAGATGAAAGATGGGTCTCCTCAGATAGAGAGCATAGGTGTTTGTTGTAAAGGTCGGTCCATGTGCAACAGAGTCTGGCTGTGAAGCTTTCCTTCAAAAGAGTTTTTCATGAGAGAGGAATTCCTCTGTGGCTCCACCAGTCCTTGTCAAGTTTCCCACCTGGGCGACTGATCCTAGTTGCTACACTAGAGGCTGGATCTATGTGGCGACATGTAAGACTCTATCAAATAGAAAGAAGCGTGTTTAGTTGAAGAGGTCACACAAGGTAGGCTGGGGAAGGGTCGCGTCTTGCCTTGATGAGACACCGTTTTGATGTTATATTATTATCACGAGTCTTGTTGGATTTTCCACCATTATCTCCAATGCTGGACTGCTGCCAGGTAAGAAGAACATCACAAGTACAAATGGCTCTGCAGACTTCCTGTAGGTAAAGCAAAGAGTAGTGGTCTTAATGGATCACAGTGGAGGGTTAGAGATGTCATTGTGTCACATTCTGTTTAAAAGATCTCTCACTCGCTTAAATGTTTGTCAGTCAACAAGAAATGCAGATTAATTGGATGCTGAACAGTTATTTATTTTATTAACCCTGTTTATTAGATAGAGACAGAACACATTAATGAACATCTGTATAAAAAATAAAATACAAGGTGTAAACATGCCAGAGTTAGCAAAAATGCTACTTTACACGTTTGAAATAACACTGCGTTTCCTCTACAGCACATTAACCATAAACCTGTTGTGCAACAGTTAAATACAGCATTAAATCTTTTAATTCACTCGGAATATATCATATTTCAAACTAATCAGATGTTTTTCTGTGTATTTGTGTCGACACTTTTTAATTACTGTGCGTTTTTTCCATTGGTCTACAATGTTGAGAAATACACAGAGATCACCAAATATTTCTAGTTCAAATAACGTGTTTTTCGTTGCCAAATGTAGTGGATGCTATGAGTGATTTTTTTCCCCCAGATAAACACAATTTCGCCCAATTCTACTAACAATGTTGTTTTCTGTATTATATTTTCTCACCTTCACCTCCAAAATGATATTATCTGGGATATACGTCGGTATAATTACTCACCTTGGTCATCTCAGCCTGCCGCAATCAAAACAACATAGTAGCGATGCAATTTTATAATGCTGCGTTCATGCTCGACTCGAAAACGAAAAACTACGAGAATCAAGCCGTCAATACGAATTTCAAGAGATAAAATAACTCGAAATAGGGCACTGCAGTAGGAGCATTTCGTTTTCTTTTGTTCAAGAAGCACATCACTACTTTTAATTAAGTTGGAGAAGAAAGAGGTACATTGCATGTCAGACATGTAGGTTAAGGCATATTTTCAAGGGGGCAGAGGTGAGATACGACACCTTTACCGTTTTTAAACAATCTCAGATATTTCCTCTCACGTTACATCTCATCTTTGTGGAAACTGTGGGCGTAGTCGACGTATTTCTTCCCATTTCAACCGTTTTCATGGTGTTTACAATATTCCTGAAAACATGAAGGCATCGTTAATGGCGCACTGTTTCAACAGCTCCTATTGGCCAATCCTCCACCGCGCCCACTAGTGACGACATAGAATCTCACCGGACTCTTCCGGGTGTGTGTGCCGCTGTTCAAATCCAAAAATGTAAACAGAGAGAATACTGAGTAGTTTTGTCAGCAGTCCTCTCTTATACAACCGATGCAAAAACCCTGAATGTCACAAATATCACGTTTTCAGTTTATCTGTTAGTTATGTCAGCTCACCAATAACTTGTGAGCAGCTAGAAGTTGTGGAGGAGTCCGGATGACAGATGAGGAGGATACAGGTGAGGAGATGGGCTCTGTTCGCTGGGCTTTTCGCTGTGGGTCGTGGACACCGAGCAGGTCCGACTGGCTGTTCGCCGCTCGATGTGTCCAGCCGGAGGAGAAAGACAGAATCGGACAGTTTGTGTTCGCAAAAGATGCTAAATCAGCCATGGTGAGTCTGACTCTGCACTGCCTGCTAACTCATCGCTCCATAACCGCGTCCATGTGTGATGCATGTGTCTCTTTCCATCTCAGGCTGGCAGGTTGCTGCTGAGGAGGTTTGTGTGCGAGAGGATGCAGATTCCCTGGTCAGAGATCCGACTGGGCCGATCTCCCAGAGGGAAGCCTTACCTGGCAGCACCACTAAAGGTTAAAAACGATTAAGCTCAAGCAGTCAGTTTCAATAAAGTCTTATATTATGGCAGTTTTATTTATTTGATATGATTTTTAGTTGTTTGCACATATGCAAAAGTTTTTATGCACAGAAACAACACAACTCTCCAGTACATATCTTACTTAACTAAAAAAAGAAGGAGAAATAACATTGAGAGGATGAGAAAGAGAGAGAGAGAAATAGAAGATAAGATTGTGCACAAAGTCATTCAAATTCAATTAAAATTAATAATTACTAGTGGGCAGTTTACAAGTTTGAAATATGTAAAATATATAGCGGAGCGTTCCATATGACTGAAGCTCTGTAAATTTAACCAAAATGTAATTGAGTTGTTCAACAGACCAAGTTTACAATTATTATTCACCTTAACACTTGTAAAAAAGTCTCACTGATACTACACTGACTGCATCAAGACAGAAAGCTGCATATTTCTTATCGTGCTTGTCAAAAGACAGTGATTCCTATTGTGAATTTATGAGTCAGAGCTGAATCTATATATTAGGATTGTCCAACTCTTCAGTGTTGTGGCTGTAATAATGTGTGAGATGGATATTGCATAAGTGGGGACTCAAATTACAGTTTACTGTCCTCAATTAGAGCTGCAACTAAAAATAATTTCCATTAGCAATTAATCTATGGATTATTATATTGATTAATCAATTAGTTGTTTGGTCTTTCAAATGTCAGAAAATGGTGAAAAATATTGATCACTGCCCAAGATGACCTCTTCAGATTTCTTGCTTTATCCTAATTGACAGTCCATAACTCAAAGATATTCAGTTTACTGTCATAGAGGACTAAAGAAACCAGAAAATAATCACATTTAAGGAGCTGTTATCAGATTTTTTTTTCTTAAAAAATGACACAAAACAATCAATCAGTTATCAAAACTGTCGGTGATTAACTAATAGTTGGCAACTAATCAATTAATCGTTGCAGCTCTATACTCTATACCCTAAATAGTAGGGATGGGCAGATGGATACTACAGGAAATATAAAACATGGGTGGCTGCATCATTTTCAAACGTTTTCAGTACTTTTGTATAATGTTTGTACCAATTGATAAATATAAAACTCCACTGTTTCAGCATGTCACATGCTTCCTTTGTTCTGTCTGCCTCCAGGACTGTTCAGATTCAGGCTCTGAGCCCCAGGCCTGGAGTTTCAACCTCTCCCACCAGGGGGACTATGCTGTGCTTGCTGCAGAGGAGGGGATGCAGGTTGGTGTGGATATCATGAAGACCACCATGCCAGGTAAAAGCTGATGTTAATAGTTAAAGCAGCACCAACAACATTAACCAGTATTTTTTGCTTACATTGAAATTTGTATATATTTTACTGACAATCAAGTGATAAAAATGTCACAAATGTATTTATTTTTTTATGAATTTACTAATAATTACTGGTCTATGTAGAAGTCTATAGTTTTCTCCCAGTTTTTTTCTGACTTGGAAAATACTTAATGTACAGTTGAAAAGTGAAGTGAACAGGCTCACATAGACATGACAGAGCAGAATGAAGTGGCCTTTCATTGAAAATCAGTTGATTTGTCCTTCATGGCCAATCTTCCTTCAAATGACTTACCATCACAGACTTCTGTGAAAAAAAACAAGCCTCCTCATCTCAGGAGATTGAAAGTCGCTTACAGCAATAATGTCCGGAGGAAAGAAGGGCAAATGGTGGCAACATGAGATTGGCTATGAGAGCAAGGTCAGCTGTGGGAAGAAAATGGAGAGAAACAATGACAACAAGACAGACGGAGCAAATTCTGTTAAGAAAAATCACTCTACCATTATCTCTGTCACTGTTTCTCCTTGCAACAGCAAGGTTCCAGTAAAATAAAATCCAGCTCCAGTCATGTTTTGAATGGGCGATATGAGTTCAAGTCATGGCATTAAACCTGTGGACGGTTTAATTTGGGGACTTTGGGGAATAATTATCACCACTTCAAATTATTGGCTGTTCCTTCATTTCAATTTAAGTTGATGTCACTTGTTGTTGTTGATTCAAGCCTCAAACAGCAAAATTCAAACGTGTTTGAATATATCCTGATGGTGCTGCCTGGCTCAGGAGGCAAAGAAAAAAAAATCAGATACTGTTGGTTATTTATCATCAAGTGTCGACAATGTGTGGGTGTTGATTTTTGTTACTTTGGCTCACCACTTATTCTCCGACCTACCTGTTTGAAAACAATGTGCCATAATCACTTTTAGAACTGAATTAGTAGGCAAAATTTTACAAATTAAGATACAAAAATATTCACGTCAGACGTCCATTTCAACTACCTGATAGTTGTGATAATCATCCATATTGGTTCTTCCTTATTAGGCATGGAAAGGTGTATTCCCCAGTTTGACCACAAGGGGTCACTGTTGTCCTGTGTATGTAAAAGGTTTAGGCCAAAGCTGCTTTTGTTTGTGTGTGTGTGTCGCTATCAAATCTGTTGTGTTTTGAGGTATTTCTAAAAGAGGAAACAGTCCACACTAACCTAAAAAAAAGGAGTGTGTTTGGATTAATTTTTTGTTACATCTGACACCTTCAACTATCTCCCTCCCACCTCATTTTTCCTTTCCCCCTCCTCCTGCCTTGTATCTGTCTCCCTATTTTTTTTCCTGTGTCCTCTCTTTTCTTTTTCCTTCACACTTTTCCCCTCCACTCTTTCATCCCTCCTTCTTTCTTTTCCTCCAGGTACCAGTTCTGTGCCCGAGTTTTTCCGCATCATGACTCGTCAGTTTACAGCGTACGAATGGAGTGTCATCCAATCAGCCGGCTCAGAGCACCGGCAGCTTGCCGCTTTCTACCGCCACTGGGTAACCATGGCAACCATACTACCCTGTCGTCACATTGCTTCGCTGCTGGGTTCTGCAGGCAGTGTCTTTTTTTATTTTATTTTATTTACTATGATGTGCAGGCTACGAATTTGCATGTGCTTATGTGCGGTGTGTGTGTGTGTGTGTGTGTGTGTGTGTGTGTGTGTGTGTGTGTGTGTGAGAGAGAAGGAAACAGCGAGAAAATAACATTGCCAATGTCCCTTGAGACACACACACACATTTGTACATTTTGCACATACATGTGTGAACTGTGAAACTGTCTTTTCTCTCCATTTTTGTCTTTTCTTTATATTCTGTCTTCTTCTATCTCTACATTTCATGAGCACAGATACACAAATAGTCATTTCTCTATTTTTTCTTTCTCTCTTTTCTCCTTTTTCATGTTTTTTAATTTTTTTGCAGACACACACACATATACACACACACACACACACACACAGATGGACAGGCACAGCAGTGGTGGTGCTAAGTAAAGATGTTGTGAGATTGAGAGGGTGGCACGGAGACGTCAAGCTCTGATATCATCACCACACTGTTGACTAATGGCAGAACCTGATGGTTGCCATAGCGATTAGCCTTGTAACACTGTTGTGGCTCATTGGCTGTCGAGCAAAGTTGGTTTTGACCAGACACACACACACAAATACACACACGCAGTCACTCTTTTGTATATTCACTGTTAGACATGTGAGCATAGATTCCCATCTGTTATGGTTTTAAGTTACTTAGTGCCACTGAGCCAAAATACACACATACACACACACACACATACACACACACAGACTGTTCTTCTCTGATTTGCCAGAAAAAAAAGTCCTGCTGTCCATATTTTCAGTGATGCTTTTTCTCTTTTGTATTTTTCTCACTGAGTTGACTGGGTTTCCTCCCTTTCCACTAAGGCCCTGAAGGAGAGCTTCATCAAAGCCATCGGCACAGGGCTGGGCTTCAACCTGCAGAGGGTGGAGTTTCATCTGCCCTCTGAACCGCTAACACAGGGCCAGACACTGCGCCAGACCAAGATGCATCTAGATGAAGAGGAACAAGAGGACTGGATATTTGAAGTGAGTCCATTTGAAAACAGGTGTGAAGAGTGAAGAGGTCAAAGAAACATGATTTTTTAGATGTTATGTGCAAATAAATGACAAATTTAAAGAACCAAAGCGGACAGAAGATAGTTTGCCAGATTTCAAAAAGGTGCAGACTGTACACATAGCAGTAGCACAAGTTACCTACAACTCCCATGCTCCTTAGTTTTATCATGATATACACAATTTCTGTCACTTCTGTAACTTCTGCTAATTCCATAGATTGTTTAAGATCATTTCAGTTTTATTCATGTTTTTCATAACTAATGTTTATAGTTTTAGGTTGCCCAAGACAAGGTTTGGGCTTTTTCCAAATGTTGTTTTGAGCACAAATTAAAGGTATAGTTCGGCATTTTTGGGAAATATGTTCATATACTTTCTTGCTGAGAGTTGGAGACGATTTTCACTTTCATGTCTGTATGCTATGTATGAGCAGCAGTTAGTTAGCTTGGTTTAGTGTAAAAACTGGAAATGGGTTGAACAGCTGGCCTGGCTCTATCCAAAGGTAAGAAAATCTACATTCCAGTTCCTCTAAAGTTCAGTAATTATCACATTAACCATGTTTATTTAATCTCCACAGGTTGCCTGGCAACCTCACACTGACACCAAGCCTCCAAGATGTTGCTCCAAACCAAGAAATAGTCCTGCAAATAATCCACTATGAACTTTTACAGTCCTCTTAACAAGACAATGAATTAGTGTATTTCCCAAAATGTCGAGTTATTCCTTTAAGAAGAAGAAAAAAAGAAAGTTTAGTTAGTTTTGTGTAAAATATGGAGGAAAGACGAAAGTATTTTGTAGTTATAGTTTTAGCAGTTTGAACATTTTAATTACTACCTATTTGTGGTCTTGTGACATATTTTTAGAAGAGTAACGTATGGAACCAGTTGTAGGAAATCAATGAGCTTAAAAGCAGTGGTTCAAAGGGCTCGGCAGCCTTGCTGTGGGTCCACAGTTCTCCATTCCCTAGTGGCTTCCTCTTGAAAGCATCTGTAAAGTGAATCACAGGTGGTCTTACAGAGAAATACACACCAGAGATTGCGATAGGGGGCTCTCAAGTGGCCCTCCAGCCCTCCCAACGCCAAGAGATTAGAGGAGTGTACCTCTCTGTCAAAGCAGAAGAATCATCTGTTGCAATCACTCCTCTCCTGTCCATTTCTCATTTCTTTTCTCATCAATTTCCTCCTTTCCTTGTCTTTGCTCTTATTATGTCTCCTCTCCACTTTTCTCTTTGATGTTTTCTTTCTAATATTCCAGTCTTTTTCTTCTCTTCCCACATACTCTCGTTATTTTACCTGCTCTATTTGTTGCCCCCTCTCTCACTCTCTATTCCCCCCTCCTCTCATCCTCTGGCTCTTCTCCTCCATGCCCAGTGGCAGAGGAATTAACAAGTGACTGCTAAAAGGTTACCAGTAGTCTGAAAAGCCTGATGTTTTCCCTCATCCTCTCCTCTCCTGTTGTATCCCTCTAGGGTTAGTGGAGGCCTAATGCTGTTTTAGTGTCTGTGTTTGCACACCAGGGAATAACAGCTCACTTGTATCGATCGCAGGTGGATGGTAATGCATGTGTCCTCTTTTGAGCTATAGATGGTAGGGCAAAGTGAAATAATGCCGACATACATAATGTGAGATTTGTTCTGGTTCAAAGGATGAAGAGATGCTGGTTGTAAAGCAGATGAATAATGCAAAGAAGAATGGAGAGAAAAATAGTTGGTGATAAATAGTTGTAGATGTTGGGCGGAGGATGGCATAGATTAGGTCAGTTGTTGAATGAAGCACCCTTGAGAAAAATACCAATGGGTTAAAAAGGCATCATATCTTTAAAAAAATCCAAGACATTTTATTGTCAAAAATTTAGAAGGAGACAAAAGATGGATATGGATATCGATAAGTAACAATTAGTCAACCCTAAACCCTAACCTTGTAGCAGCCTCTTGCATTTTCTCTCATTGTAAATGGAATATCTTTGTGTTTTGGGCTGTCAGTCAGACAATACAAGACATTTAAAGGCATCAACTTGGGCTCTGGGAGATTGTGATGGGCAATTTTCAGTATTTTCTGACATTTTTATAGACAACACAATTGATTATTAGGGAAACAATCAGCACATTAATCAACAATGAAAACAGCAGGTGCCAATCATAACTAATTCATCATAATTCTTTTTTTTTCATCATATGTAAAAGGTTCTCATCAAAAACATTCATATAACAAACCTATACTGTTGCATAATGTCATGCTGTCCAAAAAAGTGAGGGAATAAAAAAAAATAGATATGAACAAAATATTATTGGTATTTTGTATGCATGTCTGG
Organism: Euthynnus affinis; assembly: GCA_029490765.1. NCBI lineage: Eukaryota > Metazoa > Chordata > Actinopteri > Scombriformes > Scombridae > Euthynnus > Euthynnus affinis. The sequence continues at coordinate 19,148,190 of CM055845.1, read as the reverse complement.
TTCATAATATTGACCTGACTATAGAATGCCTCAACTGGAGTCTCTGATGATTTAACCAGGAAAATTCAATTAATTTGTTCACAACTCATGAAGACTAGACTAAATCATGAAGCCTTAAATAAATAATAACACCTTAAACAATAATCACCTTAAGTAAAAGGTCATGTTTTTTTGTATATATATATAAAAAAGAGATTTTGTTCTCTAAAGGTGTGCTCAAGGTGCAAATAAAGTTTGAACTTTTAAAAGTAAAGTGCAACTATACAAAGACTATAGAATGTAAAGGCACTTACACCTCAGTGAAGTTGGTCATCACTCTGTGTGTACTTAACAAGACGCATCATTATTGTGATCAGTGAATGATTGCAGTGACCTAAAGTGGTCAAATCAACTTGAACTGAATCGATTTTTCAGGCAAAGCAAGGCAAATTTATTTGTATAGCACATTTCGACAACAAGGCAATTCAAAGTGCTTTACATAGAGCAAAAAGGGCATTTAAACAGCATATAAAAGCAATAAGTGAAAAGATATAAAACAATTTAAAAGTGTTAAATTTGGAAATAAAAAGAAGCTAAAAAGGGAATAAGACAGATAAAACAAGAGAATAAAAGTGACAGTCCAGATTTATCTTCTATACAGAGAGACACACACTCGGTGTGTTAACAAAGAGATGAGATGAGCAGCAGTGTTGTTGACCTCAGGGCCATGGTGTCAGAGAGCAACTATGAGACTTGTTACTTCCTGCTGACCTCTGGTGATGTCATCCCTGCAGCCTCGACACACAAACACTAACTGATGTAATAAATTGCACACACATGCATTCAAAACAGAATAACAGTACTCTCTTATTTCTTTATCAGGAAAAATACAGAATGCTCAATGTTTATTACATTTTATATGAATACGTTTCTCCTCTATTTTTTCTTTTTCATCTTTTCCAATCTAGTCTGAGTCTGCTCCCTTACTCTCTGTTCCTCTAATTCACTCCCCACAACACACACACCACCACCACCTGTTACTCCCACAAATACACATTCAGCTTTTGGCCTTTTAGTCCAAGTGTATTTTGCCAGTTACAAAGCCAATTGCAACACACCATTGGTATTTGGAGTAGAGGGTGTAGAGTAGACACCAAACCAGAAACCTTTGAATGGATGCACACAACTTCCCAGCTAGAAACTTTTAGCTCTAAAAACGCTCTGAGAATGAATTGAGAAAGAATTGTAATGCTCTAATAATGTTTTCAGCGGGAAGTTTTCTTTTGGTGTTTTATAGAAGACCATTCTATAATATGTTACTTCAATGATGTCTTCAAAACATCCTCAGAAGAGCAGTTAAAACGTTTTGACATTTAACCTTATAGGAACGTTCTTTGAACATTACATTAAAACATTTTCTTTAAAACATTATTAGAACTTGTATGTAGAATTAGCCAATGCTGTGGAAACGTTCCCTTCTAGCTGGGTTGTATGTGTCCTCTATAATGTAAATGCAATAAGATAAATATTATGTTTTATGTTAAAGCAGGCCAACTGTGAAAAAAAATCACCATATATTTACATAAGGAAAACTGGATATAGGTAAATCAGATTTTGTGTCATGTGTTTATCAGATATGCTGTAGGAAAGATGTATTTCTTCAAATCTGTGCATTGACATTTTTCAGTGAATATTTTCATGCATAATGTTTCCTGGTATCACAGGCACCATTTTGCTTAGGATGTGATGTGTGATAGGTAAATGCAGTGTTTATCTGACTCCACCTTCAGATGTGCGAATCATGCAAATAGATAGATACTCACATACATATATTCAAGAGACTACACAGGAGTCTTTTTTTATTTTATTTTATTTACTATGATGTGCAGGCTACGAATTTGCGTGTGTGTGTGTGTGTGTGTGTGTGTGTGTGTGTGTGGGTGTGGGTGTGTGTGTGTGTGTGTGTGTGTGTGTGTGTGTTTCTGCAGGAGAGCTTGCTGGACGGTAATCATCATGTTGCTGTGGCTCTTGGAGAAGCAGACAAAGTAGGCTCTGCAGTAAGAACATCTTTAACATCTGACATTTGCTTTCATTGATACATTAGGAGCTGACTGTGACATGTGACCTTTGTTTACAAAAAAGAGAAATACAATACAATACAATACAATAATAATAATAATAATATAGAAGGAAGGATTTTTGACATCACAACTAGTTTGCAATCCTGGTCTAATAGGCAACTTGCCCAAGGGTGATGTGGAAAATTAAAGCCTCTAGTTCACATCGACTGAGATTGGAATTAAAGTGAAGAAGTAGATGTTTTGCATCCAGCATATTCACAGATTCTAGATTTTTTCAATAAGGGAGGAGGAGATGTAATTTTAAGGATCTTTATGTGGTAATTGCACTTCTTTGTGGAAAAAAACATATCAGACAGACATTATTATTCCAAACAGAGTATTTTTATGTCTTAAAACAAGTCTGCAGGGGATCTTTAAACGGTACATAGGAGGTACTTATGCATATGTGAAAAATTAGGACCATTATGAACTCATCATCATCAAGTGTACACAAAGCAATCCCAAGTATTGTTTAAGAAATATCACACTCTATAATCTTCATTGAGTAAATCAACAAGGGGACCATATTCTCTGATGGCAGGACTTACAACTTCTATTTCATATCATATCAGTAAAACTGAATAAATACACAAAATAATTGGCAAAATAAATATCTACAGTACATTTTAATAGAGTTAGCACCTTGATATGTTGAAACTTACGATGGGTATTTGTCCATTTTTGGCTGCACACTTAACAGATGGATTGAATAATCTGTTAAATAATCAATCATTAGTTGCAGCACTATTAGACACTGCACTCTCTTTCCATAAATAAAAAAATACTCTCCTCTTTTCTCTCCCTCTCTCTCAGCCTCTTCCTTCATCTCTTCCTCCTCCCACTAGTTTCACTCTGCTGTCATTCAGTGACCTCATTGCCTCGGCCTCGCCTTTGACAGAGGAAGACCCCGCCTACTGGGACAGCTTCAAGATGAAGACTGAAGCACCACAGAGACAGAGAGATACACATACATCCACACCTGACTCACTCTGACGCATATTACCTACACACATACACACCTTTCAGAAGTGCCAGAAAAAGAGACACTTATACTGACACTGAAGCTGCTTTCTTATTCAACACAAGTCCAGTCAAGTTTATTTATAAAACCCAAAATCACAAGTTTGTCTAAGAGGACCTAAGAAACTATACGGCATATGACACCACACGTACATATACTGTATGTTTAGATACATATACTGTATGTTCAGATAAATAAAAACTTAACTTCCTGTGATGAACTATATGACACTGTTTTTTATAAATAAATAAAAATAGTATTAGCAGATTATGTCATTTCAAGATACATTTTGTTAGCGTGTCCTCATTATTGATCCTTGTAGTGTACATCCTGACAACCCTCAAACAATATGGTAGAACAAGATGATATAATGTAAAATTTCTAAAATAAGTAATGCATAATCCACAGATAAATAGATGATGATTAGACTATATTTATTTTATACTTCACAGATGCAAGGATCAAACAAAGAATAAAGTTAGCAATGTGCAGGGTGTTAGTGATGTTGGAGTGTGTGTAATAATTTCAAGCAAAAATTAGTTTTTTCATATTTGAAGAGTTTTGTTGATGTAAAGCACAAGACTAGAACACAATTTATTGCACTGAACTTCAGTTTAATTACTAATTTTGCATTTATTTGCAATTTTAAAAAAATTCAAAGTGTGTTTTATGCATTTCAACTCCATTATATCATCCAGCCCCATATATGCACATACATGCATGTTCACTGTCCACATCTGTCTCTATCTTATCTTGCATTCATTTTCTCCTTCCTTTGATCCTCTGTATTATCTCTGCCATTCTGTCTCTTTTTTTATTTCCTCTCTCTTTCTCTGTCTCTTATCTTCTCTCTTCATCTGGTAGGGTATCTATTTTAGTCCAAGACATTTAGTTGACCATTGCAGTCTCTCTTTTCGCAGTCCATTTCTCTTCCATCTACCTGTCCTCTTTCTTAAGGACAGCTTGTAGATGACAGTATTAGTCTGTATGTCCAGCCTGTTCTTTCCTGCATCACATTACATTAATCACAATTTATAATCCTAAACCTTCTCATCTTCAGACATAGGAGGAAATGACCGGCAATCATAAGAAATTAGAGGTCAAATAATGACTGTGTAATGTATGTATGTGCTGTTAGTGATGTTACACATACACACACCACCTCCTTTTCTAAACCCTGAGAGGAACATAGACACATGAAGTGGCTGCTGCAGAGTTTGTTACTGAAATAAAGTGACAGAAAAATCAAAACTGATGTGAGGTTGAAATTAAATTTGAATTAAAACAAATACAAATACCTAAGCAGCTGGACACTTCAACCCTGACAGCAGGAAAGGAAATGATTGGCTATTATATTTGTGAAAGGCAAACATGCAATTGTCTGATCTGCTATGACCTCACACACAAGACCCTGACACTTGACTTCATATGTGACCCAAAACACACACTGTTTGACACTAGGACCTGAGCACCCGCTGCTCATCGTCACATCAGATACCTCCCACTCTTCCATCAGCTTTTTTTTGTTGTTGTTGTTGTCATCACGTAATTTATTATGCTCCCTTTTTTTGCCTCCACCCACCCCTTTTTATTGTCTCACCATTGATTCTGCTTTTGTAACCTTTCGTGAGATTAGAGGCGAATTATAGGTATTGATGAAATGGCAACCTATCATCCAGATGGCTTCATGGAGCTCCTTTGTTTGTATTTGTACGTGAGACAACACACACGCACACAGGAGTGTACAGGCAGTCTGAGAAAAAGCGTACTCGTTCAAGAGTGAGTAGGTGAGCATGTGCATGCACTTGTGTACACTGTGGTGAAAGAAATAGAGCTTGAAAACACACACATGCAGCCATTGCCTCCAGCTGGAGTGAATTAGTTTGCCTCCTCGCCGTCTTAAATCTTGCGTTCTCTCCAGCAGTGAAGGAGGAGAGAGGAGGCAGCAGGGTCAGACTGGAGTCACACAGGCTTTCCTCAGAGAGAGACCATTTTTAGTAGCCTCGGGTTTACTGGCGTGTTGGAGATGAGACCACAGGAAGAGATTTTTTTTTCCTCCAAGTGTGGGATGGAGACAAGAGTGTTTTAGGCATCAGACTAAGAGATTACCCTGAGGTGAGAGATGAGACCCAGCTCAGCCTGCTGTCGAGGATAAGAGCAAAGTTTCTTCTTCAGGAGGAGGAAGAGGAGGAGTATGTTTTGTGCCACATTTGGACTTTCACTGGCACTTTTTTAAAAAGCACTGTAGATTCATTTTGATTCATTTCACGGTTGAATACATTTTTTTAAATCTCCTTATTTTCAAACATTATACAAAGAGTGATATAAGTTTTTGCACCTTCATGGTTATAGCCTTTCATACAAGTCGAATGCTGTACAAGTGATTGACAAAGGATGGTAAATAGGCTATGGATTGGGAAACTAATGCACACCAAGAGAAACAATACAAGTGAAATACCAAAAATTAAAAGCCATGTTTCTAATGTAGGCCTGAATTGAAAACCAAACGCTGGCTGTAGAGAGGGCCTTTTGCAAGTTTCACAGCCACCATAGGTTCTCCTGCACACTTGGAAGGGGGGGGGTACTCAGTTGGTTACAATCTGCAACCTCACCGCTAGATGCCACTAAATCTTCCACAGTGATCCTTTAACTGAATATGTTAGCGTGCTAATGTTGGCATTTAGCTTTAAGCGCAGCCTCACAGAGCTGCAGCAGTTGTGGCTGTGTTTTCAGTCAAGACTGATTTGAGGAGGACGATGAGTTTCTTAAGCACACTGATCTCTGACACCAGAGGAGAATTATGATGTCAGCTGTAGATTCTTCAAACATTTTCAACAATCGTTGAAAAGAGTGAGGTATAGTTAAATATGCGGCTTTGGGTCTTAAGGTTTAAACAAACAAATCATTCCTCAACCACTGCAGAGAGACCAAGTTTTAAGCTGAAGCCTAAAGTGATTTACTATAATGTCAAAGACCAGACTTTGTTATGTCTGTCTGGCCGGCTGGGAAGCATTTTCAAAGGTTTTTGGGGTTTTTTCATGGATACTTGAATTCTTTGGTACTTCTAAGGTAGTGGGATGCTACTTTGATGTAGTTAGCAGTTTGGAGTCAGCAAAAAGGAGGTTGACGTTGCCCCAAGTGAAGCTTTGCTTTTTCAGTCCGAGCTTTGAGGTTCATGTTTGCTCAGCTATGAAACAGTCAATGTCACTGCAATGAAAAAGATGAAAGATGAAAAGACATGATTACATGTGCCATATCTAGTTACAAAGCTCAATCGCTGAGGCTGTTCACACTTAATCTTTACTTTTGCCTTCACATTTCACAGTGATCCATAATCTTTCACTTTCACCATTTAGCATCCCCATATTAACTAACTGAAGACAGTGGTTTCCAATACAAAATGCTGTGAAAGGCCGTATAAGAGAACAGTGATTATATTGTAAGTAGCGTTAGGAAAAAGTTGAGCCAAGCAGATTATTAAGATGAAGTAAGAGTTAGATAATGAGAGTTTGGTTAAGGTGAATGTCATTAATCAGAATTTGGAGAAACACAAAAAACATAGTCATAACTTAAAACACACACATCTGTACTAAAGTACCAGTCATGGCCACGTGTCATGCATCTCTGGTTCATTATTCAGGCTAAATGTTCATCCATGAGAGTCTAAGATAGGAAATGTAGAAATGTGAATGTGAAAGAGTTCATGAAAACATCCGCTGCTTGGAGTGTTTTTCATGTTGCATGCATGTACTGTATTTGCGCATGTGTGTCATCACTCAGTCATCACTTTGTTTATTTTTCCCCTGCTTGGAAACATGCTCTGTGTAGCCCAACGTGTGATTAGAAAGTCACGCCACATTTGACTCAATTAAATACACACACACACACACAGGGCAGATATGTAATATCTACACAACCCAATCAGAAACATTAGCACATGTTTGCAGTTGTTGGTTTGTTCTGATTACAAATGCATCCAGTGTGACTGCCGGCCGGCTTAAATAATTTGGTACCTATGTGTGTTTCTGTGCTGAGTAATGGACACATATGTGTGTATTTGTTGGAAGCAAAGTTGATGTTTACAGGTACATATTTTTGTCTTTGTTTCCACTTTAGTACCTAAATATGCAACTATTACAGGTGTTTACAAAAGTTTCAGAGATACAAGGTGGTGTAAGTAACTTCATTACATTAGTAAGTTACATTCATTTACTGATACATTTAGTAAAATCTGAGCAAAAGATCAACATGATACTGTATAAACTTCATGAAGTATTTGCATCAGATATTGGTTTATGTGTACATGACTCAAGGTGTTTTTCTTTCTGTTATTCAATGTCCCTCCACATGTTGTCTTTTTATGAACTGATACTGGTTGGGAAGGTTGCTTTGCATTTTTATTTAGCATGGTGATTTTATTACAGTGTGTAATATAGAGTGTGCACACTTTTATCCTACATGCTCTGTTTACTCTTTTTGCATTTTTTTTAGTGACATAATTGCTATACACTTTTACTTTGTAAAACACACTGCACATTTCAATTACTGTACTTGTACCTTCCATTGTCATCATCTCTAACTGTTAACCCTGACCTGTCTTCTCACAACTGCATGGCTGTGTCTAAAATTACACCTAAGTCACACAACCAGCTTTAGGAAAACAGTAAAGCAGGGAGGCCCAAAAACCCAGCATGTATGTAATAATCACAGCAGCAGCCAATCAGTGAACAGAAACTGAGCCTGTCCTCCATTTCCAAACACAAAAAGCAAGCTGTCCAAAAATGTTCTTGTTTTGCCTAACTAGTAGATAAAAAATTGTATCTGAAGTTATTTGAGGTAAGGAATGGGTCTTGCATTTGTTGAAGGATGCAACGGCTTGTTTAAAGGTTTTTTTTTTTCATTCAGATTCAGGATCTTGCTTCATACAGCAGACAGCTGCAGCAATGAATAATCTGAATATTTGAACTGTGCCAAATGTAACCTAATCATCCAAATGCTTACCTTAATCCTAAACCACTGACATATCTACAAATGTGCTCAAAATCCTTTGAGCACTGAGAAAGTAACAAAATGTTCAACATAGATGAGTTTGCCCTTCTTTGTGTCCTGTGGGGGGGACATTTGGTTTCCATAAGTACATGAGCACACATACACACACACACCACACACACACCAGTTTCCAAGATATGACATTTGCTCACCCATCCCTTACACGTGCAAAACAAGTGGCCTTAAGACACACATATGCACAACTTAATCACAACCACTGTCACTGCCCTATTTTCCATATGTAACTGGGGCACCCACATCCAGCCAGCTGTATTAATGCAAACTAATATGTTTGTGTGTGTGTGTGTGTGTGTGTGTGTGTGTGTGTGTGTGTGTGTGTGTGTGTGTGTGTGTGTGTGTTCCTAGCCATCTGCACAAATGCTGCAGGCAGAACTGTAGCATCAGTCACAAGGGCATGATAGAGCAGAGGGGGTGGGGGGTCAACAGGAGAATTACAGGAGAATTACAGGGAAGAGAAATGTTGAAAAAGAGGGAGGGTAAATAGATGATAACAGAGCAAAATACTTGTAAAGTAGCTGAAAAGAAGAAGGTATAGGAGAGGTGAGGTCAGAGTGAAAAGGAGTAATTTAAGGGGTGAAATATCTAAAATAATATAAGTATCTTTGTTTGTGGAAAACAGTGATTAAAGTCAAGCAGACCTGCTTAAATCTGCATGAAATTACCTCCATGCAAACAATTTTGGAGAGGGGCTCATATTCTCAAACCAAACTATTTTCACTGTACGGTGAGACCAAATCTGCCAAACCCATTATCTCATCCCCGAGAAGGAAAATTATTTCTGAAATCGTTTCATGGCGTCAGAACCATATTGTCAGACTTTTGAATGGAGACTCTCAAACTGGTGATGCTGAGCTCCTAGTCATGCAGGAGGAAATGGAGAAGGGGTGGGAAAAGAAAAGATTGAAGTCTGTGTTGAATTCGAGAGTGAAAAGGTAAATGAAAAGTATCATTGAAACTGGAGCCAACAAGAATGAGAAACACAGAGGACACCTTCTCCCTCGGCCTCTTGCCAATAATAGCGACAGTTAAGTCAATCAAACTGATTGATAGCTGAACATTTAAACATTTCATTAACACAGACACACACTCATAAGCCCATGAAACTGGTCAGTGACTGTAAGTGGTGAAAGAATGTTTCATGGGTGCACAAAATCAATTCACCTTTAGGCATCGACACACATACACACACACAAAGGATTAACGTCAGAGCTACGTCAGAACTGCCACAGTGGATTAGACCTGAGTCTTGGTCCATTGCCCTGCACCTGTCCCCAGGAGTATGTGTTGTTTCTTTAAGCAAGCTACTGTAACTGTATATCAGGCAACTCAGGGTTCTTTCTTTTACCAACCATCACGTGCAAGTCCAGTATTCATTGGCGTTCTCTTATTACAGAATATATCTGGGTCTCTTTGGCTTGCTAGTTGTTCAAATTTTGTTGTTGTACAGTACAGGTAGCATACAGTCACCTTTGTGTGAGATCTTTTTAATTAGGGAGGTCACTGAGAGCTGTTGAGACTCAACCATATGGGCCTGAGAATTAAAACAATGAGCTGAAAGCAGCTGAAACCTGACACTGAACAGCTGCAGAATCAGGTGTTATTCTTCAGCAGACTCAGCACTGCTAGAAACTGTTTTGCAATACACAATTTGATTCAACTTAAATAGCAAAAATATTGCATAGTGCAGCTTGCCTCTTATAATATAAAGTTAGGATCTGCCTGTGAACAAAGTCCTTCTTTGATTAATTGAGATTTTATTTGCATCATTTTGTATTATTTTGCACTGATATGCACCAGAATTTGCCTATTTTCTATGATGCATGAATGTTTAACCATTGAAAACTGACCTTGAGAATTAAATCACAAAATATTTTTTTTCAGTTTATAGAGTCTGAAGTTATTCAGCAGTGAGTGGAACAGCTGAGTTTTATCATGAATGAAGTCTGTGTATAAATTCACACATATATACATACGCACACTAACATACACACAAACAGAGCACACCAATCCATCATCCACTAAGCACATGCACTGTAAGTGTTACTACATGCTGATCCAAAACAATACTAATAAAAAAAAAGCCCACAGCTTCACAGTTATACACACATACACACATGCAATGATTTGTTTTGACAGTAGAAGTGTCCTGCGGGAGCAAACCATCATGCATTGCCCCAAAAATAAACACTCACTCTAGGGTAGATGACAAAGGGCATGGACATCACACACACACTCACAAGCATTCAAATATGCATCCAAACCAACTCAGACTGGTGCATACACACACCAACAGAAAGGTTGAAAAGGTTGTGTATATGTACAGTATACAATAAGCACTCTCTGTGGAGATTACATACAATGCAATGACTATATATTGTTATCAACTTTACAGCTTTTTGTGCGTTTCATAAAGAACATTAGCTCAGATGATAAACTGTACTTACAACGAAAAAACAGTGACTGTAGCCAACACTAGACAATTGCATCATCCAATAAGTCCACATTACAATCAGACAAACACCAGCTGTTGTGTTACATGGGTGAGTGTTTGTTATCATTAAAATTATCAGGTCGTCTCCAGTCATTACAAATGTTGTGCTGAATTTGGCCATAACTCATGCAGGCTCAACAGTTATTTCTGGTTTTGAAAAAAAGTCTAACAAATACATTTTTACAAACATAAAGCTCCCACTTTTACCTGCTAGTTGTATAACGTGTTACCGAAATCAGAAATAGCAGAAGGTGAGATACATCAGACTTCAATCAGCTAAATAAAGAGTTTAAAAAACAAGTTATATAATATATTACTGAACCATGTGTCTGGTCTTTTATGCATTTACACTAATGTAACACATGACACTTCCTCAGTTTTCTTCATGTTTAAACATGGATACTGATTTAGAGAGCAGTAATGCACGTTTTAAGCATATTGGTATGGTTTGTGCAAGGTCAAGAAAAAATGACCAATTCATTCATTTAGACTGAAGGATTGTCCTTTGTAAATTGTTTTAATGGGTTTAAAAACAACAACAACAAAAAAAAACAAGCCCTTCCCAGATAGCATACAGAAATGGGCCACTTCAGGCAATGATGCTATACTGCTGGCCTTCTTCTGGCCTGTACAAAATGGATGTGAGCCTGAAATGGCCCACATGTAAAATAGCAAACATGGCCCAAATATCCCAAAACAAATGTGGGCCTTTTTTGGTAAAGATGCAGTGTTCTCTATGTGTATTCTGGACGTGGGTCAGTTCTAGTTTATCTGGTTTGTTCTTGGTTGACATATTGCTTGCTTGTGGCCCAGATCTGGGACACAGGAACGAACTACCCAAGTGTCATCATTCTACGCGGTATGTGGGCCAAATGAAATTGCCAAAAGTGTTGAGTGTGGGCCAGATCTGGACCACAGCAGTTTTGCTATCTGGGTTGACTTTCAGGAGGTTAGCCGCACCTACAGCACAATGGACTGTAGGAGTTTCTGACCGTGATAAATAATGTACATCGGGGGCTTTTGAGCCTTTAATTGCTCTAATTGTAGCTGCTATACCCTTGCTGCCCTTGAGCACAGCCTTTCTCATTCATTGTCTCTGGCCAGGCTGTTCCGTTCCCAGTGCGTTGTAGTGAAGAGCTCTTGCAGAAAATGTTCAGCAACTTCTGCTGGATGGAAAATATTTCACAAATGAAAACATATCAGACCACACACAAGAAAATTCCAGTGTCCAAATATTTTAAGGAAAAGGATGATCTGTCTTGTTTCTATGTTAAATCAAGCCTCATGCTTTACATTACACATCCATGAAACTGTCAGTTTTATTAGATTCTCAGTTCTTCACGTAACGCACCTCTACAAATAGTACTGACATTTTAACATATGGATGAATCTTTTTTTTAATATCCAATTATGACTATTTAAGAGGAAGCACTCCAAGCTGATCACTGCATGCCTTCCTGCCATTTAGGTGTCTTTTCAAAGGTCTGAAAGTTGCTTCAAGTAACCAAAGATTACTTTGTACTTTGTAAACACATAGACCAAAATACCATCCTCTCCCCTCTTATGACCACTAAAGGTTAAAAAAACGATCAAAACATCAATAAATTCTCATCAGTTTCTTCGTGAGCATGTGGTTAAATGCACATACACACAAACACAAAGTGAGGATTGTTGGATTGTTGTTGCAGCTGAGGCAGGAAGACTAATAGATCAAGTCCACAAAGGTCAAATGTCAAACAGGCCGGGGGAATGTTTACTGTTAAACTGTATTTAAACTCTGTGTTTGCGTGCTTGTAGGCGCACAAGCATGAATGTATATAGCCATTAAATTTCATGTGTTTGTTTATCCATCTGTTAGCATGGCTGAGTGTATACGCCTGTGTCTTGTGAACTTGAGAGGACACAGAAGAGAGGAAGAGATAAAGAGAGTGATACAAGGAAAATATGAGGAAGGAGGAACATTCTTATCCACTGTTTTCAATCTGCTTATGATTTATGTGTATCTTGTGTTAGTTTTATTATGTGGTAAATAATGTTGCCATCAAACTATCCATGAACAAAATTAATACATGGACTATCACATTATACTGTTGTCTGAGTATGAATTAAATTAGGCTTGTTGGAAGAGAGTTTGAATTCTAAAGAGATGTGTCATTTCGCTTGTTGGAAAAATATTTGTACACTGTACATGGCTGCTAAAGCTTGTTTGTGATGCAGCAAAAGCAGCCGATCTTCACACTATACACAGAATTTACTGTGCAGAATTAAGAAGTGATTTTACTCAAGATTATTTAATACTCAGTCTACGTCTGCAAATATCAGTTATTTTGTATAACTAAATATTCTACTGTACTGACAAGTAATTGAACAAATTAATTTGTTCAATTACTTAGAAGGGTAAATCAAGAGACAGTAAGGCAAGGTCTCCTTAAATGAAAATTATTAGTTTACTTTTATAACAAATATATACAATATTGTTATTTATTTACAATTGTATTAAACAGTAAAGTAAAAGTCGTTTTTGAGCCCGTAGAGCTTACGCACTAGTATCCCTTTCCGGTGCATTTGAGACTTCCGCTGGCTGAGATAGCTGTCTTCTGGTCGGCTCCTCGTTCACTTGAATAGGGATAAAATAATCAATCATGCAGCTCTTTTAGACTTTCCAAATGTTCTCGAACCAAATGGATTGAATTCTGATCATAAAACAAATAATTTCACAGGCATTGTGATGCTCAGAAAAATTCATTCATTTTACAGCCGCTCCTTTTCCGATGATTGTGTGTGGGAAAAAAATGTTTTTTGGGCCAGTGTGCATCCCATGATAATTACATGGTTTGGCCACTATGTCAAATTGGCTTCACAGCCCAGAGTTGTTCTTGGTGGCTTGGTCAGCTACAAAACTTTAGGATCTCCACTAATTTTTCTTAGTGGCCATTTATGTAATTATAGTGAAAGAAGAAGGATATTTGGTTACATATATCCTTGACTGACAAATCTCTCAGCCTATCTTAGAGATTGTCCATTCCACCTCAGCACCACCATATTGTCCAAATTTGGGTATTTGAGCTCTGAACAACTGGAAAGATAGTGGCAATCATACACCTAAGCTTCAAACATCCTGTGGGTGATGTCACAGATGCTATCGTGTGTCCATCGTGTGCACAGTCCTCAATCTTCAGACTAGCAGCAGTGCAGCTTGAGATGTTTCTTTATGTACTGACACATCTGTGCTGAAAATAACTTTTTAAGATTTAGGCGGATTCTTGTTTGAAGTTTTAAGTAAACTATGCAGTGATTTAAAATGTTTTCAAATCACATACTTTCCATTATATAAATAATACACTACTGAATACATGAAAATGGCAGTAATGTAAAGTATGCATGATTTGTGATTAACAGGTATGGTCTTCAAATATTAACAATGATTCAATGGACTTAAAATATCTCTATCTTCATTAATCTTCACTATCATCTCTGTAGAATTTATAGCTACCTCTGTGATTTGTTTCAAACTGATGAGTAATACACTCCGAGATCTTTTTTTTTCTCAGCTATCTAAAAATGTGTTTTTATTTCATTCCAGATAACAACTAATGCAGCCATGACAGTGTACTGAGATTGTCCAGTCTTGTTAAATTTGACAGCTACATTAGATTTGTGTGTGATAGTGTGTTTCTTGTTCCCCCTTCTCACTCTTTATTTGACTTCACATCTCTTTGTACCTGCCTTTGTTTTTTTCCCCCTGTACTTTATTTTTCTATTCTCCTCCTCTGAATCACTCTCATTTCTCTCTTAAACTTGGCCTGAATTAATTACAAAGACACAAAATAGTGAAATCTCCCCAATTCAACCCCAGTTGTGACTTTTGCTGCATGTCCTGTTTCTTCCTATGTTCTTGTGTATTTACTCTAAGTTTTAAATAATGCCAAAAAATATATATCTAAAAAAGAGAAAACACACACAGACAAATATAGGCTGTAGTGAAATGAGAACACACACACACACTACCAATGATGAGTGACTCCCAGTAAAGTAAACTGACTGCTGGCTGCTGGTGAGTTATTGGGGCAAAGTGACCGTGTTGTCCACAGCTCTCACTTTACAGGAGTACTTTCACACAGCTGTGTTTCCACTTGACTAACCCTAATCCTTAAAATAATGCTAACTTCACTTTCACCTTAAAACAAGTCATCACCCTAAAATTGAATGAATTACGTTATGGGGACTTGATTTTTGTCCCCAAAAGGGAGGAGAGTCCCCACAGTGTGACAAACAGATTTACGTCCCCACAACATGAGTCATACAAGTACACACACACACACACACACACACAGCAAATCAACAGAGTCCTCATGTCATACTGTAATTGCTTTCTCTTTCCTTGTCCCCTTATAACCAAAACCAATTCAGTGAAAAAGTGAGGACTGTCCAACATGTCCTCACTTTGAAACACTTCCCACAAATGTAAAAGTACAAGAACGAGTACACACAGCAGATGTGCCCCAGTTCTAATTAGCTGGATCTTTGCAGTAATAATGGATTTCTCTCATAATTTATGCGGAATGATTAGATTACAGAGCAATCTGATTGGTCTAAATGAGTATCTAATGAAAGCATTGTAATGAAGTTACAGGATGTTCCAGGAAGTAGGAGGGTAATCAGAGTGTATCCTTAAATCACACACACATGCATGCACACACACACACACACACACAGTTGTGTACAGTTTGTTTCATCAGCTGTTTATCTTTGTCCTGTTAGTTCCTTTGAACAGCCCTAGACTGACTTCGAAGCCTGACACAAACACATGCATGTGTACACACACACACATACACACAATTAAAGACAGTTAGTCTCCAAAGTGTTAAATGAGGATATTGTGTATTTTATGTTTCAGCTCTATCAGATCTGCATTTTTTAAAATGTTGGGCATCCAAATTTACCAGTGGAAATTAACATTTTAAACATTACCTTCACCTCATCTTGCAGGTTTGTGCCTTGCTCAAGAGAACACATTTTTGATATCAATCAACTATTTCCTTTGATTGTGTTCCTGGATATTTAAAGCTGGAGTGTGGGACTTTTCTCTCCTCCTTCTGGCAGTGAGAGACAAGGGGGATGCTCGGCAGTGATTACCTGAGTACAGAGACATTACTAGGACGGGACAAGGGGAGGACATTTCTCTTTGTTTGATAACATTTGTAGTAAAGTTAGACTTTTCTGTCAACTTCAAGACTCATTTTAAAAAAGGCGAGAGAAAAAGAGAGAGATAAGGCTGAGAGCACCAGCGAATGAGATAGAGAGAGAGAGAGAGAGAGAGAGAGAGAGAGAGAGAGAGCAGCTGTGGTCGAGTGAGCCAGAGAGTGAATGAAGAGAGGGAGTGGTGATAGCGAGAAAGCTGGTGAATCAGCTCAATAAAATGAACAGAATTTGATCCATTTGGTCCGATAACCTTTGGAAAGTCTAGAAGAGCAGCACAATTAACGGTCAAACAGCCAGCACAGGAATGTCACCCCCGACATGAGAATTAAAAACTCCATATACAGTGAAATACAGATTTATCTGGCAGTGACAGGCTTAATCAGCATTTTGTGAACTCATTTGGCAAGGGCTTGAATGTAACCAACATTCATTTATATGTAAAAGTCCTGCACTGCACATTTAAAGTCTAGGGTGAATTAAACAACCTTCACCAAAGTTGACAGTTCATATGAGGTTATGAGGCTACATTAAGGACAAAATGATCTTTTTTTTTACTGTAGGTATCCAAAGCACGACTACATACTGCAGTCCAGTCATATGCAGGTGTTTTCACTTGATTTGCCTGATTTGTTGCTTTATTGCTACACAGTGAAATAATACAACACTATCCATGCTATTTCTTGTTGCCCCTGTTTTTGGCAACACAACAGGTAAATCAAGAGTATGCACCCATTTGGATAGATTTACATATGGCAACACAGTTTCTATGAATCAGCAAGTTAGCAATAAAAAGTCAATTGATCATGATTCCACCAACCTTCATTGCTATTATTGTGAATTATGTCACTTATTAATCACAGGTAGCAATACAGACAGACGGATCCAAATCCAATGGACAAGATGTGTCTTATTTCAGTCTGTTAGGCCAGATTATAATGTAAAATCCAGGCCTTCTAGAGCAGTGCAATGTTTGCTGTAACATTGGTGCTTATGATGTGTTTCTAGTAATCCTGTAGGTAAGAACACTTTCCCAGAGATATCACACGCTGATCTCTGAGATTAACCAGGACTTTACCAGGGGAGACCACAGAGACTTCTAGGGAAAACATACATTCATGTCATTCTTGCCTGCAGAATATGCATCACTTTGCTCAAACCATTAAGATTAATGGAAGTTAAATCTCCATGAATTCACACAAATGCCTAAAGCACTGAAAAAGAGTCACGTGTTCATGGAAAGTGGAAGTGGAGAGGGGGTAAATACAAGCTCTCACACTAAACATACACACATGTGCAGATTCATACAAAGGGCATCCTACTCACACGGCCTTGTGAGGTTGCCTCTATGATCTTTTAATTTGTGTGGATCAACACTAATCCCCAATCCTGCTCATCTCTTTTCTACTCTGGTGACCCTGATGGAAAATATCAGCCAGGCAGGATATGTGGATTATTGCTTGTTAAACTTGTCTGAGGTTTCAGCTTGTTTGTTATGTTTTTCACTCAGAGCCCAATGAGAATTACTTATATATTTTAGGTTTGTTCACAAACAGTTCTTCAACAGTTACAGCTGGACATAGGGAAGCTTTTTTCAGCCTTTTGTACTTGTTATTATTATAGTATAGCATAGTTAAACATTAAAGGAGACATATCATGCTTTTTGTGATTTTCTGTTTCTGCATACTGTTATAATGTTGGATGTCTATGTAGACATGGTCAAATGTCCAAAACTTGAGGTGAACATATGTGAAAATACTCTCTGCACATAAAAAAAAACCCAGGTTTCAGTTCTACTTCTCTACTTCCTCCTCCTGATGACATCAGATTGTTCACAAATGCCAACAAATGGCCATCCATTGTGTAGCCTCTGTTGCTAAGATTATTGTTGAGGTTGTTCCAACCATCCACATACATATTTTGGATCAGATTCAGGCTTGAACATATACAGTTGTATTTGAGAAATTTCCATTTACTGTAAAATGAGAAAAAGAAGTGAAATCCTATTACTACTGCTTGTTACGTAGCCTCTTGAGCCATCTGAAGTCGGCTGAGATACAGTGTAGCCAGGAGCTAACCAATCAGAAAAGAGTGGGCTCATCGAGAGGTGGGGGGCTTAAAGAGACAGGAGCTAAAACAGCCTGTTTCAGACAGATGCTGGGCTGAGGGGCTAGTCAAAGGATAGTATAAGATAAATGAGTTTTGTTTGCTTGTTTGTTTTACTGTAAATCATGCAAAGATATTCAAATTGAGCCCCAAAATATAAATACAGACCTGGAAATGTGCATGATATGTCTCCTTTAAATAATCAGTTGCAGAAGAAAATAAGAAAATATTAATCAGCAAAGAGGACATTATCTGAATGTTTTTCTGGCATTCAACTAAAGGGATATAAAAAAGTAGAAAGATAGCAACAAATGGATATAAATTTACAGGCAAGTTGATGAGAAAAGGACTTGGCTGGGAGGAGAGAGTGATTTGAAAGAGCTGAGGGAGCCAGAAAGTGATGGATGAGAAGAAGATGGAGAGAGAGAAAAGAGATGAAAGAAGAAAACAAGTGAGAGGGCGGTAGTGATTCGTTACTGAGGACCACACCCCTTGACTGAAAGACAGCTATGAAATACATACATAGATATGTGCACTGATACAGATACACACCTACGATTTTAAGGGCTGGCAGGGTTTGTGACACTCCTCTCACACACCCTGTCAGCCCTGTGTGGACACGCCCTGTTAGCCAGAGCACCTGACAGTTTATCACCTAACCATTGGAACCACAAGGCAGATGAAGGTCAATCCTTCTCTCATATATCTTCATCTACATTTTTATAGCCAACATATTTATCTAATGAATGTTACATGATCAAGCTGTTGCACCTTCTATTTTCAAATGAATTTGTCTCTTTGGTTTTGTTTTCATTCATATTAGCAACATAACAGCACTGCTGCATCTCTCCCTGGTGTTGTTTTATATTTCATTTCTTTTTGTCCATGTTTTGTTCTAATGTGAACCAGAGAACCAGTTCTCAATAGTTGATCAACAAGGGTCATAGCAGGGGTTACGTCCTTCATTAATACTGGAATTTGTAAGATTTCACTTCGATTACACATATTACATAGGTTAATTCTCATATTTCCGCACTAAATATCTTATATGTTGCCCAAAAAATCTAAGTAAATTATAAATAAAGGATATTTTCCACCAAAATGACTTAACTGGCACTATAAACAACATTTAGACCATAATGTAGAGAGATAAAATATACAGAAAATACACACAAAAAGACGCAAAAATTCATAAGTGAAATGTGGCAGCTCGTCAAAAGTTTCTCAGGTGGATGGGGTTCTGCTGAGAGAATGTGGACTCATGACCTCAGTATTTTTAAAATTTGGCTACAGTTCTGGCAAACTGGCTTCCCACCTGCATGTGAACACAGCCAGTTGTCATTCTTGGAATGCACGACCGAGCCTGAGGTACTGTACTGCTACTGCAAATCGCACCCTGGGTTTCTACAGTGGAAAGCAAGAACTTTTCACCTGTGCCAAGCAATCAACTCATGATAGTTTATGTAAGGGAAATTCCATCAAAAGAGATAACACATACTGAATGATTTTTAACTTGCCTTAGACTTTTAGGACAACATCTAAAAAACAATAACTATTTTGCTCAAGATAGAAAAATGTACATTTCTGTTAGCTTAGGGTTATCCATATGCAACAATTTGAGTAAAGTTACAGTGTTGTCCAGGTAGTTAAACCTGCGATTACTGATTTTCTGGCATCTTAGGGGCGAGCTGTAAACACAACATTGACATTTTATAAAGTGGATTCGGGGAATGTGTTAGCAAACAGTTGTCTGTTTAAATATCCAGCAGACACAGAGAAACAATTCCCCAGCAAATCCTGTGATTCACACAGGATTTGCTGAAGAATTAGCTGCTAAATGCTCCACTAACTCTGTGCCATTCTGTTTCATTCTGAGCAGGAAGCATACAGTGAGTATGCCAAAGGTTTTTTCTGAAAACAGTGCCTGCTGTGGCTGAAAACGAGGTTGATGAGAGCAGTGAGAGTGAACAACAACAATGAGCTTAAAGATGCTGAAATGCTGAAACATTAGAGCTGGGGGGAACTGCAGAGTCTAGTGATAACTTTTATATTTGACACTATAAGTGACCCTCTTCTTGTTAACATAGTAATTTTATCAATTGTTAATTTAAAATATTGGTGCAATGAGTTGGGCATCAGACACACATCACAGCAAGAGAGAACAAATAACCCCAAGATTGATGTCAGAAAGAGGTATTTGGTCACTTTTGTGCAATTTGCAATGTGCAATGATCATTCTCATAACAGACATTCTTTCAGTAGGAGGTCAAACTAACAGAAAGCATATCAACCACACCCTGTACATTCTTCATTACAATCTACACACACACCCTGAAATACACATCACACATAGAGATCAGAGAGCATCTCCTCTACAGATGCATACATGAATAATGATTGCATAATTCATTCTGATATGGAGTGGTCTGACACACACAAACACACACACACACACACACACACCCTCATAAGTCCCTGTCGAACTGTTAACACTGTCAACACCCCCATAATTCAGTCCTGCTTCATTTGGCTAATATGACAGGCACAGTGTGTAAATTACATGACCTTTGTTCACTCATTCATACCTGTAGTGTTTGTGTGCGATTTCCATTAGCACATTAGCGTATGAAACGTTATGCCACAGCTCATATTCTCCTGCCTGTGCAGTGAAGATGGTCCATGTAAAATATTCAAACCTCACACAGCCAATTAGTGTAATGGGGACGTATTTGCATATATGGAGGGTACGTGAGGGTAAAAGAAAGGAAGGGCTTGGAGGAATGAGGAGAGGAGAAGGTAAAACTGAACAGAGATGCGTGAACTGAGATGCTGTGGGAAATCATGAGAGGGAAATGAACAATATCACTGAAATTGAAGTGTCATGCAGTTACATTCTATAAAATTATACCTTTCACCTCATTCTCTATTAAAACATCCACTCCTCAAATGTATATATATCAACCACTTCAAGTAAAGAAGGAAGAGATCACTGCTTTAAGGAAAAGAGAATCAATTCTTTTTCCATCTATTGAGTATTGAAACGATGCCAATGGAAAGTTTTTAATGCAGTTAATCTAACACTTGGCGGTTACAACCAAGACTATGAAACCAAGCCTGAAAACATTTCCCACAAAGAGGTACACATGAAAAACAAAAATAACAGGAAACAGGCAAATAAAAAACAACTCTGCTGGTTACCATATTTGACATGGCAACCAATTTCATTTTGCATATTGCATGCAGGCTGGAAATTATGAACACAGTTTGAAAGCATCGTTGGCACCATGTTGAATCCATGTTTCAAATTATTTAAGGGAATCAAGACACACTGATGGGTGCTCTCTGGTGCTTTAGTGCCTATTTCATCTACCACACAGACATAAACATGAGAAATTACAGTATATATGTGAACCTGGGTCTGTTTTAAATGCTAAGGCATAATGCATTAACATACTGAAGGGGAAAGTCCAAGATATGAAAGGTCTCTATAGATGTTTTCTTTACTTAATTAAATGTATTGTACTCACACTCATATAAATCATATGAGCGCATATATGTATGCATACACAGTAATAGCCACAGTCTTTCTTCCTTATTAAAGATACTTGGTGTTTTTTATTTACATCATATAAGACAGAAGATGTGCCCTTAATGTCAGTCAGAAACCAACCGCTGTCATCAAGCCTCCTCCATACACTCCATACACGATACACACCTGATTCCAACTACAGCGTCAAACAGGGTTCATGTCCAGGGTCAGCTCTGTATGTTTATGACGTTACATCAAAGTACAAAATACTATAAGACTGTTAACAAAACTTTTGCCAGAAATGAGTGACACAGATCAAATGTTCCCAAAGTGAGGTCTGAGAATGATCTTGGTGAAGTGAGGAGCTGATACATGTCACAAATGTTTATTAGTTTTAAATTCAGCTGGTAAACAAATGTCATGGAAGCTACTATTGTCATGAGGGTGAAGCTAGACTGGAGATCATTAGAGTAGGATTTGTTTGAGGACCCTGGACATGTGTGTCAACCATGTTTGCTTCTGCTGTTAAAACCAGGCTACTGTTAAACAAATAAGGAACAGTTTCCCATCAGCATAGAGCCATTCTACTGTGAGTCAGTGGGGATGAAGTTGATCTTTTTAACAACAAGACAGTTTGTGACAATGTCCTGCAAAACACGTTTTAAACAACTTTATTTTTGGCTAAAATGACAGTGTCATGCTTTTTCAATTAAAGAAAATGTTTCATAAAACCAACGTTGAAGAAAACCAGGCAAAATGTGATGTAGAATGAAAAAAATACAATAGTGTTCATGGAAAAATCTACCATTTTTTTTCTTCATTACTGCAAAAAAGGACATTACTCTGGGGTGAGAAGGTTTTGTAGGACACTGACATTTTGGGAAATCCAGCCTGGCTTTAGATGGCATACATACTGTACTGACAGAAAGTAATTGACAAGTAGAAAAAGACAGCAAAGCAGTGGAAAATGTGGAAAAAGTCCAATCATTTTGTGAATGATACCAAAAAGTCTGCTCTATAATTTTATTACAATTTCCATTTTTCAGTTAAGAATATATTTAATAGATCTAAACTTCAGCGATTTCTTACAGGTACAGTTGGCTTTTATTAACAAGTTGGCTTGTTTGTACATCGGCAAACTCAATATGTTCTCATCTTTGGATGTATGTGTGAGTACAGAGATGACAGTTGCTGGACTTTTTTGGCTATATTTGTCCCAGTGGACACTGACAAGACTCTCACACCCTCATGACATTCCCCCAGGCTCAACATTTTGTTCATGTTCATTGTTTGACACAGCTTCTACAGTACAGCTCAGTCGTATTGCCACTGTAACTGTGATATGTGCCTGTGTATAAGTGACTCACCCACAGTGTGCACTGCAGTGTAATGGTCCATGACTGATAATAATACTGTAGAGAACCAGTACCTGCAACACCTCCGCATCATAACAAGCAAGACTTGTAAGGTTTGACCAAACATATAATATTGTGCCAAGAATTTACAGACTTGGAAACACAGGCATTGGACACAAGTTGTGTGGGCGTAATGCTGGTGCAGTGTCCTTTATTTAGCCTAGATGTTGAATTCAGGCACTGCTGAAGTTGAGTGTGTATGACACCGCCACAACATTTATGCTACAATAGATTCAACAAGTACATATTAATGTGTTTATATGACTTATAGAGTCTCACCAGGATGGTAGTCAGAGAGCACTTGTACACTGTGAAAACCAACCATGGAAAAACTTAACGCCAGGCTTTAACTGTCAAATACACTTAACAGTGGTTCACCAACTCACCAGGATCTTAAGGTCTTACTACAATACACAGAATTTTCCATGCACTGATTTTTTTCCCCTTCTACAATCATGGATTACTTGCTCATATAATATTATTGTCAAATTATGTTGTTTTTTTTTCAATAAATGGAGATCTTTTCTACCAAAGAAATAGTCCCTACCATATGAAAACTGATGATAATGTATTCTGTGGACTATCCAGAGTAACAGGGCACTGCTTGAGGAGAGATGTAATGTAATGTTTCATTTTTTATTTAATTTTTCCATTGTGCTGGGATGGGGATATGTATCTCTGAGATGATCATCTCCAATCCTGAACAAGTGAAACCAAAACTATGTTGGTTCCTGCACTGAACTATGCTCTTATTGAGGATGCAACATCCTCAATAAAATTGTTCCATTGTTGCAGATACATAAAATTATCGCTATTATCCTGTGTTTTTGGTTTAACCCACTGGTACTTATGGTTTCATGTGTCTATATGAGATGTTTGATAAAACTAAAGTAAAGCTGAGGACACTTCAGGCAAAACTGAGGCAAACCAAAGTCTATTTTTTCAGGCTTTAAAGACATAGGGACTATTCCTCAGGCTATTAGAAAGCTTGGTGAACCATTCTCTGGTGTTTGACAATCTGTACTGAACCAGAAGTTACTCTTTGTACAAGGCAGGCTTGTTACACATTACTATAAAGGAACATGTCAAAGTGATAATCATCTGAACCATGTTGTATGTTGCGTGGACGTTGCAGATTCTTGTTGTCTATAATATCACCAAAGAGCGAATGTTACCTTTTGGTCTAATTAACTGTTTTGGCTTTTTTGCAGCAGGCCAAACTATCCAAACATCTTTTTGTCCAAATCACAAATGTGAACAACATGACGCAGCTTTTTATCTAACAGGTGTAGCAAATCCCCCAAGAACAAACCCCACCCCCCTTCCCCATACCCACCCACCACCCCCACCCAAAAAATCCCCTTTGACTAAAATTTTGATTTGCCACTATAGTCTTTAAATCATTTTATATTCTGTAGCTAAGATATCTAGGCTTAAGATTACAAGGTTGGCCCACTAAGCAACAGCACCTAGTATGTAAATACACATATTTTTTCTGGCATTCTTTAGGCTAAAAACTATGCTCCCATGTGTTTGACTGGATTTATTTTGATATTTTATTGTTTTCTGATCTGTTTGTTCTGCTCTGCGTACGTACTTAAGGAGACAGAAACTATTTTGAAAATAAATTATTTAAGTTATTATAAATATGGATTATATTATGGGGTGTATGTAAAGAAATATTTTTCAAAAATATATTTCTGATTTCTTTGTTATTATTAAATGACAATTAAAATTTCTATTTTCTTTGCTAAAATTGATCAGAACCTGTACAGAACATAAATGTTGATGACAGTTCTTGGAATTCTTTATGGCAATAATGAACTATCGCTTAAAAAAAACCATCTCAAGTTCAAACAGTGGCAGGTGACAAGGGAATCAGAGATCATTCTGTCTCCTCCTCCTCCTCCCTACATTTCCTTTAATATGGCACATTACTTTGTTATGCTGGTGTCAATCCCAGTTAGGGGGCGTGATGCCCCTTAGTGGGTGAAGCTTTTGAATAGATAATTGTTTTTGTGTCCTAAGTGACTGAGTGATACTCCTTTTCCCTTTCTTACATCTAAATTTGCATTTTCAGTCACAACAACAAGTTTATATTAAATGTCAAAGTTTAAACTAGGCCAGTGTATCTGTTTAAATATGATGTTTGGGTAAGAATTAGTTCTTCTGATATTGTAACTGTGTTTTACAAAATGTTCCTGTTCAATCCCAGTCAGCTGACAAAGTGTTTGACTGTCAAAATGTGAAAAAAAAAACAGACAACAGGAGCCAAACTTTTACTTCAAATGTTAAAGGTATACTATGCAGGATTTGTCAGTTGGTTTTCAAAGTTGGCCCTCCTCACCGGCTCAACCAGAGTGAGCTGAGAGCAGAGAGAGAGTGAGCAGCAGTGGTTGAGCAACATAGAGAGTGAATGAAAAGAGCAGGCAGTGCTGGCAAGAAAAAAAGCTGTGAATCAGATAAATAAAATGTTATTTTCTGATTGTTTCACAGCAGTTACGTTCTAAAGCACAAATAAACATACCCACACCTTTGCACACCATCGCTCTCTCTGCTCTGCTCTGCTCTGCTCTGCTCTGCGTGTGTGTAGTTCAGCCCCACCCTCGGCCAAGCAGATCTAACAGACCTCATGCTCTTTATCCATCCATTACACAGAGACAGAGAGCAGAGTGGAGCAGAGGAGAGAGGCAGAAACAGCAATGTAACCTTGTCACTATGCTATGAGTCCCGACTTCACACCCTGCATGCTGTTACCGGCTGGGGGCTACACGCCCACTGCCCAAAGGTTGACGCCCAGAAATGTCCCGAACACAGTAAAATAATAAGAAAATACAGGCAGAAGGCAGAGTCTCTATAGACACCGACACACACTTCTAGTGGGTCATAAGTGATAATTGAGAGGGATTATTTTTGTATGAGTCTATACATAGGTGGGGGGTTTTTTTGTTTGTTTTTTTAAGGAAAACCCTGCATAGTATACGTTTAAGTAGGATTAGCCTGTGCTGGTGTTGAAGAGATAGGAATAAGTTCCAACAACACTGGAGATCTAAAATATTTATTGGCACATTTTATTTCCTCAGAGCTTTCCAGAGGTTCAGCAACCAATATATAATTTGGCAAGATGCAGTGAAACCGTAGCACTCTCACTATACTTTCCCATTTAACCTAATGTATTTTTAGTTTCTGTGATTTTTGTGATTTAAGGGTGAATTTAAAGATATGCCAGAGTTTCCTATTGTGCCTCTGAAAAGCAGCTGTCAGTAACATAACCCAAATTGTGATGTTTACAGTTGAAAAACATTATTTTAACACTTTTTTATAACAAGTAAGAAATCACATGTCTGTAGATTATTAATAATTAATCACATTATTTCAAAAGTTTTGAATCATAAATAATCAGTTAAAAATTGGATGAGATGTTTAAAAAACATCTGTCAAACATCTATCAACATAAAAAAAATTAAATATTTCATGGAAACTCAGCCTGATGACTAAAATGTTTTGTTTAGTTTGTGGGTCATGGCCAGCTATTTGAAAACTGATATATCTGGAGTTCACTACTGTTACATATATGTGATGTAAACAACCATAACAAATAATGGCAGCATCACTAGGCTATTAGTTACATTAAATAAGTTCCTTGATGACTATCCAACAAAACAGAGCCAACCCTTCACATCCTGAACTTCATGATGACAGTTTATGAAGACAATTACTTCCCCACATCTGGGTTACTGAGCTACACTGAAATATTTGGAAGGCCTGAGATTTCCACTGAGTAAAGTATACTCAGTCTACCATCAAACTAGTAGACTTGAATTTGAATCCTGTTACATTTACATGGGGCTAGAATATATTTTTTTATCAGTGTGGTACAAAATAATGCAATTAAAAAAGATTACGTATGTAAATGTGAACCGTGTCAAGCGTGCATACTGTGACTATGTGTACATGTTAGTATGCACTATATTATGTGTATTATTGGTTGATCTGGACAAAATAGATGAACACAATTTCAAATATTTGAACTCTCTGAAGTGCATTTGATATATATATATATTAAATACACCACTAATCAGGATTAATCAGTAGCTCGGTGGAATAAGGTGCCCACCATGACTTTCAACCTCACAAGTTTAAATGTGGCTCATAAGCTTTGGCACATGTTATTCCCTCTTTTGAATTATTCACTCAGAAGTGTAAGATACAGAAATGTCACAAAAATATCTTAAAACAAGTGGAAACATTGCATATGAAGTAAGATGAATGAGGTGCTCCCTTTATTTGTCAAATATTTGAAATGAAACCTGTATTTTGTCCTGATTTGAGCAGTAAAAAGGCACTGAGCTGAGAATAATTTTCAGTCCTAAACATATTACCTGCAATGAAATGGCTGGATTTTTGTCGATTATAGTTTGCTGTGGGTTAAAAGCAGAAAAAGGGCTCTAAGATCAGCTTAGTTCTAGCGTTTTTTGGCATTTGTCCTTTGATGACCCTTTTTCAAACCTACTGTATCTCCTTGTTTATGCCTCTCATCTGTCTCTCCCCTGCCCGCCCAACTGGTCCTAGGATGAAATGTTGATATAACAAGCAGCAGATGTTTAGGGGTACATTTAGTAAAGCATGACATGATTGAAGGACAGTTGGAATAAGTAGAAAGGGAGTTGTATTGTTCTTCAGTAGTGGTCTTCCTTGTACAGCAGTAGTGGTCTTCCTTGTACAAGAGGCCATGATGCACAGCAAACATGTACGGCATTGTTGCCATCTTCCCACAGTAATTCATACAGTGTCATTCCTCAGCACCCATTTTGTTAATGGATCATGGATTTGTTCAGTTTGCGCAATTCCATTGCTAATGAGTGCAACACTAGTTATTTAAATGATCCACCTACAGGTTTTGTCCAAGCGTTGTTGCCTCTCGACTAGGGTTAGGTAATCAGTCTTACACAGAGGACTGCTGAAGAGAGCTAGATACCAGATCTGGAGCTGAGGAAATCAGCTAGATCAAAAAGTTTTATATTAAGGTTTCTCCACTAATTAACCCCATCACTGAACCTCCTTGGGGAAGGGTCCATGTGGGACTAGCACAGTTGCTGTACCTCAAGTCTTTTGAACCATATCTCCCTCGCTCAGGAGGACATGTTGTTCTTTTACCCTTTGATGAGAAGACTTTTTTATGTTTCCTTCATACAGGCCATCCCACAGTTCTGACTCCAAGTTTTCACATAATGCATTTGCATATCCATAGATCCGTGCGATTGGTGTCCTGCATGTTCTGCAGGTTCAAATCCAGCCTTTCACATCATGAATATTCATGTCTCCTTGTCTGTGTATGGGACCTACAAACTTGTTTCTCTTAGAAACATGGTCCCAATGCTGTAGGACACTTTCCTCATAGAGGCTGGGGGAGCGGAGCGAGAGCTGGTCAGTGATGCATGGCTGTGAGATGTCCCCGCCTCCAGGAAGTAACACGTTCCTGGGATCTCTTTGGGAAAATTCTCTGGGAGCTCTAGCCGTGAACGAGGGACAAACGAAAAAGAGCGGTCATCTTTCAGCAACCTGTTGTGAGGAGAGTAAAAGAGACTTCATGAATGAATCATCAATCATGATAATAACAACATTTTCTGCTTTGGGTATTCGTGTACATGTGTGCATAGTAGGTTTGTGTGTCCACAGCTTAGTCTCTTTTGTACTGTAGCACAACAAACCGAGATAAGATACATCACAGAATTAGACATTAGACATACAAAGTATGGTACGTAATGTAAGAAGAGATATTTCTGATGTCAAGTAAACTGTAATTACAGTATATATTTCCATAAGAGGATTGAATTCCCCCAAAAGTTTAAAGCACACAGGTTTGTCAAAGCCTTTACCGTTATGGCTACATGGTAAAAAAAAATACAATTTATGTGTATGTTAAAAATATTTAAAGATTTATTTGTTGCAGTGCTGTGTACAGTGAAATGATTAGTTACCATCTACAGAGACTGTGCATTCTTCAAGTATAACAAAACAGAGACAAAATATATAAAAATAGAAAGAAAAAAAAAGAAGTATAAGAAACTGTAAAAAAAAAAAAAAAAAAAAAAAGACACTTAATAGTGTGCAATCCAGTGTATGTTTATAAATGAAATGCATTTACTTACTGGTAAGTTGTAGGACTAACATTTATACACCTTGGATGGCTCCCTGATTCAAACTTGCTGGCCAGTGTCACATTGTTCCCAAACAGGCAATAACGTGGCATTTTAACCCCAACCACTCCTGCCAGCACCGAACCTGTGTGGATACCTATTCTTAGCTAAAGGAGACAAGGAGGAAGAAGGTGGTGGGGTTGGGGGAAAAAGGGGGTAGAAGCAGAGAGAGACAAAACAGTTCAAATCGTGTGTTATATATATTCCTTTAACAATTCACATACCTGCACTTGCCTGAAAATGGAAACATCTGATGTTACTCTACTTCATTTAAGTCTTTTCCCTCTCTCTTGACTCCTTTACACTATTGATAGATGAATTATCAAATAGTCTGAAGATGGTTGAAGTCAAGTGTCTCTTTAACTCAAACAGAACACATGTTACAGACACAGAGAGTCCGCAGAGTCTCCATAGAGAGTTCTGAAGAAGGAAAGAAGTTCACTGGTATTTATCCTGATGACCTTGAGAGGCACCCGTGTTTATTACAGATTTCCACCAGACCTAGACAAAGCTTTACAGAGTTCTCCCTTCCACATGATATCCATATGACTTTATCATGCTGTTACTCTCAATGGCCTGCCGTCTAACATATACGTACATAGATATAATCATATATGTTACACATTGCAAGGTATAAATTTTTCTATCAACTGTAAATGCATGCAGCTTGATTGTTATGTCACTCAAGTCTGATCTAGTGCTGAAATGATAAATTCAATTAATCAACAAGTTGATTGACAGAAAAGTAATTGGAAACGTTGTTGAAAATGAATAAATTATCTAATTCACTTATAAAGCAAACATGTAAAGACATTAGCTGAATCTAGCTTCTCAAATGTGAGGATTTGATGCATTTCTTTATCACATATGACACAAAACCGAATATCTCTGGGTTTTGAGCTGTTGGTTGGATAAAACAAAATATGTCACTTTAATTTGAATTTGAATAGGCATTTTTCTCTATTTTCTTTCTTTACACGCAAAAAGGTGAATCAATTATTAGGAAAAATAATGAAAATTCCAAAATTGGAGCCCCAGTCTGAGCTCACTGTGAGCCTTAAGGGTAACATGCAGCAACAGATTTTAATCCATCCTGGCATCTAAATTGACTAACCTGTCGCATCCTGAGCTGCACCACAACATATGAATGTTCATTAACTGGATCTCCCTCCCAAATTGATGCCAATCATTCATGTGGTGCCCATCCTGCAGCTCAATGTCTGTCTTGTTTTGAACCAGAAGTGATGTGTGCATACTCATCCACTGAATGGGAACTGTACTGTGACAATCACACCGCCATAGTAGCTGTTATATCTTATCTGAGTTTCTTTGGCAGCAGATTTTTAGAGTGATGAAAATCTTAAAATAGCAAGAGAGAGGGAAATAAATTAAGAAAAATAATTGCTGCCATCTCCTCATGCTGATAGATGACATATATAGGGCAGTAACATAGTGCTCATAACATAATCTGGTTAAAGTATGAATCTATAAATGGCTGGAGGCAGCGTGAAAGCTATCCAGCCATCTTTCCAATTTGACCATTTCACTTCATGGCCTCTCGACAAAACTATTGATTTCCTACGCTTGGGGACACTCATACAGTACACACATGCAAAAGCCGGTGGAAACAAGTAGATTTCTAATGATCTACTTGAGCATCTTATCACCTTGGTAACCAACGCTACTGTGTGCATGCCAGCACACTGCGAGGTAGTCATGGCAACAACAGGCGATGGGGATAGTGAGGTAGAAAGAGCACAGACAGACAGAAAGACAGAAAGAAAGACAATGGAGAGAGAGAACCCTATAATTAGGTGGCAAAACCTTGACAGCACGGGAGGAGATATAAAGAAAATGAGAGAGACAGAAAACAAGAGAAAAAAGGGCTGGCAGGTGCACTGAAGTGACCTATTTTTCAGCTAAACTGTTCACAGATGGCCATACACTTTTCTGTCCATCTCTACAACAGACAACCGTTCACATACACACACACACACACACAAACAAATCTGCATCCAGTGCCCACTCTCCTCTTTATTTCTTAGTCTCAAAACACAGACATAGAAACACTCATACACTCCTGCCCTCCGTGTTGATATGAGTCAGCATCTACAGCACATGGCCCTCAGTGAACCAATGAGCAAATGGCGCAGCAGCACAGGCAACCAATCACAATCTACCCTCCGGTTAAGCTGACAGAAGGATTCAGAGATGGAGACAGAGAGAGGAAAGAGTTGTTATAGAGTCAATGTTTCATAAACTATAGCTGCTGTAAACAAAACATAAAACTCATGCAAGCAATGGCATATTTTAAAACAAATGTTATGAAGATGAAGTATAAAACAAAACCGTGAAGGAAACTATTTTCTGCTTTGTGGATGTTCTATCACCCTGGGAGCCCAATTCTTAACTCACAGCTACTCGACTGATAATGAATGACAATTACACATTTAATTACCTAACAGTGTTGTAATTCTAGTATATTATTTATTGAGCAACCTGCTGCCATGCAAAACCAGTTTCTGTGATACCTTCACAACAGTATGCAAGGAAAATGGTGATCTCAAATTGGTTGTAGATATAAAAGAGAGAAGTTTTTGTGTTAATGACGTGACATTTTTTCAAGTATTTTCATTAATTGTACCTTTTAATCAGCCCAATGAAGCACCGAGCGAAATGTGTTGCTCATATCTGTGTTAATAAAAGGCACATGCTTATATATTTTCATGGGCTGAGTGTGTGGTCACCAGAAAAAAAAAAGAACACTTTTTTGTTTTGGATTATTTCTGAATCCAAACTTCTATGATACTGCTAATCTGTTTGGTGGAAATAAGCCTACATAAACACAGAGAAACAACTAAATTCAGTCTTGTCAGTTGTTTTGATAGTGATGCTCTCATGTGAATACAAGAACTAAGCACTAATGTGTCTGCACTTACAGTGTGTATGGTTTGGAAACTGTGGCAGTTTAGATATAATTTATATTAGCAGTAATGAGATAAGCCCTACATTCCTGATATCTACACCCAGTCACCTACTCATACACCCACACATACACAAGCACACAAACACACAATATGAGATATTGTGCTACATGCCTGAACAGAAAGCATCA
Source organism: Euthynnus affinis (assembly GCA_029490765.1). NCBI lineage: Eukaryota > Metazoa > Chordata > Actinopteri > Scombriformes > Scombridae > Euthynnus > Euthynnus affinis. The sequence continues at coordinate 19,115,945 of CM055845.1, read as the reverse complement.
ATATACTGTAGATTTAATGTTGTTAGGTTTACTATATTGTTTCTATATGTATTCCCCTCTTGTATATTTCTCTCTATGCCTCTGCATCACCCTCTCCATCTTGTTCTCACTAAACCTTTTCTCCCTCGCAGCTCTCAGGCTAGTTTGCATAACAGTGCAACATTGGCTGGAGTTGAGTGCACTCACTGAACAGCATTTATCATGCTGAAGTGTTGAATATCTCCGTAACTCCCCTTTATACCAACATGAGGGGAACAGAGATAAGAAAGAGGACAGTATAACAAGGGTGCAAGAAAAAAAACACAGAAGAGCAGAAAAAGAATAAGAATGGAGAGAAAATGCAACTGAAGAGGGAAATAAAAGGCGTGAGTTAGAGAAAAGCGCAGTGGAGAGAGAGAGAGAGACTGAGGGAAAGAGAGGAGGGGGTAGAGAGAGATAGAGAGGGTAAGAGGAAGGACAGAGAGAGAGAGAGAGAGAGAGAGAGAGAGAGAGTAAGTGGAAGAGCAAGAGAGCAGGCCAAAAATGCTTGGCAAGGCCTTTCTATTTTGAGATAAATGGACAATGTTAGGAGCACAGCAGTACACAGACCAGTGTCCTTTCTGTTATTCAGCAGCTATCTGTCTTTGCTCCTCTCTCATACACACACATTTAGTTTCTATCTGTGTCATCTTCTATTTATATTTTAAAACAAGTCAAGACACAGAATGTTTCAAAGTGTTTGAAAGCAATGTTAAAAGGCTAAGGCTGTCATTATTCTATATTTTTCTCATTGTCAAAAAAATCCTTGAAAAGACCAAAAACAGCAATGTGTTAGTCAATTTTCTCAGTACTTTCTGACTTCCCACCATGTTTTTAGTGTTCAGTCCTGAGTCTTTTTGTTGCTACTGAGTATGTAAAACAGGTCACAAATATATAGTTTCATTTTAAAAAAGGCAAAAGTATTTCCCTAAAGAGCCAGGCACTTCAGTGTTTAGCATTATTCAATCAATAGTAAATAGTGCATGTGTTGGGGACTATTTTCAGCCACAGATTAATAGACTTTTTGTGCTCTAGTGAATGTTTACAATAGCAGGACAGTGCGTGTGGGATTGACTCAAAATAAACTATAGTGGCCGTGTTCATGTTAATGAAGGTTAATGAATGATTTATCCTGTAATATGACTAAATATAAGAAAGAAAGAAAAAATATATCATCAAATATATCAAACAAATTAATGAACTTCTTGCTTATGCTATATTTTGTGGATCCTGCTTCACTACTGATCTGTGACAAACCAGAGAAAGGTCGGCAGAAAAAAGAAAAGAAAAATGCAACTTACTGTGGGTAAGGACTCTGACTCATACTCATGACACTGCAAGTAGGCACCTTGGCCCACAAAGCTACCAAAGCAGCCCAAGAGTGATGGGTGACCTTGACAGAGACTGGACTGAGGATAGATCTAAATAAATCATATCCTGCATTCCCTTTTCATTCTACTGATTTAATATGAAAGGTTTAAACTCAATTCCATTAGTTATGCCCCTTTCCTTCCCTTCCAACCAGTTTTTTGGCTGGACCACAACAGCAGGGCCAGTCCTATAAAAGCATTTGTCCCTGACTGACTGACTGATTGAGTGATGAAGTTACACCATTGGTTGGCTGACGAGTTTCCTCATTGGTCCAGTCCAGCCTAGAGAAGTGTAGGAGAGAAAACAATTCTCCATGCTCTGAGAGGCATGAGGAATACACAGTTAAAGCACCCAAAATAACAACTGCCGATTAACATATCCAGGAATTCACATTATAAACACTACCACTGAATATCCCTGTAACCAATTGGCAACAATTTCACATACGATCCTGCTATATACTGGATTTTGAGCAGAGCAGTTTGCATTTCTTTATCTGTATGAAGTCATCCACCACTCATTTTAAATTTGAATATACAGTAAAATAACCCACAAATCCTTATCAGTTAAATTCAAATCCACAGCGGTCACTGAGTTAACGCTTTGTCATTGTCATGAACCTTCACATTGATACTTGATAAACATTAAAGTGTTTGCAGCAAGTGACTGCAATTTTAACACTTATATCTCTACTGCACTTGATACAAAGGACATTCCTTTAGTAGTATAAGTTCTATAAATGTCTCATTACAAATTAAATAAAAAAATTATTACCAACTATTTCTCAATTAATTGATAATTGTTTAGGCTGTGAAATGTTAAAAAATATTGAAAAAATGCCATTTGCCATTTCTTAATTCCTACAATGATGCCGTTGATCCAGAATCTTAAGATGTTCAATTGACTGTTATGTATGTTGAAGTAAACAACAAACTCTCACATTTAAGAAGCTAGAACTAGAGTATTTTTGGTATTTTTGCTTGAAAAAAGACAAACCATTAATCTGTTATCGAAACAGTTGCTGATTTTCTGTCTATCAACTAATTTACTGATCATTTCAACTCTACATGATGGTTATAATATGCAAAAAGGAACTTTACACATAATATACTGTTGAGAAGTCCAGGAGAAAATACAGCATATAAACTGAAGGAATATTGCAATTATTACAATTACAATTACAATATACAATATTGCAATTGCAATATTGTCAATCAAGCAGTGATGAGGGGAGAGATGAAGAAGGACAAACACACATGCACTCAGATGCATATAGTACATAAATAGAACAAAACATCACATACGCACACCCACATGGCACACATAGGCGCATATAGTCATCTCCCACTATAAATACAAGTGCATCTACATTAAGAAACATACAGCCACACACACAAACAGCATGACACATGCAGCTGGCTGGAGAAGAGTATGTATAAAACATATTTTCAATAAATGAAAGATAGATTTTTAAAAAATGGCATACAGTAGATGTATAAAATAAAATGGAATCGATAAGCACAGGGAAGTAAAATTGTGAGGGTAGGAGAATAAGAAAAGCATAAATGGATGAACAAACCAAACATACTAGTCTCTTGAACACTGCAAACAAGTCAAGTATCCACATAATCTAAATGTGTTGCAGCATCATTGAAGAGGTAAGGACTGGGATAAACACTATAATGGAACCTAAACTAAAATTTGTAAACAAATGGAGCATCTTAAATAACTAATTTTAACAAATTAGGCTCATGTCTGCATCTTAGAAGCAGACAGATGTTATAAAAATAGGGATCAGGCTTTTTAGGGCTGATCCTACCACTATAATTGGAGAGCAGTTTGTGTGTTTGTGTGTGTGTGTGTCCTACCATTCATCCCATCCCCTCCGAACTTGCCCCAAAAAAAGGTTCAGGGCCTTTGTACATGGTGTTTTTTTCAATCATTACACTGTTTTAATCATTTCATCATTTTTAATGTTACATAAATACTCAGCAGTTTTACTTTTTACTTTGGAATCCTTTTGAAAACTTTTTCCGCCATACCAACAGTAACAGTTACACAAAGTGTCTTATCTACTGGGAATATAACAGAAGAAGAATAATAGTTACACTGAAAACACTGGTGAGGATCCACTCCAATGTCTGCAAGTCGTGATGCCACCAAACGCAAGAGATTGGTGCACAGTAGTGAATTTTAGTCGCAGTTTGAATTATACTGGTAATTCACCATTTGGTGTTGGCATGCTAATAAAGTACCTAGCTAGCTAGCTCAGTGTTCGTGTCTCATGCTTCTTGCAGTCGGTGCAGTCTAAACTGTCCAGACTGCACACATGGTCTCCATGTCTTGATATCTAAGATATATAAATTAATACTGTTACACTGTTATTTTTCTTTTGAACATATGATTGTGTTTTCATTAGCAACTACCTCATAGTTCACATTATTCATGTAAAGCCTAACCCTTTCATGCATGGAGTGCAGATTCCTCCAGGGTACGTGGTGAAGGATCTCAAGACTCTGATTTCTGAGACCTTCCATGACCTCTCGAAAGCATGTGGTGACAAAGACAACCTGCTTAAAAGTGTGGTATATATACACCTCTGAACAAGGATATCAGAGCCACCAATGACATGTTTGGCTTTGTTCCCTGAAGAAGAGAGAGTATTTTTCAGCTGACTCAGTTCTGAAGGACAATAACAAGGATGCACTGCCTATTGAGTTCCTAAACTCATTGTCACCCTCTGGAACCATGAAATGAAACTGAAAGTAGGAGCTACAGTCATGCTGTTCAGGAACCTGCAAGCAGGTCACAACCAGATTCTCTAAAATGGCACCAGGATGGTGGTGGTGCAGATGATGGACAAGGTGGTTGGGTGCCACATTGCTGTAGGGACAAACAGGGGTCAAAGGGACTTCCTACTAAGGATTCCTCATCATGACAAAAATGATGAGCTTCCCTTCAACTTTTTCAGGCAACAGTTCTCTGTCAGCCTGGCTTTGCCAGTTACCATTAACAAGGGTCAGAAACAAGAAAATGAGGGAGTTGGTATCTACCTTCCTTAGCCTGTGTTCACTCACAGCCAGCCCTAGCCTTCTCCAAAGAGAAAAGAGAGCCACCAACATGAACATTATTATTGAAGGAAATTGACCATTAATACTGCTTGGAGGATATATTTATGGGGTGGAGCCAGAGGATCAAGGGGGGTCAAGGGAGGCTGGGGGTGAAAACAGTGGAGAGGATTGTACTACAGGGGCAACAGTCTCAGGGATCAGAGGAGTGTCAAGGAAAAAGGTTGCAATAACCAAAGGATACTTTGTTCTAGTGTAAATAACTGTCTTTAAACATGCCTAGAAAGCTCACACGTTGGAGACATTGTAAACTATACCACTAGTCATTTTAGAAGAGCAAGCTGAAAACTGTAATTCACTGAAATTTCATATATTCCCTTACACTCTTCAAACACGCCAGCTGTATCCTTTCTTAGCTCTAGATGGTTCTCACTCCCCTGTATGTCTCTCTCAAAGAGTATACGGCAGCTTTTAAAAGCAAAGAGAAAGTTAGTTACATAGCTTCCTTAAGGCACCTGCATGGTGAAGAATGAATGAAAACTCACCTTGATAGGTTTTCCATCGGGTGTCAGCACTTCTTCAGAAAGTTCCATCATCTTCAGAGCCATGTGAGCAATTGGCCTCGCATGACTATCAACTTTCTTGTGAAGTCCCCCTGCCACACAATAGGCATCACCTATTGTCTCGATCTGTGTGAGAAATGGAAAGACAGGGAGGAAGGGCAGGAACTGAAATTATTAAGTGTGGCTGTTACTAGATGAAGATGCATGAAACCACAGAGCTATTCAACAACTCATCCTCTCCACTGAATGGTAGAACTTAATATAATTCCTAATTGTAAAATAGAAACTTCCTCTCTGTTTCCCTCTTTTGCCATCATCATTCACAATAAAGCCACTTACTGCCCCTTGCACTGCTTCTGCTTGAAATAAAAAGTACAAGCACTCCCACAAATCCTTGGCACCAGCTTGAATCCATCACCACCATTAGGATTACATCATTACTGATACATCCCCAACTTATCATCCTGAAGTTCACTGAAAGTTACCAAAATACTAAACAAGTACCAAACCAAAGTGTCACTTCAACCTTGTATTGACACATAAAGAGCCCATAATCACAAAGGCCTCAATCTTATTTAATGTCTTTAGAGCAACAATTTTACAGTTATAATTTTTATTAAAGGGAAGACAATGAAGTTTAAGTATTTTATTTATGTACGTATCAACTTTGAACAATCTTAAACATGAATGTTTAGTGTACTGTGCCACAATTAGCTTAAAATCAATTTACATCAGCAAACTGGCAAACATAATGCAATTCATTAAGATATACTTTTTTTGTCTTAGCCCTTGAACAATATAGTCCTGTTAGTAATGGGGATTTTGAGTTTCTGATTTAGACCACCATAGAACTGGTCTGCTTCAATCTGTGTCAAGAGACAATGGCCTGGTACAGAGATGCTTGGATCATCTTGATCTGTCAATATTCTTTTCAAATCGCTTTTTCTGAATTGCCGATGAGCAATGATGCCATTTGATCTTTTAATCATCGGTTTCCCATATACACTTAATTATGGCAACTCACCCAAATACAGCTGTCCCCATCCTAAAAGACTTTTTTTGTATTTTTTTTAAATGTTAAATTTGTTCTTTTGTGGAAATACAGTTGATAAAGCAGACTGTTACAGAAATTATCCCTGCATGCTGCTTTACACCATTAATAGTGCATAACACTAAGGGAGGTTTTTACCTAATAAAGTGTTCTTTTAATATACTGTTAGTAAATGGTCTTTCAAACTGTGTTATATTTGTATATTTGCAATGAGCTCATTCCAAAACATTGATAACATCTACATATACAGATGAAGTGTTATTTTGGCCATGAAGCCAACTCATTCCATGTCCCTGTTTGCTAGGGATTGCAAGAACAGCAAGTCTTCCCTTGTTTAAGAATTACTCCCCAAAATGAGAGCATGTGAATAAAGCAAACATGGGAGTGCCACCTTCATAGACGTGTTGCCATATTTCCATTGGAAGTAATGAGGGGGCTACTGTAAGTGTCAAGATAGCTGACATTGCCATTATGAAGAAAAAGAGAGATGATACAAGAGGAAAAAAAGAAATAGAGTGAAAAAGGAAAACAAGGAGACAAACTGCTCTCATTTAGTCCTTCCACCGGCTAAGTCATTTAGGCAGTAACCATGACAATGGCAACATATGGGTGACTCAATCTCCTCAACATGTCCTCCTGTTCATGCTTTTTCTTTTACACACACACACTCACTCTTCCTTTCCCAACACATATACATACACTCACTCTCTCTGCCTTCCTCTCATATAGCGAATCTCTTCTTCTTTCTTCTCCAAAAGTCTGATAAATGACATTTCTGATACACACAGGAAAAGCATGTTTTAATGAGAAAGTAGCAAATATATGCTGTATGCGACGATTATGTGATGCAAAGAAAAAGATGACAATGAAAGAGAGAAGACAAATGAGTAAACATGAAGAAAAAAGACAGAGATGATGACAGAAAGACAGGATGAAAAAGAAGGAAAGACAGCAGACACTGTAACTAGCGATGACTGTAACTAGGCCCGAAGCCACTCTGTCAGATGGACAATATTGACACATCTTTGTTAAGCTCCCACAGACTAACCATTAATCAGTTACTTTTTCCATAACACATGCACACACACATAACAGCACACACACACACATACACACAGTGTGAGTGACATACCCTAAAAATTTAGCTAATCTTACAGTTGAAATGAGGGATTTAACTTCCTGTTACTTCCTAAAAAAACAATTCATCTTTTATGGTGAGCTCATTCTGCACATGTGAAAATAAACCAATAAAGCCATTGCACTTTGTAAGCAATCCCAACCCTTTGTCGTTATGTCTCACCCAAACGAACATCATGTGTCAAGAGGTTTTACCGTACATAACATATGCAGTATGATTTGTGCATCTTTCTATCTACTGACCTTATAAACATCCAGAATGCCACACTGGTAGTCGAAGCGTGTGTACAACTCATTCAGCATGGAGATGACCTGCATAGGTGTGCACTGGGCACACACAGCAGTAAAGCCCACGATGTCTGAGAACAGCATGGTGACATCATCAAATTTGCGAGCGGGCACTGGCTGACCCTGCCATAGTTTCTGGGCCACATCACCCGGAAATATGGAATAAAGGAGATCAACAGTTCGCCTCTTTTCCTCCTCCAGTGCCTGGTGAGTCCGCTCTAACGTGGCCTGGGAGAGGAGGAGGGAGGGGGGGTAGAGAGAAGAGAGGGAGATTAAGCGGTTTTGTTCTGTGCACTTTGCTTTGATGAAGGCACTGATGACACCGATGCTGGGATGTGGGAGTACTGCACCAAATTAAAACTGCTGGTGTATTAATTTCATTTATTTTGGATGGTGTGTATCTGCATATGGTTATTTGTGTCTGTGGGCGGGCTCCTCTGTGCCAAGTCTGTCTGATGCAGTGCTATACCATTGTTCATGCAGAAAAGTCGACTAAAATACAGCTATTTATAACAGTGGCCTGAGGGATTAGTAGCAGTGAGAGAATGATGCAGTGAGCAGATGCATGGGATTGGGTCAAGACTCAGTGACTTGCTCATGGGTACTTTGAAAGCAAATTATAAGAGCAAGTCCCAGGAGCTACGTTCTTCCAGCTAGTGTGGATTTAAAAAGGCAACAGTGAGATTTAACTCGTCAGTGCACACAGTTGCTCCAGTGAGTCGTACATGATAGGAAACCAACCGCAAAACAAAGACTAAACATATTGCTGTTAAATTGGACTATTTCAAGATACTGCTTGCTTTAAACATTTTTTGCATTACTACATTCTCTTAACTAATCGGTAAACATTCTACCTTCAGTTTGTCCATTCTCTTCTTGAGTCCGTCCTGAGCCTTGGCCTGCTCCCCCACCAGGATAACGTCCCGCGTGGCATCATGGATGGGGATATCTGACAGGTGGAGGCCCCTGCCCATCAGCTCCTCCAACTTATCAACACGTGGCGAGCCCAGAAACATCAGGGAGCAGGACTCGGGCACGTGGATCATTTGACCCTTCAACTCCATGACCTGGAAGACAGAGAAATCAGATTGGAGAAAAGAGATGAATCAGCAAAGTCTTTCGTATATTTATTTATTTTACAGGACATCACAGACAAATAATGACATTTAATTATGTGAAGTGTTTTTATTTTATTGTAATTCTGTCTGTAAAGCAAGTTGGTCAATAATTCTTGGTTTTAAATGTGCTCTATAAATAAATTGACTTGACTTGATTTACTGCACACAAACCCTGTATTACTACTATTTCAGTGACTACCTCCTCTGTAATTTGCCTCTACGTGAAAATCAATGTAAAATGGTGAATCAAGAATGAAACGTTTCCTCTTTAATTGTGACTGACAGAAACCTGATCTCTTGATGTTTTAAATATCTAATTATTTTCCAGTACACAACTCTATTGTAGTGGTTTTGAAACACATCTTAAGGTACTGTGCATTTGGTCATTTGCTGGTGAAAATGTATTAGTAACAGCAACAAAATAGCAATAATACCATGTACATGATCAATTACTGTTTACAACGGTCAAGGTGTCACGGTATCAGGTGTGTTTTGCTGAGATTGGCTTTCCTTCTTCATTGCTTGGCATCTCACTGCTGTATGTGTAAAAAAAAATAATAATTGCAAAATAAATCATTTTCCCCCCCTTTCCTTTCCCTATTTTTTCTCATTACCTTATTTAAGCCCAATAAATAGAGAATAACAAATTATTATTGATGGAGACAGAATATAGAAATGAGCATAAAGCCTTGTTATTCCACCAGATATGTCATGTTTCATCTGTCATCTGGGGTATTTATGAACAATTTTTTTTTGTTTGCCAAAAAGTAATTCACATACAAAGAAATGTACAGTATGTCCATATGTCCATGTAGTGATATTATGTTCATTTAGAACCATATTAGATCTTTCATGAACAAACTGCTACAAAACTCCAAGTGACTTTCAGATAGACTTAGAAGGATTAGTTCTACATAAACATGTTGTACTTCAACATTTTTTACAGCTGAGGTCTCTGAGACTCCAAACAGAAGTAATGTGTAATTGTCTGTAGCTGTCATCTTAAACATGTCATTTCAAAATAGTAACGTAACATCCCTAATACATACTGATTTATATAGTATAAAAACAAGTACGGATGTATATAAATATGAATACAAGAATAAAGGTTCTATGCTTACATACACATATGCAGACACACAAACATGTACATACTATACATATGCAAACACAATGTTGTACATACACCACAGATTACTAGACTTTAGTTCACACTTTGATTTTCATTTAGGCCAGGCTAGGCTCAATGCATAATGCATGCTGGCCTGTATGGAAAAAGCCCTTAAAAACTGGGTGAACTGGTGGCCTGGTTATTTGAAAGACAATCCTGTCATTATCTTAATATCATAGGTTTGACCCTCCAACATCAGCCATTAAATTAAATACATATGTCTCTTATAAGATGTGATAATTTTGAATAAATACTAACATGGCAGATGATACATACACATGTGCAGTATTATTACTGATTGTATCTGCAGAATATGAACAAAAATTGGATTTTACTAGTTTCTGGTTATTTTGCTCAAGGACTTGATGACAAATATATGCAGGGCCTGCTGGACATCCACAACACAGGTGTGGTGAGTATAAACAAAGCAGACCACCTCCTCTTCCTTGCAGATATAGATGAGAGATATTGAAATGGGCATGGGTTGCAGATTACCCAAGGAGATGTTGAGAAAAGACTTTACTGCCTTTTTGAATATGACTCTGGCTGTTTCACGGTGCTAACAACCTCTGCTAGAGGCTCTGTGGATTATCCGCTCTCTCCTTCTCCCTCTGCACAATTTCTCTCTCTTCTTATTTCAGCCCATGCTCCTGTTCCTTCCTATTCTTTACTTTTCTCTCATCCCATCTCTTTGTATCTTCACCTGTCTTTCATTGCTGCCTGTCTTTCACTCGCTCCCTCTCTATACTCTTCTTCTTTCTGTCTCTTCCATTCCTTGTCTCTCTCTCTCTTTCTCCATAGTGTCAGATAGATTATTCCGCCAGTGAGCACACTGCAGCCCTGTTTTATTTATAGCACAAGGCTCTCCTAGGTCTGCATAATACATACAGTCTACATCCCTACACACACACATACACACACAGAGTATTTCTCTTCACACAAACACAGAGTACATCCAACAGGGAGACACACATACTACCTCTTTCCTCAGAAACACCGACATACACACACATGCAAACATACATGCACATATGCAAACTACAACTCACAGGGTCCGAGGTCAAGACACACCCCCTCCCTTGAAACACAACTCAGTGTGATCCAATTAGTGTGAACTACTGATTGACAGACTTGGCTAGATGTAAACACACAAACACATTCGTACAGTAGTTTAGCAGACATGGTTTCTCTACATTAAATGCACATTCATCTACTGTATGCCTAACATCTGCATATGCTACCACACAAATACAGCAGTAGTCATGGTGTCATATGGGAGTTTAAGACACATTGATGTGTGTACACCCACTCAAACATGTACATGTACACTCTCAATTGCATAAACACACACACACACACACACATTTATATACATATGTCAGCAGTGGTAGAACGTGAGCTGCTGTTTCCTGAGGTTGTGTCTGGCCGAGTGGGAGGGCCTACATGCCTGACATACTAACAGCCATCTCCATGGAGACTGTAAAATCAGGAAAGCCAGATACAAAATGAATAACGTACTCTAATGCTGCTTGTACAAATGTACTATTCTCTCTCTTATCTGTCTCTACTGTTTCTTTAAATCCCTTTCTGTGTCTATGTCTGTCTCTCTTACAATATATATATATTGCATGAGCTCAATAAAAAAGAATAGGATTAGAAACATTTGCTCTTTTAATAATATGGTGATTTCAGATAAAGATGTAATCATAAATTCATCTCTTACATTAAAGAAAAACTCTGCTTTGTTCCGCTATGGTATTATTTTTGTGCTTTTCACCGTCATTTCTCTTGTATCGCTACAACAAAGTCTAACAGGGCAATACATTTTAATTTCACAGTTCGCTTTTGTTTTGCCATTTTCACAGATCTCAGCAATTCAATTGGTGAGAATAAAGTAATTTTTAACAATAAGTTGGATAATAATGGATAAAGCTACAAAAGTAGGACCCAAGTTGTCATAAATGAGAATTATTATTCACATTTAGACCAATTATAAAGGTGGAAATGGAGAAAAGATGTTTTTTATGGTTTGAGAAAATCGACATATGGATTGTGTAAAATGAGTTCTGCTCAGCATCAGGATGATGTCCCTCATTTTTGTACATTCAGTGTGTATGTGAAGGAAAAATAAATGTGACATTTTGTTGAATGAAAAAAAGACAAAATCACTGAATATAGGAACAATATAGGTATTGATAAGATAAATATGGACCCAGAGGAATTAATGACGATTTTAGCATTAGAGTTTTTATCTTCATTTTTACTACTATTTAATAAAGGTTTTTGAAACATTTACATGTGTTTTTAAATGATATCTTTTTTTTTAAATAGTATTTTGATGTATTGAGATGTTTTTTGCTGTTTATGATTCATTTTGTTATGTACTTGAAATTTCAGGGTAGCCATACATGTGTCAAGCCCTTATTGGATATCTGATGAGAATCCAGCCTTCTTGTAGAGTATATATGTAGGCTTCTTCTAGAAGTCAACTCAGTGTTGTTGTTTTTTTCACATTTTGTTGATAGAGAAAGCAGTTACAGGTCATGTAGTTTTAAAGTTTTATTGCAAGTCAGTTTGTTTCAAGCAATACTGTTTGCTGAACTTGCCTTTTGCCCTTTATCTGACAAGGTCCCACTGGAACTACAGTGTGTCTCATAAGGTCAGCCTTTAAAAGCCCTCAAGTTCATGTTAAGTTCACAACACAAAGAAGTCCAGTCTTAGTCAGTGCACCATGTAACACCTCAAATGTGAGATGCCCTTGACTGCAGCATCAGGTGATGTTACTTCGCTGCCAGTGGTGAGCAACTTCATCAAGCCCTCCAGCAGTTACAGCATCAGACTGCAAAGCGACTGCTGTTAATGTTCACATGTGTTTTTGTTTTCCTTTTACTGTTGTACAATTGCTGTTTTTGTGTTACTGTATCACAATGCAGGTTGAAATTCCCATCCAACTACAGTTATTATCAAATAACTAACTTCAAATCATACATAGTATGTATAATTGTACCACTGTCTCAACACCTTACTCTAAATGTCTGTCTTTGTCTCTCTGTTACTCTCATTCTCTTACTTACTCTGTGTCACACATACACATACTGATGCACACACAGACAGATACACACATACATGGACACACACATCCCCGGAGGCAGTTGTGTTGGCCTAGTTGTGCATCTCTGTTTAACTCAGCACTCTCCTCTCCTTCTGCCTGCATTTCTGTCATCGCAGCACAGAGAAAGAGGAGGTGAGTGAACGAAGGAGCAAAGAAGGGCCAAACAGAAGATAGTGGTTAGTGAAGATAGAAATACAGAAAGAGGGGGGAGGGTTGGAGAGATGGGAGGGAAGAGAAAGTGACAGTTGGAGGCTGAATGAGAAAAAGAAAGAAAGGGATAAAAAAAAATGGTAAACAGTACAGGTACATAAATGCCTTGAATGAAACATATTTCCTCAACAATACAACAATAGAGTGTGAGTGAGTTTATAGAGGGCAGAAAGTAGAGAAGGGATGTATACTTTTACAAAAGCAGATAAAAACACAACAAAATGTAAGCATGTTGTGTTCTAGTCAAGTATGTAACAATAATTCTTCTTTGTAAGCAGGTTGTTACAGTAAAGACATACACTGAGCCCTTGTTCAAGGTAACTGCATTGTTGCCATGAGGAAATACATTTCATCCAAGGTAATTATGCACCTGCTACGCTGAGAAATCTTCACAGATAAGCTATGAATGATAGAATGTTTTTAACATTATAAATCAGGGCATGAAATCAGCTTATGTGGAGTGCAGCAAACAGTAAACCGTTATGTTGTTAACGTTCTTGGTAGCCTGGTTTAAAACATCAACAAAATCTTAACTAGCAATCTACTCTAGTATTACTTCCTTTAGAATCTCCCAATTGATGTATTTTTTGTGAGACAAGATTGCTGTTTGGCTTTTTTTCTGCACATAACCACCAGATACACATATCATCAATTGCACACTTAAACTCAACACTAATAGTGTTTTGGTTTGTTTTTTAATTAATAAAAACAGCTGTTTAATAGTTTAAAATCAAATGAATAAATTGAATTAATTGAATTAATTAATTAAAAATCCGAACTATGTTCATACAAATAAAATATGTCCACACACATACTATATTCAAGGCATCTATGGTTATTCAATACGTCCACACACAATGGGATGCTGAAACTATCAGCATGTACCTATTTGAGTTTTCAATAACTGACAAGATTAGCAGGCTTTTCCAATCCTTGACAGATCAGCAGGCAACCACACTTCTTTGATTTGTAAGGAATTCAAGGCCAAACTTTTTTTCCCTCTTAATCAGATTACACTGGAGCAAATTCATCTTTCTCATCAAATCTAAGTATTATTGATTGCTGTCTAGGAGGTAGTAGTACCTCAGTGTGAGCATATTTGAGTATTTTGTCTTAATGATAATGATAGAGCTTTGTACCATGCAGTACAAGTCAAAGTAAATACTGCTGTGCCTTACAAGAGTAAGGCCTGTGTAGTACACACTGTACGTGCACATTTAACACATACAGATTATTGGATTGTACAGATTCAGGTTGCTATCGCCATAGGCAACAGGGAGCTGAGGTAGATGGAAAAAAGAGAGAGGACAGGGGGAGGAATAGCTGAAAAGGCCAGAAATGGAAATAGAGGCAGAAAGAAGAGGAGTAAGGAGAGAGGAAGAAGAAGAGGAAGAGGAAGAGGAAGAGACACACAAGGAGAATGAAACACACTGGACTTGAAAAATGGAAAAAAGGTACAAGTGAGGGAGATGAAGAGAGGGATAGCAGGAGGTGGAACGGACAGCTAATGGATAGTCTTTTGTGAGCAGACTCTGGCATGTCAACATACTCTCATTTGCATGAACAAGCACTGAGCAGCAAAGAGTCAATGAGTCAGCCTCTCTCATCCTTCACACACACACACACACACACACACACACACACACACACACACACACACACAAGCAGTGCTGCAATGCTCTTATCTTGTCAGACCCTGGCTATATTGTGCAGTACTCCTACATCCTACCTTCACAGTAAAACATGTACACAAACACAAACACACACTCACAGCATGTGGGCAAGATAAACACTGCATGAAAAAAACATGTAAACAATTTGCATGGGATGTCCTGTTTCAGATGAAAGAATAAGCAGAAGATTTAAAACACAGAAGTGAAGAAAATAACATTTATATATTCTATATGTCTAAATCAACCATCATTGACATTTTTGCCCCGTAAATGTGAAGACATGAGAAACATGCACAAGCCAATGGCAACAAAGCAATGCTAGCTATTAAATGCTACAGGATGCATATTTAGCAGGCAGAGCGCCGCTGTAAAGCTGACAGTGCTCCAGAACACAGCAGGGTCATGAGGCAGTCTTGCTACAGCAATGTTCAGACAGACAACAGCACAGTGTTGGGTCAGCAGGGGTGGTAACATGGTGTTCTGTTGCCAAAAAGAACAAAGGTTCCCTGACAAAAATATTAAACTTAGCTCAACTTTTGCTACAACGCCCAGTGCCCACTCATGCCCATTGTGTTGTTTTAACACAGGGCGGTTTTCAGTCTGAACATTTTGTAAGTGAGTTTCGGGGCGCAGCAGCACTGACTTCTGACAACCAGATGCTCACCCTATTAGCTATGCGCTTTCCATGACGTTAATAGCAAACTCCAGAGAATGAAAGTTTACTGGAAGCACTTGTTCCTTTTCTTATACTTAAAGTGCCAGCATGCCACATCATAAGTACTTGTCTGATGGTCGAACAGCTTTGGAAATCTCCTCCCTTCACACCTTTCCAGTATTGGACTTGGTGGAGCTGTGGCAACAGTTTATTTAACTTTCCACAACCCACGATCTGACTTTCACCCCCCCTTCATGCAGCGATTAACTAACTGTGTAAAGGAGACAGTAAGCAGGGTTTGAACTCCTCTGTTTGAACTCTCAAGCTCTCTTTTGTAATTCATATTACTATTATTTTTTAACTTTTGTGCAACACCACGAATGCCTTTCAAAAGAGACTGTATGAAAATATGCACTGCAATCCCCATAATCATCTCATCCCAAGCTGGAGGACTTGTTTACATTGGTCAATAAGCCAATGATTTGTCTAGTTTTATTCTTATTACTGTTCCCACTGCAGTAGTTTGTGTGGTGTAGGGTGATACAGAGGTCGATGCATTTATTTTATTATAACATTATTACACTCATAAAGCAACCACCATTAGTATGGTGGCCATTTTAGGACATCTCAGACTCAATTTATCAGGAACAGAACAAATTGATCAACATCATTGTAAATGGGACACTGCTAGCCAAATGGCTTGTTTTCATTGTCTCCAGGCCCAGTGTTGAATTATGTGTGACTCAAATGGACTTTGGTGAGATAGTAGAAAGCTCTTTTTTTCTTTCTCTTATTTCATGATCATTTTTTAATCCAACTGGTAAGTCTGAAAGAGAATAAAAAAGAAAAAGTATCCACTCAGTGATCACATTTGTTTTTATCTTGCTTCAACAATCAGACTATAAATATATTTGTCATATTCATTATTTTTTTCCTCCTCTCTTCTTTTTTCATTCACTCTGTTTTGTAAATTTATGAAGAGTAGATAGAGACAGAGAGGGCAGTGATTTTCAAAGCGCTCTCCACTGAACAAACACACCAACACGTCAGTGATTTATCTAGAAACAGATCAAAGGTGGTGCTAATGTCAAGATTCTCTTTGTTCTCATACATGCATGTGTACACGTGCACACACCAACAAACCTCAGCAAAAAAAAAAAACCCCACAAAAGCAATACAGTCGCATTTGTTAAATAACAAGTGTGACATTGCAGAGTTGAACACGGTGATGGTCCCTCAAACAAGATGTTGACCTTATCCCCTTACCCCAATGTTCCTTTTCCTCAATCTTCCTCTTTTAACTCTCTCTATTGAATGGAGTACAAATGTCATCACAGGAAGTTAGAAAAAAAAATACAACTTTGCATGTGAACACCTAAAAATTGTATCCACAACTTTAGCATATTCCATATGGCTCAAAAAGTGAGGACGTTTCCTTATGTAACATGTCTGACAACCAATAAGACACACACAGACAGAGTGTGTGTACATTTCTAAACTGTGTTCTGATCAGTTCCAGCCATCACATTTCAGAAACAACAAAACTGCTCCACAAAACTGACACACCGATAATTGCCCTCCATCAGGTCAGTGGAGTTAGTCTTTATTAATTCAAACAACTCAGCACTTAAACATGTAATGATAAAACTACTTTTGCATACACCTACTGTTGTTCCACGCATTTTTAAAACTTGGATGAATAATCCTAAAATTAACTGTGTTGAGAAACTGCAACACAATCTAAACCTGCTCCGATGTGACTTCTGTTTGAAGGAGGCAAGAAGACTAGGAAAGGCAAATTTGTATTAAGGATGTAGGAAAGTTCTTGAAATCTTGATGCTTGAGATGATGCACTGGTTAAAAGAGAGTCTTTGACAGTGCACCCTATGTGCACCCCCCTGTGTGCTGACCACAGTACACACATTACATGGACAGACAGAGAGAGATGGGATTTGACCTTTTCAGTAGGCCTTTGGATGTCTCTTGCACAGCCAATGTCCCTGGGCGGAGACAGGAAAGAAGTCAAACTGAAAATCCACTACAGGCCACTCAAATGCACACACACATACACACACACACACACACACACACACACACACAGCGCAGCACAGCACAGCACAGCACAGCACAGCACAGCACAGCACAGCACAGCACAGCACAGCACAGCACAGCACAGCACAGGGGAGTGTGGACTCTTTACCTTGGCCTGTCGCCTTCTCTCGTTGCCCTTTCTAGTGAAAATGTCAGCCCATCCTTCTCTTTCTGTCTTTTTCTGCTTCTCTGACCAGGTGACACAAGATTCATATGGCAAAAACAAAGAAAAAACAATGTCCGCCCACCCTGACCTACAATGCATACTGCAATGCAAATCTTTCAAGTGTTTAGTTGGTGATTGATGCTTGGGGCTTAGAAGTAGTATCTTACTTAAACTTAAGCCATGCCAGGTCTGATCAGTGGTGACACACACACACACAAATGGGAGAGGAGACAATTACATTAACTCAGTAAGACCAGAGTCAATAAGTTGGAGTATTTTTACTGCATGTGGTCTTTGGATGGGAAGGGCAAAGAAGACAGATTATTATAATGTAAGGCTGCTTCACAGAATCAAGAACAGCTACTTTAGCAAGCCTTTAACTCACATATACTCTACTCCAGTCCACCCTCTCATCCACATATAAATTTCTATTTTATGTCACTGATCCCTGAAAACCCTGAAGTACAGACATAATTAAAAATAAGAAAAACTGACATAAACTGAGATATTGAGGCTACAAATCTTATATTGCATTTGTGATCCAACCTCAAGCCAAGCTCACAAGTTGAAATAGAAAAGGCAGGGAAAAGACTTAACTCTTATCAGGGAGCTCTAATAGAGAAGTGGAAAACTGAGAGGGAAAAACAGAAGAAAGAGAAATAATTTGTTGAACATCTGTTGTTTCTTTTCCATTTTTGACAACTGGAAACACTTTCTAAATTAATTTACTGTCTGAATACATAAGGGGGAGAAAATGAAAAAGCTGGGGATGTGAGAGAGGAGACAGGAAAGATATGTCAGAAGGGAAAAAAAGAAAGAAATTGGTTGGAGGAGGAAAGGAGAGAGAATGAGTGAATTTGTAATGGAGACTGACAGAGAGGATGAAAGCTCAAACAGAGAGGTACTGTAGTGGTACTCAAGGTCTGACTGTGAAGAGGGAAATCCTGCTGCTACTCATGAAGGCTCATGGAATGTAAGCGTTGTGAGTTGTTGTGCATGCATATATGGAGGATCTGTGAACTTATGTAGTTATATTTCATTTCATTTGTTCAGATTAATGCTCTAAATCCTGGGATTGTTTTATTTAGCCAGAGCAAGACCAAAATCACCCGATTAGAGCTCTGTATACACAAACCTGAAACAGCATCCTGACCATACAATGCAGTGCAAACAATGTTCACGAGAAGAGCCCATGAATGAATCACTTCTGTGGTGTTGATTTGAAAAAAAAAAGTTTCATAACCAAGTTCCCTAAATTGAGACATACTGACTACTATGACTTATTATGTTAACCAACTATTTAAAACTATTTAAACTATTTAAAATAATTATAATCAACACATTCATACCATAGTAGTCTTTTAAAGCACAGGCTTAAATACAATATCTAAATGTATACCCAATGTATTGTCCTCCATAATCCTTTGACTATTAAATATTCTCTTCAGCTTTTAAACATGTGGAGAACTCAAATTTGAAAGATGATTTAAAGACAAAAAAGCAGCACATCCTGATCATCTAACATCTTACAGCATCTTACAGCAAATTACTTGAAATGATCTGAAGATTCAGTATTATTGTATCAAGTTTGTTTAGAAATTGGTTTGAGTGCTTTGTGAGTATGCTAGCTGTCTGTGGGTTCTATTTTTGTGGCAGCGCAAAGACTAGTGCAAATAGCACTATGACAAGGAAGGAAAACATGACATGACAGGACTTTTAACCGCACCATCTGTCTTGGCTACAGATTTGTGGTTGTGTGTATTTATGTCTTGCCACTCAGCATGATCCAAAAAACAATATTAATTTCCTGTTTGTAGAAGCTTTATTTCCAGTTGGTGAACCTTTTTTGTCATGCATCAGAGTGACTTGCACAGCTGTTTCTACATCCAGCGTGACACAACAATATACTCATCGACTTATCTTGTTTCTGAGTGCTGCTGACAGAGACTTAGTATATGTTTATGTTAACAGTTAACCATAGACCTTAAATGCGCCATGCTAACCAAGCTAGCAGCTAGTGCTAGGGTTAGCTCCAACCTCTTGTCCAAATATGGTCACTTATGGCTCCAAAAGTCCAAGATGGTGACAGTCAAATCAAAGATGGTGACGTTCAAATTTCTAAAACTCGAGGCTTCAAAATGGCAGTCCATGAACAAATGGGTGACGTCACAGTGACTACATCCATATTTTTTTTACAGTGTATCATAGTTGTTTAAGTTAGTTATGAAGTTGTAAAAAAAGGTATGCATCTTTATCCCCCACAAGCTACCAGATAATGACAATATGATAGTAGTGATGTTGTCATTAATGTCTTTTATGAATTTTGGCCCCTGCCCCTCTAACATCCTTTATATGTCCCTGCTCCAATTCATATAATGTATTTCTTTCGTTTTTTTTCTTTGTTTTTTAAATTTTCATATAAATTTACTCAACCCTTTTGCACATACTGCTGCTTCGTCTACATGAGTGGAAATAGTAGGTATGCATCCTTTTAAGCGAGAGCATTGGTCATTTGTCTGGTATATTTAAATATTTAAACCCAAGCTAGACATGGGACAACTAACAAGCACATTACAAGAAAACATGAAGAACAATCACAAAGCAAACACAAATCTACAAACACCTTAACAAAACAATAATTGTGACCAGGAAGAATTGTGTTGAACTAATGGCTGAGAGCTACTTCAGCTACACTTACAAAATGTGTGTAAATTACAAGAATATTGGAGTATCCTTTCTTGGCCCAGCATCTGTACTGTAAAATTACCAGTTATTGTACTGTATGTACCCAAACTGACAACTTAGTACCTTTACACAATATTGAGAGAAAACTATCCTTATTAATTCATTTGTTTGTTTTGGTTAATGGGGAGGAGTTGATAGTGATGTGACAAGGACATGATTCCTCACTAGCGTCCCACTCACCTAGTGTGCTTCCAGAGTAACTGTACTTTAATTCAGGACAAATCAGTACAAAATTGTAACCGAAACTATTTTATACCTTTGTGGTGGATCAAAGGATACATCTAACCTACACCGAACTCTCTCACCTGTACAAAAATATATACACAGCACAGTACTGCAGCTGAACTGATCAGTCTCCTCTCTGTCAGTTCTGTTTAGCATCAGGGTGTTTGGTGCTGTCACTGACAGCCTGAGGAGACCATCCAATCAATAAATAACTGGATAGCATGTAACTCAGATTGATTAATTGTTTCTGGCAAATTCGAACCAATTCAAACCTCACTCCTAACATGCAAAAACATTACAGGCTTACAGGTGTGTTGTGAAATGGCATTCAGTATAGACAGTGCTACAGTGGGATTTTCCTCTTCTTTCGTTTTTGAAAATAGTGCTGCGAAACTTAGTAGGCCATCACACGGCTACTCTCCACACAAGACTTAGAATTCCAACAAATGATTAAATTATTGTATTAGTATTATGTGCCAAACTCAGACATTACACTCTGTCCTGACATGTATCCTCATGAGGGAAACACTGTTTTTTTATCCGCTGACATTTGTAACAAACTGGAAAATTATTCCTTGGCTGTGTTGTACTCCACATATCATATTTCAAATGAAACAGTGGAAACTCTGGTTTGGGAGGTGCTTGAGTGCCTTCATTTTTACCATGACACAGGTGAAAGCATTGTAAAAAAAAAAAAAAAAAAGAAAAGAAAAGAAAGTACAGTTATGATCCAAATTACTAATTAATTAAAGATGTATAAAAAAATTGTGGTTTTTATTAAGTTTAGGGCATGTCTACCTAACATGGAGCTACTCTCCAGTGATCAAAACGCAGTGACAGAGCCATTTTTAGTATGAACTACCCTGGCCATGTTCTTTGTAATGCAGGAATATGCAGTGATGGAAGAGGTACTCAGATCGTTTACTTAAGTAAAAGTACCAATACAGCACTGTAAAAATACTCCATGACAAGTAAAAATCCTGCATGAAAAATCCCACTTAAGTGAAAGTACAGAAGTATTAGCAATAAGCAGCCTTTAACTATTGTAGCCGCTGGACTTGGATATAACTACTTTATATACAGTTAGATAGTTTAGTCCAGTGGTTCCCAACCAAGGGGTCGGGCCTCTCCAAAGGGTCACCAGAAAAATCTGAGGGGTCGTGATACAATAAAAAGGAGAGAAAAGAAGAAAAGTTCTGATACACAAATCTGTTTTCATTTTTTGACAATTTCTCTAATCTTTGATTTTTGGTAAAATATTGGATCATTTGAACATTTACTGAAACGAAACAATGTGAGAAGTTTGGAGGGAAAAATCACTATTTGGTGGAGCTGTTAACAACTCATAGACATCTGAAACATGACCCTGACTACACACTGCTTTTTGTAAGACGTCAAAAACCAAAAAGGTTGGAAATCACTGGTTTCATCTTTAACAATGTGTTGTATCTTAAAAGCATGTTTTATTATCCATTGTGTCAAATTTTAATCTGAAAAGTTACTAAAGAGGTCAAATAAATGTATTGGAGTGTAAGTTTAAAGTAGCATGAAATGAAAATACTCAAGTATAGTACAAGTAACTCAAAATTGTACTTAACTATGGTACTTGAGCAAATGTACTTCGTTACTTTCCACCAGTGAGAATATGTCACCCACTGCAACAATATAACTGTTTCATGTGTTTTAATAATTTTCAATGACAGTGAAGGTCTGTGTGGAGGCTTAAGCTACTGTCTACTAGTCTGTGGCTACGAGGACAATTTCTGTTTCTTGATTAAATTCATTACTGGGTTTTGTCTCTACAGGGCATTTGTAGATTTAAGAAAAACAACAAAACAAATAACCCAGAAATAATCCTAAAACTAAAAATTTGGAACTGGATTGTAGTTTACAACTGTTTCTATTAGTGCAATTTTCTTTATATGTGGTAAAATGTAGGATTTGAACAGCACCATGTTAGGCATGTCTTTACCTTCTCCTTGGTGCCAGTCTGTGTCGTGTCCGGCCTGGTACGAATGGTAAATGGTGATGCAAGCCTCAGCAGTATGCCCTGGAATGAAGGCTCCATCTTGGGTGAGACAATCTCAAAACAGTCCCTGAATGAGAGACTCCGGTGTGGCTCGATGCGAGCCTGCCTCCTCAATCCCTCTCCAAGCTGTAGTAGCTCCATGCGAGGTCCCAGAACAAGGTGAAATGGAAAGGCACGGCAAAACGTGGCCAGGCCAATGCGCAGATCACTGGGGTTGGTGGAAAGTGAGAGTGGAGGCCTCTTGGAGCACACTGAGGAAGAATTTGGGAGGGAGGGGAAGGAGGGAGGGGATGTCTCCTGGATTTGGAAGGACAGGCAAACTGTGGGTGCAGAGGTTGGAAAAGGAGAGGGAGGAGATGGGGAGGAAGAGGGTGATGCAGAGGGGGATGCCGTCGGAGTTGGGGTTACAAGGTCACCATCTGTGTGTTTTGCATCTTCATTGGGCAATAATGGAGTTAGAGGTGGCACCTCTTCCACTTCAACTTCTGAATGAAAGATCCGCCTGGCAACAGCTCTGATCAACCCTGGCATGACCAATCCCAC
The DNA here is from genome assembly GCA_029490765.1 of Euthynnus affinis. NCBI lineage: Eukaryota > Metazoa > Chordata > Actinopteri > Scombriformes > Scombridae > Euthynnus > Euthynnus affinis. Next base: position 19,092,711 of record CM055845.1, on the reverse strand, counting down.
AACAGGCGCAGGGTTGAAACAATGAAGAAGCAACACCTTTCCTCTTCCATCTCTTTGTCCTCGCTCTCCAACTTTGTCCAATTTTCTTCTCCCTGTCTCTTCCTCATAGGGATCCTTGCACTGGAAGGAGGGGCTCTCAGATGAGGCACGGCGCCCTGTAGAGGTGCGAATGTGTTCCAAAATGGCGTCAAAGCCATTGAAAAAGTCCTGGAGGTTTCCCCCTACAGCTCGGAGAACTCGCTCATTTTCTTCAAAGCAGAGGCCAAAGAACTCTTCTCCAAAATGCTCTCGCAGCTCACAGAATGGTACTCCTGGGAAAAAGGAGATGCAAAACAGGAGGACTCCAGTGTTAGCAACTGGAAACTGCATTCTACTGAGATTACATGTATATTAACAGTGTTATAGATGTCATACACAATCATATACCTGTTCAAATAAACTAATCAAGTATTAGTAATAAGATTGAGGAGGCATTTCATTCTGCAAGCTTTCATCTGAGTTCACTGTCTTTAAATATTATTTCCAGAATTCTGCAGTTGAACACTTAGTCCCTTAAGAGGTACATGAAAGAGTGTATAATAATTTCCTCACTTTTACATGAAATCTAATGTTACCTCTGATCCATGATAATTTTTGGCCTACACTTAAAATAAGCAAAAAATAATTTTAAGCATATCAACCACAGAAAATCAGTGTTCAAAATAATCAAACATCAAAGCCTTGCTAAAATAATGAATATTGATGAGAACAAAATAATCATGTCACATGCCTACTGACTGTACAATAACTGAGAATAACATAGGATTAAAGGATTATAGCTAAATTAAAACTGACACTTAATATAAATAAACCTGTAGCCCAGAAAAAATCAAAAAATGTGCAAGAAAATACACAAAATTTGGGAAGCATTAAAAGGTTTAGAAAACTAAACAAACTAGAGAGAGAACAGCAAGCAATGCAGGTAGTTTTAGTTCTGAAGACACAATTCAAAAATGCAGTTGTCACACACTACTGTTGAACTTTGGACAGATACACACTTACAACTTGAGTTAAACTAGCATCCATACATTCACAAATAACTGACATACACAAACCCCACATATTTTCAAGGCTAGGGGGGCACTGCACATCTAAGGAGTATGTAGGTGCATTAGGGGCTGGCATATCAAATATCAGATTATAGCTAACTCTACAGTGTGGTGTAAAGAAGATCACAGATGTGTTTGTGGTTTTACTTGCAGCATTGTCAACAGTCAAGTGGCAATCAGGTCAAAGTGAAGAAACATATTGTATATCTGTCCTGTCACTTTCAGATGACTGTAGGAATTCTATGAAGTGAATAATGACTTCTTCAAATAGCAAATCTATAATGCCACACTAGCATAAATACCATAATCTGATTTAGACCTTTTTTTTACCATTCATTTGATTGAAATTCAGCCAAATAAAAAATAAAACACTATAGATCTGGCTTTTTTTTACTTTAGATTAAGAGCTGTATACACTAGTGAGAGAGGGAAGATGGGACCATGAGATGGACAGCCAAACTGGTGTGGCATTAGCATAGATGCTGATGTGTAACTGGACTGTGGTGTAGTGCAGAAGGCTGCAGGGTCTAGTAGTAGTAAAGCGTCCTGGACACTTCCCTGTGGTTACGTTCCAGGCACATCCAACTGGGAGTAGATCCCAGGGCTGATTCAGACTGTGCTGGACGGATTATATGTCCCATCTGGCCGGGAAAGACCTCGGGATTGCCCAGGAAAAGCTGGAAGATGTGGCTTAGGCGAATGATGTCTGGGCTAATTGCTTAGCCTACTGCTACCATGACTTGCACCCAGATAAGCAGCATAAAATGGATGAAAGAATGGAAACTCAACTGCACCTTGCTCTGCTTTGCTCTCAGAATGTATACAGAAGGCTATCCCAGGTGTTAATTGAGAAATGAACTGCTGCCATAGTAAACTCAGGCACTATAATTACACATAAATGGCATGCACAAATTGAATGGACAGCATAGCACAAACCCAGTTTGTTTTTATTTATGTAAATGTAGCCCTAAGACTTTTTAACAACTCAGTGAGAGTTTCTGGGAAAGAATTAGATAAAAGAACATGTAGGCAAGATAGAAGTAAATGGAGAGAGGAGAAGAGGATTTGCAGGCAATGAGAGAAGACAAAAAGAGCAGGCAGAGCATGGAGTAAGCTGAAAGGAAGAGTGAGAGTAAAAAGAAATGCAGATAAGAAGAGGTCTGAAGTTCAGAGAAGTTGACTAATACAGTAGTAATGTGCAGTTGATGCATGACAGAGAGAGAGGATATAGACGGAGGAGCAGAAGGAGGAAAAGGGGTGTAGGTAGAGGCAGGAAGAAATATTAGATGGTACAGAAGGAGGATGAAGATGTACTGAGTGACTCACCAAGACATGGTCTGTGTCTGTGTTTTAATGTTGGGCCATGGAGACAGTAGAAGCCTTGGGACTGAGTCATACAGTGTATATATGTGTGCCTGTGTCTTTGCATGTGTAAATTTGCATGCACACTGGCTAGGTCATGATGATCTTCCTTTATCATTAAATGTGTCTACAATGTGTTTTAGAGGTCTAGGCGTCTAGAGGATGGCTTTGTGTGTGTTGGTGTCCCCACACACACACACACACAAGTTATACTAATACTGAGGACATTCATGGGAGCAAAGAGAGAAGCAGTACCTATTCGTATGTAATAAAAATGACAGGACAGTACAATTGATACAACATAAAAAAACACATAAAAAAACGTATATAAACTATAAAGTAAATTAACGCCTACAATAAATAACCACAAATAAATGGACTGCATTTACAGAGCAGTTTTTTATCCAAAGCACCATATACCTCTTAGTCACCCATTCACACAACAATGGCAGTGAGCTACCATGCACACAGACAATAAAACACACACACACACTTCTTACTTCACTTCACATTCTTACCCAGTATGGTGGCCATGTACTGCAGGATTTGTAGGACATCCTCTTCTGAACCAGAATTTTCTAGAAATGGACACTTCTCCTCTTTCTTCTCCCTTCGCCTCTCCTCACTACTAACATCCTGACACCTGTGAAAGAAAGAAACCGAACACACACACAACGAGCACGATTAGCCGTGAGCAAAAAGGAAGAATTAACAAAGCGCTAATAAGATAACAACAGGATAAACTCTACCCAAGGCTTTTTGCTAGAAAGACACTCTTCTGAGTTTGCTAAATGTAATTTTTCAGTGCTGTGAGCATCTTAGAGACAGATGTTTACATGGATAAATACTACTTGGGTTAAGTGATATGTATATTTTTTGTTGTTGTGATCTGAATGACCTCACCTTTAATTATCCTGTAGCTTCATATTATTAGTCACTGAGCACATCCACTGATGCAGTTGGAAAATACAAATATAGGGCAGGATGCTCAAGGTCACCCCAACAATGGAAGTAAGGGAGGAGCCACCAACGCTCTCTCACTTTCCAACTCAGTTTTATTTTGTTAGCTGGACAATCAGATGAGTGACATTTGAGACACAAGCTTCACTGCATTTATAACCTTTAGCTTAAAGCAAACAAAGAGGTCAGTTACACGATGCATGAATCAAGCATAGACACACTGAGTGTCAAAAAGTAGTCCTCTCTACTGAGTTCTATCATTTTGACAAAGAGGGACAGTGACAAGAGCTTTCTCTATTTGTGTCTGTGTGATCAAAAAAAAAGAAGACAAGAGAAGACACGGTGTCTGGGGATGGGAGGATGAGGGACAGTCATAAAGAGGGCTGACAGACAGAGAAGCGAGAAAAATCAGCAAAGGCTAGACAATGAGTGATGGGGACAGTAGGACAAGTCAGCAGGTGGACATCAAGTGACAGAGAGTATCTGAGTCTAGAGATTGACGAAAGAGGATGAGAGTCAGAAAGAGAAGCAGCGAGTGAGGCAGACGGAAAGCGAGAGGGACAATCCTACCTGATCTCTTGTTGTCTGTAGAATTGCAGAGTTCGCTTTAAAGCCTCCTGAACAGTCTGCGTCTGCAAAAAGAAGTGAAAAATGTCAGACCAGCAACTGTGTAATTGAGTGTTCGCACGCATTTATTTGTGTATCCACATGTGACTGCAGTTATTGCACCTCACAGCTTAAACACTGCGTATATTCAGTCATTCAAACACTAAAAGTCATTAAAGAGTTGAGGTAAGATAAAACTGCGAGGGAGCGATGAGAGGAAGAAAATTTTGGTTGAGATTGATTATTACAGATATATAACACTTCTTAATTAAATGATACAATGATGCATGCGTACATTGCTGCAATAATAATTTTGCAGTGTTCCAAACATACATGATTTACCCCCAAAATTTCCCCTTCCTCCACAGACCAAGTTTGACTCTGCTGTTCTTTTCTCAGGATAAAAATAAAGCAGTTCCTTGATAAGAAATATGGTTATAGTTTTTGTTTTGACAGAAGATAACATGATCTTGTATTAATTTATCTTAACTTGCAATAATAATAACATGTGTGTATGTGTAGGTCGTGTATTTTGCATATCTGACAGCTTAAGCCTGAGAGAGCGGGTCCAATGTGATTATCTGAGATACAGCTCAAATGCGAGGCTGTAGTGACAATACTAGAACAGAGTGTGCCAGCTGGAGAGGTCATTCTGAGGCCTCTGATCATGCCGGACAGATACAGGAGTGATTTTGTGTTTGTGTGTGTGTGTGTGTGTGTGTGTGTGTGTGTGTGTGTGTGTGTGTGTGTGTGTGTGTGTGAAAAGAGACAAAGAGGAGAGATTGGAGAGTTGTGAGGTTGTAGAGCAAAAACACCAGGCAAAGAGAGACAGCGTGTATGCAGAAAGAGAACAAATATCTAAATATGCCTTTAATTCTTGGGTTAAATGAGGATTGCCTGTTATGTTGTACTTCTCCAGTTGGACAAAGGTTTATGTCCATATTCTCAACAGCACTAACAGCTGAGAATATTGTAGCACTCAGAGCCACTTGAAACTATTGCTGATACAAAAACATTTTCACTACAGAGAGCCACACATCAACAGGAGCAAGATGGACTCTTCATATGAGCAACTGTGAAGACCTGATAGCTAAAAAAAAAAAAAAAAAAAATGTTTTTTAAAAAAAACATTATTTGTGAGGAAAAACTCCTGTTTTCTCTCCATCATGTCTTTATTCCCCACTCACATGTTTGCCTGAATGTCCATATGTGTGTGTGTGTGTGTGTGTGTGTGTGTGTGTGTGTGTGTGTGTGTGTGTGTGTGTAAAACAGAAATGGTATTTCCTCATGCCAATCTCCCGTTACTGCATCCTTGATTCATGTACTCATTTACCACCGAGCATGCACAGTAAAGCGTATGCGTTCACACAGAGGATTCTACGATACGGCCAAACACACAGGCACAAACTGTTATCAGCCACACACACACACACGTGCAAACACACTGTACACATACATCATCATTAGTCCGCATTGTTACAATCGCTGGCATGTTTACTATACACAGGATTCGATAGCCCATCACGCATTAATCTCACTTGGTCGCAAACACAAACATGCATAGTGGACCAATCAAGAATCACACACACAACGACAGAAGCGTTGTAATACAGTGAATGTGTTTAACTGAATAAAGTTTTTAACATTTTTTTTAACATTTAATCAGGGCAATGTGGCGGTGAGAAGACCTTCCACTAAAATGAAAAGAGTGTCCTACTCTTTTTCTTTTAGGACACACACACACACACACCTCTTCTCCTTTTATCTCTCTTTTCTCTTTCTCTAGTTCCCATCTTCTTTATCCACACCAGTCTGTCTCTTTTGTTTGCTCTGTCTCTTTACCTTGGGTGGGGAGCAGAATCTCACCAATACTCGCTCATTCCTCTTGTTCTGTTGCTCTGCATTGCTTTCTCTGCCTGTGAATCTCACTCATACTCTTCTCTACTATGTGAATCAGCCTTTCCTGCCTGTCTGTGTGACTGATTCTCTCTAACACAAACACACACACACATAGACACACACACACACACACGCAGTGAGTGCACCAGCTCCTCTTTTCCTCCTCTTATTGCATCTTCCTCCTCCAAATTTCCATTAGCATGAACCGGTGTGGTCTACGGTGACAGAGCAGTGGGTATTGGTGCTTCGGCACAGTTGGGAAGCTGCCATGACTACTAAAGAAAATAGAGACTCATACACCAGATGAGACCTCGCAAGATAAATCACAGCATGAGACACATCAGGCCTCTCTGTCAGGGAGGAGGCCAGTAATAGAGCAGGTATAAAGAAAACAATTCTGTTGCAATCTGCTTTGTATCAGAAGGTTTCGAGGTTGTCTCTGAGCATAGTTCAACCATTAAAGCCATATGAAGTACTGTAGTGTTAGTTGAGATAATACAGCCGTTGCATCAACGAGTATTTTGGCCTGACTAAGCGAAAGAGATGGACAGTTGGGGAAATAATAAACCAGATTAACATCTATTTTTAAAATAAGAAGGAAAACATGCATGTTGTGGAGGAGCCATTAGAGCTGCAATGATTAATCAATTAGTCGATCAACAGAAACTGAATCAATTAATCGTTTTTAATCATTTTTTAAGCCGAACTGCCAAACATTTGCTAGTTCCAGCTTCTCAAATGCAAATATTTGCTGCTTTTCTCTGTTTATATGAGTGTAAAGTGAATATTTTTTTAACTGTTCGTCTGAAAAAACGAGACATTTGAAGACGCCACCTTGGCTTGTGGGAAATTATAACAGGAATTTGAGTGATAATGAAAATAATTGTTAATTGCAGCCTCTGATTGATGACAATTAGCAGGATGCATCAATATGGTCTCCTGAAGTCCACACTGAATTCAAAATATTGTTTTGTAATCTGTAACAATAGCAGGCTATGGAGATAAGAATGAATCTTCTTCTCTGTATTGACATCACTGAAAAGTGTGCAGATCAACAATTCGTCTCCCCATTTCAAGAAACAAGCTCTATTCGAGGAACGTATAAAAGCGATAGAGAAAGACTCATCACATAGAGATTTCAATTAAAATAGCCAGTGTCTGTTCACTCAAAGCTAAATAACCAACTGAGTATTTAACTAAAAGCAAAGTAGACCCACTTCTAAATAAAACAGTTCCCTGTTAGGGAAGACGTGACCACTAATTTACACACAAAAGCGCTCACACATTTGTCTGACACTTTTCATATTTGTGGCCAACATTGAGGCCCTTTTGAATAGCGTCATGGGTCACTAAGCTAATGATCACCTTCCATGTGTATACACAAAATGGACAGGGAAAATGAATGTTTGCTCACATGTAAATGTGTGCGTGTGTGTATGTGAGAGAGAGAGAGAAAGAGTGAGCAAGAGAGAGAGAGAGAGAGAGTGTGTTGTTGCTTCTGGGTCAGTGTGGTCAGGGTGAAGACAACCACAGAGAGCATGCTCTGTTCTCTCCGTCACGGTCCATTGCTGTCAACAACAGACACTGCCGCTGCACGCAGCCACTGTGTGTGTGTGCGTGGTGGTGTGTGTTTGTGTGAGTGAAAGAGAGGAAGATGATAAACAGTGTATTGTGAGCAAGTGAGAGAGTGAGGGAGGGAGCGAAAGTGTCTGGATGTGTTTAAGGGCTAATTTGTTACAGTATGTGTATTGTGGTCTGTTCTTTTAAACTTATTTGAAATTGCGCCACTTTAACGGGCATCCTCCGTGAAATAGTCCCAATAATAACACTGCAGCCATCAATTTATTCTCACTTTTGACAAACAAAAAAAAAATATTTCTGAGTCTAACCTGAGGTTAAAGACTGTAGCAACAATGCCTCGTTCAAGATGTTTGCTGAAGAAGATCAAGAAGACTAGACTCAGTCCAACCATTTCCTTCTATAATCATCTGATTAACCATAATAAACCCAAAAATAATTGCTTGCTGAAAATATTATGTTTACATCAATTCATAAGCCAAAAGACCAAAATTATATTATTTCAATAATAATAATATAATAATAAATAATACTTTGAATTTAAGTCCAGTATTGATGTTGGTTTTGGTGTCCACCAACTCCTGAGGGGAATATATGTCTCTTTAGCTACTAAATGCTCCACTATGTTCACCAGCTGTCTGTCTGTCTGTTGTTGAAGCAACACAATGAGAGCAGTGACAGTGAAACAAAACAGTAAAGTTGTTGTGATGATCTTCTGTGTTTTCATGACTACAGCCAACCCCTTTCAGTATTCATGCAGCTTCAATGTGCCTTTAGGAAGCAATTAAACTTCTTGTTTGCACCTTCCATATTCATATATTTAGATAGTGGAAGTTTTTGTCCTGTCCTGTTTTGCCCCTGTGACCAAATCATATGATCCTTACATTTTTAGATAATAAAAGCTCCACTGGTGCCCAATGTATGCCTCTAATTACAGTTACAGGGAACAATCATATTCTCATATTATCTCATGCAAATGCACACAGGGTGGCACACACAGACACAGACTATTCCATAATGTTGACCACATGTAAATGCTGGATATCAGCACCATTGAGTGTTATACAAATCTGTCTTTAAGTGTTGCCTGTAGCCTATTTTTTCACAAACCTATTGAAGATCAGGGCCAGTTTAAGCTGCAGCTGAGAGCTTAAGTTGGTTCTCACCAGTGCTCTAAAATACAGCAACTTCAGGTTTTTAGCTGTGCTATTGGATTTCATTCTTTTCTGAGTTTGTGCACAGGCAGCAAAAAGACAAAATCAAATTTTCTCTGCTACTTCTATTTCTCTCAGGAGCAGGACCACCGAGTCTGAGCATTTGCAGTTTGGAGAAACCTATTCTTACAACCTCCTGTAGTCTGATGAAAACACTGTAGTGCTCTTATTACGTGGAGAACCAACATAAACAGACCTGGAACCCATGTGAGCTCTGCAATAAACCCAAGATTAGAAGCAATGACTAAGGCACGAAAAAATCTACCCTTCTGTTTTCAGAACAGAAGGGTACACTGTGTAGACTCAAACGGGGTGTGATTTTAGGGTGATCAGGGTGATGATTAGGGTGCGCATTCTCACATCATGTAGTAACTGTGATGACTGTGAGATATGGCTGAAAGCTCCAGAAAAGAGCAGTACAGACCTGAGTACCACTTTGACGACTTAGATGCATCATATGCAAGTCACTGCAGTTTGCACAATGAATTATTGTACATAATTTGCATGAATTTGCATAACCACGCAATGTTTGCGTACATGCAGTAGTCAAATAAACAAAAATTTACATTTGTTTTTCACCTGCCTACTCATAGCTTACCATGGAGACCAGAAAATATTGTTCTTAAAAAATGAAACAAAACTAAAACTCAAATCAAATGAAAATAGTTGCCAATTAACATGACTGTGACAACTAATCAAATAATCAACTAATCGTTGCAGCTGTGATGCTCATGTTGCTCTATTTTTGTTAGATGTGTTAGTAAGAAGTTAGTAACTAAAATTTTAAGCATAAAAGGTTGATATGGAAAGAAAGGACCCCTAGTGGTTAAAAATTCCTAACAGCAGCTTTAACTGTTGAGACCATTACATACTGTATGTAAAAAGGGGGCAATCCAAACTTCCCAGAAAGCCATCAATAGCACAAGAGTAGGGTGTAGTTATCAGATTTGCCATTATTTAGTGTGTGCCTGCAGTTTCATGAAACTAAAATTTGGGACTGAAAGGAAGAAAATTCACCACTCTGGAAGTAATCCAGGAGGCTTCGGACATGGTGACAAAAATCACTACAGGAAACCATTCCACATCTGAAGGAGAGTACTTTGAAGGGAATTAGAAAGATACTACTAAAAGATTTATAATGACATTTTTTTAACAATTCCAGGAATAACATTTGGGTTTCCCCCTCATATAACAAAAATCACTTTGTATTTACCAGAGTTTGGAACCTTTAAATATAATCATAATGTTGAAGTGATGGAAAAGATGGCCAAACTCCTATAACACCGCAAGCATCTTGCTAACTTTTATCCATGGTACAAGAGATTGACTTCCATATTTGACTGCATTCTGGTGTCTGCAGATAGACTATGAGAGGTCAATTTCTTCATGAAAATAGAAACAGAATATGGTATAAATTATGAAATGGATATGGTCTTGTCTTGTACAGTTTTACACGTACTGCTAATTGACATTCAACTTATTATTACTTGACTGAGTACGTAGCTGCCTTTGAGAGTATGGCATGATTTATTCAGTCAAACTCACCTCTCATATGGCATTTCTATTGTGTCCACCTCTTGGATGTCTGTCTGTCTTTATCCATATACTTTGTTGTTGACCAACTACATAACAGCCACAATACAGGAGATGCAATCAAATCCCAAACTGTTGTACCATCACAAATGACTATGCAATAGCAAATGCCCTAATCACACACCATCCATCACAGTTGTGCTCAGTTATAATAGATGCTTTATTACATTACAGCCTGTAATACAAGTGAGACACAGATAGAGCAGAGACACACAGACCGAAACAGGCCCATTCGTCACACTCCTCACATCATAACATATACACAGACAGGGCATGGGCATCTCTCTCTCTCTCTCTCTCTCCCCCACAACAACATATTTATTATATAATCTGCCAGATGATTCAGGATATCAGAGGTTGAAGATGAAAAGAGATTTTTTTTCCACAGACAGCACAGCACACATAGTATAATGATGTGAGAAAAGATTTTGTCTGGGATTTGGGGAATCGTTATGTGGTGTAAATAGCTTGCATGTTGTCTTTTCCTGGCTTTAAAGGCTGTGTTGTTTCTGAACTTTGGAGACAGCTGAGTGAAATGGAATAAATGCCTCCAGCTGTTTCATCATCATATTGACTGTTTCTCAAAAAAAAATCTATGAGCACCCTCTGAAAGGACAAACAGTCATTGATTTGGTCAATAATGCCCAGCTCTAATTGCACATCTAATGACAAACAAATTAGGCAACTAGACCTGATACATTTTTAATAGATTTTAGAAGAGCTAGAAATAGCCTACAATTTAAATTAAAACTATAGATAAAGTTAGATATGATATCCTGTGGAAAATATAGCCTATTTATGATGGCATAGGTGGCACACTGGCAAAATGGGTCCATTGGAACAGATTTCGTGGAGGTAGCCTACAATCAAGACTGAGTGGAAGGCCTACCGTGGGTGAGGTCAGGCGCCTCAGGCTCTCCCCCAATGAGTCCAGATTCACCCGTCTCCTCCTGGTCACCCTCTTGTGGGGTCCACCGGGTCCGTGTTGCTCCTCGCCCGCCGGGCACACCGGCCTCTCGGCGGGGCTGCGGCCGTTCCAGAGAACTGCTCTGTGAGAGGAAGGGAAGGAAGAGAAGGGGCAACCTCCTCGGCTCTCCTCCGCCGGCTCCAAGCCGCCGTCCCCTCCGTCTCCCCCGGGGCTTTCGAGCCCACAGTCCGAGCCCACCGAGCTGCTGAACGACTCGGAGGAGATCTTGCGCGACGACGAGGACATGGTGATGGTAGTGAGGAGGAAGAGGAGGATGGTGGTGATGATGATGATGATGATGATGATGGCAGTGGTAGTGTTGAGGATGATGATGGTAATGATGATGATGCTACAGCCGGTTCCGTACCACGTCCACCTCTACGCCGGGGACTCATCAGATAGTGGATTGGGGAGGGAGGGGGGGTGAGAGGGTTTGGTGAAGGGGTGTGTGAGGTCTGTCTGTATACTTATGTATGCATGGAAGGTGTGTGTGTGTGTGTATGTGTTTGCGCGCGCGCGATAATGTCCAGGTGTGTCTATGTGTGCATATGAGGTGCGTCTGTCTGCGTGTGAGACTCAGCAACCTATTCAGAGGGAAAGGGGGGGGTCGACCGAGAACGAGAGCACTAACGGCACGCAAACATTTATGTAAGGGGGAGGAGGAGGACGAGGGGGAGGATGAGGAGGAGAGGGGGTCATCGCCTTCTAAAAACCGTCCTCCTTTACCCCCAAAACAAATCCTCTCTGCTCCATTGGAAGCCAAACACACGCCAGAGGATGCTTCAAATAAAACATAAAAAAAAAAAAAAAAAAACACAGAGGACTGGTTGCCACAGTAATTGATATTCTTAAAAAGCTGTTTTAGCCGCTGCTCGACAACATGTTGGCCCACCTCGGTAATTCCGACACATGTTTAATCATTCCTCTCACATACGGTGAATTTTGGCATCCGAAGAATGTGTTGTCTCCAGGAGAAGAAATCCCCAAAGTCAAAGCAGATGTGTGTGTGTGCCTGCCTGTCTGCTTGCCTCTCTCCTCCGTCCCATCTCCTCCTCCTCCTCCTCGACGTCGTCCTCCTCTGCGACAGCGGTTCTCCTGTGTGTCTGCCAGCTGACCGTCCTCTCATCATTCGTCCATGTTCCGCTTGTATTTCCCTTCACCTCTGCCCCCTTCGTCTACTGTCGTCTTGTCTGTTCTTGGTTGTCGCTCGGAGGTGGCTGGAACGCGGAGGTGCGCGAGATGGAGAGAGAGAGAGAGAGACAGAGAGAGAGAGAGAGAGAGAGAGAGAGAGAGAGGTCAGCCAGCAGCAGCACGCGCCGGTGATGTTCTGTGCACATCAGTGGGAAGAATCAGCGCGGTGCACCGTTGTAGTTGGACAACCACGACCAATCAGAGAGTAGATTGAAGAAAATTCAACATGAAGTTATGTGCCTAGTTAGGATATTGGCCAAATTACTACAATATTTTATTAGAGCACGTTTTCGTAAAACCGAGGGGATATAACAGCCCCAGACCCCCCAGGCAGGGCTATAAGTAGGATTTAAAGAAATTACATCGCCTGTTTATTTAATCTCCCTTTGGTGGTCGAAATGCTGATTCAAAGCCTTCTCTACACTGACAAGAGGAGAAATAATAAGTTTTATATATTTGATTTATTATAGCCTAATATTCTTGCCCTAAAAGGTCAAATTGAAAGATATTTAAGTCTAAAATAACCTCCGACCTTGTGTGTGACTACATAATGTAAACTACCCTTCAGGTTGTTAAACCTAAATCCTTATTCCTATAAACAACTGGTGGAAACCTCAATGATACAACACCGACTCTGTGCCTAAACTCTTTATTCACTGCATGTAAGTTGGTCTTAAAAGGTTTTTTTTTTTGGGGGGGGGGGGGGGGGGGGGGGTGATACACACTAAGATTACACTAATGTCACTAAGAGACATTACAGCTAATCTTAAGGCTCTGTCCCTGAATCAGAATCTAGCTGTAGGCCTTTCATATTTTAATTTATACAGTGCATTTTCCCAGATACATTAAATAAAGCCAAATTACCACAAGCTACTTGACAAAACCTGAAGCCAAGTAACATTATTCCAGCATACTAAGACTGTGTGATAAAGTTAAAAGCTCAAGCAAAAAGCTAATAAGTGAACCTTGAGTTGGAATTGTGTTGTTTAACTATTATTTCTAAGATTAAGAATAAACTGTCATGCATAACATGGATGATACACCCTAAAAGTGCTATGGATGAAATCATAACAGCCTCACATGTGAACAGATCATCTCCATGACAACTGAACTCCATCTGCTGATGAGGCCTATGCAATATGGTTAAAAGCTCAGGCTATTAAGAAGAAAAGGCTATTAGATGGCCTTTGATTTTAGGATTGTTTTGTCAGAAATATTATTCCAGCATACTAGTAAATTACAGCGGTTTGGTGAACGTCACTTTTATTCCCACATAGTGTCATTTACAAGTCCCTGCATCAGTGATACCTTGGAAGACAACAAACAGGTGATTGTTCCCCAATTAAATAACTGGAAGTGGCAATCAAGCAACATCTGATTGTAATCAAACAACAGTCACGGCCAATAAGCCAAGTTTGCGGCAATGTGCCAGATGTGTTCAACAAGGACAAATATGGCTCCACTGGCAGATAATGGAGCTGGCAGCAATGGTGCACGCTTGTTGCCTCCCATCAGAGAACAGGATGATGCTCGTGTCTAGCACTAATCACAGCCATGACCTTGACCTCGATTGACAGAGCATGTCTGTTCATTAAGGGCCCCAAAGGGACAAGTAGAGAGACACCGAAACAGACATGATGCATCATGTAAGTGCATGCACGCACACACACACACATACGCACGCACCAATCACAGTGTCATTTCCTGGAGGTGCATACTAATTCATTTGACTTTCTGGAGCAGCATGACCCCAATTCATGGCATAGAATTTTGCTCTTTCTCTCTTTAACACACACCCACACACACTCTCTCTATTTCTCTCACACATGGGCTGCACTGACACACACTCTTAACACACTTAAACAGTCTCTCTGCTCCTTTCTCTTTCCTTATCTGGTTGCTTGCACTTAGCAATCAGTCTGCCATCCATCAGTAATAATGTGGGCATTTAATAAAGCCAACACTACAATGGAATAAATAATGTTCCAGAGAAGATAAGCTCACCAGCTGAGGGACTGCCTCGAGCTGGCAGCAAGCCATCGACAGCTGAGTGCAGACAGGGCAATAGCTCTGTGCTATCATGGAATTAAGGGAAATAGATAGAAAGGGCACCTCTGGGCATGTTATTCTCATTCAATACGCACATTTAACATGGATGGCATCAAATTTTACTAACATTATCATGTAAATAAAGTATGGAGTAGTCCTATCCTCTGAGTATCTGACATTGGTTTTTAGAATTAATCTGCATCGATGCCATTTTGTTCACATTTTCAACCTGGAACCTGTTCAAAAACATTTATTTAAATGTCACAAATATGTACACATGGATGGCCAAATTACACTTTCAGAGTCACGATCCAAAGTAAAACTAGTTTACTTTAAGCCAGATGTATTGATCAGGTAGAATAAACTTTAAAACATCAGGCAATAAATTTTACAGTATTGCAGTAAATAGACCCATAAAAACTAAAGAGAGGGAGGAAATAACAAGCATGTTTTGCAGACAGATTTACAGACAGATTTAACCTCATCTCAGGTATGACCTGTATTTAAGTCTAAAAGCCTGGATTCTTCTTGAAGAACATACACACCAAACACAGAATCACAGAAATTTCATATAAATGCAGTCAAAAAGTGACAAAACCATATATAGACAAAACACATCCAGAAACAGACACACAGAGCAGGGTTAAAGCCGGAAAAAGGTGAAATATCTGTAGTTGTGGAATGCAGGAAGATAAGAAAAGGTTCAGCCACGTTGACACACACCAGTGAGTCAAAACCAGATGCCTTCCACAGCAGATAAGCAGACAGTCATACAGACACACTCAAACACATACAGTAACACCAACTTAACATTCAAACCGCAATGTTTTATTGGTGTGCACTCACGACAGCTTCAGATCTTTTAGCTCTCCTGTGTGTGTGTGTCTGCAGCAAGTGTGCTATCAGGCATGTTAGACATTATATATTTCATCATCTTTCTGTCAAATATGCCTCCTGCATGTGTGACTGTACATGGATCGAATAAAAAATTTGAATAAAAAGAATGTGGGAAAATAAGAAAGAGAAAAAAATAGAGAACCTGAGCAGCAGAGAGTGATTGAGTGAATAAGATAAAGCTTCAGAGGATGAAGCTGTATGGTGTGGGGGGCTGCAAAATAACACTAAAGCAGAGGTGTGTGTGCGCGTGCGTGAGGAAGACATAGGGAGAAAGAAATGGCTGTCTCAGTCATAAATCTGCCCCCAGCCAATCTAATTGGCCATAACCATACATCACTCCACGCCACTCTGCTGCTATTAACCATGAACCCGAGCCTCTCAGTCACTCAGTCGCAATATAAATAACCTACTGTACAGTCCCAGAGTTAGAAAGTACAAACAGGGTTAAAGAGTGGCAAATTGCATGTTGTGGTTTTGCACTGAAAAAAACTGTGTTACAGATTCAGTTGGATTTCCTGAAAATGATCACTTTTTGATCTGACCTTTCAACGCACATTTTGATTCAGGGATGATTTTTTGCACTTACATCATATTTAAGTGGTGGGTGATAGCGGTGGCAGACAAACTGAATTACTGCTGATTTACAATGGACCTGGACCTCTGATGCACATATAAACAATAAATAATCCACAGTCCATTTATGGCCCAGGCACAGAGACATTATGGTCGCACAGCTTGCTGATCCTTACAATGAAACAGGTCTTACTGAGGTGATGCTACAACAGCAATAATAATACACAACACTCTCCTTAGGGAAATTCATTTTTCTCTGTTCCCCTGTGTGTCCTTGCTGAAAGCCAAAGTCCTACAAGTAAAGGACAGTTTCCCTGTGTTCATCATATACTCGTTTCCTCTCTAAAAAAAGTTGACTTTTAGCAAACACCCTTGTTCCGTGTTACTTTGAATAAGTGTACAAGAGCCAACATTTCACTCCTGTGGATTGAAAAATAGTGCAGGTGATGGCACTTGTTTTCCTAGGAAATGTTCAAAATATTTCAAATAATTTGTTAATTTGCAAACATTCTTAATAAATTAGACTTAATATTTCTTTAACAGACAAAAAATACTTAGTTTTAAGTGTGTAGTCTTCCGTGTCAAACTACACATTACCATATTAGGTTGTTTCTTTAAAAAATCACATAAACCTTTTAAATAAATGTACTAAGAATTATAAGTTACTTTTAGGAGATTATTGAAAAAAATATTATGCTAATATATCTTACAAAACTACACACTGGAAACTATTTTCTGCATGTTGAAGAATTTGTACCAAACTGCACCACCCACTCTGTAAACTGTCCTAAAAATCCCTTAAATACCTGCAAACTGACAGAAAATAAGTGTAAAGATGTTAAAATTACATGAGGAAGAAAAAAAGTCCTGAAATGATACTAAGAGAGCTGCTCATAGGGAATGCTGAATGTGTTGAACATTACATACAGATCATCCAACATATCACTGACTAACTGACCGTTACCTGTGGGATCTATTCCTATGTGAATCTCCCACATGGTGTATCCTCTACTTATCTAACAACAGGGATTCATTCATTAAGAAGAGGACTGACTCTTTACTCTCAGACTAGAGAGCATGCAAGGAAGAAAATCCTGATTCTGAAGCTTCCTCAACCCATTGACCACATACACAAATAGTACAATAAAAAGCAAATCTTTTGTAATTCACACTAACCAGTTGAACCCATGCTCCACGTGGTGCCTGAGATGAAACCTGGAAATAAGGTGGCTCTCCAAAGTAACGAGCTAATCAAAGAGCCAATAGCATTGCTGAAAAAAATGATGAGGTCACATGCCGGGGCAAGGCGACTGATTGCTCATGAGAAGAGTGTATGAGTGTCAGACGGGGTGTGAGGGCTGTGATGCTGTGGCATTTGTGTGCGTGTGTATACATTTGTTCTTGTGGCTGTGATGACAGTGAAACCTCTTAGAATTAAAATGACAGCTGCAAAGGATCACAAGGCCACAGAGGAAGAAATTGAATCCCAGGGCTAGAGAGCAGCGAAGGGCAGAACTGGTGAGAGCTTGAAAAATAGAGGGTATGACACAGACGGCTCCAATTTATGTCTAAGAAACTGCTTCATAGTTATTCTCCCACCTACCTATCTAGCTGCATATGTAGTATAAAATGAGAAAGAAGTCTTATTTGATACTAAAATACCTTTGCCCACAAATTACAGTGTTAAGGTTCTTTTTAATATTTAGAATTTATGAATGATGATGGAATGAGGTTTCGGACTTGAGGGCTTTTCAATGTAAAGAAATGGTGAAAATAAGCCTGATTATGTACGTACAAATAACAACAACAATACATGAATGCAGGCTATTATTTATTTATTTATTTAAGTAAAAAAGTTCTGACATTGTAACTTCTATTAAGAAAATTTACATGAAATCAGAATTCTGTGTGAATTTCTAGGCGCCACCAAGTCTGCACCAGCTTTCTGTCAGTGTTTCCAGTTAGCTGTCAGTCTTGGTGCAGTCGTACGGTTTCCACCACTGTGCAAACTGCAGGACTTTTTTCCTCTGATCGTCAAAGTTCTCTCTTATCAGCTTTCTCCAACGCCGTGGCTCCACGTCCATCATGCCTCCTACCACTTCCTGTGAGGGAAAAAGGGATTGATGGTATTGGTACTGCTATGAACAATTATCTGTAATGAATTTCTTGTAGCAGAAAAAATGTAAAATTAAAGTGTATGGCTTGGTTGGTAAAGTAGTGCATTCGGCATATGTGTCATTAAAGCAACTTTATATTAGTAACTTCTATGAGCTAAAAAAAGATACATAATGATGCATGAGGTGTAGAAGCATTAATGCACACACTGACCTTGCCAAAGTAATGGGGGAACTTCTGTTCATTTTCAATGACATGAGCGAACCCTCCCTGGAGTCCAAAGTCTACAGCAAAGTAGGGCAGACCTCGAGGAACCTAAGAGGAATCGCACAAACAATTAACACCAAGTAAAGCATTTCATGAAAGAAGGACAAGAAATAAAAGAACAGGAAGAGAAGGATGGAGAGAATCTACAGAAAGGAAGGTACGAAGAAAACAAATACAGCAAGGAATGAATGAAGGAAAGGAGAGAAGGAAGGATATAAGGCATAAATACCAAAAGCTATTAAAGAAAGACAAAATAAGACCAAACATACAGCTCGGCGGATGTCCTTCGAAGAGAGGTCGACAACCTTCTTGTTCATGGCCCACTCCTCGTCACACTCCATAATAGCTTTCTGGAGGAAAACAGAAACAGCTGTTCATGCATTCAACTCAAACGTATTGCTACAAAACAAATTTCCAGCATAAGACTAGACAAAATAAACATCATCTAAATGAAAAGATACACACAAACCTTAAAGTATATAGGTGCCATATCGCCTAATTCTCGTGGTAGTGGGATACATTCAAGGACCATGTGTTGTCTTCTGCGTGGGTTCATGTGTGTTTCCATGAACACACAGTCCAGGTCCTGGGACTCAAACATACGTACCAAGGTGCGTCGGAACAGCTAAGGAAAGATGAGCGGTAAGAGAAGTGAACTCAATGAAACTTTTATTAGTATTATTGTTTGCAGTCAACACTGAAAATGAAAGCAACTTTTGGTTTCAATTACATTTTTCTCTGCTGCAAAACAACAGTCGCTAACCTGTATTTCTGCCCAGACATCCTCATCCATTCCAGTGGCTGAACAATGATGCTGAAGAGGACAGATGAGACAGTGACCCTCAACCATCGACAGTCCTGCAGGTAGGCTGAGGTATACCTGGACATTAGACCGCACACACATTCAAGAGAAAAGGATAAAGATGAGACAAGTCCTATGACCTATCATCTACAGGTAAAGTAGTACTATAGTCTTACAGTAGCTATCAATAAAATTTATAGGGATACAAAAGCAGGAACCCCCAAACCTCATGATCCATTACCTTGCTGCCTATTGCCACTATGAGGTGCTTCTGGAGCTCTTGGCTGCTGAAACAGTGATGGCATTTCTCCATGGAAGCAGCCAGCCTCCTGCTCTCCCCGATGGCTTTGCTCCTCATCCTCTCCTCCTCCCTCCCCTCGCCCTCCCGCTGCGCCGCACTAGATACGAACATGTCATCCAGCGTGTAGTTGTCGCCGTCCGTCTTCCCCATCATCTGGAGAGTTGGGACAACGGAGGAGATGCAGAGGAGCAGGAGATGGAGACGCAGGGAAAGAGAAGAAGAGAGGAAGAGAAAGATGGTGAGCAGTGTTTAACAGGAGCGTGATGGTTATTGGTCAAATCTGCTTTAATTTATCAATGCAACAATATACAAGGATCTTTTTGCAGTCTGTTATTATATTATTGGATCTGTATTATTAACGTGGAGACTAGATTTTCAAGTTTTTTTTATCTCAGGTTTAAAACAAAAGTGTATGTTTTAGTTAAAAACAGGGAGGAAAATAATGGTAAAAGGTGCTGACGCAATTTTACCGTCTGTGCTGGTTCCATGCCATTTTCTGTGTGTGTGTGTGTGTGTGTGTGTGTGTGTGTGTGATGTGCCTGGACTGCCCTGTGTGTAAGTTGGTCTCTGTGTGTTAACGGTGTGAGGCAGGACACCGGTGTTTCTACGTCTGAGTCTTGTCGCCATGGTAACCGGGCAACAGGTTTGAATCTGTGTGTATGAGAGAGCAAGAGGCGAGCATGGCTGAAGTGTGTGTGTGTGTGTGTCTGTGTGTGTGTGTGTGACTCGGTGTGTAGGAGTGAGTGTGTGAGTGAGAGTGAAAATTGGATTAGTTTAGTGACAGTGTGGGAGGGAGTGTTAGCGCGCGCGTGTGTGTGTGTGTGTGCGCGTAGGAGTGAGTGTGCGCAAAGGACGGTACATAAGTGTGCAACAGCACACGCATGTGTACAAGAGAGGACAGTTTTATTTCTTCACAAGCACACATGCAATCACACTCCAACTCGCTCGTTACATGTAGACTAATTAGGCATAATATGAAAAATTTGTGCTGCAAAGATTATTTTCACTACTAATTACAATTGACAATTCTTTTCTTGATTAATCAATTTGAAAATGGTGAAAACACTGTTATAATTTCATAGAGCCTTCTTCAAATGTCTGTTTTGTCCACTCAGCAGTCCAAAATCCAAAGATACTCATCATGTATGACATATAAAAGCTTCAAATTCTCACAATAGAGAAGCTGCAACCAACAAACATCTGACATTGTCCCTTGAAAAATGACAATTAATAACAATTTGTCAGTTAATAGCAATTAATGGACTAATCACTGCAACTCTACAGAAAAACAACTTGTTCTTGATATAGTTTAAATTATAGATTGTGAATTGAGCGTGAAGCACGACAAGTGAAAGGATTACGATACAGTTTGTCTGAAACACTACTTGTGTCCACCACAGACATTGTGAGTCTGCTAACTAAACACACAGAGCTGTTTATTTATCTGTATCTGACCAATGGATAAAACTGCTAAAAACACAGAGTAATCTTCCTCTTACTGATAATAAACAGTACTGAAACATTTGATGCCTGTAGTTGTTATTTTCTTTTTCGTGACTCCTCAGTCACTGACCATTAGAGGCGAACAGAGCTGCACCTTTCTGTTTCTGGATACACATCCATTATTGATAAATGTGAGCAGAATAAAAGCTAAGAGTGACAAACTGCAAAAAAAGCATGTGAGGTGTGTTAAGATTGTGTTATGGATTGCTGTGTGTGAAATCTGCTTTCAATTTCTGCAATCTAAGATCTAACTATTAGTCCCCAATTCTCTTTTCTCTGGTGTCTGCTTTGTGTGGTCTCTACAGCCATGCACACCCTCATAGTGCACATGCAGGAAAACACCATTACAACCAAGCTGGCTACAGTTATCAGGGACATACTTTGGAAGAGAAATAGTGATGAGAGGCTGGTTGCTGGTAGGAGAAATTGAAGAAAAGTGGAATGGAAGAAACTAAGACAGACAAAATAACAGAGTGAAAGGAGAGGAGAAGAAAATATGTCCTTAATTTATCATTAAGGATAAAAAGGAAGGGAGAACCCCGGCCAAATGGTTACTGTGCATGCCACATAACTGCAACGTCCCTGCTTCGATTCCAGCCAGAGACCTTTGTCGCGTGTCATACCCAAGGCAAAAATGCCTAAAAAAAGTAATCTTAAAAAAAATGGTTAAAAAGGAAGTAGATGAAGGAAGGAAGGATGGGCAAAAATAGAGATGACAGACAACAAACCTTAAAGCAATGTCCAAAGAAAGGATTAGGGATTAGGTTAGGGATATTGAGGTGGGGGTGAAAAGGAGATCTAAAAAGGGATCTAAAAAAAATAGATTGAAGTAGACGGGGTCAACAGAGACATGGCAAAAGGATGGATGAAAAAGGAAAGGAAAGATAGGAACACAGTCGTGTTCTGTACATGATATATTGTGCCAATCATTTTTAGAGATGAATAATAAGTGAATGAATCAGATAACCTGAGAGCAAGTCTAATCATACCCAGCATCTATCCTATTAACATAAACTTAAAAAAGACAGAGTTTAACAAAAAGGAAATTTACCCACAGAAAATCAATATTTCTATAATTAAAAAAATAAATTATGTCTTTTTCAGAAAAAAAATATCTACTTTGCAACATGTCTAAAATAAAACATAATGTGCATGTTACCAAGGCCTAAAATGCTGCCATTAAAATCACAAATGGTTATGCATTTGGGAACATGAATGTGCTTAGCAACTTTAAATGCACTTGTATTTAATTTAATAGATACGTTGTGTACATGGGGTCATGAATGTGTTGACTAAGTTTAAGCACCATCTGCCCATTAGATTTTCATATTTATTGGGAATAAGTTTTAAAAAATCCAAAATGTCATAGCAATGTGATAAGTAGTTGTTAATATCGTGCTTTGGAGCAAAGGGTTGGATGGACACATTTGGCCCAACCTCTTGAAGGAACAAAAACACTCATCACTTAAAATGATGTGAAAATGAGTAAAAAAAATCCAGCATCTCTGCACATTTTTGATGTTGTAAACATTACAGCTGTGATAGAAAATTGGCAGGATCAGCTACTACTTTGATAACTTACACAAATGTAAAGATATTTTCTCATATATATGATAATAAACAGAATATCTTTGGGTTTTGGATTGTTGATCAGATAAGACAAGTAATTGGAAAACATCCCTCTGGGCTCTAGAAAATTATAATGGTAATTTCTCACTTTCTGACATTTTACAGACAAAATTATTATTAGATTAATAAAGAAAATCCTTGGCAGATATTAGTTGATAACTAAAGTAATTCCTTGTTGCAGCATTTTTAAAAATATTTTTATTTGATATATTACTAACCTAAATAAATCTCAATATCTGAATAAAATTTTCAGTCCAATAACTGATCATTTATCATTTCTCGTTTTTCTCTGAACTTCTTTTTCCATGATTTAGGACACCAGGTGTGTTGGCGTGAGATTGAATCTCTCACTCTTCTTAATAACTTGCTGAAGACAAGGAGAGGGAAGGGATGAAAGGGAAAGATTGAAGAAAGGATAAAGAAGGAAAATGATTAAAAACTGGAAAGAAGCAGATGGACAAAACGATATGAGGATTATACAGATAATTATAGAAAGAACAACAGAGACTGTGAGAAATGTCCAGAGGGTGAAGGATAGCGTGACGGAGACACAAGAGGCAGCCGCTGGGACAATATACAGTTTTCTCTCTCCCTTTCAGATCATAAATCTATAGCTGTGATTAGAAATGGTATTTATAGAAGCTCTGCCATGGTAACTGTGGATGTATTTTTAGTGTCACTCTTTGTAGGTGTAGGACGTGTGTGTATGTGTATTTTTATACGGATGCATGTGTAATGAATATATGAGTAAGGGCAAGTGATTGAGTTTGTGTGTGTGTGTGTGTGTGTGTGAGTGAAAGTGAGCGAGTGAGGGCACAGAAAGTCGGAGAAAGGAAAAACATGGACAGAGCTAAAGCATTTGTCTTTTTTTTTATAATCGCCATGGCAACTACTCCATCTCTCCATCCCTCTTCATACACACACACACATACACCTGTCACACACAAGTAGTTCACACTACTTGTTGTCATATTCCTACTTAGAGAGAGAGAGAGAGAGAAAGGAAGTCAACAAGCAAAAAGGAGGAGAAGAAGCAAGAAAAATGTGTCTCCACTCTGAGGAAAAGTGCAGCCTGGAACTGATAGACTGACAAACGCACCACAACCTGGCAGAACCCATCTGCTCCTGAACGTCTATTTCAAGCACATGGTAGAGACAGAGAGAGAGAGAGAGAGAGAGAGAGAGAGAGAGAGAGAGAGAGAGAGAGAGAGAGAGAGAGAGAGAGAGAGAGAGAGAGAGAAAGAGATGTAAGAGTGGTAGTAGAGAGAAATGGATAACGACACAAACCCATGTATGTAAGATCTAATTTTCCTGCAGGAAGTATGACAGAATTCATCCAGTGATGCTTCACATGAACAAACAAACACACAAACGTATACACACACACACACACACATATAGCATAGTACTGCTGCCAGATTTTAATGTACTGTACTTCTGCTCATATTGCTCAATACGGATTGATTGATACATTCAATGTTCATTCCTTTTTCTACTAATAGTGCTTCCCTACCAGGAATCATTAAAAAGACTGTGGAATATTGTATTTCAGCTCATTTAAAAAAAAAAAAGTACAAAATCCAGCTACGCTAGCCCGACTGCACGACACCAACAAGTGGTAGCAGTGTGAACATATTGGAAAAAAAGAGACTTAAACATGGTCAATTTCAGAATCATGATGTCTTATATGAAGAAAATAATGATGACAATATCGACCTCTACATAATCAAGTGTTACATAACATCCATTTTAAAATCAATTCAAATGAACATATTTGAAACATGATGGGTGGTATCGATACAGATGTACTGAGGTACTAATAGGGTTCTGTTGGTCAGCCAACCAAGGGTGGAATATATACTATACTATGCTAGGTATACTATTTTATGGACAGATTAAAGTCACATCACACATAATTTTAAATAAATTGGTATCCACCATTGTGGATAGAAGTCCTTTACATATTCTGATGTTTTTCCTACAACTCCTACTTCTCTCTAGTACATTTTCCACTTTGTGTAAGGAAAATATTATTCAAAAATGTATAAAATGAAAGTTCATAATATAGGTCAAGACTAAAGAATAACTTTTCTCAATATAAATTGTTATCTGTATATAACTGTATCCATATTAAGTAGGACGACTTCAACAACTGACAAAAGCCAGAGTGCAGCATCTCTAGATGTGCTTTGAGGCTCAAACGACAAAAAAAACCTAATAAGAAAAAAAAGCCCAAACATTTAAAAAAATCATTTTGCAAATGGATGCAATCTGGCAGCTTTGACTATGTTTATTGAGTGATTGGTGTCATGTGCACACAGTCTTTGACTCCATAACTGCAGTGTAAAGGTGCAACCTTGTGATAACAGCAGCTCTAATGTTGCCAGAGTGTGAACAACCTCGTTCTTGTGTTGGCAGGCTGGGGAATAGCTGATCTCAGCTCTGAGTTACCACTTTTCCGGGTCACACTGTTCATTTTGGTAATAATTATCAGCATTCAAGGTTGTTACCCTAGTTGCCAAGTTGTATTCATCAATGCCCGGCGATTTCAAGGTTGTGGTAAAATTAGCATTTTCTTACCTTGGCAGCCATTCGAGAGTAGAGGGCGTTCTGATCCTGTGCGGAGCTCATCTTCTCCCTCCTGACCATCTCCTGCAGACCCACATTGTCATCATCCTGGAAGTAGCGCACACGCTCCCCGTCAACATGGGTCTCAATCTGGAGCAGGAGAAGAGAGGAGTGTTAGGAAGGTGATGAAGATGGTAAATCACAGGAAATCTGGTGCTGCATTTAAAATCTATTCTCTTTACATCCTTGAAAGGAGGGGGGGCAAAGTACACAGGAGAGAAATGGACAGAGAGCGACACAGGCCTTGAAGGAGACCAGGCCACTAAATTTGTAATAACTGTAAACAGAAAGTGGAGTGAAGAGGTTTGCTTACATGAAACAGAGTCGTAAGAAAGACCCTGCTCTCATTACACACACTGATGAATAGCAAACGACAAGGAACAAATAGCAAGACCCAAACATGTCATTTACTCCCCCTTTTCTCCCCCTGTCGTCTAGTTGCAACAGTGTGCAGGATCCTTTCTCTCTTTGTGCCGAGTGGTGGCTTTCTGATACAATTTATTTTTCCCAAGTGTGCAGCAGTACATAAACTTCAATCCTTGCATTTCTCTACTCGCTTTCCACACTTCATCCCCGCCTCTTTACCGGTTTCTTCTTCCGTCGTCCACCGTGGGGCTCTTGAGGTCCAGAGGACGGCTTGACTGGCCAGGCCTGACCTGATTTGTCTGTTCTGAACAGCAGGACCTCCTGGTCTTCATTGGAGTGACCCGGGACCTGCAAAATAAAAACACAGCCACATTTTCAGTTATGTTTGTTTTTTCATGTTAATGCCGCTGGCTGACTACATTCTGACTACATGCTACATGTGTTCTATCTACCTAAATATACACATTTTGCTATCTAACT